>JAZHAC010000075.1:3607500-4807500 GCA_039707435.1 Actias luna | reverse complement strand
AACAGTAGGTGTGAATATAGCTTATACTGTAAATATAAAAACATAAATATCATACGCCGAAAATCAAAGTGATTTATTTCTGAATTTCAATAAAAAGAGTTTATCTGTGGAGGATGGTCTAAAACGTATTATTCAAAGGTATATATATTTCGGACTTTTTTAATCGACTTAAGATTGCCACTTAGTTGTAAACCAATTTATGTAAATAACTTTAATTTTACTACAAAATAGAATTGCGTCAACTATAGTCATGACATGCGATATTAACATTTATATTATGTTACCAAAAAGTATCAAAACACTATCCCCTATTAAATTACAAAAATATTCTTCATAAAAAGGTATGTATTATCTGGCGTCTAATTAGATCTGATAAGTGACCGTAATGAGCCAAGACATTTGAGTCATTCCATTGTTTTTCTTTTTAACAAAAGAAAATTGATGGTAACGAACTTAAAAACTTATTAAAACCATCATCAGTCCCCAACGGACCAAGTTAACAGATGTGCCCCGTAAAGTTTTGAACAACTCCAGAAAATTTTGTCCTTGCAATTATAAATTCAATTTCACCTTAGCAACCTTGATAATTTACTGCTTCGTATTGTTTATATATATAAATATAGTCTTATCAAATATTTTCTATAAAAATACAGTATTTCACAAGAACAATTAGTTACCTAGACCGAACTCAGAATATTAAAAATTATCTAAACACAACATTTTCTTACAAATAGATGTTTGGTAGTGTTGAAGAACAAACATTTGTATTGATCACTTAATAGTATATATTTTTTTCTATATATATATTGAAGGTTTAGCATTATGACAATAATCTTGCCTGATCTTAAATGACTACACTGCAAACTCAAGTGTTTTACTTTTAAACACATAAAATGTTTAAAAGCTTGTAGTCAATTTTTAAACATTTTATGGTGTTTTATGTAATGGAAACGTTTTAAGCGTTTAATTTTAATGCACAAAGGTGTTTTTATTAAAGCACTTAAAGTGTGTTCTGATCTAAAACATTTTAAGCATTTTATAAATTTTTGATTAATACATAAAAAATTAAAAATCATTAAATTATTTTTTTAGAATTATTTATTTATTTGTTTTAAGTTTTAATTTATAAATGAATAGAAATTACATAAAATTATAACGAATATTCTTAGGGAAATTTCTCTTGTACATGCAAATTACATTTTTGTTGTTTATAAACTACACTGCAAACTCAAGTGTTTTATATAATGTTTTAAAGCAAAACACTGAGGTGTTTTTTTAAACTAAATGTTTTGTTTTAAAACGTTTTAAGTGATTAATAAAATTATGTTAAACATTTTAGCATTTGGTTTTAAAACTCTTTCTCTGTTTTACTAATAAATATACTTTAAACTGTTTTATAATAAAACATTTTTAATTTGTGAAACGTTTAGTATACGGTCACACGTTTTAAAACTAATCAGGTATTAGCAAATAAAACGTTTCTAGAAAAAAAACGGTTATTTGTAAAACATTTTTATTTTAAAACACTTATTAAACAGAGTACTTCATATAAATTAAGGTAAAATATATCATTAAAAACCCAAGTGGTGTATATATACTGTAAGTATACTCTACACATAAGTTCAATATGAATACATACGTGTGTAGATGTGTAATTGTTTTGCAAGATAATTAAAAAAAAAAAGGTTATCAGTTAATACATAGATATTTACCCAGTTTCAACCTATAAATTCACACCGTTCATAATTAATTAAAGGAATGTATTGTCGATTATTGAGTTTAAAAGATGTGATAGGAAAATGATGATGATGTGGAAAAATTAAATCTTCAATATTAACTTTTTTTTGTTGTTAATTTTGAGTTTTTTGGCATAAATAACCATTAACTCGACAGTCATAAAAAATTGTTTCAAGGAGAGTTACTACAAGCAAAATTTTACCATTTAATATGCAAATGTCATCAATTTCTGCAAACACAGGCATTAATTCTTCACCACACTTAAATAAAATTATGCTTTTAAAGCAATAACTTGTGCCGTGAATAATTATTTTTCTAGATCTCATGATATTACATGTATTCCTTTCTGTATTATTAATTAATTCATCAAATAAATGAGTATATGGTAAGTTTACTACAGGTACAGTTGGACCAGGAGTAATATAATCGCCTTCATATAAAAATTTTTTCGATGATTCTCCGGGTCCGGAAAAATGTCGAGTACAAATGCGAGGTTGATAGCGATAGCTCATAGTAGCTGGCATATTTTTAAAATTACGTATAATTGCCACAAGTCCTTTAAAATAAGCATGTGCTGCTTCAAATCGAAAGCACCATTGCTGTCGAGCAGGACCAAATAATCTTATATAATACGCAATATGCTCTAAAAAGTGAAGTTTAGGAATACATCTATCAGGATATAATAAGTTGAAACATATTTTAAAAGTTTCAATCATCCGTGATAAAGAATCAACAGAACTATCTGTTATTTCATAAGCAAGACACAAATTCATGATCTGCAGCAATAAAGTAAAACAGTCGATTCGATCGATGATATTTTGATCATCCGTATCATAAATCCATTCACCAATTAAAAATGGTAATGTGTGAGCTAACACAAATATCTGAGCTGCACTTTGGCGCAAGCTTTTATCCTCATTAAGATCATTATTTTGTATTATTGCAGGTTTATCTTTATTAAAGTGGCCAAAGTCAAATGAACTTATTTTTCCATTAAACTGTTTTACAGTAAATAATCCTTTTACTACAATACAATTATATAAAAATAACCGACACGTTAATTCAACTACTCCTTCATTTTAAACGTGTATACAGTCTTGTGGTAGGCACATCGTGATGTCAAAGCTTGGAATATCTGCCAGAGGACTTCTTGAATTGACTCCATAAAATAGTTGCCAGAAATACCGATGACATCGTAAAACATGGTTAATTAACGTTTTATTCGAATTACATTGAAAAAAGCACATTGTGCAAATGAATACTTGTTCATTGTCTCCGAAATTCATTATTTATTTGTTATTATTTTCTGTTAAAAAATAGATATGTTTAATCGCAATAGGCTTAAATGTCACATTAAAATTTTCCAAAACATTATAGTCCAGCAGTACAAGTAGGTTCGTTCTTATTTTGTTTTCCCGCTTTTAAGCTGCATTCCTTAATAAGTTTAACCCTTATCGTGTTAATAACAAATGAAAATTTATTGTTACTAATAATTAATTTAAAAAATAGAATACGTTAGAGTATGTATTCGTAAAGTAATTTCTTTATCAATAAAAATTACAAAAATGGACGAAAAAGTCTTTTGTTCTTTGCAAGGGCGTTCAAAATGTGTGAAGTTTCAATGTGACAAGTGTCTCTGACGTTGCCATTACACTAGAAAAAATTCGTGACATTTGTAAAAGCGATACGTGTTTAAAAAAGTTTATTGAAGATAAAGTTATTGTTGTACAAAACAAAGATAATGATGAAGATGTGCAATGTGTATCGACGTGGAAGATGATGACATTATTGAAGATAGAGACAAGTTGAATATTCTTTTACTGCCAACACCTGTATCTGCACTTGATGTTTTAGAAAGAAATGATGGAAGTTTTCCTTATAAAATTCTATATACAGAACCGCTGAATGATTTAGGATCAGAAAAATTAATTGAAAATCCAAACGATGATGCATCAAATGAAGAAATTTCTATGGTTAGTAAATTGAATTAATTATTAAGTTAATCAAACTTAATGATTGTCATCATCAATTAAAATTAATGTGTAATTTATTGATTGCTTCTAACTGTTATTTATTTATTTAACTTTATTTTTTTTAGTCTCAAATCCCGTTAGATAGTGAAGTTAATGTTGACGAAAAAAAATTTGATCAGTCAAAAAAAAATATAAGTATAGTTAAAACTGGACCAGGTTCTATCAAGATGCCAGCAATTTTACCTTCTTTAACTTATGATTTGAAACAAAAAATTGAAGATTTGAGAGTTCTAGCATCACAAAAAGATTTGATTTATCATTGTGGATCGTTCTTATGGGAAATAACTGATGGACAGCCGATGAAAATTGACTACCAGAATCTTGCTAGCACCATTGTATCAGCTTATCCATTGCTAAAAGGTGGTCCGAAAGGTTATGTAAGAATTTTTTTTTTATTAGTCAATAATTCAATTACAATAATCTAATAAAAATAATAGTACATTTACTAGACTTACGGTTAAAATAAAAACTCTTTCTTATTAAAGGATATAGTGAGGAGTCAATTAAGTACCTGGATAAGAAATCACAGAACCACATTAAAAAAACAAGGAAAAAAAAGAAATGCAGATACAAATATCAATCATGACCTGAAAATGTCTAAAGTGGAAATATCAAATGAAATGTATGTTTTAAATAATTCTACAGATAATAAATATTTATTAGATTAAGAAAGAACATGCTTTTTTATAGATATTATATTTTTTTCACTTGAGAAATTTTCCTAGTGAAATATTTTATTTTGAAATTTATTTTGATTTTGAAAACAGCTGACGAATTTCTGTTGGTAAGAATTTATTAAGCATAAATCTCTTTAGCCAAATATATTTTCTTTATAAAAATATTTTTTCCTCTCAGTACTTATGATTATTTATTAAAATTATTTGTAATAAATGAATTAAATTTTCTAGATCTGAGGTTTTGAAATTGACCTTTTAATCAAACTAAATGATGCTGTGACCAGAAAATTAAAGAACGAAGTCAAGCCTTTGTTTACTTTCAAACAAGTAAGGTTTATTATATTTTCTATTATTATAAAGTGCATTTATTAATTAATACTCAAGTTGTATAGAAACTAAAACTTTAAAAAGCTAGATCTTTTTTTATTGTGCCTTTAATATGTATTTAAACAAATAAATATTATGAATGTAAATATTAAAGGACCCAGTTATTGACTCTGGCCTAGTTGTTTGACACTTATTATATTAAATATATTTATTAATTTATTAGAGTTGATTTTTTTTCAAACAAAATAATATTTTAAGTATAAATAACTAGGCTAATATCATTAACTGGGTCTTTTACCTTATTAAAAACTTATTTTATTACAGACACGTTCATCTACTGATTGTCTTGTAACTGAAGAGAACGAGTCTCCTCGAGCTATTATATACTCTGATAGTAAAGAAATCAGAGCTGCTTTTATTCTGGCTGATACCAATGTCAGAGTTCAAATTTCGAGTCCTACAGTACCAAAGGGTGGTAGCTACTTTATTAGCAGCTTATTATGTTTGGGACACGGTATTTCCTAAACAATATTTAAGTTACTTAGTTACTATAAGAAAAACAAATAAGTTTTAATAGAAAAAAAAAATGATTTGAATTTGGAATGTGAGAATCTGAAATGTTTTTTATTTAAATGTTTTCTCTTTCTGTTATCATTTAATTTAATTAAAGATTATTTTTTATTAAAAGTATAAAACAACAGATACTTTAAAAAAAATCCTTCAATAGTTTATAAACAACAAAAATGTAATTTGCATGTACAAGAGAAATTTCCCTAAGAATATTCGTTATAATTTTATGTAATTTCTATTCATTTATAAATTAAAACTTAAAACAAATAAATAAATAATTCTAAAAAAATAATTTAATGATTTTTAATTTTTTATGTATTAATCAAAAATTTATAAAACGCTTAAAATGTTTTAGATCAGAACACACTTTAAGTGCTTTAATAAAAACACTATTGTGCATTAAAATTAAACGCTTAAAACGTTTCCATTACATAAAACACCATAAAATGTTTAAAAAGTGACTACAAGCTTTTAAACATTTTATGTGTTTAAAAGTAAAACACTTGAGTTTGCAGTGTATTGAAGGATTTTTTTTAAAGTATCTGTTGTTTTATACTTTTAATAAAAAATAATCTTTAATTAAATTAAATGATAACAGAAAGAGAAAACATTTAAATAAAAAACATTTCAGATTCTCACATTCCAAATCCAAATCATTTTTTTTCTATTAAAACTTATTTGTTTTTCTTATAGTAACTAAGTAACTTAAGTAACTTAAGTATTGTTTAGGAAATACCGTCTCCCAAACATAATAAGCTGCTAATAAAGTAGCTACCACCCTTTGGTACTGTAGGACTCGAAATTTGAACTCTGACATTGGTATCAGCCAGAATAAAAGCAGCTCTGATTTCTTTACTATCAGAGTATATAATAGCTCGAGGAGACTCGTTCTCTTCAGTTACAAGACAATCAGTAGATGAACGTGTCTGTAATAAAATAAGTTTTTAATAAGGTAAAAGACCCAGTTAATGATATTAGCCTAGTTATTTATACTTAAAATATTATTTTGTTTGAAAAAAAATCAACTCTAATAAATTAATAAATATATTTAATATAATAAGTGTCAAACAACTAGGCCAGAGTCAATAACTGGGTCCTTTAATATTTACATTCATAATATTTATTTGTTTAAATACATATTAAAGGCACAATAAAAAAAGATCTAGCTTTTTAAAGTTTTAGTTTCTATACAACTTGAGTATTAATTAATAAATGCCCTTTATAATAATAGAAAATATAATAAACCTTACTTGTTTGAAAGTAAACAAAGGCTTGACTTCGTTCTTTAATTTTCTGGTCACAGCATCATTTAGTTTGATTAAAAGGTCAATTTCAAAACCTCAGATCTAGAAAATTTAATTCATTTATTACAAATAATTTTAATAAATAATCATAAGTACTGAGAGGAAAAAATATTTTTATAAAGAAAATATATTTGGCTAAAGAGATTTATGCTTAATAAGTTCTTATCAAGAGAAATTCGTCAGCTGTTTTCAAAATCAAAATAAATTTCAAAATAAAATATTTCACTAGGAAAATTTCTAAAGTGAAAAAAATATAATATCTATAAAAAAGCATGTTCTTTCTTAATCTAATAAATATTTATTATCTGTAGAATTATTTAAAACATACATTTCATTTGATATTTCCACTTTAGACATTTTCAGGTCATGATTGATATTTGTATCTGCATTTCTTTTTTTTCCTTGTTTTTTTAATGTGGTTCTGTGATTTCTTATCCAGGTACTTAATTGACTCCTCACTATATCCTTTAATAAGAAAAAGTTTTTATTTTAACTGTAAGTCTAGTAAATGTACTATTATTTTTATTAGATTATTGTAATTGAATTACTGACTAATAAAAAAAAATTCTTACATAACCTTTCGGACCACCTTTTAGCAATGGATAAGCTGATACAATGGTGCTAGCAAGATTCTGGTAGTCAATTTTCATCGGCTGTCCATCAGTTATTTCCCATAAAAACGATCCCCAATGATAAATCAAATCTTTTTGTGATGCTAAAACTCCCAAATCTTCAATTTTTTGTTTCAAATCATAAGTTAAAGAAGGTAAAATTGCTGGCATCTTGATAGAACCTGGTCCAGTTTTAACTATACTTATATTTTTTTTTGACTGATCAATTTTTTTTTTCGTCAACATTAACTTCACTATCTAACGGGATTTGAGACAAAAAAAAATAAAGTTAAATAAATAAATAACAGTTAGAAGCAATCAATAAATTAATTTTAACTGATGATGTCAATCATTAAGTTTGATTAACTTAATAATTAATTCAATTTACTAACCTTAGAAATTTCTTCATTTGATGCATCATCATTTGGATTTTCAATTAATTTTTCTGATCCTAAATCATTCAGCGGTTCTGTATATAGAATTTTATAAAGAAAACTTCCATCATTTCTTTCTAAAACATCAGGTGCAGATTCAGGTGTTGGCAGTAAAAGAATATTCAACTTGTCTCTATCTTCAATAATGTCATCATCTTACACGTCGATCCACATTGCACATCTTCATCATTATTTTTTTTTTGTTCAACAATAACTTTATCTTCAATAATCTTTTTTAAACACGTATCGCGTTTACAAATGTCACGAATTTTTTCTCGTATAATGACAACGTCAGAGACACTTGTCACATTGAAACTTCACACACTTTGAACGCCCTTGCAAAGAACAAAAGACTTTTTTGACCATTTTTGAAATTTTTATTAATAAAGAAATTACTTTACGAATACATACTCTAACGTATTCTATTTTTTAAATTAATTATTAGTAACAATAAATTTTCATTTGTTATTAACACGATAAGGGTTAAACTTATTAAGGAATGCAGCTTAAAAGCGGGAAAACTAAATAAGAACGAACCTACTTGTACTGCTGGACTTTAATGTTTTGGAAAATTTTAATGTGACATTTAAGCCTATTGCGATGAAATATATCTATTTTTTAACTGAAAAAAATAACAAATAAATAATGAATTTCGGAGACAATGAACAAGTAATCATTTGCACAATGTGCTTTTTTCAATGTAATTCGAATAAAACGTTAATTAACCATGTTGTACGATGTCATCGGTATGACCCGGCGTTTAAAGTCACCTGTACAGAACACGGATGTGGTTCTTCATATCAGAAATGGAATTCATATCGCCAGGACCTATTCAGAAAACATCCAACGATAGTAAAAGCATTAAATATTAATCAAAAGGAGGAAGGATTTGAGATTCCTCTAAATGATCACAGAGATGATGGTAAATATGTGTAAAAATAGCATCAATCGATTTTTTTAATTGAGATTTTCTAATTCAATTGTTTGCTTGGAATATTAATAAATTATTAGCAATCTTTAATCATAAAAAAAATTAATAAAAATAACAATGACAGTAAAGTTATCAAATAGTGAAAACTTTTTTAGGTTTTCTTACAATAAACAAATAATGCATAAAAATATTTTAAAAAAAGCCACATAAAACTTTGTTTTCTTTTCTTAAATTTCAATTTTCATAAATATAAATTTCGTTGTTAATAACTACTAAATTCTTATATGGCTAATAAGTTTACTGTTATTAAATAAAATAAATGTGAAAGTTGCAGGCATAGAATAATTTTCAAATCACAAAAGATTCTGTAAAAAAATGCACATAAAAATTTTTAGAATTCATTTTTGTGCAATTTTTGGTAATTTAATTACAACCATTATATTTATACTAATCCTATTAATTAAAAAAATCACTTGTTTGCAATTTACACATTGATATGTTTAAGTTAAAATAATAATTCTTATTTTTCAAATGTAATTTTTGCTCAGAAATTTTAATCAAATATTTGTCTTTATAAACAATAAAAAAATATTTTTTGCGTTTGTTAACATTAATATCATAATTATTGATTTTCAGAAGTTATTAAAGAGCCAACAAAGTTATCAATAGAATTACTTGAGTGGCACGCAGGGAAATTTATTATTGACATTCGGGAAAATTGCAAAATTTCACAAACTGCTGCAGCTAATGTTATTGAGGAGTTACTTCTTTATTAGAATTATATTCATCCATTATAATTGTAAGTATTAATTTAATTAATCAGTTGGTAGTAATTCACAATAACATATTTTACCAAAAAATTTTTATTTTTTATATTTGCAGGATGAATTAGAAAGAATGAAAGATCCAGAAACAGAAACACTAAATTTGGAAGGTGTCAAAGATTTGTTGAAAGAATAATATCCATCGACAATTCTTTTTTTTTCAGTTAAAACAAAAACTTCAGTGAATAAGTTTTTAATTGAAGAATTAATGATGGTGCCAGCTGAAAAGAAATGTATCTTAAAAAGTTTAGTTTGGAAAAAGAAAAAAGGGTCATTAAATCGACAAGTTGTGTTACGTGAAGTTGACCGTGATGCTTATATTGTTCCTTTCATTGATAATTTAAATAATCTTATGATGAACGACGACATCAGAGATAATGTAAATAATCCAATAGTACATGAAAATGGTGTATATTGCACCGTACTGAATGGAAAATTTTATCGAGAAAGTGATTTTTTTTGTAATAATCCAAAAGCTCTAGCAGTAGTTTTATATTATGACGATTTAGGAGTTTCCAACCCGTTAGCATCTAGTTCAAGAACGCAAAAGTTGTCTATGTTTTATTGGACTCTAGCAAATATTAAACCTGAGTTACGCTCTTCAAACAATGCTATTCAATTACTAGCCATTGTCAAAACTAGTTATTTGAAAGAAGCTGGTGCTTTACAAAAAATTTTAGAACCTTTTGTTAATGATATTAAAATTTTACAAACACAAGGAATTGACATTTCTATAAACGGCGTTACAACTAATTATAAAGGATCTCTTTTATACTTTTCTGGAGACACACCTGCATCTGCATTGATTGGTGGCTTTAAAGAATCAGTATCTGCACATCGTCCATGTCGAACTTGCATGATAACAAAAGACGAACTGAAACTTAATTTTAAGGAGAGTGATTTTATTTTAAGAAATATTAATTCACATGAAGAACATTTGAATGCAATTACTGATAATACTACTAAAATTCTGGCAACTATTTTATGGAGTCAATTCAAGAAGTCCTCTGGCAGATATTCCAAGCTTTGACATCACAATGTGCCTACCACAACACTGTATGCACGTTTTAAATGAAGGAGTGGTTGAATTAACGTGTCGGTTATTTTTATATCATTGTATTGTAGTAAAAGGATTATTTACTGTAAAACAGTTTAAGGAAAAAATAAGTTCATTTGACTTTGTCCACTTTAATAAAGATAAACCTGAAATAATACAAAATAATGATCTTAATGAGGATAAAAGCTTGCGCCAAAGTGCAGCTCAGATATTTGTGTTAGCTCACACATTACCATTTTTAATTGGTGAATGGATTTATGATACGGAACATCAAGATATCATCGATCGAATCGACTGTTTTACTTTATTGCTGCAGATCATGAATTTGTGTCTTGCTTATGAAATAACAGATAGTCCTGTTCTTTATCACGGATGATTGAAACTTTTAAAATATGTTTCAACTTATTATATCCTGATAGATGTATTCCTAAACTTCACTTTTTAGAGCATATTGCGTATTATATAAGCTTATTTGGTCCTGCTCGACAGCAATGGTGTTTTCGATTTGAAGCAGCACATGCTTATTTTAAAGGACTTCTGGCAATTATACGTAATTTTAAAAATATGCCAGCTACTATGAGCTATCGCTATCAAGCTCGCATTTGTACTCGACTTTTTTCCGGACCCGGAGAATCATTGAAAAAATTTTTATGTGAAGGCGATTATATTACTCCTGGTCCAACTGTACCTGTAGTAAACTTACCATATACTCATTTATTTGATGAATTAGTTAATAATACAGAAAGGAATACATGTTATATCATGAGATCTACAAAAATAATTATTCACGGCACAAGTTATTGCTTTAAAAGCATAATTTTATTTAAATGTGATGAAGAATTAATGCCTGTGTTTGCAGAAATTGATGACATTTGCATATTAAATGGTAAAATTTTGCTTGTAGTAACTCTCCTTGAAACAATTTTTTATGACTGTCGAGTTAATGGTTATTTATGCCAAAAAACTCAAAATCAACAACAAAAAATAGTTAATATTGAAGATTGAATTTTTCCACATCCTATCACATCTTTTAAACTCAATAATCGACAATACATTCCTTTAATTAATCATGAACGGTGTGAATTTATAGGTTGAAACTGGGTAAATATCTATGTATTAACTGATAACCTTTCTTTTTTAATTATCTTGCAAAACAATTACACATCTACACACGTATGTATTCATATTGAACTTATGTGTAGAGTATACTTACAGTATATATTCACCACTTGGGTTTTCAATGATATATTTTACCTTTATATAAAGTACTCTGTTTAATAAGTGTTTTAAAATAAAAATGTTTTACAAATAACCGTTTTTTTTTCTAGAAACGTTTTATTTGCTAATACCTGATTAGTTTTAAAACGTGTGACCGTATACTAAACGTTTCACAAATTAAAAATGTTTTATTATAAAACAGTTTAAAGTATATTTATTAGTAAAACAGATAAAGAGTTTTAAAACAAAATGCTAAAATGTTTAATATAATTTTATTAATCACTTAAAACGTTTTAAAACAAAACATTTAGTTTAAAAAAACACCTCAGTGTTTTGCTTTAAAACATTAAATAAAACACTTGAGTTTGCAGTGTATGGACGGAAGTTCTAGATCTTTGTGTAGGTCTATGTTTCTCATGGTATCGAGAGCACAAACCGACCTACGAATATATTTATTTTGAACAATTTGGAGTTTGTTCAAAGAATGTTTCGAACTGTGAGCGAAGGCGGGACAGCTGTACGTAAGAATAGGTCTTACGCACGTTTTATATAGGGTCATTTTGCTGCGGAGGGACATTTTTGGTCCAGTGTAAATAGGACGCAACTGAGCCATAACCATGAGGGCTTTATTAGTGACTTTTTTAATATGGGGAATGAAACTAAGTCTCCTATCTAAAGTGACTCAGAGATACTTGATTTCGGAAGCCCACTCAATATCCTTACCGTATAAGGAGAGGTTTTTGCTGAGCACTTTTCTAGGGACGTCCGGTTGGAAAAGAATGGCTGCAGTCTTATCCGGATTGAGTGCAATACGCCATTTGACGCACCATTCTCCGAACGTATCCATCGACCTTTGGGTACGACAGATGATATCTATTTTTCTCCTATCGGATGTGAAAATAACTGTATCATCAGCGTACAGTCCGTAGTGGACTTTATCCTCCAGCTTCGGGAGGTCGCTGATGTACAGATTGAAATGAAAGGGTGCCAGAATGGAGCCTTGGGAAACTCCTGCTCGAACAGGATGCTCTGAAGAGAGGGCTCCTTCCACTCTATAGCAAAAGGAGCGGTCGTCGAAGTATTTTTTTAGAATAAAAATTAACCTGTCCGATATTCCGAACTGGTGTAATTTATAGATGAGCCCGGCATGCCATACCTTATCGAAGGCTTTAGCGACATCGAAAAAGACCGCAACAGTGCGGTAGAGAGAGTTGTGAAACTTTGACTTAACAAAGTTGGCTTTGATGTGCTCCGTGAGGCGAAGCACCTGGTCGGTGCACGAGTGTCTGGCTCGAAAGCCGAACTGTGCTTCCGGAAGGATCTTTTTATCCTCAACTTCTTTGAGGAGACGACTCATAAGGAGTTTCTCGAATACCTTGCCTAGAGTGTTCAAGAGGCTAATGGGTCTATAACTCTCTGGCAGATTTGACTTTTTGCCAGGCTTATGAATGCCTATGACTGTTGCCCTTTTCCAAACAGCTGGAAAGTGGCCATGAAATATGGCCGCATTGAAGATGCAAACCAGAAGAGCGATGAGCTGGCCAGGAAGAAGTTTCAATACTTCGTTCTTGATACCATCCGGACCGGGAGATTTTTTAGGCTTAAGGCCTTTAATGGTTAACCGAACCTCGTCAGACGTGACAGGGTCTAACGAGGTATCGGGTGAAGAGGACAGAAGTGACTCTACTTTGGATTCCACTTCCATCAAATGACTAAGTGATACACCCGGATTGGGTGCATTGTTCTTAAAGTGTAGCGGCTAAGCATTCCGCTTTTTCTACACTCTCGAAAGCAGAAGTTACCCCAGACCCTCCCTGCAACGGGGGCATGGAGACTTTATTATTAGATTTTAGCTTTCTGGCTAAATTCCAGAAAGCTAGATGGGACGGTTGAATACCTTCGAGAAGGTCTTCCCATCTTTTATTTCGGATCTCCGTGATACGATTCCTAACCTACCTCTGGAGGGCTCGTAAGCAAACGCGATTTTCCTCGGATGGGTGTGACTAAAATTCTTGGAAAAAGATAGTCCGGAACTACTAAAAAGGTACCTTGCGACCGAATCTGCGCCCACGCAGCGCGTCCGTGCCCCACCCACCGGCGCCAACGCGCCGGCGCGCTGTCCACCGTCCCCACCTGCTCCCACGACCCTACCCATCCGTACCCCCGCCACCAAGGCGACCGCCCCGGCGCGTCGTCCGGCGTCGCCCCCGCTACCGCCGCGTCGCCCGAATTCACCGCCGCTGCCGCCGCGATCGCGTTCTCGCTTCCGCTCGCCGGTCATCCGGCACGCGGTAGCGCCCACTACCCCGCCACTACCTCGTCGCGGATTCCGTCGCCCTCAACGACCACCGCCACAACATCTAAGCCTCGTCCGTTTGAGGAAATAATCTCATACGCACCTAAACCAATATCTACGACGAATTCATTCTCGCCACTTTCTCCTGACCCGACTCCAGATGACGATAGTAAAATGGACTCGGAAATAACTAATCCCGAAACGGAATTCATAACCGTTTCAAGGGCCAAGCCCAAACAAAAACGGGTGTTATCACCCGAGACCACAGCCCCGGCCGCCGCAAAAACCATGCGAGCCGGAAACAACCGCGTCCCTAGATCGCGCGTGCTTCATTCTGCGCAAGCAGCAGCAGAGCCCACCGAAAGGGCGGTGCGCCCACCGCCTCCAGTCACAATAGCAGACAAGTCAGCGTGGCTTAATATTTCCACGCGACTTAATACACTAAAAATAAATTACACACACGCCCGGAGCACTCCCTCCGGCATACAAATAAAAGTCCCTACAATCGCGGACTATAAAAAGTGAAGGTAAATTTCAATTTTTCACGTACACACCCGAAGAAGAGCGTCTTCTGCGCGTAGTAATCATGCGCGTTCCGAAGGAGCTCCCAACAGAAAATATATTAGCCTCCCTTAAGGAGCAAAATCTACCAGTCCACGAGGTACACCGCATGTACCACGCAATCACCAAGGACATATATGATCTCGTCCTTGTCACCCTGGACCGTTCCAAGGAGGGCAAGGAGATTTTTAATATTCAATCTGTGTGCGGGCTCTCTGGCATTACGTAGAGATACCCCACAAAAAGCATACTCCTACGCAGTGCCATAACTGCCAGTCGTACGGACACTCGGCCAGGAATTGTTACATGAGGCCGAGATGCGTCAAGTGCCTGGGAGGTCACTCCACTAAGGAGTGTCTTTGCATGCCGGAGACCATCGAACCACCCAGCTGCGTCCTGTGCGGTAAGGCCGGACACCCCGCGAACTATCGCGGGTGCGAACGCGCCCCACGCACAAGGTGCACGCGCACACATGTCCCGCGCCACGCGTCTTCAGCGCGTGTCGTGGCACCAGGGCCCGCCCCACCGCCACTTATGTCGGACCAGGCTTTCCCGAGCCTGCCAGGACTCACGCGCGTCGCTCCCGCGCAGCCAACCGCTAAAGCCCCACCCACGGCATGGGCCCCCAAGCCCAAGCCACAAGCCCCGAAGGCTAAGCCTTCAAGCTCAAACGAATTTCAAGGCCTGAACTGGATAGCAGGCCTTCTACAAAGCTTCGACGTCGATGACATCATCGCCTTCGATCTTATGATCAGCTTTGCCGACGGAATCGACCGTCTAAAGGCCGTAGCCGCCTACCCGGACCTAGCTCGCGCCGTGCAAAAGCTCGTCCGAGCTTCTCCGTAATCAGCATCCGCCGTCTCTTCAAACCGTTCGTGTCCGCGTACACGCCCGCGTAACCGCAGGTCTCGCCGCCGAGACCTAACGGTTATTTTAAAAATTAGAAAGCGCCGCGATCGAGTGGTTCTCTTGCGCCGGAGTGGGTAATCTACGAAGGAGCGTTACCAAATCATGTTCCACGATTGAGTCACTAATCGCGCATTGGATACATAAGAAGAACAAGTAAGACTGACTACCTGGAAAATATCGACCGTTGGCTCGGGTTCAAGTTTATTGATGAAGAAATACCTGAGTATTATTTCGTCATAAGTCTCGACCGGTTATTGCACCCTTACGGCCCCTTACCAGAAACAGGCAATCTCACTATTCTTGTACACTTTTAAGGTTTGATTCCAGCCTAAGCATAGTACTTGGTTTCTTGTACTCCCTGCTTAAATCACATACTTCTACGTTCTCTTACGGTTGTTCTACTCTTATATAATTGTGAAAATGCAAGAAGAGTGCAATCCTATTTGGCAAGAATGTTCGCTTTCTGCGTCATCAACTCAAGCTCCACCCAAATTAGAGTCAGTTATAGAATCAGTTAAACAGTTTGTTTCTTCCCCGTTTGTCACTATTCAATACGTTAAAGATCAGTCAAACATACTCAAAGCTCAACTTCGATCCCGTCATATCAATACAAAGGTTTATAGATGTTTTATTGAGTATAAAAAAACGCTATTGGTCCCATAAGCATATTGAGGCATAGTTGTGAGTGTGCAAATTATCTTAGAAAAATTGGATGTTGCTCTCACGTTGCTGCTATTGTTTATTATTTGTCACACGGAAGATATTTGACAGAGATTGTGAGGCCTGCTGAAACACTCAGCAAATTATTTGATACAGAAATTGTTTCACCTGTGATTGAAGATGATAGTGAGCAAACTGATTTAATGTGATAATATTTTTTTTTCATATATACCTTTCAAACATTTGTTGTTATTTATTTATAATTTACTAAAATCGTTATAAGTGTGCAATGTTTATAATATTCTAGTTGATATTTATTCATAAGTTAAGATTTAACTTGTGATTCAGAATTGAATATCTAATACGAAAAAATAAAATACATAAATAAAGTAAATATTAGCATATAAATGGTTTTTATTAATTTGCAATATGGCGTACCTTTTTTTTAAATATGAAAGATCATAGAAAAATAGATGAAGATTTCGAAAAAAATGGTTTCATAATTGTGCCAGAATCGTATCATAATTAAAAATAGAAATTAAAATAAAAGTGCCTTTTTTTTGAGGTTTTTATCAACCGATATAGTTCTTAATTTTTTTTCTAGTGTGGCGTCCGTAGGTAATATTACCATATGTGTTAAAATATGTGGGTAAACTCAATAGTAATAATGAATACCGTGCGAGTCTGCGACACAACTGATTTATTATTTTACCCACATATTTTAACACATATGGTAATATTATCTACGGACGCCAAAACGGATGAGAAAAACATAGATATTATGTTGATATCAGAGACTCACCTTCGTGATGGCGAGAGGTACGCTATCCCAGGGTACCACATGTACCGTAAAGATGAAGTCAACGAAGAAGGCACTGCCATAAGGGGGCTGGCAGTACTCGTAAAAAGAAGTCCTATTAGTATCCTATCTAGCTATCTATCTATCTATCCTATCTATATATAGTGTCCTATCTAGCGATACTCCTACAGTCATAGCAGAAGACCTGAATTGCAATAACACAAATTGGAATTCAGCCCGTACCAACGTTCAAGGAGAACGCCTCTACCAAGACTCTGTGAGCCATGATTACTGCGTGAAGGGCCCCGACCAGCCCACCTACTACAGTCATAATTTTGGCTACAACACTGAAGATGTCCTGGACATAGTCGTGTTCAGTGGATTGAGAGAACCACCGAAGCAGGAAGTGTTACCGGACCTGCCATCGGACCACCGCCCGGTTCTACTAACCATCACGGAACCACTGACCCGAATGATGCCACTCCATAGCACCAGGACTGATTGGGCAGTCTTCTCACGGGCGCTGCGCAACACAACCCAGCCTACCTCATCGGCTGAGGAAGTAAAGTGCTTAGCAACGGAACTCTGCGGGTGTATAAGCAGAGTATAAGTGTAAGTAGAGCACTCGACGAGGCAACGACCACTCCATCGTCGCAAACCGAGCGCACAGGTGGTAGGCTAGGCCTACTACCAACTCGCGATACGAAAAAGATTGCTGAGAAGAGAGCCCTACGACGACAGTGGCAGAGAACCCGCTGCTCATTGCTGAAGATCCGGCTCAACAGCCTGGTTGAGCGTGTGAAGAGCGCACTTGACGACCACGCAAGCGAATCGTGGGAACGTCACTTGATGTCCATAGACGAGGATATGCCCTCTATCCATTGTTTCATGTAGACAACTATCAGCAGAAAAACCGCATATAAAACCGCTGCTGAATGCCCAAGGTAACCTGCGCTTCCGGGCCATCGATCGAGCTGAAATTTTCGCCGACTACCTGGAGAAACAATTCTCTTCGAACCCTATCATCGATGCGGACCACGAAGCAATGGTTAACAATGAAATTCAGAAATACTTCAAGGAACCATTGCCACCGCAAGATAATCCGGTATTCATCTGACCGAGTCAGATCCTCCGAGAAATCCGTACAACGAAACCCAAAAAAGCCCCGGGCGCGGACCGCATTACCAACACAGCGCTACGCCATCTGCCATTCAAGACCGTCGCGGCAATGACACGCCTGTTCAACGGGATACTGCGCTCGGGACACTTTCCCGATAACTGGAAGCTAGGACGAATCGTGATGTTACCCAAACCGGGTAAGAATACGAAGAAGCCAGAAAGCTATCGGCCTATTACGCTACTGAGTACTATTTCGAAAATCTTCGAGAAGTTGCTGCTGCGGCACCTGACACCTCATCTACCACCGAGGGACGAGCAGTTCGGATTTCGCACTCAACATTCGACGACCATACAGCTCTGCAGGCTTATATATACAAAATGTCCGACTCCGCCAACCAGAGGCAACACTTCGCGGCGATCTTCCTGGATATGGAAAAGGCGTTCGATAGAGTATGGCATGAGGGCCTACTATACAAACTGTCGATGTCTCCAGCTCCACGAAGATTCGTCCGAGTAGTAGAATCTTTCCTGAGGGACCGCCGTGTGGTAGTGGCAGTCGAATGGGTTTCCTCTACGGAACGCCGGGTACGCGCTGGGGTACCCCAAGGTAGCTGCCTATCGCTTGCCCTGTACAACCGATATACCGACGACATTCCGCGGACCGGTCGGGCAGAGCTTGCGTTGTTCGCAGACGATGCGGCATACTTTGCAGTCTCTATGAATGCAAAATATGCCGCTGACTATCTGCGCCTAACATTAGAAGCACTGTCCGGTTGGCTAGATCGATGGAGATTGACGGTCAATGTCGCGAAAACGCAGGTGATAATCACGGGTGTGCACTCGTAACCTCCGCCACTACAACTCCAAGGAGAAGACGTCGACTGGTTGCGGTGCGTCCGGTAGCTTGGCGTGTACATTGACTCCAGGTTAACCTTTAGACAGCATGTGGACTCTGTTGTTGCTCGAGCCAAGTCCACACGTGTGTTGATGAATCCTATACTAACATCTACGCTGCCACTTTGAACGAAGTTAGGATTGTATAAGGCGTATATAAGATCTCGACTCACGTATGCGGCACCAGCCTGGTACGCATACACCGCCGAAAACAACAAAAGAAAACTGAGAGCTCAAGAAAGCCTGAGTCTACGGAGCATCACAAGAGCACCTCGATATGTCAGCAACCGGACAATTACCCGCGACCTACGCTGGGAAGGTCTGGACGCTTTCATAGGCAGGCTAGCAACCACGTTGTTCAGGCGAGCGGACGCGTAGAGCCAGCCCTTAGTAAAGGGAATCGCTCCGCTACATCCCAGACTGCCTGACCGTAGCCTGAAACCATCAGCACGCAACCTAGCTATCCAAGACGATAGCTAACCAAACAGAACTCCCACATTAAATAGAGACATCCAGCCAACTTCATCTTGAAGTTGGGAAAACTGCAATGATCAGTTAGCATCCGCTAACTGCAACGATATTACTGAAAAGGGCAAAGCCCTGAACAGTTTCCTCACCACTTCATGAAGATGAGGTAGAGAAGGCCATCTCGGTCAGATCGCGAAAGTCGATTATTTTAGAAAAGTCCGATTTTGGTTCTGTTAGCGAGTGGACGCGTCTCTGATCCAACATCGTACACTCTATTACGAAGTTTTTAATTCGTAATTTTCTCTTTTATTAATTTCGTTTCGTAATTAGTGAAGTGTTTTTACGTGTGTATTTGCATATTACGTGCTTTTGTGGTAAGTAACTTGCCAGTATTTTTTTAAAAGCAACATGCCAGTTAAGATAAAAACTAAAATGATGTCCAGCTGCCGTCTACCATGCCTAACCTATGCTTGCCAGACCTGGAAACACACGAGCAAAATAAAGAAGAAAATCGCCACATTCGCCTCAAAGAGGTCTAGAGAGAAGCATGCTAAAGATCAAAAGAATCCAGAAAATACGACATACAAAAATAAGGGGCATAACAAAAGCCACAGATGCGCTCAAATTTACGCAAAAACTGAAATGGAAGTGGGCGGGACATATAGCTAGGCTGACAGACGATAGATGGACAAAAAGAGTGACATTATGGAAAGTCCCACGGGGAAAACGTCAAAGAGGAAGACCGCTTACGAGATGGGCAGACGATATCATCAAAACGGCAAGTCCGTGCTGGATACAAACAGCACAAAGCAGAGAAATCTGTGCTTCTTTGGAGGAGGCCTTCACCCGAGGAGGGGTTCTTGTAGATTAGTTATTATTATAAAAATATGCGTGCAATAAACAATAAGTTAGAAATTAGTAAAGTAAACAAAAAAAACTCTATAACTATTTTTTGCAAGAAATAAAAAGGCTTTTATTTTATTATATAACTTGCAAATATTCGTTACTGTGTTCGTTCGCGGTCTCGTGGTAGTTTTTCCGAGCGCTTTTTGGAACGGTTTTTTCGAAGCCGTTAACCGCGTAAATCCTTTATTCTGAGGTCTACGGTTGATACCTACTGGTGCCAACGAAGCCGTCGGAGCGTGCCCCGAGCGCTCGCTGTCTGCCTCTCGTAGGCTAGGTAGCACTCTCGGACGGGCCTGGGAATCTTAGCCTTTGTCTATACACATAGTTAAGCCCCAGGTGTCTCCCGCCCACCTTACCGATCCTGCACGACTCCATCCCTACGGTGCATTTGGGCACCGCCTTTATAAAGGCGACTGTCCTCGGCCGTAGGATTGTTAGGGCCCCGTAGTCTAGGGTACCTAGGTTCTCTCATCCTATGCCATTGCACTTCGGCACAAGGTCACTTAATTGAGCTCAGGAGAGCTCAGTTAATTCATATTTTCCGACCCCTGCCCTTCTGGCAGGGAGGTCTTTGCAATTATTAAATATATTTATTATATTATATATTTCTTTTTTGTATTTTAATATTTTCATTAATAATATTATTTGTATTAATTTAAGTAGTCTATTTATAACTTCCAATATATATATACATCTTGTATTTAGCCCCTCCACGCTCCTGCTTCCGTTAAAAAATTGTTTAGTTTATTAAATTTAAAACATTTGAATGACGAAGACCAAATCACGATTGAGAATATTTGTGCGAAATTTTCCGATATATTTTTATTGCCTGGAAATAAATTAACGACAATGAACATTTACAAACATCAAATTAGTAACATGTTACGAGAAGGTATAATTGAAATATGTCAATTTGAATGGTCGAGTCCATTGTTATTGGTCCCTAAAAAGATAGATAATACAGGTAATAGGAATTGGCGCTTAATAATTGATTATAGGAAATTAAATAACTGTATACAGGATGACAAATTCCCTCTTCCAAATATTACTGAAATGTTGGATTCCCTTTCGGGTTCTGTATACTTTTCAACCCTTGACCTTTCAAATGGGTATTACCAATAATGATTTCTTAGGTTTACGCGAATATTATTCATTGAAATAAAACTAATTTAAACGGATTTTATCGCGGTATTACCAATGTTACCTTGACCCTGAAAGTCGGAAAATTACAGCATTTTGTTCAGGACAGTTAAAAGTTTCGGATAACGAAGATAAAAGTACTGTCTCCGTATCAGGACAGTACCAGATGACGAGAATACCAATGGGCTTGAATACAAGCCCTAAAACATTTTCAAAAATAATAACTGTTGCAATGTCAGCTTTGACATTAGAAAAGTGCTTAGTATATTTAGATGACCTAATTGTTTTTGGAAATTCGTAAAAAAAACATAATAAAAAACTTATAGATGTTATAACTAGATTACGTCAGGTAAATTTAAAGTTAAATCTTCATAAATGGAACTTTCTTAAAAAGGATATCTTATGTTTAGGACATGTTATAACGTGCGAGGATGTTTTGCTCGATCCTGAGAAAATACGTGCTTTGAGTAACTGGTCAGATCCGAAAAATGTTGAAGAATTAATTCGATTTATCGCATTCGCTAATTATTATCATTAATATACGTTTACTACTATATAGTACATATATATATATATATATATATATATATATATATATATATATATATATATATATATATATATATATATATAATATATACAGTACTACTATATAGTAATATACATTAATATAATACGGCTCTAGCCGTTACATTGAAAGAGAGGAATCCACACGAGGAGACATTACATACACTTCGCCTAGAAGCGGAGCACGTGGTCAATTCCAGACCACTTGTCGCGGCGGAACCGGATAGCGACGACGTAGCTCTCACTCCCAACCATTTCCTAATCGGGAGGTCTTGTGGGCTACCCGGCATTGGAGGTTCCAGCGATGCGGACCTCATCGGGCGGCGAACGTGGAGGACGGCACAACGAATGGCCGATCATTTTTGGAGCAGGTGGCTTAAAGAATATCTGCCCACCCTGCTCCCCAGACGGATCGGCGGAGAGGTCGTCACGAGAGATTTGCAGTGTGGAGACACCGTCCTCATAGTGGACTCCACACTGCCACGAAACACCTGGCCGAGGGGCGAAGTAGTCAAAACATATCCTGGACCCGACGGCCGCACGCGAGTTCTAGAAGTGCGCACAGCGGGTGGATTGCTGCGTCGACCGAGCTCCAAAGCGGTGCTACTTGTACCAGCGTCGACAAGCAACGAACGACGAGCCACCAACGAGCCACGGGTCACCGACGAGCCTGGGACATCGTCTGCAGAGCCTAGGACATCGTCTGCCGAGCCTGGAGACACAGCGGCGTCGCTAGAACAAGGAGTTGGTGCTGTGCACGAGGGGGAGGATGTTAGCGACGCATGAAAGCTATAACGACAAGTTAATACAAAAATAAAAATGGCGTCCGGAATGAAAGTTCCGCACAGGTGGCGCTGATGGTAAATAGGACGCACGCGTTACCGTAGGGAGAGCCCCTGAGACGCGAGACGATTTCTCGTTCGAGTATTAACTTGTACCGGACGAATATACAGTGTTTTTGTGTTAACATAAGTATCAAGATTAGAACTACGTTATATAAATATAAATATCGAGAATATAAGTATTAAGAATATGAGTATGGAGATTGAGCATTGAGAATCATTAATATTAAGCTTATAGATATTGAGATTGCTAGTATTGAGAATTAATAATATTGAGATCGCTAGTATTGAGAATAATAATATTGAGGTTGCTAGTATTCAGAATTACTAATATTGAGATTATTAATATTGTTAGTAATTGTCCTCCACGACTACACAACTACCCTCATCACTGCTTATAGCCACTGCCTATAAAAGGGCAGCTAGACCGCCGATGCGCACACTTAGTTCCGAGCGTTCGTCGCGTGCACATCAGTTGTGTTGCGTTAGCGTTAGGCCGTTAGGATTGATAAAATCAGACGTGGGATAAGTAACTTCTAGCCCACAGAACAGAGTAGTTTTAGTAAATATGACTGGCGGATCCAGTCGTAGATCGCGACGTCGTTCTAGTAATAATAGGTCGCGGTATCGGTCACGTAGCCTAGCCGATCGAGTGTTTCAACGCGGAATTGTCGGTTATGGCGTCGTTCCTGTGACACTACACACCGGAACCCCAGACGTATTCCGGGCGGGGTCAGAGTCAGGTGAGGCCGAGCCCTCATAAGGTCGAGGCCTTTGTAAATTCACTGGTTCCTGAGAACGTTTAAATTCACCGGTTCCTGAGAACGTTCGGCAGAGTTGTGAAGGTTCTACCAAATGAACAATACGAGCTTAAAAAAAAAAAACTACACAAGCAGCGGCGCAGTATATGGTGCCTTGGCGTGGTGAGTGGTGCCCTGAGTTATGTGCAGCCTTCTTTGAGGGTATGTAAAAGCTTTTATTATCTGAACTACAGGCATTAGGCCTTGGCGTTCATTATCCGAACTACAGGCGTAAGGCCTTGGCGTTCCATTATCTGAACTACAGGCTTATCTAGCCTTGGCGTTTCATTATCTGAACTACAGGCTTTAAGCCTTGGCGTTCATTATCTGAACTACAGGCGTAAGGCCTTGGCGTTCAATTATCCGAACTTCGGGCATATTGCCCTGGCGTTCGTTGAACTACAGACCTAACATGGTCTTGGCGTTCATTATCTGAACTACAGGCATAAGGCCTTGGCGTTCATTATCCGAACTACAGGCGTAAGGCCTTGGCGTTCCATTATCTGAACTACAGGCTTTAAGCCTTGGCGTTCATTATCTGAACTACAGGCGTAAGGCCTTGGCGTTCAATTATCCGAATTCGGGCATATTGCCCTGGCGTTCGTTGAACTACAGACCTAACATGGTCTTGGCGTTCTGAACTACAGGCTTTAAGCCTTGGCGTTCATTATCTGAACTACAGGCGTAAGGCCTTGGCGTTCCATTATCCGAACTTCGGGCATATTGTCCTGGCGTTCGTTGAACTACAAGACCTTACATGGTCTTGGCGTTCATTAGACTTCAGGCATATCTGCCTTGGCGTTTTAATTTCATACACAGCCTGGATGGTGGCAACGACTGGAAGCTCAGCTGGAATAAAAGCTCTGAATCTACGAAGAAAAATGCCTGGGCTTGATGAAAATACGGTTGCACACGAGCCACAGAATAGCGCATCACGCTTTGGGGCCGGTTACTCTGTGCCTTCCCTAAATGTGGACCAAGATCTTGGAGCTGCCGTTGTTGTCGGTCCAAGCAGTTTGATTCCAGGCTCGGGAATTGGACTGTTAATGCCCCTACTGGAGGCAGAGACTTGGTCAGTCAATGAAAACGGCACCGGACCAGGCTTCAGCCACGGAGCTTGTGTCGAGGGCGACACTTGGTCAGGAGAGGCCGTGTTAGTAATTGTCCTCCACGACTACACAACTACCCTCATCACTGCTTATAGCCACTGCCTATAAAAGGGCAGCTAGACCGCCGATGCGCACACTAAAGTCCTGCCAAGCTGTAAAAGCCCCTCCGGCTAACAGCGTATGTCCAGTCGAAAAAAAAAAAAAAAAAAACGATGCGCACACTTAGTTCCGAGCGTTCGTCGCGTGCACATCAGTTGTGTTGCGTTAGCGTTAGGCCGTAGCAAAGTGGTTTCTTTTTATTAAGAATTTCTGCTTCTGATTGATAAAAATATTATAAACATTGAGACGTATTAATAAATGAGAACATGACGAATAATGTTATTTTAAAGTCATAAGGCGTACGTTGTGATCGACGTCTACCGTTGGGGGCGCACACATTCATTGCCTAGGATTCGTGGGAGTTCAGGTAATCATTGTGCCGAGTAGGTTTTTTTGCGTCTCCTTCGCGTATTTTATGTATATTTACATTAAAATTGATGTTTGCATGATTAGACTATAGATATGTTTAAGATTATCGTGCATGTTAGTTTTAAAATAGATAATTTACCGAGCAATACTTACCTAAATATTAGATCGAAAATATGTATAGAGAATTGAGGGATTTCACACGATGAGTGTGAAATCCAACAATAGAGACATCGCGTTACTTGTATTTTGATATGGAAACCCGAAATATGGGAATATGTAAATTTATAGAGTAAGAACGTTATAGAGAAAAGTTGAAATAGAGAAAGTTTAGCGTAAGTATTGCTCGATCTCGAGTATTATGAGTGCATCCTAGGATAAGTGATATTTATAAGATAGAGTATAACCTAGGGTATAAGATTGTATATAGATATTAAGGAAATTATATAAAATAAAATAAATATAGCGCAGAAACTGAGCCAACGGTAGTTAGTTTATACAACACTAAAATAGAGATTAGAAAGCGTCGCGATCGAGTGGCTCTCTGTAAAGTCACGCATCGGCATGGGTAACCTCCGAAGGGGTGTTACCTAATCATGTTCCACGATTGAGTCACCGATCGCCCATTGGCTACAGTAAGAAGAGCAACTACCTGAAGATATCGACCGTTGGCTCGGGTTCACGTGTATTGAGAAGAACTCCGAGTATTATTTCGTCACACGTCTCGACCGGTTCACGCATTATTGCATCCTTACGGCCCCTTACGGCAAACTGACATCTTCCTGCTGCCACCGAGGCGGGTATCCGGCATCCTCGTTTCTAACGAACGAGGACTCTACGCCCGTCCAAACGGGGATACACGACGTCGCACTTTGGACCAGGGGGCGGTGGTCCACCACCGCTAGACGTACCGTGCCCCAACAGTAACATTTCTGTAACATTGATTAGCGCGGGTAAAAATTTTAAAAATTAATTATCTTATCACTGGTGAAGACAGTGAAGATGGAATGGATTCTGGTGACGGTGATGTAATAGATCCTAACTTTGAACCATTTAAAATTTTTATGTCTGACGATAACTCCGATACAGCAGGTATTGACTTAAATTTGACTTAACCAATGAACTTGGAGATAGGGAAACTATTACACAACCTACTGGGTAATGGTACAATACCAGATAAGCAAGCAATAACTTCAGGCTCAAATTCTAGAGAAAAAAGGAGCTAGAGGGAACTGCAATGGAAACTAAAGAATCTTATACTAAACGAACAGCAAGTTAAGTTTTCAGTAAGTAGCACATTGCCAAATGATTTATTGGAACTGGATACACCTATACAATTCTTTCTCCATTTGTTACCTAAAGAAATTATGCATCTTATCGCTGAACAGACTAATTTATACATCATACAAAAAAATCCTAACCAATCCTTTTCCGTTACTGAATCTGATATTCAAAAATTTATTGGAATCGTTTTTCTCAAGTCTTTGATAAAACTACCGAGAGTCACTAGTCACTGGAATACAAACATTACCTTTGATATATGAAACAATGCCCAAAAATAAATTTGAAAAAACATGCCAATACATTCACTTCAATGATAATTCAAATATGCCTCAATGTAATGCACCAGATGCTGACTGATTATATAAAATACGACCCATTGTCGCTAAATTGAACGAAAATTTTAGCAAAATTATCAAGGAGAAATATTTGTGCGTTGATGAACAGAACTGCTTTACAAAAGCCAGAAATACTATGAAGCGTTACAATCCGAAAAAGCCCCATAAATTGGGATACTAAATATATGTACTTTGCGGAGTCACTGGGTTCGCTTACAAATTCAAAATAGAAACTGGAGCTGAAAATGTTGTTCTCCCTGGTGAGCCTGACTTAGGTGCTTCGTCTAATGTAGTTATGAGAATGGCATGTGATATCCCAACGTATCAAAACTATAAACTATATTTCGATAACTATTTTACGTCTATGCCATTACTGGAGCATTTGGCAAAAGAGGGAATTGTGAACCTTGGGACGGTACGACGCAATAGAATCCCCAACTGTAAATTACCTACTGACAAAGAGGTATCAAAGAAAGAGCGTGGTTATTCCATGGAATTTGTGGCTGATGTTGACGGCATTGACATCTCTTATGTTATATGGAAAGATAATAAAGTTATAACGATGGTATCAACTTTCGTAGGAGAAATGCCCAAGTCACAACAACAAAACAACACAACAAAACAGCAATCAAGAAACGCAAATTGACAGAAACTTATATCCAGGCCAAAAAGTATAAATGTCCTGCGCAGCATACTCCGCCGATTGCAGTGCGTCAAGATCAAGTCGGGCACTGGCCGTTTTGGTCAGAAAATAGGATCAGATGCAAGTTTCCTAAATGTACAGGTGTCTCTCAAACTTTATGTGAGAAATGTGATGTGGCTCTTTGCTATAATAAGAAAATAATTGCTTCAAAGAGTTCCACACCACATAGAACAATATGATACTATTGGCTCAATGTCACAGATTTTAGAGCTGCTTCTCAGTACAAAAATAAGTATAATTTTACAAATTTAATTAACCACAGAAAAGATTTTAATGTTGACGCCGAATGGAACTTCTATGATAAATCTCACAGGAAAGGAGCATGTGATGGTTTGGCAGGAAGTGTGAAAAGACAAGCTTATCGTGCAAGTCTTCAGAGGGATAATGATAAGCACATAACTAATTGGATTTCATTGTTTGAATGGGCTGAAAAATCATTTAAAAAAGTTAATTTTGGTTTCTGCTCTCAACAAGACCATGACTCTCATGAACAACAATATAAATCCCGGCATGAGCAATCTGTTACAATTAAAAATACACGACAGTATCATTATTATAAAGCTTTAGATAATACATCACTCGAGTGCAAATTTTTTTCCAAAGACATTAAAATTATTACAAATAGAGTCTTTAGAAAAAAATAACGCAATAGCGATAGATTTATAATTAAATTATATCTTTATAATATATTATCTTTACATCTTTATAATTAAATTATACCTTATTTAATTTCTTCATTTTTTTAAACAATAAAATAGTATTTTATTAATTAATTTTATGTAATGAGTTTCAGTAAAAGTATACATTAAATAACATTATTTTTATTAAAAAATAAAGAATTGCTTTTTACTTACAATTACTGAGTAAATTAAAAGGTAATTGAATGACGCGCGGCAGCGCACCGTACCGACAGCGCTCACCGCCCGAGTTACGTCAGCATAACCATCACTGCCGTATAACTAATTGGTATTATATAGGTCAAGTGACATCCATTACAATAAGTAATGAGTAACTGTATTCTTAAACGTGTAATTGTAATCCATATAACTATTCTTTATTGTTAATTAGAACAGATAAGGATTTTATAATGTATCCGTATGAAATAAGAACTCTGTTATGTTTAGTATTTATGCATTTGTAATTTAATAATAAAACAGGTTTTTGGGAGTCCGATTTTGGTTCTTTTAGCGAGTGGTCGCATCCATGAGCCAACATCGAACAATACATTACGAAGTTTTTATTCGTAATTTCTCTCTCTATTAATTCGTCGTAATTAGTGAAGTGTTATTACGTGTTTATTTGCGTATCGCGTGCTGTTAATTCGGTAAGTGATTTGCAAATACTCGAAACTCTGTTCGTTCGCGGTAGTTTTCCGCGCGCTTTTTGTAACGGTTTCTTCGAAGCCGTTAACCGCGTAAATCCTTTGTTATAAGGTCGACGGTTGAAACCTAACGGTGTCAACGAAGCCGTCGGAGCGTGCCCCGAGCGCTCGCTGTCTGCCTCTCGTTGGCTAGACAGCACTTTCGGACGGGCCTGGGAATCTTAGCCTTTGTCTTTTTACATAGTTAAGCCCCAGGTGTCTCCCGCCCACCTTGCCGATCCTGCACGACTCCATCCCTACGGTGCGTTTGGGCACCGCCTTTATAAAGGCGACTGTCCTCGGCCGTAGGATTGCTAGGGCCCCGTAGCTTAGGGTACCTAGGTACACACATCCTGTGCCATTGCACTCAGGCACAAGGTCTTTCGATCGAGCTCAGGAGAGCTCAGTAAATTCATATTTTCCGCCCCCCTGCCCTTCTGGCAGGGAGGTCTTTGAAATTATTAAATATATTTAGTTTATAATATACTTTCTATTTTATATATTTTTATATTCTTTTTCCTTAATAATATATATTTCCTTAAATTACACAATCTATTTATAGCTATATATACGTAACGGTTTTAATCCCCCCCCCTGCCCCTCAGGTAGGGAGGTATATATACATATCTGTGTTAGTATACTTATCTATATATATTTAGTTTAGTATTATATTATTCATATTATATTTATAACTTCTATATTATATAACTATTCTTTCTTATTATATTCAAGTATTCTATTATAACGTCCCCCCAACCCGCCATCGGAACGGCTTCAACAATTATAGATAGGGAGGTCAACTACGAGCATATGTCCCGATTTCTAAAAGGTCACCCGGACCTTTATAGGGCTTACAGGGAGTTACATCCGGTGCAACCCCAGGTTAGGAAGCCAGTTAAAAACATCAACGCATCGGAAAATTCGATGCGCGTCGCGGCAGGGACCGAAAAAGCGATCATCGCAGTCGAGCCTTCTGCTCCTGCCACGACTCCGGCTAGGCATTCTACACCTAACCAAAAGCCATTTTCATCCACTAGGGGTGATTTTGACAGAATGACGTCGTACGCGTTACGACCGGTACCAGTCCGAGCAAACACGTGCACGCCGGAGGCACCGACCGGCGCCGCGTGCTCGATCAAGGTTTCCAATATGTTCTCGCCGCTGTCGCCGGAAGACAGCAATGATCGCCGTCCGTGTGCAAGGCCGGTCTCGCGTGCATCGTGCGCAAGCCCGATCAGCATGGAGGGCGATCAAATCAGCTCCGAAGGGAGCACGATGACAGAAAACGACTTCGAGGTCGTTCAATCTCGCAGGCGCACAAAGCGTAAGCGAACGAAGCGCCCGGACTCTGACTCGGGTGCCGGGAAGCGCTACGCTATCCCTGATGGTGAGGGCAGTCGTGCGGTCATCCCCGCACCCTCCATCTCCGCGTTCTGATCTCCCCAGGAGTCAGATTCAGACTCCAGTAGGGTATATCTAAGTCCTGATGGTGATAGTCGCCCGAAAAAGGCTCCCACCGCGTAGCGCCCGCGTCACACGCCGCGCCCGCGACCCGCGCCGCACCCGCCCCCGCGACCCGCGCCCCACCCGCAACCGCCGTCGTCTCCTCAAGGAAGTTGAGTATAAAAAGATCATTCCGGAAGCACAGTTCGGCGGGTTCGATCAGCCACAGCGAACGGACGTGTCCGTGAGCTCTGCCGATTGTTCTAAACTATTCGACCGCTGCGCCTTACCGCGCCGCTATTGTTCTCGGTTTCTTTTGTTCTCGCACCTGCGACGACGCACCTGCAACAAACCGGCTATTGTTGCTTGTTCGCGATACAGTGTCTTTGTTCTCTAAACCATATTGTTTGGTTATCGTGGTATTTAAATTGAGAGATATCTCTCAGTGTTTTTGTGCCGTGATTCCAAATATTGCTTTGTTATCGTGATTAAGTGCAGTGAAATTAGTGTCACCGCCTGTAAGTACGCCGGTCACCGGCTTCCAGATAAGGTAAAATTTAATTAATCCTTTTACGGGCCAAGGCCCAGTACTTTTTGGAATATTGTTCTTTCCTTTACTGTTATTTTCGATTTTACACGCTATTCCTTCATGTACATACAAGTTAGATTGCCTAACGCAGGATAGTTTCTCTATTTCCTTTTAGCCGCGCCCCCCTGCCCTTCAGGCAGGGAGGTTTTTTCTGACGTAAGTCAAACTATTACCTTACTCTTTTATTTTTATCTGGACTTATCCATCTCCTCAAGATGGAGAAAGTTCTAAAATTTCTGGAAAGAGAGAGTCCGGAACTTTTAAAGAAGTACCTCGCGACCGAGTCTGCGCCCACGCAGCGCGTCCGCGCCCCACCCACCGGCGCAAACGCGCCAGCGCGCCGTCCGCCGACCCCGCCCACTACCACCTCCCTACCCGTCCGGGCCCCCGCCACCAAGGCAACCGCCCCGGCGCGTCGTCCGGCGTCGCCGCCCCTACCGCCGCGATCACGCTCTCGCTCCCGCTCGCCGGTCATCCGGCATGCGGTAGCACCCCCCGCGTTAACCGCCACTACCTCGTCGCGGACCCCGTCGCCCTCAGCGACCCCCGCCGCCGCACCCACGCCTCGTCCGTTCGAGGAAAAAATATCTTACGCACCCCGACCGATACCCACGGCGAACTCTTTTTCGCCACTATCACCTGATCCGGAAAATCAAATAGACATGGACACTGCTAATCCCGAAACGGACTTTACGGACTTTACTACAGTCTCAAGGGCGAAGGCCAAACACAAACGGGTGTTATCACCCGAAACCACACCCCCAGCCGCCGCAAAAACAATGCGTGCCGGCAATAACCGCGTCCCCACATCGCGCGACACTCACGCTGCACAAACAGCAGCTCCCACCGAAAGGGCGGTGCGGCCACCGCCCCCAGTCACAATAACTGACAAAGCAGCGTGGTTAAATATTTCCACGCGGCTGAATGCCGCCAAAATTAGATATACTCACGCCCGGAGCACCCCATCCGGTATACAAATCAAAGTCCCCACAATCGCGGACTACAAAAACCTGACAACATTCCTCCGCGAAGGAAAATTCCAATTTTTACTTACACGCCCGAAGAAGAGCGCCTTCTGCGCGTAGTAATCAGGCGCGTCCCTAAAGAACTTCCCACGGAAGTCATTCTTGCCTCCCTTAAGGAGCAAAACTTACCCGCGCACGAGGTACACCGAATGTACCACTCCTTCACAAAGGAGGTTTACGACCTCGTCCTTGTCACCTTGGACCGCTCCAAGGAAGGCAAGGAGATTTTCAACCTCCAATCGGTCTGCGGCCTCTCCGGCATATCCGTAGAGATCCCGCATAAAAAGCATGCCCCTACGCAGTGTCACAACTGCCAATCTTACGGACACTCGGCGAGAAACTGTCACATCAAGCCGAGATGTGTCAAATGTCTAGGAGATCACTCCACAAAGGAGTGCCCCCGCATGCCGGAAACGGTAGAGCCACCGAGCTGCATCTTATGCGGCAAGGCCGGTCACCCCGCGAACTATCGCGGTTGTGAACGCGCCCCACGCACTAGGCGCACTCGCACGCGCGTCCCACAGCGCGCTCCTCCAGTGCACGCCACGTCAACGCGCCCTGCCCCGCCACCGCTCATCTCAACCCAGGCCTTCCCGAGCCTGCCAAGTCCAGCGCGAGTCACTACCGCGCACACACCATCACAAGCCCCGCCTTCCGCGTGGGCCGCTAAAGCACAACCGCCTAGAGTTATACCTTCGAGCTCGGAAGCTCCGTCCTTCGACTTCCTAGGCCTAACCTGGATCGCAGGTATTCTTAAAGATTTTGACGTCGAAGACATCATCGCCTTTGACAAAATGGCCAGCTCTCACGTCGGAATAGACCGACTTAAGGCCGTAGCCGCCTACCCTGCCCTCGCACGTGCTGTGCAAGACCTTGCCCGCGCTTCCCCATAAATAGTTTTCGCAATGCAGGATAAAATTAGACCCCGGGGCCTCTCTTTATCCTTTTTTTAACGCGAGTAGCTTAACTCCCCAACGCGACTTAGTAGCCTGCTTCCTTAAGGAGCGGCAAATCGACGTGTTCCTCGTACAGGAAACACTACTTAAACCGAAGTTCCGCGCCCCTGCGATCGCAAACTACAAAATAATAAGAGACGATCGCACCGGCGCAAGAGGCGGAGGCACACTCATATATTTCAAAAAATCTTTATATTGCACGCGAATAGAACCTCCTAAACTTACTAACCTAGAGGTATCTATATGCAGAGTGGGCATGACCGATCATACCACGATCCACATCGTTTCAGCGTACCTCTCGCCTAAGAAAACACTTCTCAAATCAGATCTGGAAGCGCTCTTCGCGCTCGGTGAATCGGTAATCGTGGCCGGCGATCTTAACTCCGGGCACATCTATTATAATAACCCGCGTACCACTGACAACGGTAGAATACTTTTCCGCTTGGAACACGAGCTAACTTTCGATGTGATAGTTCCTCCAGAGCCAACACACTTTCAGACCAACTGTCGACCCTCAGTTTTAGATATAGCTATCCTGAAAGGGGTCGCCCTCCAAGTGCGACACATCGAAGTCGCTCACGAACTCGATTCAGACCACCGCCCAGTAATTCTACTCCTCGGCCAGCCCGACGAGCATAACCTGCCTCCCATCAAAGTTGCCGATTACCCTAGACTCAGGCAATACCTGGCTGCTAATATCTCTCCCGAGCTTGACAGGATCCCAGACGTGATAGACTCGCCGGCCGACGTCGATCTGGCGGTCGACTCCCTGGTCAGTCACCTCCAGAGTGCCGTCGAGGCCACCTCGAAAGAGGTAAAAGCGGCGAACGATCGCCGCTTTATACTCCCCGATGACATTCGGAGGCTGATCACTGAGAAGAACGCCGCGACTCGCGCCCACGACGCCTATCCGACAATAGAGAACCGCGTCCGGCTACGCGCCCTACAAAAACAGGTCAGATCTCATATCTCAGAATTTCGCTCTCAAAGATGGGACAGTCTCCTGGAAGATCCCAAGCCATCGCACCTGGCCTTTTGGGAGCTCGTCCGCAAACAAAAGAGCAGTTACTCCTCAGCCACACCCCCACTAGACAGAGGCCCCACTCTTCCCCCTGCTTTCGAGAGCAGAGACAAAGCGGAGCTCCTCGCTAACACCCTAGAGGAACAATGCTCCCCCAACTCTTACGAATATCAGGACATAGATCCCGAACACTGGGAAAAGGTCACCCGAACAATGCACTCAATAAGGGAGACCCCCCCAGCAGAACTCCTAGACCCGGTCACCACCGACGAAGTCCTCTCGATAATTAAAGGACTCAAACTTAGGAAATCTCCCGGTCCTGATGGTATCAGGAATGAAATCCTTAGGCTTCTTCCTGACAAACTCATAGCGCTTCTGGTCTGCATCCTCAATGCGGCCATATCTCACTGCCACTTTTCAGCCGTCTGGAAAAGGGCCACCGTCATAGGCATCCGGAAACCAGGCAAAAAAGCCTGCTCCCCAGAAAGCTACCGTCCGATTAGCCTACTTAACACCACAGGCAAAATATACGAGCGGATTATTTTAAACGGCCTCCAAGTCGTAGCCGACAAATATCTTTTTCCGTACCAGCAATTCGGCTTCCGGCCAAAACACTCATGCACCCACCAAGTTCTCCGCCTCACGGAACACGTAGTCTCCAACTTTACGGAGCTACGCCTCCCCAGACGCACTCTCGCAGTCTTCTTCAATGTCGCCAAAGCCTTCGACAGGGTCTGGCACGAAGGACTCATATACAAGCTCCACCAGTTCCAAGTTCCGGACAGACTTGTCCACTTAGTCACACAATACTTATCCAATCGCTCCTTCTGCTACAAAGTAGACGGAGCTCTCTCCTCACCCCATCCTATTCGCTCTGGAGTCCCCCAAGGCTCCATTCTAGCGCCCTGTCTATTTAATCTATATGTCAGCGACATCCCAATCTTCGATGATGTCCAAGTAGGCCTATACGCCGACGACACAATCATATATAGCTCGGGAAGGCACAGAGCCAATCTTAGAAATCGAGTTCAACAAGCCATCTTCGCCTTCGGATCCTGGTGTCTCAAATGGCGCATAGGATTAAATCCAGATAAAAGCTCGGCTATCATGTTCGATCCCCACAACTTCAAGCCACTCGAAGGCTCTTTACACTTATTCGGTTTCGATATCGCCTGGGTAAATAAAACCAAATACCTAGGCGTAGTACTCGACAAACACCTCACCTTCACCCACCATATCGATTACGTAATTAAAAAGGCCAACACCGCCTCGGCCCTGCTACGTAATCTCACTTCTTCGAAAAGCAAAATGTCACTCAGACATAAGCTCACAATCTACAAAACTTGTATACGCCCAATACTGACCTACAGCTGCCCAGTCTTTGCCCATGCAGCAATAACAAACCTGGAAAAACTACAAGTCTTCCAGAATAAATTCATTCGCACAATGGTCCAAGCCCCGCCTTACGCCCGCAACATAGATCTCCACAAGGATATGAATCTCCCTTCCATATACGCTTACATACGCGAACTCACCAAGAAGTTCTTTGAAAAAGCCGAAGCTCATTCGAATCCCGAAATAGTAGAAGCAGTCAACTATACTGCAAATCCTCAAGCCGTTTGGTTCGCACGCCGGCCACGAAACTGCTTCACCGATCCCGTAGACGACATCACTAGGGAAAACGCGCTCCTTCCTGCCGTCTCTTCAAACCGTACGTGTCCGCGCACACGCCCGCGTAACCGCAGGTCTCGCCGCCGAGGCCTTACGGTTAATTTCACTCCCGCAGACCCGCCGCGGCCTCCCTCTGCAGACGCTCGAGCCTAGGTCCGATCCTCCGGAAAGGAGCCCTCGAGCGACTCTGCTCGCGCGATACAGTGACACTCTACAACACTGAGAGTACAACATCACACTGCATACCACCCGTGCTCACCCACACGCTAAGTACACGGTTCTGTAAGGACCAAAAACCTGTGGCCCTGCCAGTTGTTTGGCACTTTTGTTTTTATATTTTTGGTTGCTATTTGTTGTTAACCTTTCACTGTTCAATTAATTAATTTCTAAGTATTTCAGATATACAGGCACCAGAATACTAGTTACACCACGGTAGTTCACGGTCGTTTTGATGCGAAGACTACGTCCTTCCAACACCGATAAACTCAATCCAAAACAGTACAGTACAATCCACTACACCGACTTCCTTGCCTCTCTTAACAATTAGTATTTTTAACACTTAACAAATTAGTATTTTACCTAAAGGCCTACTCCAGTAGGCCAGCTCTTATTACTTTATATATTATTTTCCCTTCCGGCAGCAGTCCATGTCAAGGGCCAGCCACAACGGCACCCTTGTGCCCGCTGCCTCGGGGCTGAGTGCCCTCAGCATTCTTCTGCAGCAGGAGCCTTCTCTTCAGCGCATCCTGTTCGAGCAGGAATTAGATATCATCCGTCGTACCCAAAGGTCGATGGATACGTTCGGAGAATGGTGCGTCAAATGGCGCATTGCACTCAATCCGGATAAGACTGCAGCCATTCTTTTCCAACCGAACGTCCCTAATAAAGTGCTCAGCAAAAATCTCTCCTTATACGGTAAGGATATTCAGTGGGCTTCCGAAATCAAGTATCTCGGAGTCACTTTAGATAGGAGACTTAGTTTCATTCCCCACATCAGAAAAGTCACAAAGAAAGCTCTCATGATTATGGCTCAGTTGCGTCCTATTTATACTGGACCAAAAACGTCTCTCCGTAGCAAAATGACACTTTATAAAACTTGCGTAATACCTATTCTTACGTACAGCTGTCCCGCCTTCGCTCATAGTTCCAAAGATTCTTTGAAAAAACTCCAAATTGTTCAAAATAAATATATTCGTAGGTCGGTTTGTGCACTCGATACCATGAGAAACATAGACCTACACAAAGATCTAGAGCTTCCGTCCATATCCGTCCATAGGGTATATCCGGACTCTTTCAAAAACACACTTTGAGAAAGCTGAAGCACACTCAAATTCGCTCATTAAGGCTTCCGTCTCCTACGTTCCCACGCCTAATGAGCAGTTAGCAGTTAGCAAAACAGGAGGAAATAAATGTACGAATGAAAAAAGGACAACAAAATAAAACTTCATTCAAAACTCCGGACAACAATAAGCCTAAAACGGTAAAAAAAACTAATAATAATAATAATGATAATTTCAAAAAAACCAGTCATTTCCAAAATGATATGGAAAATGAAGATAACGACATTATCTGCGATAATGAAAAAGACTCTTCCGAGGACGAGGAAAATTTTCCCGAGGAATTGGAAGAGGATCCAATAACATAACGTTTTTAAATAACATACAAAACTACAGTCGCCTTCCCTATATACAGGGTGTCCAGTGGCAGATTTCAAACTTTGAACAAACATAGTTTTTGAACGCAACACGCTAGAGGGGCGCGGGGGACGTCTTTAGAAGCGCAAACGCTGCGGATTTTTTAGTAGCCATGGAACAGTGGAGTGGAGAACATCGCGCTTTTGCCGTCGAGGCGTACATTTCGAGTGGATTTTTGCTGACTGAAGCACGCCGTCGATTTAATAATCGTTACGGTATTCGTCGATTAAGTGATGGACCATCGATCAACCTCATTCAGTCATGGGTAGCAAGGTTTAGATCTACAGGATCAACGTTAAATAGACCCAGGCCAGGACTACGCCATCGGTAGCCACGGATGAAAATTGCGAGCGTGTTATGGTTTCTGTCGTTGAAAATCCCCGATTATCACTGCGTGCACGTTCATCGATATTGGAAATTCCGAAATCAACTTTGCAGGTTATAATGGGAAAAAAACTCAAGTATCATTCATATAAAATTCAAATCGTGCAAGATTTACACGATTCTGACTTTGAATTAAGAAAAACTTACGCAGAGGTAATGTTGTTGAGATTTCCTACTGCTACTCGGATGGGCAACATATTCTTCAGTGACGAAGCCCACTTTCATATCGGAAGATATGTAAATAAGCAGAATTTCCGTTACTGGGATGTCCGCAACCCAAGACAAATGCATCAAGAGCCTTTACATAAGCCTAAAGTAACAGTTTGGTGTGCCATATCTGCATCTGCAATCATAGGGCCTTATTTCTTTGAAAATGGACGTGGCCAAACTGTAACTGTTAATTCGGAGAGATATGCCCAGATGTTAAATGACTTTTTCAGACTAGAACTTCAGAATAGTCCATCCTTCAACCGAAACACATGGTTCCAGCAGGACGGGGCCACAGCTCATACTGCTAATGTGTCCATGAATGCAGTGCAGCAGTTATTCCCTGAAAAAAACATATCCCGAAACGGTACCATACCGTGGCCACCTAGGTCACCCGATTTAAGCCCATGTGATTTTTTCTTATGGGGATACTTAAAATCCATGGTTTACAAGACAAATCCGAGCACTGTGACACAACTTAAAGAAAATATTCGAGCCGAAGTCAGCAGAATTCCCCAGTCGCTCTGTAAACGCGTTTTCGAAAACATGCGTGCTAGACTCGAAGAGTGTGTCAGACTTGAGGGCCGCCATTTAGAGAACGTGGTTTTTAAAAAATGAAATCCGCGTTAATTTTTATTAAATTTAAAAAAATCTACTTTCTATTAGAGCTGTAGTTTTTTTTACAATTTTCCAAACATTGAAATCTGCCACTGGACACCCTTTATTTATAGAGGAATTAGGAGGTCGACTTTTGATAGACACAGGTACATCGCAATCATTAATAAATCCTGAAGTTATAAAAAATTATAAAAATATTTCTTACAAAATAAAAAAAGAAGTTCATTATATTAAAACAGCGCATGCTACTAATAAGCACAGTAGAGTAGCATTATTAAAACTTCCAAAAAAATTATTAAATGAAGAAATCACACATAAATTCTTATTGTTTAACTTCGACTCAGACTTTATAGGATTATTAGGTCTAGACTTTCTAATGCCACTTGATTGCGAAATCAACATTAAAAAAATGATATTACATACCAGAAAAGCAAATATACCATTAAAAGACGACATTAAGTCATACACTAAAATTAAAGCAAATAACGAACAAGTCATTGATTTACTTTGTAATTATAAAAACGGAGAATACCTATTAAAAGAAAAAAAATGCAAAAACGGTCTTATATTCCCTTCCGCATTTATATCAGTAAAAACGGAAATTTTGTAACAACTGTAATCAACCCCGCAGAGGAAGTTATCGAATTTAAAAAAAGTTGTAACTTTCTCTTAGAGAAATTTAAAATTAACGAAATTAATGTTCAACAAACACAAGATAGTAAAGTCGAAAATAAAAATGAAATATTAGAACAAAATTTAAATAAACTAATAACAACACATATGAATTCCGAAGAAAAACGGGAAATCAAAAATTTATGCTATAATTATCGTGACATATTCTATAGTGAACAAATTCCACTCACGTTCACTCATAAAATAAAACATAAACTTAAATTAATTGACGAAAAACCTATATACGTAAAAAAATTTAGACAAGCTCCTAAGCAAAAGAGGAAAATTAAAAAGCAGATAGAACAATTATTAAAACAAAAAATTATACAAGAAAGTAATTCAACATAGTCATGTCCAGTGCACATCGTACCAAAAAAATTAGATAAAACAGGTAAACAAAACTGGAGATTAGTTATCGACTATAGGAAATTAAATGAAAAACCGATAGAAGACAAATATCCAATTCCAAACATTGAGGACATATTAGACAAATTGGGCAGAGTTCAATATTTTACGACACTAGATTTAGCTTCTGGATACCATCAAGTAGAAATGGATCCAAATGATATTGAAAAAACTGCATTTACAGTAAACAGAGGTCATTACGAATTTCTCAGAATGCCATTTGGTTTAAAAAATGCTCCAAGTACATTCCAACGTCTAATGGACTCAGTACTACGCGGTATTGACAATGTACTGATGTACCTTGTGACGTCATAATCTATTCTACCTGTTTACAAGAACATCTTTATAAATGTAAACAAGTATTTAGCAGATTTCGTGCTCACAACTTAAAAATACAATTAGAAAAATCTGAATTTTTATGTAAACAAGTTAAATTTTTAGGTCATACTTTAACTAATGAAGGTATTAAGCCGAATCAGGATAAAACAATAGCAGTAAAAAACTTTACACTACCTAAAACGCAAAAGGAAATTAAATCATTTCTAGGTTTAGTTGGACATTATAGAAAATTTATAGAAGACTTTGCAAAATTAACGAAACCGCTAATTAAATGTTTAAAAAAAGGTAGTAAAATAAATCATTCAACAGAATTGATCGTTGCTTTAATAAATGTAAAAATTTATTAACAAATGCACCGATCCTTCAATACCCGGATTTTGACAAACCATTCATACTAATAACAGATGCATCAGATGTAGCTTTAGGGGCAGTACAGTAATACCCCGACTTACGCTACCTCGACTTACGCGAATTCGGAGTTAGGCGATTTAATTTTCTCGTCTATTTTAACGTTTTTTGTTTGAAAGCCGCGCAGTCAAGGTCAAGCGGCGGCGTTTGTTTCTGACTCCCCCGCCCGCATTATTATTCGTTCAGCTTACAACAGGCACAGACGTGTAGTGCGGAATCGGCGCGTAGGTACATATGTACAAGTTACGATTTTGTGTTTTTTTGTGCGTTGTGCGACAACCTGAGATATTTACTAAGTACTATGGCATCCAAACGAAATAGAACCGACTCTTTACCTTTAAATAAGAAAAGAAAAACATTATCTTTGGAGTGTAAACTTAACATTATTAAAGACTACGATGCAAAAATAAAAATTTGTGAATTAGCGAAGAAGTTTGATCTACCGGAATCGACAGTCAGATCAATTACAAAAAGTAAAGAAAAAATTCTCGAAGCTGTGAAAAACGCTCAGTCTTTGAATTCAAGCATCATTCGTAAACGGCATGGTATTATCGCTGAGATGAAAACATTGTTAAAATTATGGTGTGATAATCAAGTAACGGTGAAAAATTGTCCCGTTGATCAGAACACGGTGTGCTTTCAAGCTAAACAAATTTTTGAGAAATTAAAAGATGAAGCTGTGGAGATGGCTAAAGATGAAACGTTTAAAGCTAGTAACGGTTGGTTCAGCCGGTTCAAAAGTCGCTGTAATTGGCATAGCATTGCAGAAAGTGGAGAGGCAGCAAGTGCAGATAAAGAGGCTGCATCTCTCTATCCAGAGAAACTCAAAGCTATGATAGATGAAGGTGGCTATACCAGCCAAACCATATTCAACGTGGATGAAACTGGCCTGTTTTGGAAGAAGATGCCTAAAAGAACTTTTATTGCGCGTGAAGAGAAAACCTTTCCAGGTTTTAAGGCCGCCAAAGATCGATTGACAGTGATGCTTGGCGCAAATGCAGCTGGTGACTTTAAGTTAAAACATCTCTTAGTTTATCGCTCAGAAAATCCAAGAGCATTGAAAAACAAATCTAAAGCTGGTTTGCCCGTGATTTGGAAGTCGAATCGTAAAGCTTGGGTGACGGCCTCCCTTTTTGAAGACTGGTTTGGTCATCACTTCATACCTGAAGTCGAACGTTATTGCCAGTCTAAACAAATCCCGTTTAAAGTGATGCTATTAATCGACAACGCACCAGGTCATCCATCTGCTACTTTAACTAGTTTCGACCCACGTGTGAAAGTTGAATTTTTGCCACCAAATACAACCAGCTTGCTTCAACCGATGGACCAGGGAGTTATCAAAACATTCAAAGCTTATTACACTAGACGATCGTTTGCACATCTGCATAAAGCTATGAGACAAAACAACGAGCTCTCTGTTAAAGAATTTTGGAAACAATTCAACATTTTAGAAGCCGTGAGAATCATTGGAGAATCTTGGGATGAAATTTCACAAAAAACTTTAAATGGCGTCTGGAAAAAACTCTGTCCATTTTTTTTCTCCACTGAGACTCAGGCGGAAGCAGTGCCAGGGCCGGATGAAATTAGCAATGTGATCAAAGACGTTGTCGAACTTGGTAGACAAATAAATTTAGAAGTGGATAGTGATGACGTTCAAGAGTTGCTGGACTCACACAATGAGGAGCTTACAATTGATGAGCTCATAACAATGCGTGAACAAGAGGAAAACATTGATAATCGTGAGTCTTTGGACCCAGTTCAATTAGAAGATCAAATGACAGTTGGAAACTTAACAGAAGCCCTCAGTTCAATTGAAAAAGGGTTAACAATTTTGGAAAGCATAGACTCCAATGAAGAGCGCATTTTTGTTACAAAACATGGAATAAAATCATTACTAACATGCTACGAGGAGATATTACGGGAGAAGAAAAAATCATTGACTCGTCAGACGACTTTGTTAGATTTTATGAAACCTTCTACATCAAAATAACTTCAGATTATGTTTATACATTTTATTAATATAGTTTGTCATATTATCTAGAATTAAATTAAAATTTATTTCCTAAATTATTGTTTTATATTTCCTAAATTATAGTCTCCGGTCCCAATTAAACATACTTTGTATGACTTTATAGGTATATGCAAAATTGTACCCCGACTTACGCGGATAGCGCTCGGTCCCACCTATCGCGTAAGTCCGGGGTATTACTGTATTATCGCAAGGAACTTTAGGTTCAGACAAACCGGTAGCTTACGCTCCACGTACACTATCGGACACAGAACAAAGATACTCTACAATAGAAAAAGAATTGTTAGGTATCATTTGGGAAACAAAATATTTCAGACCATATTTATATGGAAAAAAAATTACAATTTATACAGATCATCGTCCATTAACTTGGTTGATGTCAATTAAAGACCCAAACTCGAAATTAACACGCTGGCGTCTTAAATTAGCCGAATACGATTTCGACGTACAATATAAAAAAGGAAAAACTAACACCAATGCCGACGCACTTTAGAGAATTCAAATAATACACCACAATAAATTAATTACAAATAAAAACATTGCAGTCACACAAACTGATACATCACAAGAAGAATTAGATATTAGCAATATAGATATTAGAACATTATTAGATATGCCTACCACACCAGAAAACATTGAACAAAATATTCAACAGGAAACAATAGAAAAATTAACAGAGATAGACGACGCCATAGATAGACAATCAAAGCAGTTTCATATTAGGAAAACACCTGGCGATACATATAGAATCGGTAATAGATCTAAAGGTAAAATTAGTATAAAGGTCGTTTGGATTCCTATAAACAACACAAAGGAACAAATTATCCAATTTTTAAAAGAACACACAATACCAGATAGGACATTTTATTGTTATTTCCATCACACTGAATTTTATCCAATATTCTGTCAAGTATACAAAACCATTTTTAATAATCGAGGTCCAAAATTAATTAGATGTTTAAATAGAGTAACTTTAATAGAAAATTTGAATGAACAACTTGATTTAATCAGGAAATATCATGAAGGTAAAACAATACACAGAGGTATTCAAGAAACTTATAAACATATACACAGAAATTATCATTGGCCAAACATGCTAAACACAATTCAAAAATTTATAAATAAATGTGAAACTTGTATGAAGAGTAAATACGAACGTAACCCACTTAAAATACCACTTTCGTTAACAGAAACACCCTGCAAACCTATGGAACATATTTATATTGATCTATACAGTAGTGGAGGTGTAACATTCTTAACAATACTCGATAATTTCACAAAATACGCACAAGCAATTGCACTCACAACATCAACAAGCATTCCTATAGCTGAATCATTAATAAGTTTATTTGCAATAATCGGCATACCTAACAAAATTACCACAGACTCAGACTCCAAGTTCAATAATGAAGTTATAACAGAAATATGTGCTATACATAACATACACATACATTTCACTACACCCTATAACCCCAACTCAAATTCACCGATAGAAAGATTACACTCTACATTAGCAGAAATGATCAGAATTCAAAGAATAACAGACAATGATGAACCTATAAACTTAATGAAATATGCTATTATAGAATACAATAACTCAATACATTCAGCGACAGGATTTACCCCATTCGAATTGTTATATGGTCACACTAATTCTAGAAACCCTTTAGAATTACATTTTCCCAAAGAATTTTATCAGGAATATGTAATTAAACATAAACAAATTATGGAAAATATTCACAAACTAGTTAACACAAAACTCTCGTCAGATAAACAATTAAATATAGAAAAAGCAAACAAAAATACTGAAGCAATTAATTTTAAAATTGGTGACAAAGTTTATAAACAGGTAGCCAAAACAGCCCGTAGTAATAAATTAGAGCCAAAATATTTAGGACCATATACCATTGTCAGAATACACCCTGAGCAAATAGCTGAAATAGTAGGAAGTCATGTGAACGCAAAAACAATCCGAGTTCACTTCCGATTACTAAGGCGTCCTGAAAATGTTTCAGAATCGCCATCACCTGCATCGCTATGTTCCGGTTCGCCGCAACAACAGCAATAATACAACCAATAGATAGTACTAATGGCATACTAATACTATCTGAAGCAAAAATCCAGTATCAAATAGATACTTATTATTTAGCCGTAATCTATAATATCACTCACTTAAATAATATTTTTTCAGACATATATAGTAATTATTATACATTTAAATTATACCGAAATAATGTTACGAACCAAATAATACAAAAACAAATTGAATACTTAATAAATACAATAGAAAGTAAATTAGCATACTTAGGTCTAAAAACCGTAGGCTTTTAGGGAGGTTTAATAAATGGAAGAGGATCTATAATAAAGGCAATAACCATAACAATTTTGGGGGTTGGTGCTGCTCACGTCCGTAGGCTTTACCCTCGAGACCCTACACGTGGCCCCCGGGTGGTGCTAATCGAGCAGCTTCTACAGGTGGGAGGCTTCGGCCGCGGCTTGTCACCACCCTTTGAACTAAGTCATGCCGCCAAACGATTCGTCGTGTTCCGGTGTGTAGTCCGAAGAAGCCCGTACATCTACAGGGCGAATGTTGATGGGACAGTAGTCGTGAAACGTTTTAAGCCGAATACAGACCTCTGGCTCTGTAACGCCGGGCAACTCATCGCGGATGCTAGCGGGATCCGAAGCACGGTGCACCGCTGGCCGACCGCAGGTTGTAGGGGGCCCAAGTAGTAGATTAGCCACCTTTGAAAGGCTGCCCCGCCGCCTCGCGAAAAATCCCGAATTGCTCCGTCGTGCCGGTTGGCGACCGGACGGGAGGACCCGACGGCCATTTCGGGGGGGTTCGGGCGTCCCCGCAGTCTCCGCTTGAGTAACCCATCAGCGCTATAGTTTCGGAGTGATGTGTGGTTCCGAACAATTTACACCTCGTCCTTGAGACATTCTCCCAACAATTCACTCACAATTATGAAAAAAGTCACAAGAAAGAGTATGGTTAAACAGCGGTTGCACTTCCTCCCACTCAAAGTGCAATTCACTAACATCCGTGGATTACACTCTAACCTCAACGCCGTCCACTACCATCTGGAGACTGATAAGCCGCACCTCCTCTTTCTCACGGAGACACAGATTCGTTGTCCTTTAGATGTAGCATACCTTAACTACCCAGGGTACACCCTGGAGTACAATTTTATTCAACGCGCAGGTGTTTGCGTGTATGCTCGCGATGACATATGTCTTAGACGTCTCCGTGATCTTGAAGACTCCCATTTTTCAACCTTATGGATATTGGTGGACTACGGTGCAGAAAAGACTATTTACATAGGAGTCTACCGCTCGCACAGTGGAGACCAGGAGACTACCAATCTGTTTGAACACCTAAGCGAGGCAGCTGATATGGCCCAGCAAAGATATCCTTCCGCACAACTGGAATGGCTTTACCCATACCAGAAAACTGATCATGCTGGGAGAGAAACATTTAAATTTTCTCTCACTTTAGACCTTACACAGCTGGTCAACCAGGCGACGCGGGTACCCGACGTGGATGACCATACCGCTAACTGTTTAGACCTTCTGCTGACTACGGATCCAGACCGTTATTCCATAATGGTCTCAGCCCCTTTGGGCAGTTCTGACCATTGTCTGGTAAAGTCAGTATCATCATATTCCCCACCGGATACAAGCATACAAGATACTAGAAGAATATGGCGATACAAGTCGGCAGATTGGGATGAGATGCGACACTTCCTCGCATCTTACCCTTGGCGAGACGTATGCTTCTGTACTGCTGATCCGTCGAACTGTGCTGATGCAATTTCTGACGTGGTGCATCAGGCCATGGAGTATTTTATACCTTATTCCGATGTACCACTCGGAAGCAGAGCTCGTCCATGGTTTAACGGCGAGTGTGCCGAATATGAAAGGATCAAAGATCTGTCCTGTCAAGCATGGACAGAAGCTCGTTGCTGTAAGTCTTCGGATCAGCTTACTAAGAAGAAAGCATACAATAAAGCCGCCAAGTCCTATAAGAAAGTTCTCAGAAAGGCTCGCTTCCAACATATTGATCACGTTGGAGCCAAATTGGCGAACTACCCTTCTGGTAGCAAAGCCTTCTGGTCTCTTGCTAAATCAATCGAGGCGAACTTTCTGAGGTCCTCGCTTCCACCCATTCTGAAACCTGATGGGTCACTAGCATATACAGCAGCAGAAAAGGCGAATGTATTCGCGGATCTGTTTGCACAAAATTCACGTCTAGAAACTGACAATAAAAATCCACCTTCAATACCTTCGTGTGATACATTAATGCCAAAAATTGTAATACGCACTAAGGATGTTCGCACCATATTAGGTAATCTAGATGTGAATAAAGCTAGTGGCCCTGATGGTATTCCATCCAGGGTGCTCAAACACTGTGCACCGGAATTGTCTCCTGTTTTGACACGTCTGTTTCGCCTCTCCCTTGAATCCGGCATAGTTCCAACATCTTGGAAGCTTGCAAACGTACAGCCAGTTCCGAAGAAGGGAAATCGTGCTGACCCGTCCAACTACCGCCCAATTGCATTAACTTCCATATTTTGCAAAGTAATGGAGAGAATAATTAACAAACAATTATTGGCATACCTCGAACAGAACGATATCCTCAGTGATAGACAGTATGGCTTCCGACAACAAAGATCAACTGGAGATCTCTTGGTATATGCCACCCATTACTGGGGTGAGGCTATCGAGAAACACGGTGAAGCTCTAGCCGTTGCTCTCGATGTATCTAAAGCGTTTGATAGGGTCTGGCACGCCAGCCTTTTAAGCAAGCTCCAATATTACGGAATCTCTGAAAATCTGCGGATCTGGATCAACGACTTCCTGAGTGAGCGGATCATACGAGTAGTTGTTGATGGCTGCTCGTCTGATGCCAAGGCTATTAATGCCGGAGTTCCTCAGGGATCTGTACTCTCAGCGACACTGTTCTTGCTGCACATCAACGATCTGCTACAACCGGGCATTCTTGGTTACGCAGATGACAGCACTGTCATTGAGAGGTACTCATCAGGTCCGCGCGCTTGTTTTCAAGTAATCCGTAAAGAGAGAGAAGCTATGGTCGAGCGTTTGAACTCGAAATTGAGGTTCGTAGCCGACTGGGGCGACAAGAACCTGGTAAAGTTCAATGCTGATAAAACACAGGTGTGTCTCTTTTCCGCGAAGCAGAGTCCGTTCAACTTGACTCCTACTTTCCAAGGCATTTTCCTTCAAGTCGCTGATAACCTCGGGCTATTGGGAATGCAACTAACAGCAAACCTTAACTTTGGGAGTTCGATTGAGACCAAAGCAAAAACAGCTGCAAAAAAGCTAGGGATCCTTTCTAAGGTCAGACGGTATTTCACACCTGATCAGCTTCTCAGTCTCTATCGGGCGCAAGTTCGGTCATGTGTGGAATACTGTAGCCACCTCTGGGATGGATCAGCTAAATACCAGCTGGCTACATTGGATTCAATTGAGCGTCGAGCCCGTCGGTTGATTGGTGAACAAGCACTGAAGAAGGCCAATATGCTGTCTCTTGACCATCGCCGTAAGGTGGCTTGCCTCTCAGTGTTTTATAGAATACACTTTGGAGAGTGTGCTCAGGAACTGCACGATTTGATCCCACCAACTCCATTCTATCTGAGGACGACCAGACGCCGCGTGGGTTTTCACCCGTATATAGTTGACATTCCCCTGATCCGCACGAAGCGTTTTGCAGCTTCTTTTATAATGCGAACTGCTAAGGAGTGGAATTCACTACCGGCGTCTGTCTTCCCTATATCGTACAATCTGGGAGTCTTCAAACAGAGAGTGAACAGGTACTTGCTGAGTAAGCGCGTTAATCATAGACCACATCGTCACTTACCATCAGGTGAGATTGTGGTCAAGCGCTTACTTGTTATTAATAAAAAAAAAAAAAAAAAAAAAAACAGGAAATTTAGATGAAAATGACGCAATCAGATTTGAAAATGAAATAAAAAACTCAATTAATAATAACAATATTAATAAAAAGAGAACTTTGTCTATAATGAAAGATTTTATGAAAAACTACGAAACTAGTTTATCAAATATTATATTAAATCAAAAACAATTAGAGTCAGTAATTATCAATCAAACTCAACAAAATTCTATCTTTAATTCAATTAACGTGTTAAGTGAAATCGAGAGATCACTTCAACAGTTATATGACAAATTAGCAACTTTGGAAAATGCCATTATATTTTCACATCTTGGAAAAATGCACCCTAGTGTAATAGACCCAAGTCAATTGATCGAAGAATTAAATAATATTCAAACAGAAATAGAATTAAAATTAATATTTAATCCAACTATTAAAAATATATATTTGTGGGAAAAAACCATTATAGTCAAAGCCTACACAACCAATGAAACATTAAATTTCATATTATAAATACCATTAGTTAACAACCACCTATATAACCTGTTACACCTGTATTCTATACCTAACATAAACAACACAATCCTAATTCCTTCAAATCCTTACATTGTCCTGGGAAACAACGAATTCGCGTACCCCCACGAACCATGTGCAAGAATAACACCAGAAGATGTTATTTGTAAACACTTAGAATGGCAAACTCTACAAAAATCCACGGATTGCCTAGCACAGTTAATACAACACGAAGAACCACATGTTAGGTTTATTTATTACATAACAGTAATATTGTATTATTAAATATTTGTAATAGTAAATTAGAGTACTTAAGTCATACTGTCAACTGATTAATGCACTTAAAACATATTGTAAATATTTTAACTAATAAATTAGGATATTTTATGGTACTATAAGTCAAATTGTCAACTGATAACCAGCACCGCACTTAAAACATATTGTAAATATGTGAAGTAATAAATTAGGGTACTTTAGGGTTCTATAAGTCAAATTGTCATCACATACTAATCGAAGTACCACACTTAAAATATATTTTAAATATTTGTAGAAATAAATTAGAGTACTTTATGGTACTATAAGTCAAGTTGTCGCATTTAAATACGAGCCGGCTGTAGAAGTCGGCACCATTCGATCGGAAGTCGTTGTTTTGTGCTGTATAGAGTAAGACGTGCAAAGTAGAAGATTGTGAAACAATATAGTTTTGTTACCTAGAGGAAGTTCTTTATTATATACGCCTATATCCTCTGACCTAAGCCTATACACATAACTGTATATACGCAACAGCCAAATATAAGGATAATTAAATACAACAACTTAAAGAAAATACTTGGTTAATTATAACAAAAAAAGAGGAAATTATCAAAACTACATGTGGTGAAGATATAAAATATCAACGTAACAAAGGTGTTACTTTGATAACAATAAATAGTAATTGCAAAGCTCAAATCATGAATAGAATACTAACTACTCACTAAAAACAAATTAAGATACAAGAAACTATACCATTACCACATGTATATAAAGCACCAAAAGAAAATTTCATCAAAATCAATTTAGAGGATAATAATTTAGACAATCTGAAAAATTTGATTCAAAAAGTAGAAAATTTAAAGGAAAATTCTGAAGTTAAAATAGTCAGCATACAATCAACACCAAGTTGGCCATCTATCTTCTTATATATTATACTTATACTTAATGCATCAGCAGCCGCAATATACAAACTTTGGTGGAAACCTAGGACGACGCGAACCTCAGACCAGCAGCATCAAGTCGAGGTCAAGACATACCTCTTCAGCCGCTACAGTCATCGGTGTGCCTCTCACTTAAGGGGGGAGGAGTTACGTCAGCATAACCATCACTGCCGTATAACTAATTGATATCATATAGGTCAAGTGACATCCATTGCAAGAAATAATCAGTAACTATATTCTTAAACGTGTAACTGTAATCCACATAACTATTCTTTATTGTTAACTAGAACAGATAAGAATTTTAATGTATCCGTATGAAATAAGAACTCTAAGTATTCTTTATTGTTAATTAGAACAGATAAGGATTTTATAATGTATCCGTATGAAATAAGAACTCTGTTATATTTAGTATTTAAGCATTTATAATTCAATAATAAAACAGTTCTGCACTGCTCTTCAAGCAAACAACTTGTATTTTTTTAAGCCTAATCTGCAGGCCCACAACATAACTCACATCGATTCTTTAATTGCCGATATCGGAAAGTCATCCCTAGCTTGACCGTTAAATTTTATCGAAAGACGCCACAAAGACCCGAGCGCTCGCTGTCTGCCTCTCGTTGGCTAGACAGCACTCTCGGACGGGCCTGGGAATCTTAGCCTTTGTCTTTTCACATAGTTAAGCCCCAGGTGTCTCCCGCCCACCTTGCCGATCCTGCACGACTCCATCCCTACGGTGCGTTTGGAAACCGCCTTTATAAAGGCGACTGTCCTCGGCCGTAGGATTGCTAGGGCCCCGTAGCTTAGGGTACCTAGGTACACACATCCTGTGCCATTGCACTCAGGCACAAGGTCTTTCGATCGAGCTCAGGAGAGCTCAGTAAATTCATATTTTCCGCCCCCCTGCCCTTCTGGCAGGGAGGTCTTTGAAATTATTAAATATATTTATTTTATATTATATTTCTTCGTTTATATATTTATATATTCCTTTATTAATATATATTTTTTCTTAAGATTACATAATCAATAGTTATAAATACGTAACGGAAGCCGGTAAAGAATATAAACGCATCAGAAAACTCGATGCGCGTCGCGGCAGGGACCGATAAAGCAATCGTGACAGTCGAGCCTTCTGCTCCTGCCATGATTCCGGCTAGGCCTTCCACACCTCATCAAAATTCATTTTCATCCACTAGGGGTGACTTTGAAAGAATGACGTCGTACGCGATACGACCTGTACCAGTCCGAGCAAACACGTGCGCGCCGGAGGCACCGACCGGCGCCGCGTGCTCGATCAAGGTTTCCAATATGTTCTCGCCGCTGTCGCCGGAAGACAGCAACGATCGCCGTCCGTGTGAAAGGCCGGTCTCGCGTGCATCGTGCGCAAGCCCGATCAGTATGGAGGGCGATCAAATCAGCTCGGAAGGGAGCACGATGACAGAAAACGACCTCGAGGTCGTTCAATCTCGCAGACGCACAAAGCGTAAGCGAACGAAGCGCCCGGACTCTGACTCGGGTGCCGGGAAGCGCTACGTTATCTCTGATGGTGAGGGCAGTCGTGCGGTCACCCCCGCACCCTCTATCTCCGCGTTCCGATCGTCCCAGGAGTCAGACTCTGACTCCAGTAGGGTATATTTAAGTCCTGATGGTGAGAGTCGCCCGAAAAAGGCACCCGCGCCCCGCGTAGGCCCGCGTCACACGCCGCGCCCGCGACTCGCGCCCCCGCTTCCGGCCTCTCGGGCTCGGCTCGCCAGGCTCAGCCGCAGCAGGGCCGTACTCCACCGCCCGTTATCATCCAGGACAAGTTCGCCTGGACCCGAATCTCGGCGGATTTGCACGCCAAAAAGATTCACATTATCAGTGCGACGAGTACCCCCGCGGGTATTCAAGTTAAAGTACAGACATCATTGACGCACAAAGCGTTAACCGCTTATCTTAGGGATGCCAGGCAACCCTTTTATACTTTCACGTTCGAAGAGGAACGCCTCCTTCGAGTTGTCATTCGGAGGGTGCCTAAAGAGCTCCCCCTTCCCGAAGTCGCAGCTTCACTGCGATCTCAAGGATTCCCGGTCCGTGATATATTCAGAATGTATCACCGATTAAATAAGAAGCCGTACGATATGGTTACGGTACTTCTAGACCGAACGAAGGAGGGAAAGAATATATTTTCCCTGAAGTCGGTGTGCGGATTATCAGGAGTCATCGTAGAACCCCCCCGCAAGTCACATATTCCTTCGCAGTGTCACAACTGCCAGAATTACGGCCACTCAGCCAGTGGCTGCCATCTTCGGCCCAGGTGCGTAAAGTGCTTGGGCGATCACTCCACTAAGGAGTGTACTCTGAACCCACATCATCACACTGCATGTCACATTCGTGCACACTCACTCAGTACGTACACGGTTCTGTGAGGGACCGCCCTTGGTCCTGAATGTGGTTCGGCCTTTTCTTTGATTTGTATTTATTATATATAAATTTAGCTTTCAGATAACTCATATAATTCAGTGTGTCATTGCCTTCTTCTCGGTTCTTAGGGTTCGATTTACTTGGTTAGGTACTTGCGTCTTTCGCTATCTAGGTAGGTAGGACGCACAGTACAATCTTGTCTCGCCGCGTTGCACAGTACAGTACAATCTAAAATAAGCTTTTTATCAGATCCCTAAGGGGATCAGTTAGTTTAGACTTTTTCTTTTTTCATTATTATAATATTCTCTTATTAATAGCTAGTACCGCGCTCGTTTTCTCGTTCGCGATTCGGCAACAGCCCAAGCCGAGGTTCGGTCACTAGTGACACTCTTGTGCGAGTTGCCCCGCGGGTTTGAGCGCCTTCCGCGCTCGCCCCACTAGTTCAGGTGAAGCTGTAAAAGCCCCTAAGGCTAACAGTGTAGGTCCTTTCGAAAAAAAATAATAATAATAAAACAGTTCTGCACTGCTCTTCATGCAAACAACTTGTATTTTTTTAAGCCTAGTCCCCAGGCCGACAACATAACTCCCGGACAGACAAAATAATACCTGACTTAGGTACAACTAAGAGGCCCAGAGTACCTCCAATTTTCTTCGACGGGTCGATGTCTGAGTTTGCTGAGCGACTCACAGATGAGATTGTAGGGTATAAGCGACTAATGGATATTGAACGAACAGCGCATTCTCGTTTAAAATTACCATTAAATGTAGCTAACCATGAATTCCCGGTATGTGACATCACAAAATCATCAACACGTGGACAAATATTGAAACAGTGCAAAGCCATTATATGGGGCGAAAGTACAATGGCCCACAGGAAATCACTAGAAGCACTCAATAATACACCTCAAGAGTTGCGCGACAACAGGAATATAATGGGAGGTGTATTGTTAACCCCATGTAACATTTCTGTAACAAACTATAAAAGATTCTATAAATTCATACAGATCATACTTATTCCCTTTTAACTCATTGTACCTTCCCTGTTACACATCATACTAAGGAAATTATACACCACGTCACACAGAGATGGCGATACTAGTATGAAATTGAAAGTTTAATTTGACAGGTAGGTAGTGGCGACAAGTAAGTAGGTGTAAAAATGTTTGAAATTCGTTAAAAATAGTTTTTCTTGATAAGCTGATACGGTTTTCTCTGGGACTTTCGGGTAAGTACCTAAAATTAGATATTACATAGTATGTCGTTACATTTTTTGTATTTTTATACTAAAAAGATAACTATTTAGGTTTGTAACATTTCTGTAACATTGATTAGCAAGTGTAAAATTTTTAAAAATTAATTACCTTATCACTGGTGAAGACAGTGAAGATGGAATGGATTCTGGTGACGGTGATGTAATAGATCCCAACTTTGAACCATTTGAAAATTTTATGTCTGACGATAACTCCGATACAGCAGGTATTGACTTAAATTTGACTTAATCAATGAACTTGGAGATAGTGAAACTATTAACCTACTGTACCAGATAAGCAAGCAACAACAGCAGGCTCAAATTCTAGAAAAAAAGAAGCTAGAGAGAACTGCAATGGAAACTAAAGAATTTTATTCTAAACGACCAGCAAGTTAGGTTTTCAGTAAATAGGACATTTCCATCTGATTTAGTGGAACTGGATACGCCTGTATAATTATTTCTCCATTTGTTTCAGACAGCACAGACAACAGACTAATTTATACATCATACAAAAAAATCCTAACCAATCTTTATCCGTTACTGAATCTGATATTCAAAAATTTATTCGAATCGTTTTTCTCATGTCTTTGATAAAACTACCGAGAGTCACTAGTCACTGCAATACGAACATTGGGGACACCTTTGATATATGAAACAATGCCCAAAAATAAATTTGAAAAAACATGCCAATACATTCACTTCAATGATAATTCAAATATGCCTCAATGTAATACACCAGATGCTGACTGATTATATAAAATACGACCCATTGTCGCTAAATTGAACGAAAATTTTAGCAAAATTATCAAGGAGAAATATTTGTGCGTTGATGAACAGAACTGCTTTACAAAAGCCAGAAATACTATGAAGCGTTACAATCCGAAAAAGCCCCATAAATTGGGATACTAAATATATGTACTTTGCGGAGTCACTGGGTTCGCTTACAAATTCAAAATAGAAACTGGAGCTGAAAATGTTGTTCTCCTTGGTGAGCCTGACTTAGGTGCTTCGTCTAATGTAGTTATGAGAATGGCATGTGATATCCCAACGTATCAAAACTATAAACTATATTTCGATAACTATTTTACGTCTATGCCATTACTGGAGCATTTGGCAAAAGAGGGAATTGTGAGCTTTGGGACGATACGACGCAATTGAATCCCCAACTGTAAATTACCCACTGAGAAGGAGGTATCAAAGAAAGAGCGTGGTTATTCCATGGAATTTGTGGCTGATGTTGACGCCATTGACAACTCTAATGTTATATGGAAAGATAATAAAGTTATAACGATGGTATCAACTTTCGTAGGAGAAATGCCCAAGTCACAACAACAACACAACACAACAAAACAGCAATCAAGAAACGCAAATTGACAAAAACTGATATCCAGGCCAAAAAGTATAAAGGTCCTGCGCAACATACTCCGCCGATTGCAGTGCGTCAAGATCAAGTCGGGCACTAGCCGGTTTGGTCAGAAAATAGGATCAGGTGCAAGTTTCCTAAATGTACAGGTGTCTCTCTAACTTTATGTGAGAAATGTGATGTGGCTCTTTGCTATAATAAGAAAATAATTGCTTCAATTAGTTCCACACCACATAGAACAATATGATACTATTGGCTCAATGTCACAGATATGTCACAAAGCCTATTTTTTGCAATAAATAAATGAGCAAATAATAAAAAAAAGATTTTTTGAAAAATACTTATGATTATGGGTTACAAGGGGTTACTAATATCAGGCGATTTTCGTCAAACGCTACCTGACATTCCAAAATCAACACCGGCGGATGAAATTAACGCTTGCTTGAAAAAGTCGGTCACATGGGAGCACGTAAAAGTAATTAAATTGACAACAAATATGAGAGCGCGAATTTTAGAAGATGAAAACGCGCAAGAATTTTCTTAAAAACTGTTACAAATAGGTGAGGGCACCTATCCAATAGACGAAAATACGGGCTAAATTACATTAACCGACAACTTATGTAATGTTGTTGAAACACCGGAAAAACTTATAAATGCAGTATATCCAAGTATTGCTGAGAATTATACCAACTCAGAATGGTTATGCGAACGTATTATTCTAGCCACGAAGAATGACATTGTCAACGGCATAACAACATCATCCAGGAAATGATTCCGGGAGAAGAGAAAATTTACACGTCAATTGATACAATGATTAATGAACAAGAAAGCGTGAATTTCCCTACTAAATTTTTAAATTAATTTAACCCTCCAGGAATGCTATTACACTGTCTTAAGTTAAAAGTTGGTTCACCAATTATTTCATTACGAAATCTGAACTCGCCAAAACTGTGTAATGGTACAAGACTCTGCATTAAACAGCTACAAGCAAACATCATTGAAACCAGTATAATGGCTGGTAAAGAAAAAGGACAGATAGTGTATAATACCACAAATACCTTTAATATCAAATGGATGGCCCTTCACTTTTAAACGCTTAAAATTTCCGGTGAATTTGGGTTATAGCATGACCATCAACAAAGCACAGGGCCAAACATTTCGATACTGTGGCGTTGACTTAAAGGAACCATGCTTTGCACACGGACAATTATACGTCGCATGCTCACGAGTAGGATCACCTCGAAATTTGTTCATTTATAGTCCGGACAATGAAAACCATAAATGTGGCCTATAAACAAGTATTATAAAAAGAAATAGATAAAAAAAAATGTAAATAAAATAAAACATTTAAATACATAACATAATGATATCGACGGTTAACGGCCAAAAAGGGATAAGCGACACTTTTAGTTGAAATGAGTTATACATATTTGGAATCAGCAGATTTTTCTGCATTGATTGGTACCAGTTTCATGGTCCTGGGACAAACTTTTTGGAGGTTAGGCAATTGAAAAATTTCATTAAATTTAAAGTCCTAAACGACAGGTTTATTGATGTTTTTTTTTTACAATGGTAGTTGGTCATATATTATATTTTCGCAATTGACCATTATGCTCTTTAGGCTTTCATTAAAATATTGATATTTGTTCGTTGACCGAATTTAGCTAGAAATATTTATTGCAAAAAAGTTCATTAAAGCTTTATGCGTCAATGATGTCTGTACTTTAACTTGAATACCCGCGGGGGTACTCGTCGCACTGATAATGTGAATCTTTTTGGCGTGCAAATCCGCCGAGATTCGGGTCCAGGCGGACTTGTCCAGGATGATAACGGGCGGTGGAGTGCGGCCCTGCTGCGGCTGAACCTGGCCAGCCGAGCCCGAGGGGCCGGAAGCGGGGGCGCGAGTCGCGGTCGCGGGTGTGGCGCGGGTCGCGGGCGCTACGCGGGGCGCGGGTGCCTTTTTCGGGCGACTCTCACCATCAGGACTTAAATATACCCTACTGGAGTCAGAGTCTGACTCCTGGGACGATCGGAACGCGGAGATAGAGGGTGCGGGGGTGACCGCACGACTGCCCTCACCATCACAGATAGCGTAGCGCTTCCCGGCGCCCGAGTCAGAGTCCGGGCGCTTCGTTCGCTTACGCTTTGTACGTCTGCGAGATTGAACGACCTCGAGGTCGTTTTCTGTCATCGTGCTCCCTTCCGAGCTGATTTGATCGCCCTCCATACTGATCGGGCTTGCGCACGATGCACGCGAGACCGGCCTTTCACACGGACGGCGATCGTTGCTGTCTTCCGGCGACAGCGACGAGAACATATTGGAAACCTTGATCGAGCACGCGGCGCCGGTCGGTGCCTCCGGCGCGCACGTGTTTGCTCGGACTGGTACAGGTCGTATCGCGTACGACGTCATTCTTTCAAAATTACCCCTAGTGGATGAAAATGAATTTTGATGAGGTGTGGAAGGCCTAGCCGGGATCATGGCAAGAGCAGAAGGCTCGACTGCCACGATTGCTTTAATGGTCCCTGCCGCGACGCGCATCGAGCTTTCTGATGCGTTTATATTCATTACCGGCTTCCTAACCTGTGGTTGCACCGGATGCAACTCCCTATAAGCCCTATAAAGGTCCGGATGACCTTTTAAGAAACGGACTATATGCTCGTAATCGAGCTCCCTATCTTTGAATGATGAAGCCATTCCGATGGCGGGTTGGGTGGGTGTTAAAATACAATAACTAAAAATAATAAGAAAAGGAAAATAATATTAAAATAGTTATGAATACAATATAAATAATATAATACAATACTAGAATAAACTAAATATATATATAGATAAGTATACTACTACAAATATTTGTATATACCTCCCTACCTGAGGGGCAGGGGGGCGGCGGGGAAAAAACCGTTGTCTAAAGTTATAAATAGAACAAGGAAAATAATGTATAAACTAAATCTATAAATAGACAAGAATACGAATACGTATACGTACACAGATATATATGTACCTCCCTACCTGAGGGGCAGGGGGGCGGGGAGGTAAAAACCGTTACGTATATATAACTATTGATTATGTAATTTTAAGGGAAAAAATATATATTGATACGGAAGAAGAATATATAAATATATAAATGAAGAAATATATTATAAACTAAATATATTTAATATATTCAAAGACCTCCCTGCCAGAAGGGAAGGGGGGCGGAAAATATGAATTTACTGAGCTCTCCTGAGCTCGATCGAAAGACCTTGTGCCTGAGTGCAATCGCACAGGATGTGTGTACCTAGGTACCCTAAGCTACGGGGCCCTAGCAATCCTACGGCCGAGGACAGTCGCCTTTATAAAGGCGGTGCCCAAACGCACCGTAGGGATGGAGTCGTGCAGGATCGGCAAGGTGGGCGGGAGACACCTGGGGCTTAACTATGTGAAAAGACAAAGGCTAAGATTCCCAGGCCCGTCCGAGAGTGCTGTCTAGCCAACGAGAGGCAGACAGCGAGCGCTCGGGGCACGCTCCGACGGCTTCGTTGACACCGTTAGGTTTCAACCGTCGACCTTATAACAAAGGATTTACGCGGTTAACGGCTTCGAAGAAATCGTTACAAAAGCGCGCGGAAAACTACCGCGAGACCGCGAACGAACTGAGTTTCGAATATTTGCAACTCACTTACCGAATTATCAGCACGCGATATGCAAATAAACACGTAAAACACTTCACTAATTATGACGAATTAACAAAGGAGAGGAATTACAAATAAAAACTTTGTAATATAATGAACGATGTTGGCTCGTGAATGCGACCACTCGCTGTCAGAACCAAAATCGGACTCCACTGGAGTAACTGGTTAACTGTTGAAATAAAACCATCGTCAACCAGTATCACAGGATCACAACTACTACTGTACATATAAAACACAACTATACATATTCCCACAATCCATGTATTAATTCAATACAATATACACTACTGAATACACATGTTGAAACTGTACAATATTGTCTTACTGAATATATAAAAATACAATATTATATACAACAACCAACAAACTCTACAACCTGATGTGTATTTTCAGGTAAAGAGAACTTAGTGACTACTATACAGTACATATTTTCTTTAAAAAACAAAAAATTACCACTATGCCTCTCCATTTGATATTAATGAAATCTTTGTTCAGTTATTTCATATAAGTAATAAGAAAAGATTTATTAATGGTGAAAGGACTTTCTATATCGACTTCAAAATAAATCTACATTAATCATATAGATATTTTCAGATATTTAGCATATTATTTCAATAAAGTATAAACATCATAACTAATTTCTCTAACAAACCATGAGAACAAAAACAAAGTTGTGTCAGTTTGCAGTTTAAGAACTTTACTTTCATTTAATCTGTACTAGAAACAGACTACAATATAAGGGCATCAAGGAAAATACATATGTAGAAAACACAATGGGAATAGCCAGACTTAGGGTTAATAGGAATTGGTTTTGTGTAAAGTCAGTGCATTGTTTGTGTATTAAAAATTAAAATAAAAAATAAAATAGTAAATTAATATTAAAATCATAGTTTTTATTTATCTCATAACAGAATCTTTTATCATTTAGTATGTTCAACAGACAGACTGTCTTTCTTCAATTTTTTTTTTCCATTTATACACTAAGGCACTTATGAACATGCATGTTTATATCTCATTTAGATAGTTCTTTTTTACATAATAGTTTAATGTTTGCATTTGCAATAGTTTTTAACAGATGTACAGTAAAGAGGTGCAAATACCGGACATCATGCATCACAGTGTTATATGCAATATAAAACAAAAAACATATTTAGTCAATATTGACACCGACCTACACAATTAAATTATTACTCTACACAAAATGTTTTAATTCACAATACAAATGTAGGTACTCTATTAGATGTTAGTGTTGAGCAGGACAAATTGAAATTCAACAACCCAAATATGGACAAAAAGAAATTAACTATAAACATATCAAGCTATGGACATTCCACTTCTTAATATCCCGTAAGACAAGTAATAGATATGTAATAGATATTGTACAAGCTCTTTTGAAAGGTATTCACATTTATTTTTGGTAGTTATCAACTACATAGCATATTAATTTGTTGAAAGGGCATATATCATTACCTCATTAATCAAAATATACTAAATTAATACCAATCACCTTTGTCAAGTATTAACAATACACAACAAAAATAATATCTTTATAATTTACTTCTAGAAACGACTGCAGATAAACTCAAGTTAAAATCACTAATTATTGGAAGTCAATATTACATTTTGTAGGATTAACCACTCTTTCCAAGAACCCAAACAACTGACAATTTTGTTTAAGAAGTTTTTCAAATTCATCTCAAGATATATAAGGGATAAACTTTCCATTATACTCATCGATTTGGAAGGTGAATTTTTTTGTAGATGGCACTTATCAATAGAAATCTTTTTCATAAATATCAAATTCGGTTTTATAGATAAAAGGTTTCTAATATAGTCATACTGCATATGATCATAACCGTTTACGCGGGTTCGTAAATAAAGTGTTACGCCACATTTTCATTTCGTTAAGTACGCAACGAACGGTTTTTTTTATTTTGCCTATGTATAATTACCACATGAACGATAAGAATGAAACAAACAACCAATATTTAACGATCCAATGGAAAACAAAACGATTCGATGCCGCCATTTTTTTTAAACACAACAACGCCCCTACGTAACCTGCAGACCTCAATTCTATTTAATATTTTCATAACAGAACAACTATTTACCTAACAAACCACGTAAATTATTACAAAGAAAAACAAGAACAACAAGTAATAACTCAAAATGTAAATTACAAGAAAATGATCACACAACAGAAAGCAACCAACACCGACTCAAGAAAATGATGATGACTAGAGATAGGATCTGGGATAGACGAAATAAAGAATCGATTTTTTAAATAAATCCACTTTTCTTAAATGAGCTAATGTATGGATATTTCATTTTTAATATTTGAGGTTCGATTCGAAGCTATTGCCAAAAGTCATTTATGATTATATGAATGTCCTAACCAGACATTCATACAAATAAATATTTTTTTTACTTAATAAATTAAAAACCCAATATAGTTAAATAATGTTTAGTATTATATTGATAAAATATCAATAATTAAATTACCGAAATCGATTACTGTAGTGATATTCTTGTTATATATAATTAATTTTATATTCAAAATATAAGCACGAAAAGCGAATTGAAAAAAGTAATTTTTGGTGTATCAATCATAAAGATTACAATTTTGATGTGGATCGATTCATCTGTTTGCGATTTCAATTGTTCCAAGAAACTACGGAATAAAAAGAAGAGATGTTTTTGAGAAATAATCACCATCGCATGTTGTGACTAAGCATATGATTATTATGATCTGAGACTAATTGCTGGATCAAGCTATTTTTAATCAAAGAGTATAATTTTATTGTTTATTATAGTTTTAAAACGAAATTCACCGTTGATAATCATGGTTTAATATTATCTATTTTGAACAAAAACATAACACTATTTGCAACTATTTGAATATTTTACCCAAATAAATATAAATAAACGATAGTTTTTAAATGTATTAATCAGTATTTGCCTCCGTGTTCAGATGCCTTCAGACTGTCAGACTTTTTCGGTACGTAAATAAAGAATAAATAAAGTCTATAATCTATATTTTGGAAGTTTTGTTGGGATCTTGATCACAGATCATGTCGATGTTTTTATAAAAATAAATAAGTAAGTTTTGCTACCAACTAGGTTCACAAGTTTCCCTGATATATATTCTTTGGCATTCAGGTATCCAGAGCAATGAAAGTGCTGAAAAATGGACAATACTAGCTGCTTTTCAAGGCGCTTCGAAGCAGCGCTCTTCGACAGTCCACCTGAACAAATAAAGAATTAGAGATACAGCTACCTGTGAGTGTGGTCTGGAAGAGGGTAAAATCACGCCTATTCTTTTTAACTGTTCTCTATAGAAATCTTTACCACTGTATGATATTTTATGTAATTATAAGGCTGTTCTTCCTTGTGACCTGTCATCTATCCTATCTCTTAGCAATAAAGTTATATTACATTATTAGTAAAACTTTTTAATTATCATTGTAAATGTCTCATGTTATATATATTATATATTGCCGCTTCATCATTTACGTGCCTATTTGCGGCATCTGCCTAAGATTACCGAACCCTGTTACTTGATAATGGCAGTCATAGACTATAAAGAGGACTTAGTTGCAAAAAAAAAAAAGAGAAGCAGAAATAATGGCATCTTCTTGTACCAACATCACAGCATTACAGACTTCCAAATTTTCGAGTGTCATCAAGACAAGGACAGCATATTGTGAATTTTAGTGTGAGTGAAATGCAAATACAATAGGAATAACAACATTGTAAAAATAACACATAAGAAAATACTTCAAACTTATAGACCAATAAATTGGCGCTATATAACTTTTTAATAGTAGTTTTGGTAATTTTAGTAGTAAAAAATAATATGTAACGTTATTAAGTTTGAGCAAGTTTGAGGTAGCCATTTTAGTTAGTGCACATTGTGCGTAGTTGTAAAACTTATAATTTTTGTTACTAACTGTTGTTTCCTATAATTTGTGTCGTTCAATTAAAGTGTTTAGTGATAGATGCAAATCAGTTAAAATCAATAAGAGGTACGAGAGCTTCTATTAGAGCATCGTTGGCGTGTTTGTATAATTTCATTTCATATAGCCAAGATGTGGAATTGACAAGTTTATGTTCTTTACAAATTATGCGTGCTCATATTATGGAGTTTTTTGCTGAGTACGTACAACTGTACAACAAAACAATATGCGGCTTAGACGACAACGACAACGTGAATGTAAGTTAAATACAGACTAAATATTTCCAAATTCTGAAAATACCTAATGAGGAAATTAAAAAAAAAATTGTCTCCGAACAGTGGCGAATTAAACTATTGTAAAGATAAACTTACAATACAAATACCAAACTTTAGAGGCAAATATTATGATTACATTCCGTCCATTAAAATTTATTTTGTTTTAATACACAACAATAAATCATTGGATAACATTCGAAAAACTATATTATATACGTAAATTTTTACAAAAAGTGATTTTTGATTTTAAAAAAAACCTACATCTTAGTAATAAAAGTTATGTAGAAACACTTCAGTTGTTGAATATTACAATCACAAGTCTAAAATTGTAAAAGAGTTCATTAACTCTTTGCTTGACATAAATTTGTAGTTTAAACCAGACCCAACTAATATTAAGGAATTGGTATCATGAGTAAAAAAAATGTCTAGCCTCATTAAAATATTTAGATATAGAAATACAGACTCGGTACCCTATTATATTATGTATTTTGTTGTATAAACTAGATTCCTACACTGCAAGAGCCTACCAGTTGGATCGGAATGATTTACCACAGCCAAAAGTCACTGAGTTTTTACCATTTTTGGAGAAATGAGCCTTAGCCAAACACTGAATCTACTACAGTAACACATACTGCCAAGCCGCATATAGTCATGAATGTGTCAGTTGTTTCTGGAGGTAAGAAATACTTATATTGTTAATCACCTACAAATAAATTATGTTTGTGTGACAATTATAAAATGCTGCACACTACAAGCAGAATAGACTTCTGTTAAAATAAACACTTTGAATTTGCTTAAATACACATCAGGGAATATGTAAGTACTACTTTAGGTATGTTGTTTACTGAAAGAGTCATAAAACAATAACAATAATACATTCAGATGCATTATATGAACATCCTGTCATTCTGATCTTTTTCTTTTCTGATCATGAGGTTAAAGTGTATTCACAGTAAGGCAGAGAGGTACACATTAAGACAGTACTTGATTCAGCTTCACAGGTATTGTTAGTAACAACAAAGGTGATTGACTTTCAAGGTCTGAACCAGCAAGTAATGCCGTCAGCAATGTACTTGCAATGATTTAAAGTACCATTGGAATTTCATTCCCTTATCACTCGGTGCAGTCATTGTTAATCATCATGTACTCAATAGAATAACACTTTGAATATTCCCTTACATCTGGAATAGCAGATAACTTTAATATTCCATCTGAGATAAATGTGCTGCTAGGTGCTGACATATTTTTCCAGGTGCTAATGATGGAGAAGCAGCCAGAGCTACAGTTCTCTCCGAGCCAGTTTGCTTCTCAGCAAACTGAAAATATTGCAAAGACTTATCATCTGCAACTGCACTTCATTGAAACAAAGTTTGGGACAATAGTAGCTGGGGCTTACCAAACAAACAATAGGCTAAAAAGGTTTCCCTTTTATGTCTTAATTCAGATAAAATATTAAATAATATGTTACAAGACTTTTGGTAAACTGAAAGTATTCCACAAAAGTTCTGTGAAGACATTACAGAAGATCAATTATTTGATCAAATATTTAAAAATTCCCACAAATTAACAAATAATACATTTCAAGTTCCGTTTAAGTTGCTATTTGATAAAATACCTTTGGAAACATTGGAAATGCCTTTGAATCTGCATATTTTAGATTCCTTAGTTTAGAGAAATAGTTTCATAGAAATATAAATTTGATTACTGACTATAAAAAAATTATGGATGAATAAGTACTGTTAGGTCATACACATTATATAGATTTCAAGTAATTATATTCAAATAATAAACCTGTGTGTTTTGTCGCACACAATGTCACCAATGAACAAAGCAAGGGCACAAGAATGCAAGTAGTGTTTGGTGCTTTAATGCTAACTGATAAAAAAATATTCTATTCTATTTCATACTTAATAGAACTATATACTACAAATATATTTATTTCATATAATGCTTTTATTTCGCATCAGTAAACACACATTTACTACTGATATTAGATGGATGTTACATTGTATTTGGTTAAATCCTTCGTACGTCTCTCCTCAAAACATCTTGTGGAGAAGCAATCGATCTGAATCTTTAAAATATATACAATTAGATACTGTCACTTATGGGCAAAAGGGTCTTTCTACTAAGTGTTTATATGAGCTTGCAAAAATATACAAGAATGAATTTCTTTTAGCTTCACTAATCTTAAATAACTCTACCTATGTTGATGATGCTTCCTTTTCATACTCTGTTTTGCATATTTAAATCAAGGCTAAATAGAGTTATGTTAACTGATGTAACTACTGGCTCTAGGTGGCTTTGAAACTCATAAATGGACTTCTAATTCTGCACAAGTCTTAGCTGATGTATCTATAAACAAACAGCAATTTGATGAATTAGATTTTCAAAAGGATAATAATTATTGTATTAAAACGTTAGGTTTAACTTCTACTGTTTCAAAAGATTGTTCTATTTTCATTTTTGGATAGTTAAGATTAAGCATTATGGCAATGATCTCGCCTGGTCTTAAGTGACGGTACGGCCCAAATTGGTAGACATGCTAAACCTTGGTAGGAACTGGCTCTCAAGTGCAACTGCGGGAACACACCTATTAGTATTTGGCAGCAGCTTTTCAACTTGAGGACGGTAGCTAGCCAGGCGGGAGGCAGTAAAGCTCTAACACCATGAAATAGTTTCCTCACAATGTTTTTCTTCGCCGAAAGCTCAAGCTCGTGCAAATTTTATCAAGTCCAGAACCATTTCATAATAAATTTCCTTCTGAGAAAGAAATATTTAGTTATACCTAAAAAAATAATGACCCAATAGGTTTTGTGTCTGCAGTCATAGTTAGATCATGTAAAGTTTATGGTTAAAGAAAATTTCTTGGAACGGTTTACTTTAGATAGTAATAAAAAAACACAAGATAGTAATAAGAAACCACTCTTAAGTAGAAAATATGCCACTAAATATGTTCCAGTGTGTTCCGGTAGTTGCACTTGAGAGCCAGTCTCTTCACAAGGCCTAGAGTGACCACCATCTTTAACGGTAATTCCAAAAACATAAACTATAATAAAAGAAACATGTATTTTTATTACAGAACCACATAGGACTAATCTTCAGTGCTCATGGTTGCTCAACCACAGAGTCCTCTGCAACTTCAACAGTGGAGCCTTCGAAGAGGCGAAGAAGTATATGAAATAGCTGACATGACAACACCGCAGATTCAGTCTGTATCACCAATGTCATCACTGTTAGTTAAATTTTATTTTCTAAAGCCCGTCTGGTGGACTACATTATGCAGGTTGTAAATCTGTTACCGGGTTCCCCATTAGCTTCAACATGTTATATCTCGAACCATATAATAACTAAACATCAAGAGTGATTGCAGTCAAATGCTTAACTAAATAAAGATTAATAAAAGATCCCCATGAGAACTAAGAAATGAGGTACTGAAACACTTCACCAAAATATATAAATAATGTATATTTACTAAAAATACTAAATTGTATGCATATTTAAAAATGTATTATTTTATATTGAAAAAAATTGCCTTTAGTTGCAACGTTAAGAAAGTTTATGTCCTAATTCAGTTACTAACATTATTTTCTAAGTGATTATAGTTCAGTGGTAGTGTAAACAGACTCTGCCTCAAGGGACGTGAGTTCGAATCCATCAACAATGAACTTGAGCTTTCTTTAAAGGAAAATATCGTGAGGAAACCATATCATGGTGTTAGGGCCTTTTCTAATGCCCATCTGGGTAGCTACCACCCTTAAGTTGAAAATCTGCTGCTAACTACCAATAATACCTTGTTTCAGCAGTTGCACTTGAGAGCCAGTACCTCCACAGGCTTAGCGTGTGCAACAATTTGGGTCGTATCGTCACTTAAGATCAGGTGAGAGTATGGCCATATACAACAAAACCTCTTCGTTGAAGATTATTGCTGCTATTAAAAAGTGGGTAGTCTCTTGTAATGATGTAGGTACAAAATATGTAAACTAAATGTGTATGGTCATGTATATGTACTAAAAATATTAAAGTTTCAAGTATATTGAAAAAAAATATATGTCTTTATTGAAATAAATATGCCTTTAACTATAATGTATGTCATGTTAAGAAGGTAGAGATTATGCTTTCGTCCTTTCTTTACAATATTATATAAAATATAATTATTATATATTTTTCTCAATATCTCCAGTTTTTCTTGTTTTCATAAGGGACCTCTTTTTCCACCATAATATGTATGTGTTTTTGTCTATTTACTGAAAGTTTTGAAGAAGTATTGAAAATATGTATACTGAAAAAAATTGCCTTTAAGAGTATTATTGCATAGGTTGAGAAAGTAGAGATTATGTTTTCGTTTAATTGTTTACAATATAACAATGATGATGATATATTTGTCTTAATATTTTCTGTTTTTTGCTAACTTGGAAACGAATCCCCTTTTCATCTATTTACGTGTGTTTTGTGTATGCACTAAAAGTATTGAAAAAGTTGAATATGTATTCTTAAGATAAAATACGGCGAGTAGTTTTTGAGGTGCCATTGATAATCGTATCAGTAATAATCTCAGGATAAGATACGAACTTCTTAGCAAAGTACGGATTCACCGTAAGGGTGTCGGGTACATCGGTAAACTCAATCATTGTGGCAGAGAGACGATAACACGAGAGTGTCCGAGACTTGCGACACAGATGTAGGTTTTATTTTTATTTTTATTTACGAATCAATCTTCTAACGCGAAGTCATAAACTTTATTTTGCTATACATAATTTTTATAGGTTAACATATTTGTTTCATTTTTGGGTGTCATCCCTTACAATCCAGTTTTCATCAAGAAAAACAATATTATCCAGCAACTTATATGATAAACTTATGAATACTAATACTTTATGGATTTCTGTACTTATCGATTATTACAAACAGGGCAATGTTATTGACAACACTGCAGATTTTATATAAACTATTTCTATATAGAATGCTGTACCGATACTAGTTATAATTTGACACTATGTGATAAACTTATTAATACTATACTTTATAGATTTTTGTACTTATGTGAAACGTTATAGACAGGGCAATGCCATTGATGACACTGCAGATTAGATGTAGGTTTGAGGGGCCCTCCTTTGTCGACGATCGTCAACACTCACTCTCACCGCTCGTTCCTCACTCCACCATGTATAAACCATTCCGGATAATGAAAAGAAAATATTATATTAATATTAAAGAAATATAAATCTTACGTCCCTTCGGTAATGTTCCAGCTACATACGATGAATACGCTTCAAGCGCCAAGCTTAGACTGCCCACCGAGCCACTCTTTATACTAATTGGCGTTATAAACTACCCCCCTATAACTGTATTCAACCATAAAACACAAGGCTATCGCTTTATATAGTTTTAGTGACGGGAAGTCAGACACATCTAATTGTATTTATATTAAAAAATCTGCCTTTAATTTTAAGTTTGCATCGCATTCTTCAAGAATGTAAAGCTTGTCTTTATTCTGCTGTTTACAATGTACCAATGATATTGATATATTTGTGCTAATTTTTCATGTTCTTCGCTAACTTGGCACCTGTTCACATCGTTGAATTAACAAGCACTCTTGATATAGCTTCCCAGAAAATGCTTTTGCCATGTCAGAATTAATAGTACATGCTATTTTTTCTAAACCATATCACTTGTGTGTAAATAACTAAGCTGTAAATGTAAAGTGCCACCTATATTGCACAAAACAGGTTCATACAGATATAGCTATGACAGAATTAATAATTATGCGATACAGTACCTCTGCCCGCGGCTTTGTCCGCGTCGAACTAAAAAAAGATTTAAGGACAGTTTTCCCTTTTTTGGAACTTTAATATTTCAATATTCGATTGCCCTATTAAATATAAAAACAAAATTAAAAAAAATAATGATTTCGCATATTTGCGCTTTCAAACAAACAAACTATTGCGCTTTACAGTATAAGTATAGTTTAAGAATCAACAAAAGCTCTACCGTCCATTAAGTTGAAAACGAAACTGAGTTGAAAGTCTGCCTTTTAAAATAGCTATTGCTGTGTCCACGGTTCTGCCCGTTTCAAGTTTGACAAAATTTTTAGGTACAGTTTTGTAGGAAATTCATATTTTTCTATATATATTGCATAATAAGACTATATGGAAAAACATGACTAGAAGATGTGTCTACTTGCGTATGTACGTATATAACAAAACAGGATTTGTGTAATAATTTTCGTGCCTTTAGAAGTGTAAGCATACAATTGTGTATAGATAAGACAGTTGGAGAGTTTTTTTTTTTCTTGTATAGTGGAAGAAAAAACGTTTTTTAATATGTTCTCATGCATGTTGTTAACTATATAGTGTTGGGGCCTTACAAGCAATGAGTTCGTTCAGTTTATTATGCACGGCCATACTTCTTCTGTTTTTGGTTTTCTGTAATCCTATTCCTACTAATATCCTACTTCCTATTAATAAGGTAAAAGTTTATTTGTTTGTTACTTCTTCACGCTCAAAAGGCTTGACCGATCTTAATGAAATTTCGTATAAAAGTAGCCGAGACTCTGGATTAACATGTAGGCTGCTTTTTATTTAAAAACTTTCCAAACTTAACGATTCGACAGTTTTTATTAAACAGCTGGTAACGCCGCGGGACTTAGCTAGTAATGTAAATAAAACCGTTTGATGGCTTTTTAGTTTTCATTAATATTCTATGGATGTTGAGATTCAGGTGTATCAATTGTGATGGAATCTCTGAAATGTGTTAATATCGAATTTGAAATTATTTTATTATAATACAGTAGAACCTCGTTCAGTCGATCTTCAAGGGAGATGCAAAAAAAAAATCGAGTTATAGAGTTTTCGACTTGTGAAGGATTTGACTTAAGAGAATTTTGTTAGGAAACATTCGATTGTAAAGGTTACGATTTAATCCCACTAGTTTTGAGTTAGAGAGATGAAATAAATAAAAATCCCACTAATATAGGTAAAATACATTTTTTTTTTGCAAAAGCTTAATGATACGTAAATTTATGTTTTTTTTTTTTAAATAATACTAATCAGTATGTCTATATATTTAAAAATGTATTAAAAATCGTCAGTTTTTTTGATTGCATAAAATAATTCGCATGTACTCTATCTATAGCATTTTCTAAGGTAAAAAAGCAGAATTTTATTATTTTTCCGAGTTGCTGCTTTGTTTTAACATTACGAAAAGTATTCAAAGCTATTCCTCCCTCTTTAAAACAACCTCAAGGTGCGGGCGGTGTATTCGTGTTTTCTATGTCATCTAAATCATTCGTTTCGATTTTTCGAGCAAGTGAATCGATAATTTGTCATCAGATAATGTTCCGTCAGTGACTACTTCGTCGTCACATTGTTATAAGAGTCTATGTAATCCCTTTTTGAAGCGATGATAGCTCAGCGGTAGTGTGTACGGACTCTGTGTCGAGGGGCGTGAGTTCGAATCCACTAACAAATCATCGCGAGGAAACCATAGCATGGCGGTAGGACTTTTTCTAACGCCCGCCGGTTAGCTACCATACTCAAGTTGAAAATCTGCCGCTAATTACCAATAGATGTGTTTCGGCAGTTGTACTTGAGTGCCAGCCCCTTCACAGGTTTAGGGTGTCTACGAACTTGGGCCGTATCGACATCTAAGATCAAGTCAAATTATGACTAAAACGTTAAACCCTAACTATGAAATAAAGAATAGATTTGTTACACGTATAATATATATTTATTAAACACTGACTTAATATACCAATTATAAGCTTTATGAGTGTCATGGACCGAGTCTGAGAATCAACTGCAGGGTGGTACCCAAGATGGTGAAAGGACTGAGATAAGTGCTGAGGCTAAATTCTAGACAAGGATATGGTTCTGTGGTATTAGAGAAAGGTTGGTACATTTGGGTAAATGGGTTGGGTATAACAGCACATAACGAAGTCCTCAAAACGTATTCCTGGTTCAGAAATCACTGTATTCCATTCTACTGGAGGTTGAAAAGAAATATTACTTAAACTGATGACAAAGAAAAACAAACAGTGTAAATTTCGACATGATTCGTTAGCCATTCTCATGACTTACAATACATCTATAAAACAATTCTTTTCTTTTTCTATATCCAACATGTTCTTGATGACTTCTTTCCAATACAATGAATTAAAGTTTTTAATGATGCCTTGATCCATAGGTTGTATTTTTGATGTCGTATTGGCGGGCAGATATTGGATTTTAACTGCTGTCGTTTGTGGAATATCATAATTTGCCGTATGAATAACAGCAATTTTTTACCAGTATTTAAGAGCCATTTTCTTTTAGCCTCTTGTAACTCATAACCGTAAATTTTAAAATAATTTACGTTTAAGGGCTTATATTTAACTAAAATGAAACACTTATTTTTCAGAAAATTATTGTTTTTTATTATTTGTTTATTTATTTATTTCGAAAAGTAGGGATTGTGACATATCTGTGACATTGAGACAATAGTATCATATTGTTCAATGTGGTGTGGAACTCTTTGAAGCAATTATTTTTCTTATTATAGTAAAGAGCCACACCACATTTCTCACATAAAGTATGAGAGACACCTGTGCATTTAGGAAACTTGCACCTGATCCTATTTTCTGACCAAACCGGCCAGTGCCCGACTTGATCTTGACGCACTGCAATCGGAGGAGTATGCTGCGCAGGACCTTTATGATTTTTGGCCTGGATATCAATTTCTGTCGGTTTGCGTTTCTTGATTGCTGTTTTGTTCCCAAGTTTGCATAGAGTTTCGGCTACTTCGAGGCGAAAATCTGGCGAAGAGATATCCTTTTCAAGGTTTTAAGGCTTAGAAGATTTTACTCGCCGATATAAAAGCCACGCATTTGCCATTGTAAGGTCTAATAGATGGTAAAATACTCGTACTTGCCATCTTTTACTTCGCATCAAAATTTTGTAATAGCCCATGATGCTGTCTACTAAATCTACACCACCCATATATCGATTGTATTCACTAACAATATTGGGCCGATCAATGTTGATGTATCTTTTATTAGTTTTGTCATGAGGTCGAACTTGTGGCTTGGGCATTTCTCCTACGAAAGTTGATACCATCGTTACAACTTTAGGGGAACGGAGGGCAATATGGAAGGCTTAACTTTATGATGTATAAAAAAATAAAACTACGTAATATAAAACTTTTATTTTAATCAGTCTTGAATGAGATCTTATACAGTTAAAGAAAATTACTACATATTACTACAATTTACACACATAAAACTACCATCTTCCGGATCGGTACACAATTCATGAGCCCAATCATTACATACTGGACATTGTACCCAGTCCTCTGAGGGCGGTTCCATACAAACTTCTCCACATAATACACAGAACACATCATTTTGTGAGTCCTGTTCTAAATTTTGTACAATCTTTTTTTCTTTTTCTGTTTTTTTTTTCCGTTTTTCTTTACATTTTCCTTTGCCTTTCCCTTTATTCCCGTAGGTTCTTAATTCCTTGTTTTTATTTTCCTTGCCTTTAATGGCCCGATTTAATACTAAATTTGGTTTCGCTTTCATCTTATTTTTCATTTCAATAGCGTTTTTGAATGGCGAACTGGTTAAGATTTCTGACTTTTGACATCTAACTTTCCGCTGCTTTATAGTAGAAGTAACTTTTGGTGTTGGAAGAATTTTAATTGGAGAAATATAGTGGTGGATGGTTAATCCCAGCTCATACCAACAACACGGAAACGAGTTTCAAGCATATTATGTTCAGTAATTTCATTCTGTTTATCATTAAAATTAAGTTGCTCTTCCTCTTTCTGCTTTTCCTCACTGTAGTTCACAACGGGTGGTTCCTCAGTATTGTTGTTATCAACAGAATCATTGATGACACCACATAGATTATTATTTACTGGAGCATTATCGTTATTTAAAGTTGAGTCTCCCGTAATATCAGGTTCTTTATTTTTATCTCCTTCATCAGTCACAGTGAAATTTGATTCTCCTTCAATAACTACAGCGTTTTCATAAACAGTGGCCGGTGCAAAATCGAAATCTGCAAACAAATGTCTATTGTATGGGAAGATACCAGCCTTTCTGAACCCACTGGTAGCATTTTGTATATAAGCACTTTTTTCATAGGCAATGCAGACAAGTCTACCTATATCAAACTGATTTACTCTTCTTCCAGGATGATTCTTTTGGAAAGTGTCTAGGGCTTGCTCAAAAGCCGCTTTGAATGAACGGTAAACAGCCACGTTCAATGGTTGTAGCTTATGGCTCGTATGGGGGGGAATACTGACCATAATTACATGCTTTTGTCGAGCTAAATTCAATGCTTCCAAGTTTTGATGAGTAGTGTGATTGTCTAGAATTAATAAAACTGGCCTGTCATCTGTTGGTCTTGTTCTATCAATAAAAATTTGTAGCCAGTTGTTGAAAGTGCTGTTAGTTATCCAACCAGAATCTGAAACCCAAGCTTGAGAACCATTAGGAGCTCCATCTAAAAGGCGTTCATTCATTCTTTTTCTTTGTCCAAATATAAAACAAGGTGGGATGAATCGACCAGTTGCGCTGCAAGCACAGATTACTATGGTAAGTTGCCCTTTTTTGCTGTTGCTATAACTCCTACTTGTTTTTTACCTTTTATAGAAATAACTCTTGGAGGTTTGGAAGCACTGGTCTTGACACCAGTCTCATCCATATTATAGATGTCATCTGGTCGTGACAGAAAGCTACCTTGAGATATAACGCTTCACAGGTTATCATAGAACCGATTATTTACTTGTGTTCGATTAAAAGCAGAACAACGAGCTAAAGCTGTTGGTTCCGGTGTCCTGTATGTTAGTTGGGGATGTCTTTTCATAAAACCATCATACCATGCTTTCCCAGCTTTTTCACATGTAATAGGATGCGATATATTATTTAGTTTCGCTACCTCATAAGCTAATTGTTGTAGACTTTGCTTTGTTAAACCATAAAAAAGCATATCACGTTCAATTGCAAGAAATTTTCCGCTCCAGTTCTTTTGAAAAAAAAAAAACAGGTTTATTAAACCTTCCTAGGTTTTTGGACGAGTCCCCTTTTTTAATATGACGATGTAAAGTTCCGGTTAGATTTCCATATTTTTTTGATGCCGAGCTTATTGATGTAGTTTTAGCTTCGTTCATCGCCATCTGCATCGTTTCTTCAGTCCAAGAACCTTTGTTGCTTTTCCTTATATACTTGTTCACCATCTAAAAACAATAAAAAACAACAATATTAGTTACAGAAATTGAAAACAAAAATCAATATGAGTGCGCAAGCAAGATGGAAAACTATTCCAACTTGCCCTAAAATGCAAGTTTCCGTCTTGCCCATATGCCCCTTCCATAATATACTATCAATATTTTAAAAATGCCTCATTATTTCTCTTATTTTTGTTTTTTGGTTTTTTGGAGAATGTGCAGAATTTTCTCTAATTTCTTGTATTTGGAAATCGTCATTAGATGTATTCGTATCCGTACTTGGTCTTGGAAGAGTAACCTAACAATAATCAACAGAACAAAAATAATTTCATAACCTATATTCAAAGTTGACTAACTATTGCAATTTTAATTTGGATCTTTTGAGACTTACATCAACGCTGGTGTCATCAAAGCTTACCGACGCAACATCTATAGTATCATTCCTAAACTTTTCGGTTTTCGATGAATTTTGTATGTTTACCATTTGCAAATAAGCATAATGGTGCTTCACTTTTAAATGTGTTGCCAAATTTGTTGTGTTTCCACAAGTTTTATACGTTTTGCCGCACAAGTTGCAAGAAACAGGTTCGTTGTTCCCTTTTTTTTAAAGAACTTCCATACAGCAGACATGACTTTTTATCATTAACAGATTAACACAATTCCCACAAAAAATAACAATGAGCTACGCTAAGCTTACTCGCAGCACAATAAACAACGTACGTACCAACACACACACGCAGTAAGCGCAGTGATACCAACCAAACCAACAAGCAGTGTCATTGTCATAGACAAGCAGATCATAGACTGTAATTTTTATTTGTGTTTTACTGCACTGCCTATTTACTCTTTTTCTAAATTTAAGACATCAGATTTGTAAAAAGTCAAATACATGATGTGACGCAAAAGCAGACAGCAGTACTTTAAAAAATATATCGATTTTGATATCTAAAAATAAATATCGAAAGTCGATATATCGCGGGAAAAAAATTTCGCTGATTTAAATCGATTATTTTCTGATAAAATATCGATATTTTGATATATCGATATTTTTTACCCAAGCCTAGTCTGGCATAAAATGAATCTAGGTTAGTATAATCACAACGTGCATTCACGCGATTGGCAAGTGCGCTTCCGGAATCCTCGCCGCCCATGAAGTAGATTTGTAAAAATTTATGTGGTTCATTTGGCATTGGCAGCAGTGATGTTATTTTTTTGATAAATCCCATTTTATGATAAACTTGGCCTCTGATTTTGAATGTAGAATTGTATTTTTTTTTTTTTTTTTTTTTCGAAAGGACCTACACTGTTAGCCTTAGGGGCTTTTACAGCTTCACCTGAACTAGTGGGGCGAGCGCGGAAGGCGCTCAAACCCGCGGGGCAACTCGCACAAGGGTGTCACTAGTGACCGAACCTCGGCTTGGGCTGTTGCCGATTCGCGAACGAGAACGAGCGCGGTACTAGCTATTACTAAGCGAATATTATAAAATGTAAAAAAGAAAAAGTCTAAACTAACTGATCCTCTTAAGGATCTGATAAAACTCTTATTTTGGATTGTACTGTGCAACGCGGCGAGACAGGATTGTACTGTGCGTCCTTCCTACCTATCTAACGAAAGACGCGAGTATCTAACCTAATGAATCGAATCGAACCCAGAGAACCGAGAAGAAGGCAATGACACACTGAAATTATATGAATTAACTGAAAAGAAAATTTATATATAATAAATATAAATCAAAACAGAAAAGGCCGAACCACATTCAGGACCACGGGCGGTCCCTCACAGAACCGTGTACGTACCGTGTGAGTGTGCACGAATTTGACATGCAGTGTGATGATGTGGGTTCAGTGAGTGTGAAGTGTCACTGTATCGCGCGAGCGGGTTAGCTCGAGGGCTCCATTCCGGAGGATCGACCTAGGCTCGAGCGTCCGCCGAAGGAGGCCGCGGCGGGTGTGCGGGAGCGAAGTTAACCGCCCGCCCTCGGCGGCGAGGACGACGGTTTCGCGGATTAGCGCGTGCGTGCGTGCGTTTAATTATTGGGTAGTCATTATTTTGACTAGATATTTTATCGGGTGGGTCGAGGAAGATGTTACGTGGCCGACGTCGACAGAATTTTATATTAGACAACTGCTCATTAGGCGTGGGAACGTAAGAGACGGAAGCCTTAATGAGCGAATTTGAGTGTGCTTCAGCTTTCTCAAAATGTGTTTTCGAAAGGGTCCGGATATACCCTTCTATGGACGGGAGTTCAAGATCTTTATGTAGGTCTGTGTTTCTCATGGTATCGAGAGCACAGACCGACCTACGAATATATTTATTTTGAACAACTTGAAGTTTGTTCAAGGAATATTTCGAACTATGGGCGAATGCGGGACAGCCGTACGTAAGAATAGGTCTTACGCACATTTTATAAAGGGTCATTTTATTACGTAGGGACATTTTCGGTCCAGTATACATAGGACGCAATTGAGCCATAATCATGAGGGCTTTCTTTGTGGCTTTCCTAATGTGGGGAATGAAACTGAGTCTCCTATCTAAAGTGACTCCGAGATACTTGATTTCGGAAGCCCACTGAATATCCTTACCGTATAAGGAGAGGTTTTTGCTGAGCACTTTCTTAGGGAGGTTCGGTTGGAAAAGAATGGCTGCAGTCTTATCCGGATTGAGTGCAATACGCCATTTGACGCACCATTCTCCGAACGTGTCCATCGCCCTTTGGGTACGACGGATGATATCTATTTTCCTCCTATCGGATGTGAAAATAACTGTGTCATCAGCGTAGAGTCCGTAGTGGACTTTATCCTCCAGCTTCGGGAGGTCGCTGATGTACAGGTTGAATAAAAAGGGTGCCAGAATGGAACCTTGGGGAACTCCTGCTCGAACAGGATGCTCAGAAGAGAGGGCTCCTTCCACTCTATAGCAAAAGGAGCGGTCGTCGAGGTATTTTTTTAGAATAAAAATTAACCTGTCCGGTATTCCGAACTGGTATAATTTATAGATGAGCCCGGCATGCCATACCTTATCGAAGGCTTTAGCGACATCGAAAAAGACCGCGACAGTGCGGTAGGGAGAGTTGGGAAACTTTGATTTAACAAAGTTGGCTTTGATGTGCTCCGTGAGGCGAAGCACTTGGTCCGTGCACGAGTGTCTGGCTCGAAAGCCGAACTGTGCTTCCGGAATGATCTTTTTATCCTCAACTACCTTGAGGAGACGACTCATAAGGAGTTTCTCGAATACCTTGCCTAGAGTGTTCAAGAGGCTAATGGGTCTATAACTCTCTGGCAGATTTGACTTTTTGCCAGGCTTATGAATGCCTATCACTGTTGCCCTTTTCCAAACAGCTGGAAAGTGACAATGAAGTATGGCCGCATTGAAGATGCAAACCAGAAGAGCGATGAGCTGGTCAGGAAGAAGTTTCAAAACTTCATTCCTGATACCATCCGGACCGGGAGATTTTTTAGGCTTAAGGCCTTTAATGGTTAACCGAACCTCGTCAGACGTGACAGGGTCTAACGAGGCCTCGGGTGAAGAGGACAGAAGTGACTCTACTTTGGATTTCACTTCCGCCAGATGACTGAGTGATACACCCGGATTGGGTGAGCATTATTCTTCGAGTGTAGCGGCTAAGCATTCCGCTTTTTCTACACTCTCAAAAGCAGGAGTTTCCCCAGACCCTCTCTGCAACGGGGGCATGGAGACTTTATTAATAGATTTTAGCTTTCTGGCTAAATTCCAAAAAGCCAGATGGGACGGTTGAATACCTTCGAGAAGGTCTTCCCATCTTTTATCTCGGATCTCCGTGATACGATTCCTAACCTCCCTCTGGAGGGCTCGTAAGCGAACGCGATTTTCCTCGGACGGGTATGAATCGTGCGCGCGCGTCGCCGCGTTCTTCTCCGTGATCAATACCCGGACGTCGGCAGGGAGCACGAAGCGGCGATCGTTCGCCGCTTTTACCTCTTTGGATGACACCCTGACCGCCGTCTGCAGGTGATCGACCAAGGAATCGATCGCAAGGTCGGCGTCGCTGACGGATTTCACCTCATCCGGGATCCTACTTAGACTGGGAGAAGATATGTTATCACGGAGATATCTCCGGAGATGCGCGTAGTCAACCACTTGGACGGAGGAGGGCCCGATATCTTCAGGTTGACCTAGTTGAAGAATGACGGGACGATGGTCAGAATCGAGTTCATGTAAGACTTCTATACGTCTTACCGGAAGCGCGATTCCTTGAAGAAGAGCGACATCCAGTACTGTAGGAGTACAGTTTGTCTGGAAATGAGTGGGCTCAGAAGGAGCTATGACATCGAACACGAGCTCGTTCTCCAAAACAGCAAGCGACCTACCGTTAGCGGAAGTCCTCGAACTGTTATAGATAACGTGCCCGCTATTGAGATCGCCGGCCACTATAACCGCCCCGCCCAGCGAGAAGAGAGCTAACAGATCGTCTTTAATTAATTTCTTTCTCGGACTGAGATACGCGGACACTATATGTATCGATTGATGTCCGGACATCCCTATTTTACAAATCGATACTTCTAAATTATCGAGTTTCGGTGGCTCTATTTCTGTACAATAGAGAGATCTCTTATAGTAAATCATCGTGCCGCCGCCTCGGCCTGCGGTACGATCATTTCTTACTATACTGTAGTTGGCAATCGTTGGATTGCGGAAACTGTTGTTTAGATGTGTTTCTTGTAACAGAAACACATCTATCTGATGCTTCTGAAGGAAGTCAGATAACAGGTCGCGACAGGCTTTATTTTTAGTAAAACCGTTAACATTAAAAAAGGACAAAGTCAAACCGCGGGGTTTGATTTTATCCATCTATCAGTTGAAATCTAAAAAACTATTTAAAAAAAAAAAAACTAAAAATCTAAATATTTAATTTATTTTTTTGAATATATACACTGCAGAGTAGCTGCAATGTGAGGGAAAGCGGCAATGATACCCAACTGTTTCATAGGGTCCGACGAGCGTTTGATCGCATCGTTAAACGCGATGATATCCTCAATAGCGTGCCTACTGAGGATTTGCGCCAGAGTGGCGAAGCTTTCCCCTTGGAAGAGGTCCGCTGGAAGTTGCTGCTCCTTAGCAGGAGCAGAAGCCTTTTGCGGCTTAGATTTCTTCTCCCATGCCGTCTGAGGGACACGCACGGGTTTGGAGGGGGCAGGCGCGTAGGCGCTGGCCGGAGTCTTGAGGCTCGGATAGGCCTCAGCGGACGTCAGAGGCGGAGGCGCAGGCCGAGAGGCTGCTACGCGCGCCTTGGGCGCGGGCCTTTGCCTCTGCTGGCGCGGACGCCTGGTGCGAGGCGCACACTCACACCCGCGATCATTTGCGGGGTGACCCGCCTTTTTGCATAGCACGCAGCTCGGAGGAGCCGCCGTGTCAGGGGTGCGAGTACACTCCTTAGTGGAGTGATCGCCCAAGCACTTTACGCACCTGGGCCGAAGATGGCAGCCACTGGCTGAGTGGCCGTAATTTTGGCAGTTGTGACACTGCGAGGGGATATGTGACTTGCGGGGGGGTTCTAAGATGACCCCTGTTAAACCGCACACCGACTTCAGGGAAAAAATACTCTTTCCCTCCTTCGTTCGGTCTAGAAGTACCGTAACCATATCGTACGGCTTTTTGTTTAAACGGTGATACATTCTGAATGTATCCCGGACAGGGAATCCCTGAGATCGCAGTGAAGCTGCGACTTCGGGCAGGGGGAGCTCCTTGGGCACCCTGCGAATAACAACTCGAAGGAGGCGTTCCTCTTCGAGCGTGTAGGTGTAAAAAGGTTGCCTAGCATCCCTGAGATAAGCGGTTAACGCTTTATGGGTTAGCGACGTCTGAACTTTGACTTGAATACCCGCGGGGGTACTCGTCGCACTGACAATATGAATTTTCCTAGCGTGCAAATCCGCCGAGATTCGGGTCCAGGCGGATTTGTCCTGGATGATGACGGGCGGTGGAATGCGGCCCTGCTGCGGCTGAGCCTGGCCAGCCGAGCCCGAGGGGCCGGAAGCGGGGGCGCGAGTCGCGGTCGCGGGTGTGGCGCGGGTCGCGGGAGCGGGTGTAGCGCGGGTCGCGGGCGCGGCGTGTGACGCGGGCGCTGCGCGGGTGCCTTTTTCGGATGGCTCTCACCATCAGGACTTAAGAATACCCTACTGTCAGAGTCTGACTCCTGGGGCGATCGGAACGCGGAGATGGAGGGTGCGGGGGTGACCGCACGGCTGCCCTCACCATCAGGGATAGCGTAGCGCTTCACGGCGCCCGAGTCAGAGTCCGGGCGCTTCGTTCGCTTACGCTTTGTGCGTCTGCGAGATTGAACGACCTCGAGGTCGTTTTCTGTCATTGTGGTGCTCCCTTCCGAGCTGATCTGATCGCCCTCCATGCTGATCGGGCTTACGCACGATGCACGTGAGACTGGCCTTTCGCACGGACGGCGATCGTTGCTGTCTTCCGGCGACAGCGGCGAGAACATATTAGAGAGCTTGATCGAGCACGCAGCGCCGGTCGGTGTCTCCGGCGCGCACGTGTTTGCTCGGACTGGAACAGGTCGTAACGCGTACGACGTCATTCTCTCAAAGTCACCCCTAACGGATGAAAAATTTTGAGGAGTGGAAGGCCTAGCCGGAATCATGGCAGGAGCAGAAGGCTCGACTGCCACGATTGCTTTTTCGGTCCCTACCGCGACGCGCATCGAATTTTCCGATGCGTTTATGTTCTTTACTGGCTTCCTAACCTGGGGTTGCACCGGATGCAACTCCCTGTAAACCCTATAAAGGTCCGGATGACCTTTGAGAAAACGAGACATTTGCTCGTAATCCTCCCTATCCATACCTGTTAATGCCATTCCGATGGCGGGTTGGGGGGGTGTTATAATGCAATACTTAAATATAAAAAAAGAAAAATAATGTTGAAATAATTATAATATAATATAAACAATATAATAAAATACTAAAACAAACTAAATATATATATAGATAAATATTCTAAACAAATACTTATATATACCTCCCTACCTGAGGGGCAGGGGGGCGGCGGTGTAAAAACCGTTGCACGAAGTTATAAATAGATAAGGAAAATAAAACTAAATCTATAAATAGACCGGAATGCGAATACGCGCACCGATATATATGTACCTCCCTACCTGAGGGGCGGGGGGGGGGGGGGGGGGGGTAAATACCGTTACGTATATATATATATATAAAAAGAAAAGTAATTTTAAGGAAAAGAATATATATTAATAGAGAAAGGAATATAAATATATATATGAAGAAATAAAATATAAAATAAATATATTTAATATTTTCAAAGGCCTCCCTGCCAGAAGGGCAGGGGGGCGGAAAATATGAGTTTACTGAGCTCTCCTGAGCTCGATCTAAAGACCTTGTGCCTGAGTGCAATGGCACAGGATGTGTGTACCTAGGTACCCTAAGCTACGGGGCCCTATCAATCCTACGGCCGAGGACAGTCGCCTTTATAAAGACGGTGCCCAAACGCACCGTAGGGATGGAGTCGTGCAGGATCGGCAAGGTGGGCGGGAGACACCTGGGGCTTAACTATGTGAATAGACAAAGGCTAAGATTCCCAGGCCCGTCCGAGAGTGCTGTCTAGCCAACGAGAGGCAGACAGCGAGCGCTCGGGGCACGCTCCGACGGCTTCGTTGACACCGTTAGGTTTCAACCGTCGACCTTATAACAAAGGATTTACACGGTTAACGGCTTCTAAGAAGCCGTTACAAAAGCACGCGGAAAAACTACCGCGAGACCGCGAAAGAACTGTTTCGATTATTTGCAACTCACTTACCTTATCAGCACGCGATATGCAAATAAACACGTAAGAACACTTCACTAATTACGACGAATTAATAAGAGAAATTACGAATAAAGTTTCGTAATATATGAACGAACGATGTTGGCTCGTGTATGCGACCACTCGCTGTCAGAACCAAAATCGGACTCAAAAAAAAAACAAAAAAACAAAAAAACTAGAATTGTATTGTTGACCATTTGCATTAGTATTTCGAACTATTTCTGTTGCTCCGAACGATGTCATTTGAAAGCATGAATTGTATGTTCGAATTGACTTCAGGAACACGTTAGTATCTGGATCCGTGCCGATAAGTAAACCGTTCAATGGTTCAGGTGGTGTTTCAATTTCAGGTAGTTGCACTTTTCCTGACGCGCAACACATCCCAGCTGGCTCATTTTTGAATTTCAGAGCATGACAATGCGGACATTCCTTGTCCATAGCACTAATTACCACTTTTGAATGAGCATAATATTCAATATCGGGCTCATACTGAAATGCTAGACGCAGGAATGAATCAGATGTAAATGCTCGATGTACCTGTTGTCGTTGGTGGTCATTTGTTCTGCGTCTATTGACTGTGAAACGGCGTGATTGTCGTTATTCTAATCTTATTACTTCAATGCGTTCAGCTCGTGTATCTTCTGACTCTTCTTGACCCAATTGCGCCATTCTGACACGTGCATCAGTATTTTGTTGCTGAATTTGTTCCTCGGTTCTTTCGGATCTTCTATTTTCCAAGCTTCGAGATTTACTTGTATTACGGCTTAAATCAGCCCCTTTGCGTTTTCTTGTCATTGCTCACTGTACAAAACACACATAAATAGAATTAATGAAATTACTTAATGATGAAAAATGTTAAAGGTATAACTATGGCCAGGATTTTTGCCGCAGTTTTGAAATGATTAGTTTGAAATTATAGCAAAAATATAAGTTTTATGAAAAAAAAATCTGACCAAAGTTGTAAAAAATTAAATTTTACGAAAAAAATTGTCTCATATAATTTTCTCATACAACCAATATTTCGATCGATATTTCAAAATAAAGATTCATAATGATTGATTCACGTTTTTGGAAACTATGAAAATCTTAATTGTTAAATTACATTTTTTTAATAAAATTAAATTAAAATTACATTTTTATAAGATCAAATATATATGCCGTAATGTCAAAAACTTAGAGCATTAATTGTAAAATGTTAAAATGAAATCACGGCAAAAATCTTGGCCCTAGTTATAATGTATTTAATATTTGGTTGTACACACATTCATGTAAACATTAGACTGATTTACAAAAGCGAAAATTTTTAGTTTTCATAATCATATCGAAAATATATGGTTAGAAATGGTAAAAAAAAATGAATACAAAAAAAAAGTTTGCCCAATTTTAATAAAAATTAAATTCCACCGAATCTTTTTTGACCGTTTCCAACAACATTTTCGATATAAATAAAAAAAAGTATACTTACAACACAAAAGCCGTTGTTGGTGGAAGCTCGTGCCACGTGTTGAGTACTTTTGAGGTTATGAAAATCACTTGATTAACTAATCGTGCAAAATACACTCAAAATTGATAATTTTATTATTATTAATAAAATAGGAATGATTAATAGTTAATATGAGAGTTACACTGAGATAGCAAAATAATAATTGTCAACGTTACTACTACACTTGATGCATAAACAATAATGATGGCCGACAACTGTGTAGGGAGTGAGAGAAGTCTTATTGTGTGAGAGAATCAGGAGACCGGCTTCGTTCTCATCTCTACTCCGTGCTGTTTACTGGGTCAGAAGTGACACCTGTAGACAACTGGCGGGGATAACTAATGAAATGACGATTGATCAGTTATCGACCGGGGATGAACAATGATTAAATTACTAAAATGGCTATAAAAAAATAGGGGTTGGTGATAAAAAAGTAAAAATTTAGGGTTGTATGTATTTTTTAATGCCACATTATAAAAAAATAAAAACAAAAAACTTCGTCCAAAAATTGAAAAAAAATTTTTAAGGGTGAACAACCCTTATTACTTAGGGGTATGGAAAATAGATGTTGGCCGATTCTCAGACCTACTCAATATGCTCACAAAATTTCATGAGAATCGGTCAAGCCGTTTCGGAGGAGTACGGGAACGAACATTGTGACACGAAAATTTTATATATAAGATAACTAACGAAATTTTAATATTAAAAATTGAATTACAAATAATACGACCGGCGCGAATGAGAAACAGAGACCGACTTGACTATATGTGTAGAGTTCAAGAACATGAAAGCTGGCTTGAGATAGGAAGGAGTGGAGTCAGGCTTGGTCAGCAAAAGTAGAGGAAGGAATCAGGGGTATAATATCTCCCCCATTAAAAGCTTTTATGTTTTCAATATTATCTAAATGTATATTAGATATAGTTACGTTTGAAGTAGCCAGGTTGAGTTTTTAAAAGTTCCTAAGTTACAACATTTATCATTGATAAGGTTAAAGTCAGAATTGATATATGGGAGATTGACTTCTAAATTTAACATCGCCAATAATTTCATATTTCCATAGAATGCAACACACCGTGGTTCTAATGATAGAATACCACTTCCGCTTGCAATCACTTCTTTACCATAACTGCTACGTTCTATCGTTACTTTAGTCGGTCGGGTTTGGATAAACATCCAATTATTATGACCAAGGTTTTGTCAAATGTCTACATTGCCATGTATGAATTTAGTTTTACATTGCGAAAGTAGAACCTTTATGATTTCTGTCATGATTTCGATTTTACAAATAGGATTAGTGTTGTTAAATGATAGGATTTTTGGAACATCACAAGCAACTTTCCATTATGTAAAGATATAATATCAAAGTAATGAACCTTGGTGAATAAAAATAGTAGATTTTTCCTTTATTTTCAATTCGTTTGTGTGAGTAAAGTGTTTTTTTCGTAATATATGAGGATACTTGAATTTTCAATAGAGGTCACTATTTCTACATATGGATTTGATTCATCACAGTCAACAGATAATGGAATTTCTATAATTTGACAGCAGCTTTTCATTAGGCTCTGATTGTGTTCAATTATATGAGTTTGTAATTTTTGTTCATGTTTTTGTTTGTCAGAGCTTTGGAGAAGTTGGAGAAGGAGTCGTCGAGAATATGAGATGAGATGGGTAGTTGATATATATTCGAAAGGAAACAACCGGCTTAGTACGTAGTAAGTTTATTACTGGTCGTTAACATTACAAGAAATCGGAACAAGTGTCAAACACTGCGGTGTGCGGGGGGACGTGCGCATACACGTCACTAGTACATTATCGTCGTTTGTTTCAGTAGGACTAGATATATTAGGATTTAAGTCATGAATGTCATCGAAGTTGGGAGATCTTATAGGGAATTTTATTTCCAATGGAATTCGGGTTGCGATGTGAGGAGACGGATAGGTAGATATATTTTCAGAGTTAGAAGGATTATGCGGGTTTGTATCTGAGTCAGGATTTAGAGTACATCTCGGATTGGATTGACTGGGTATCTGGATAAAGCGTCTGCGTTGCAATTAATTAATCCTTTTTTGTATTCAACTTCACAATCAAACTCTTCTAATTTGGGACGCCATTGTATTAATTTCGATCCGGGTTCTTTGCAATTAAAAAACCATTTCAGAGTTATGTGATCAGTAATTATTGTGAAATTACGTCCGTACAAGTATCACTGTAATTATTTTGTACCAAATAAGATTGCTAAGCATTCCTTTTCTGTAACACTATTATTAATCTCGGCTTTGTTCAAAGTACGAGAAGCATATGCAATACTTTTGTCTTTTCCGACTGGACCTTATGAGAGGATGGCTGCAACAGCGAAGTTGGATGCATCACAGATGACCACAAAAGGTTTAGAAAACACGGGATATATAAGCAAGGGTGCGGAAATTAATTTTGGGACATTTGGACACATCAAAAGGATTTGATATCTTGGCTACATTTTGAAATTGGGAAATCTCTTACGGCTCTGACCATATCTGGATTAGGTCTTACGCCTTCATCAGTGATTAGATTTCTGAGTTAAGAGACTTCTCTTATGAGATATTTACATTTGTCGGGCTGAATTTTTAAATTAAACTCGTTGATTCTGTGAAAGATTTCTTCAAGGTTAAAGACATGGGAAGAGCGATCGTAAGACTGGATTACGATTTCATCTAAATAGACAAAACATTTGATACCTTGAAAGCCAAATAGGCAGTGTTCATAAGGCTTTGGAAAGTATAGGGTGCGTTTTTAAGTCCGAAAGGCATTCGTGTAAATTCATAATGGTCTTGACGCAGAGAGCATGCTGTTTTAGCAGACTCTTCAGGAGATATCTTAATCTGATGGAAACCTGATGCTAGATCTAAACTGCTGAAATATTTACTAGCTCACAGTTGATCAAGTATCTCAGAAATATTGGAAATGGAGTAAGAGTCTCATATGGTAATATCGTTAAGCTTGCGGTAGTCAGTGACAACGGCGAAAAGGAAATGGTCCTTTGCCTAGAAGCATCAATCTTCGTGGGAACTATCGAAATTGAAGGAGTCCAAGGAGAGGAAGATGGCTTGTTAATATCTTGTTCGAGGATTTTATTAATTTGAGTTTGTACGTAATGTTTGTAACATTCGGGCAAACGGTTAGTTTTCGTATGAATTGGAGTTGAAGATGTCGTTTTAATCTCATGCTTTAGGACGTTAGTGAAAGATAATTTATCTCCACGTAGGTGGAATATATCAGAGTATTTGGAGCATACTTCCTGCAACGCTATAGATTCCTCTTGGTTTAGAAAGTCCAGTCATTATAGTAAGTTCACCTCGGAATTCGAGATACCCAGCTGTAAGTCTGTAAATACTTGTATATTGCCAATTAAAATTTGTCTCAAGACCTACATATGGTAGGTGTAAGTAACTAATTAATTTCAAGGTCAAAGGTCACAAAAAGCGTTTTTTTGCGCTTTTTTTGGAAATATCTCATTTGCTATGGGTTTTTTGCTATTTGTATTTAGTATCAATATTACAGAATACAAAATTCTCTACAAATATTGTTTTCATAAATTTTTTATACCATGAACCGTTTTCGAGATAGAGGGCGGAGAGCGCGCGGTCACAGCATCACTTCAGATCAACCGGTGCCGCCGTTTTTTTTTTTTTCGAAAGGACCTGTTAGCCTGAGGGTCTTTTACAGCTTCATCTGAACTAGACTCGATCCCGCAGGGCAACTCGTACAAGGGTGTCTCTAGTGACCGAACCTCGGCTTGGACTGTTGCCGATTCGCGTAAGAGAAAAACGAACGCGGTACTAGCTATTAATGAGAGATAGATACGTTATAATAATAAGAAAGTAAAAATCGAAACTAACTGATCCCCATAGGGATCTGAAAAAAAAACTTATTTTAGTTTGTACTGTGCAAAGCGGCGAGGCAAGATTGTACTGTACGTCCTTCCTACCTAAATAGTGAACGAGAGTACCTAACCTAGCAAATCGAACCCTACCAACTATTTCGATTTCGTTTTTCAGCAAATTTTGTGTCTGGGTTTCAAGCCGTTCCTGTAAACTTTGAACTTCACACTGCAGTGATTCGACTAAGTTTTCTCGTTCTTCTAAATGTCTTAATCTGTTAGCAGTTTGTGTGAGATGAGAGGAGACATCGTCCAATCTTTCATGACAACGAGAGAGAGACGAGTTCATTGTAGCAATTTGGTTATTAAGAAGAGACATATCTTCCCGAAGAAGTCTTATTTCAGCAGTCTGAAGAGTTAATATCCTTTTGACGTGAGACAACGTTTGGAACATCTGATGTGTAGCTACGCAGCGGAGTTGCAGAATTATCTCCGATACGTTTTTTGCCACATTGACATTTTGGACAGATCCAGTTTTGTCCCTTGTCCCCCGCTTCAAAGCCAACACCCATACATAGGTCTTTGTGGTAATGTTTTTTGCATGTATTGTTTGTACACATAATAAAATTTGTGTCTTGAATATCGTTAAGGCATCCTGCACAAATGCCACGGAATTTCGATTTATTTCTAGTTGCCATTTTAGCTACTTATGTTTTATGTTTCCTCAGTGTTAACTTTATCTAAATTTCGAACGTAGCAGCCACAGTGATGGTAGCTCTGCGGTTCGAGGCGCGACCGAGCCAAACAAGGTGTTTGAGGTCGACGGTTCGAATCCGACCAGTCGAGTTAATTTCAAATAACTTTTTCTAAATTTTCAATGTGTAGATCACACCCCACCAAACTCAAGCGCAATCCCGGCACCGCCCGCTTAAAACCATTCCAACTCGCTTCCGCCGCCCAACAGATGGAGTCACGCGTTAAAATCAAACAGGAAGGAACGAGAGGGGTCGATAAAATTTCAAAATCCAATCAGATAATTTGTGTATGTGAAGTGTAGAAAAATATTGAATATTATAAATTTAAGCGGCGCACGTCCGACACCAACACGCGATAGAACTGAACTACTACATACATACTTTAAATTAATGAGAAGGAGAGTAGTTGATAACACAGATTACTATATAAGTGCGATCCGAGCGCGGCTAGAGGTTCAGTTCAGTTACAGCGACACTCGCGGCAAGTTCAGTTGAGTTAAGAACGTTCGACAGTACGCAAGTATGGGTAGTAAGCGGAAGCTCTGCTGTAAAATATAACGAATGTGGAACGAGATTCGGAGTATGATTCTGCTTAATCACCACGGTCTGTAACACCACTATGCTGTTGTTCTGCCATTCGGAACAATGTGTTTTCAAATTAGCATATTTCATTAACTTTTACCTGCAAATGAGACACTCGATGACGCCTTTCCTTTCTTTTTATACTTTACATGTGTTCGTTACATAAAGTACTCTTATGCTTGATTTTAGTTCCCTAACGTGATTACGTTTGCTGTGTACATTAACAACGTCTTAAATTAACATATTTTACCACAGGGCTGAATACTCGGCGGCGACGTGGCATCGTGTAGTCCGAGATGTTCGATCAAGTTGCTTCTAGATGTTTATTCACCAACTTTATTATGCACCACTATTTAAACTTTCTACTTGCTTCTTGATTTCTACTTCATGTTATATAAATAAATCCACTTTTCTTGAGAGTACGATTTAATAAGAAAATAACATGGCTAGTTATTATTGCGTGTACAATCTCGACACCGCGATTCAGAAAAGCCTGAGCGGAATGACGTATGCAAATAACGCATTTACGCACGTATTGTCTCAGCACCTTTTGCATTAATTATCCAATACTTGGATCTCAAATAATTTAAAACTGCATGCAATGTTCGTTCATGAGCGTCAACTATCAGAAGGTGAGACAAATCTGATTTATGAGGAAAATTCAGAGGATACTTGGAGTCCTGGTGAATACTAGCTTTATGTAACCTACCGCCAACTCTCATCAGTTGGTCCAGACCTAGATAAGGATTAAGCGAGTTAAGTGTTCCTTTTTTATTTATTTCTCCCTTTAACCTTAACATATCTATCTCTAATGCAAAATATTCTTTTTGACATAATTTAATGCAGGTAAATAGTGCCCCTTGAATTTCAGTATATGTTAGAAAGTGACTAAATTTTGTAGTATCTTTCCCGTTCGTTCTTCAACTTCAAAAACCTTTTACAATAAGTAAGTTTCTTAGACATTATAGAAACCTCACTAGTTTCCTCTATTACAGTATTGCAGGCTACTATTATACTGACGCGGTGATTGTCAAGCACGGACCTGTGTCATCCCAGAAAGGCGACAGTGGCCGTAGGGTTTTAGTGGGTATTCCCGGCGGCTAGCGCCGGGCGAGTCCCATATACTTTTCCTAGTCCCTCCTGGCTGGGAGTGGATGCATAAACGCATTTACCCACGTAAAAAAAAGGATACTATTACACTCTTTTCCTCTAAATTAGTTTCCTTAATTTCCTTTGTATTATAATTTATTTATTTATCTTTCAGCCATTTAGGTCCCTCAGTATCCTCAAATCTAAGAATGCACACTCGGAAGGATTGACACCACACGATGCACAATCTGCGGGTTTAACTAGTACAGCACCACATAACTCTAAACGTGGTATGGAACCTGTAACCTGTTTGACATCGAGTGTAAATCACAGCCGCGTAAGCTACATTGGAGGCGTCAGAAAATCCATGTAACTCTAAAAGGACATCAGATTTACTGGCATGAATCCAACGTGGTAATCTGAATGATGTAAGATTGTGAAGGTTGTTTCTATAACTGAGCCAGTCCTTTAACAAATGATTTGGGCGTTCATGATCCCAATCGATTCCTGAAAGCCATAAACGTTGCATGAACACCTTAGCTGTGATTATAACCGGTGCCAGTCAACCAAGTGGATCGAAAAAGCGAGCGATGTCCGATACTACCATACGTTTAGTTACGGGGGCTTCAAGCGGAGGAAGGTGACAGTGTACTTAAAATTGTCAGTCAATCTATCCTAAGCTATACCTAATATTTTCATAACTGAATCCGAATTTTACTCTAAATCGTTGTTTGTTGCCTCATTCTTGATTTTACTAATAATTCGGCATTACTGCTTGACCACTTTTGTAGCTGGAAGCCTCCACGTCTTACCAAGACATTCATTTCTTGATAGATCTGTTCACCCTCAGCAACAGACTCACAACCCGATAAACAATCGCCAACGTAGAAATCCTTTAGAACTCGACCGACTACTAATGTATTACTAGTTCCACCGTCGTTAGCAAGTTGTTGTAGCGAACGAACTGCTAGGTAAGGAGCAGAGGCTGTACCGAAAGTGACACGCAACAATCGGAAATGTTTCAATTCTGCTTCTCGGTTATCACGCCACAGAAAACGCTGATAATCAGTATCTTCTGGACTCACCTTAACCTGACGGTGCATTTTGACAATGTCCGCTACTAAACTTATAGGATGGTGGCGCCATCTCATAATAATTTGACGCAAATCAAGTTGTAGGGTTGGGCCAACCATTAATTCATTATGTAAAGATACACCATTATGACTTGAACATGAAGCGTCGAAAACAACGCTGACCTTCGTGGTGAGTTTATCATCACGCACCACCGCGTTATGTGGTAAGTAAAAGGCATCATTACATAATTATATCTGAACTATCACTTCAGCGTGTCCCAGCGGTATATACTCGTTAATGATGTACTATACTGTGCTTTAAGCTCCGGGTCCTTCATTAATCTTTTCTCTAGGCTAATAAAACGCCTACGGGCAATGACCTGCGATGATCCTCCAGACCCGCAACTAGGTCGATCGGCTTTAAATGGCAGTTTCACAATATTCCTTTCGGTCGAGCCGCGTTCGGTGGTCTTGGAGTAGAAGTGTTCACACTACAGTTCTTCTTCACTCAAGATTTTTCGAACTGAAGGCTCTGCTTCTACTTCTCATAACTTACGCAAAAGGTCATTGACGTCAGTTGACTGTACCACAGTAAGATAGCATACTGACCTAGAGATTGCTGAAGATTGTATCTCATCGAATAAAATCCATCCAAGTTTAGTTTTCTATGCAAGTTGAGTTCCAGGCGGACCCCTGACCAAACCTTCTAACAGAACCTCGCCAACCACACGCGCACCCAACAAAAAATCAATCTTCCCGGGTTTGTGGAATGATGGGATCTGCTAGGTACAAATTTGCAACTGAAGGTGGGATTTGAACAATCTTCTTCTCAGGAAGTTGAGTGGTGAGTTTATTCAGCACATAAGCATCGACATATAAACACAAGTTATAATCTAGCCGAGATTGTAATTTAAACGTCACAATTGACCTAGAGGGCACCGAAGTTCCCTCATCTGTATATGCCGGTGTGAATAGGTTTTTTAAGTAACCCAAGAAACTGAAATGCGGCCTCGGGAATGAAAAAGACCTAAGAGCCCTTATCTAACAGAGCTCTTAAAACCTCAGCAGTACCAGTTCTAGTTGATTCAACGTGAACCAAGTTTACATAGCTAGCAATCCATAATTGTGATCCAGATGACCAAAACAACAAATGGGCTCATCACTTACCGCATTGGAACTGTCAATTGGAGTGGACGTTGTCGCTAACGCGGCAGCCGTGACTTTATTATCTGCTGAATTGTTGCCGAGTTCAGCTTGACTATCAGCAGCATGATGGTGAAGCAAAGAGTGTTATTTCTTTTCACAAAGTTGACATCTGGTTTTTTGACGCCAATTATAAACGCAGTGATTTTTCCCTAGACAATTAAAACATAGTTTATTAACTCTAACAGAATCACGACGTTCGTTACAACTTCTTTTTGCGAATTGTATTACATAATTTGTGATCTCCAGTACAAAGGACACATGATAATGGTGTAGTTTACATTAAATGATTTTACACTGTTTTGAGGTTTGTTAGTCTTAGTCGGCTTTGGATCTAAGTATTCTAGCGATCTAAATCTAGATTCTAAAAAGGTTTTAAACTCTTCAAAGTCAGATAAGTTTCTAGATTCATTATCTAATTTTTCGCTAATCAAAGAAATTACAATAGTGTCCCAAGACTTAATATCAATACCTAAATTCTTTAATCCATGTATACAGTCTACAGTGTTATCTAATAGTGATTTAATGTCATCTCCACAACATCTCGGAGACTTGGAATCCTGAACAGAGTGCGTCGGTTTTTCATGCCCGACCAGTTGTACCTTCTTTATAAGGCCCAAGTTCGGCCGTGTATAGGATACTGTTCACATCTCTGGGATGTATCCGCTCAATATCTACTCGATGCCTTAGACAGGTTGCAGAGGCGGGCTGTCCGCATTGTTAATGATGCAGACACCACCAGCACCGTAGAACCGCTGAAACTACGAAGGGACATTGCCTCTTTAAGCGTGTTCTACCGTATGTATCACGACGAGTGTTCTGAAGAGCTCTTCTATATAATCCTCTACTCCCCGTTCCACTACAGAACCACGCGGGCGCGACTTCGGTGTCACAGCTTCACGGTGACTCCTATTGAATCGCGAACTAAAAAGTTTGCTGATTCATACTTTTGTAGTACCGTGCAGCTGTGGAACCGTCTTCCGGACAGCCTTAGGGTCCTTCAAAAGTGGCGTGATAAGGTATCTAAGCAGGCCAGCATGACAGCGGTGACTGATAATGACTTTTGGATCATTGTCAGTCATAGCTGCTCTGGATCGTACTGTACTTAACACCAGGTGCAGTACTGTCACTATGCTACGCAACATAAAAGAAAATATAAATAAAAATAAATGTTGAATGACGACTCTTTAGTGACAACTGGTTGTTTAATAAGCCTTTTCAAAATACAATGAGTGAGGAAGCTTTTGTATATCTTTTCAAAAAAACTGACCAACACTCTTCATAATTCAAAGCTGTTTCTGGGATATTGCGTAATAACTGCCCTGCTTCCCCTGTTAAATGATCTTTCAAATAATGAACTTTTTGAACCTCATCTAAAGCTTCATTTTTATGTATTAATGATAAAAACAAATCTCTGAAAGAGTTCCAATCAGTGTAAATTCCCGAAAATATAGGTAATATGATTTCTGGTAACCGAACATTTGACACGGACTTTGAACTTAATAATTAAGGCTCCGGCATGGCGTTGTTGCGGGCTCCGGCGTAGTTCACTAATTAACTGTCACTTAGGGCGATTCCATTATCCGGCTTTATAGGACCATATGTACATTCACCAACTTTATTATGCACGACTATTTAATCTTTCTACTTATTTATTTATTTATATATAGCAAGTCAACATTGCACAGACATAAAGTTAACATACAAAACATAACGAATAACGATTCCAATGCCGGTACAATAATTATAGACATGCATAACTTTCACAGATAAATATGAAACAAATTTAAGTCTAAAAGTTTAACAAACATAAATATACAAACAAGTGAAATCATGATTGAGAAAGCAAATAATGTATTATGAGAGATTCCCAAATCAATATAAAATAAAAATAAAAATTAAAAAAATGTATATATATGTCTAAATCTAAATTTATTATTCATGCAAAACCTTATCTAGCAAACAGATTGTGTAACTTATTTTTAAATGAATCAAGTGAGTTGCCAAATATGTCGATGGTATTATTGTTTTTATAAAGATTATTATATAGATCAATAGCCCGATTCAAAAACGCACTTTTACCTAAGTTGGTTTTGTACTTTGTTTTTAGGAATGTGTTTCTATGGTGAAGCCTGAAACCATTACGTGGGATTACTAAGAATATTTTAGACAATAATTCAGGGCAGTCAAGTATTCCATTCACGAGTTTATATAGGTAAACAAGATCCGCAATATCCCTGCGAGATTTTAAAGAGGACATTTTAAAGTAATCAAGACGTTCCTCGTAGCTAAGGTCATAAGGACAGGTAGTATCCTTATATGCCAAAAACCTAGTAAAGTTTCTTTGTACCTTTTCCAGGCGGTTTACATGCACTTGATACGCAGGGTTCCACACCACTGAGGCATACTCGAGGTTACTACGTACCAAGGAGTTAAAAAGTAGCATTGGTGTCTGTACGTTACGAAACTCACGACATGACCGCTTAACGAAACCGGCAACTCTATTCGCGCTTTTGACGATTTTGTCGATGTGTTCTCTGAAACTGAACGAGCTGTCAAATAGAACACCGAGATCGCGAGTTAATTTAACCTCTGCTACAATATTGTTGCCCAGCCTGTATATAGTGGGAAAATTGCGGACCTTGTTTCGAGTGAATTTAACATGTACGCATTTAGTCGGGTTTAACATCATTTGGTTGTTATTGCACCATGCCTCTACCGCATTTAGGTCATTTTGCAGTAACTGTGCATCATCTAGAGTTTGTATGTGCATATATAGCTTTAAATCATCTGCGAAGAGAGCACATCTACTGTATTTGATATAGGTAACTATGTCGTTGATAAATGCAATAAAAAGACTAGGCGCTAAAACGGATCCCTGGGGTACGCCGGAAAATGCAAAGTAAGAGCGATTGGACTTATATCCATTCATAACAATCCTCGATTCTCTATCGCATAAGTAGGACCTAAACCATTTAAGCAAGGTACCCCCAATGCCATAGTGCGAGAGCTTTGTTAATAAAATTTCATGATTTACGAGGTCAAAAGCGCTACTAAAATCAGTGTACAAAGCATCAACTTGGCCCCTATTGTCCATAACAGGAGCTATGTCGGAGGAGTACACAATCAAATTACTACTTGTAGACTTGTTCTTACAGAAACCATGTTGTAGGGATGTCATGAATTGCCTTAGATGCCAGTCAAGCTCACGACGAACCACTAACTCGAGAATTTTGGAAAAACATGACAGTATTGACACTGGTCGATAGTTTTTACAGTCACTTGTGTTTCCTTTTTTTAAAATTGGTACTACATGAGCCTGCTTCCAGTAACAGGGGAATGTCTCGGATTCAAGTGAATTTGTAAAAATGATTTTTAATGGTAAAGTTAAGGCTCTACCTGTTTTTTTAATAAAATATGGTGGTATACCATCAGGACCAGCGCTTTTGTTAGCGTCCATAGCATTTATCGCTTGTAATATTACACCCTCGCTTATATGCACTGTTGGCATTATGAATTGAGAGAATCCTAGGCCAGTGATGTTGATGTCAACAGGTACGGTATTATGTTGCAACTGATATACTGAGGAGAAGTAATTGACAAACATATCGCATATTTCGATCCCTGAGTTGGCCACTGTGTCATCACATCTCATTTCTGAGGGAAACGTCGATTTACCTTTTCGGCGTTCTTTAATGTAGGACCAAAATTTTTTAGGATTTACAGATATACTTTTCTCTAACTTCTCTATGTACGTATTGTAACACTCTCGCTGTAGGTTTTTTGCCCTAGTGCCAAGAATTTTATATTCAAGGTAGTCACGCGGATTATTGTACTTTTTGAATCGCTTCCTTAGTTTCTCTTTTTCGCTGAGTAGCTTAACCAAAGGTTTAGAAAACCAGATAGGATATTTTAAGTCACGACGTTTGGATATCGGAACAGTTTCACTAATAACATCTCTTAGAGTTTTATAGAATACATTGACCATTTCATTTACATTCGCGCAATTTGATAGATTTGATTGCCACTGAATCTGGTTAATCGCACTATTTATAATGCAGTAGTTGGCTTTGCGGAAATTATGGGAAGAAAACTGTTTGCTTTTTAGGTAAGATTCTGCAACGAAAGAACTCTCGACTAGCAAAGGTGGATGGTTGGCATCAATTTTTATAAGAGGATCAGGACATTCACCTGACGTTATGTGTAAAGAATTACTAAGTACTAAGTCGAGAGTTCGGTTGTTACTGTTTTTTATACAATTCAATTGATACATATTATTTTGAGAACCATACACGCGCTTGCATGGCACTTATATCTGTGTTATCAACTACCCTCCTTCTCATTAATTTAAAGTATGTAGTATTATTAACTTTCCATATTAATAAGCAGAAGACGTGGTATGTAACATTCGGCCATCCAGTGCAGTCTGCGCCCCGCGGCCTGCATTCTGTTTTTCACTCGCCAACCCGTAGTTCTGAAACACAATTGTATAGTGCAGTAACTTGTATTAAAATGTGGACTCTACTAAAATTTGAAGCAATGTAAAGCTCAATCACACAGTGCTTATTAAAAATGGACCTGATCACAAAGCCGTCTCTACAAATTAAGACTTGGATCACACAGCCGGCTTTATATTACGTGGGTCACACAGACCGTATTAACTCACGTAGGCCACATAGACAGTTTAATTAATGTTTTACCGCGTTTTTCATGAACTCCGCATAAGCGGTATAACCACTATGCTGTTGTTGTGCCTTTCGGAACAATGTGTTTTCAAATTAGCATATTTCGCTTTCCTTTCTCTTTTATATTTTTCATGTGTTCATTACAGAAAGTACACTTATGTTTGATGTTTAGTTCCCTAGCGTGATTACGTTAGCTGTGTACATTTAGCAACGTCTTAAAATAAAATATTTCACCACAGTGCTGAATACTCGGCGGTGACGTGGCATCGTGAAGTCCGAGATGTTCGATCATATTGCTTCTGGTATTAACCTTCCTTTTGCAGAGATCGCAATGGAAATATACGTCGTCGTGTATCTTTTTGTGTTTAGAGAAATTGCTTGCATTTTTGAAATACTTGCCACACAACTCGCATTTGTATTCGACTAACCGTATTGCGTATTGGTGCAAATGATTCTCGTAGGTGTCGACACGGTGGAAGTTGGCGGCTTTACAGATCCCGCAAGCGATGCTGAGAGTCCCATCGCTTCCGACCGAAGTCTGTGCGAGACTGCTCTTTAGCGTTATGGTTATAATCTTAGCTGATTTTAAGTGAAAATGTGCATTAAAATCGAGGACTCGCTAAGCCTAGTACTGTTATAATTACTCATATACCTTTCCTAGATATAAGGTTAGGTTTATGAGTAAAAATCTACTAGATAGGTGGTTACAACTTTACGTACGTAGTGAATAAAAAACTTATTTTTTCTTTCTCTCATATAACAGGCTCGTTCCCGCATACGTTTCAAATGTAATTTTCTCTGCGGTTATGGTTTGTTTTGTTTCCCATTAGTCACTGTTCCACCTAGTGTTACAGACCGTGGAGGTTAAGGAGGTGACGTAGAATCATACACAAAGTCTCTTTCCACAATCGTTATATTTTACAACAGAGCTTCCGCTTACTACATTGTATATTTCGAACAGTCGTCCGTATTGCCCAACTTTCTTAACTTAATTTAAATTGACTGAACTGCCTCGAGTTGCGCTTCGACTGAACTGAACCATACACGCGCTTGCATGGCACTTATATCAGTGTTATCAACTACCCTCCTTCTCATTAATTTAAAGCATGTAGTATTATTAACTTTCCATATTAATAAGCAGAAGACGTGGTATGTAACATTCGGCCATTCAGTGCAGTCTGCGCCCCGCGGCCTGCATGGAATTAATTGGAATTCATTGTATAAACCGCAGTATCAAATAGCATATCGATTACGGAAATAATAATATTCGTTTCTATTTCACTTTTTGTGATGTACATCATCGATTCTTGTTTATTTTTATCGATCTTCATCAAATATAGTTCGTTTCCAATGTTATACTCTTCAGTCGCATCATAATATCCATTTTACCTGAGTATCCAATGCCAGACCATACTATTACACTACCACCTCCGGCTTGCCGACGGCTCAATATAAAATTATCTTTTCTTAAATCGTGAAAATAGTAATTAAAACCATCAGGTCCATCCAAATTAAACTTCTTTTCATCAGAAAAAATAACTTTTCGCCACTTTTTTTTCCATTGAACGTGATCTTTTGCAAATTGTAATCTAACTAGTTTATGTTTAGCAGACAACGGTGGTTTTTTTGGTAATTTCTTACGTTTTAAATGCTCACACTCACGTATAATGCGTTGAACGTTTCTTAAATTGGTACTAACACCAGCCTCCGCTGCGATTTGTCTTGCGGTATTTCAGTTTCGTTTAAGTGTTTTCCCCGTGGCATTTTAAATAAAAAATAGACAAATATTAACTTGAACAATTTATTTATACGTAAGAACTTACGAGTTACACGAAACAAGTATAAACATGAATTGACATGTCCAGTGCACCGAGCTGCTTGAGCCAATGAGACGAATGGGTTATACTTTTGTCGCGCTATCAAACCAATAACTTCGCCGCTGCGTAACAAAGCAGCATCGAAACGTAACTATATATATACCATAGTACTAGAATCAAGAAAACAATGCTGGCGCGTTAGGAATTTATTTACTTGTATTTAGTTTTACAGTAAATATAAAAAAAATCGAGGGGTGGGTTATACTATTGTCGCGGAGTGTAGGTTATGTTCAACTAAGTCGTAAAAATTGTATTCATATTGTAAAAGGACGAATAAAAGCTTCAGCTGCTAGAATTCATAGTACTTGAGTCGGTATTTTCGGAAGGTTCATAAATATCTTGTGAACTATTTAAATTTGTAAAACTACTAGATGACAAACTTTTCTAACTATCTTCCAATAAATTTGGAAGTAATTTTTGACGCAATGGTTTTACCAGTGGTAGCAGTTTTAATCGGTGAGCAGGATTCATAAATGTAAAATGGTCTACATAAATCATAAATGCGGGTAAAGTGGCCTAGTGTGAATTAAACATTATATGTTTAGTTGTTAAGATTTATTTGAGTTTTACTTAGTTAACCCTAAATCAATTACATTTAATGAGGTTTTAAGTATATCATTATACATAGGAACCTACACAATTAGTATTTTAACATATATTAGGATCTTACTAGTTTTATGGACAAAATTTGCTAAGGAATACATTATCTTCGTTATCATTGCTATGTATCATAGCTTGAGCATGCTACATGTGCCCGTGGCTTACAAATAGAATAGCGTATCCTACCATCTTCGTGTCAAGAGGTACAAACATCTCCACAGTAACAACATTTCAATATTTACCAGTTTCATATTCTTTGGTTCCTCTCATTAGTGCTTTCGATTGTTTTTGCTGTAGTTTTTCGACTTGTAACACCTTTTGTATATGGACTTCTGATTTGCTGTGCGGCTCCTGTTTCTGTTTATTTTTTTGGATTTAGGCTATCGTAGGTAGGCTTGCGAATCGGAAACAAATCTATAGGTGTTATTGCGGATAATGTGCTTGGTTGTGGGTCTATCATTGGTGGCGTTAATATTCCTGCATACGGATTTAAAATTGGTTGGGCAACTGCTGTGATTTTCTGCAATACTATGTTCACCAGCGTATCTAACATTGGCGTCATAACTGCTAACGTTGCTTCTAAGAATGTGCTTGCTTGCGAATCGAAATTTTCTCACAGGTGTCCAGAACGCATGGTGACTCATTTCTGTCAGGTGTCTCATTCTCTTTGTTTTTGTGTTTTAACTCGATTGTTTTTGTTTTTCATTCTACAAGAGCCACATTTGTTGTATCTATTGGCTCCATTCCATATTTAGAAAAAGCATAATTCACTCATTTCTCGGGATCTGCTTCTGTTCAAGGCATTGATGGTATAGAAATCCAAAATACAAAAAGAGATGAGTTTTTGCGTAGGATTTCCGAGAAAGTCTGGGGACAAGAAAGCCTCACTTTTCACCATTAGTGATGCACTTAAAATCAAAGTGGTTGTCATATATGTAAAAAGGCTGAAAAGCTTTCGAAACGTCGGGATCAAAATCAATAAATAACCGCAATAAAATCCGTTTAAATTAGTTTTATTTCAATGAGTAATTCTAATTATTAGATAGTTGGAGTTAAAATCTTTAAAAATTGGGTAATTGCAAGTAATGAGTTGTCGGGGCGAATTACTAATTGATACTCTGCTGTTGATTTTTTGTAATTTTTTTATTCATAAATTACTTAAGGTGTATACAAATAAAGTTAACTTAACCATAGTGCAATCTAATTTTAAAGCGAACCCAGTAATGATGGGCGGTAAACTCACGTCTGTATATCATTAGCAATCTTTTTTTCTTTGTTTCCAAATAGAGAACCGGGTCCAGGGATTCCTTGTTTATTATTTCCAATAAGAAACCAATGTCGAAGAGGTCTTTAAAGAATGTTGAATTCTTGTTTAAAAAAATCTTATCTTTTATCTTTTACTACAGTCATGACTTATTTCCAGTCTTTTGCAGTCCATGTAGCTCTAATAGAGACAGTAGGCTTTCGTTTTCTAGTCAATTCAAAAATATTTATTATATTTAGGCCCTAAGGCGCTTATGAACGTCAAAACTGCTACCGGTTTGGAAAGTAACGCAGTCATCGAGAAGAACCAGCAAGAAACTCGATCTGCATCTTTTATTTTTTGGGTCTTTTTCTTATCTTTTTTATATATGACGGCGAGGCAGTGTTATTAACATCATCGTCCGACAAAGTGGGCGTATAAACTGGATAATCGAGCAATGAGACAACAAATTACACAACACGATTTATTACACCGAAGCTGAACACAAATCACAACTTAAATATCACGGTAAACGAAACATTAGAACAGTTCCTAGCTTGGTGGAGAACTTTACTTGAAGACGACCAAATGGAAAGTGAGTCTTGGTTCCACATCCCTCCATCCGCTAGGCTCTGTTGTAGCACGAAGTTAGTTGCAATATGGCGACAGTGCCGCCATCAACGGAACCTCGTGCTTCGTTACGTTATTGGTCTGTATCAATATCCGTCTACGACATATAATAGTTTAATGTGTTACAGTAGATATTAGTGGATGTACAGAGAGGGGTGTCAATTCCAGACATCAAGATGGCTGACATATTGATCCACCCTATATTAATTAATGTGCTGTGGAACTTTATTATAAAACTTAACACTATTACCTTAAAAACTGTTACTTGTTTTACTCAGTCTAAAATAGAGAGTTTTATATTCATTAGGCATCTCTCTCTATTTCGCACAATTCTTCGTGATTTGATTTGTTTTTTGGCCGTACTTGTTTTGCCATATAAATAATTTTAAGTAATTTCTAGTGTAGACAAAAAATAGCTTACTTATTGTAAGTGTGTAAGAATGTGGTATATGCGTAAAATAGGCATGGAGCGCTGTGAACGATGAGGGAATATAAAAATAACAAAAGGCAAACATTATTTTTAAGTTATTATAATGTATTCCTTAAAATTATATATCATTAATTAATCAATTACGACAGTAACACTAACAAACAATATCAATTTCTTAATGCTACAGCGTGAACAATATTTTTTGTTAGTCCATCTTTGGCTAACACAAACAAACTGAATGGTTTACCCACTCGAGAGCATGCCACGTATAATTGTCCGTGTGAAAAACATGGTGTTCTCAAATCTAAGCCACAAATAGACATCGTTTGACCTTGGGATTTGTTGATTGTCATTGCAAATGCCAATCTAATCGGAAACTGAATACGTTTGAATTGAATTGGCACATCTGTAGGTATAATTTTTTTTTTTTTTTTCGAAAGGACCTACACTGTTAGCCTTAGGGGCTTTTAAAGCTTCACCTGAACTAGTGGGATGAGCGCGGAAGGCGCTCAAACCCGCGGGGCAACTCGCACAAGGGTGTCACTGGTGACCGAACCTCGGCTTGGGCTGTTGCCGAATCGCGTACGAAAGAAAACGAACGCGGTACTAGCTATTATGAGAGAACGTTCGTTATATTAATAAGAAAATAAAGTGAAAATCTAAACTAACTGATCCCCTTAGGGATCTGATAAAAAACTTATTTTAGATTGTACTGTACTACTCAACGTGGCGAGACAAGATTGTACTGTGCGTCCTACCTACCTAGATAGCGAAAGAAAAGAAAACGAAATGAAACGTTGAAAAGGCCGAACCACATTCAGGACCACAGGCGGTCCCTCATAGAACCGTGTACGTACTGTGTGAGTGTGCACGAATGTGACATGCAGTGTGATGATGTGGCTTCAGTGAGTGTGAAGTGTCACTGTATCGCGCGAGCGGGTTAGCTCGAGGGCTCCATTCCGGAGGATCGACCTAGGCTCGAGCATCCGCCGAAGGAGGCCGCGGCGGGTGTGCGGGAGCGAAGTTAACCGCCCGCCCTCGGCGGCGAGGACGACGGTTTCGCGGATTAGCGCGTACGTGCGTGCGTTTAATAACTGGGTAGTCATTATTTTGACTAGAGATTTTATCGGGTGGGTCGAGGAAGATGTTACGTTGCCGACGTCGACAGAATTTTATATTAGATAACTGCTCATTAGGCGTGGGAACGTAAGAGACGGAAGCCTTAATGAGCGAATTTGAGTGTGCTTCAGCTTTCTCAAAGTGTGTTTTTGAAAGGGTCCGGATATACCCTTCTATGGACGAAAGTTCTAGATCTTTGTGTAGGTCTATGTTTCTCATGGTATCGAGAGCACAAACCGACCTACGAATATATTTATTTTGAACAATTTGGAGTTTGTTCAAAGAATGTTTCGAACTGTGAGCGAAGGCGGGACAGCTGTACGTAAGAATAGGTCTTACGCACGTTTTATATAGGGTCATTTTGCTGCGGAGGGACATTTTTGGTCCAGTATAAATAGGACGCAACTGAGCCATAACCATGAGGGCTTTATTTGTGACTTTTTTAATATGGGGAATGAAACTAAGTCTCCTATCTAAAGTGACTCCGAGATACTTGATTTCGGAAGCCCACTGAATATCCTTACCGTATAAGGAGAGGTTTTTGGTGAGCACTTTCTTAGGGACATCCGGTTGGAAAAGAATGGCTGCAGTCTTATCCGGATTGAGTGCAATACGCCATTTGACGCACCATTCTCCGAACGTATCCATCGACCTTTGGGTACGACAGATGATATCTATTTTTTCCTATCGGATGTGAAAATAACTGTATCATCAGCGTAGAGTCCGTAGTGGACTTTATCCTCCAGCTTCGGGAGATCGCTGATGTATAGATTGAAGAGAAATGGTGCCAGAATGGAACCTTGGGGAACTCCTGCTCGAACAGGATGCTCTGAAGAGAGGGCTCCTTCCACTCTATAGCAAAAGGAGCGGTCGTCGAGGTATTTTTTTAGAATAAAAATTAACCTGTCCGGTATTCCGAACTGGTGTAATTTATAGATGAGCCCGGCATGCCATACCTTATCGAAGGCTTTAGCGACATCGAAAAAGACCGCAACAGTGCGGTAGGGAGAGTTGGGAAACTTTGACTTAACAAAGTTGGCTTTGATGTGCTCCGTGAGGCGAAGCACTTGGTCCGTGCACGAGTGTCTGGCTCGAAAACCGAACTGTGCTTCCGGAATGATCTTTTTATCCTCAACTTCCTTGAGGAGACGACTCATAAGGAGTTTCTCGAATACCTTGCCTAGAGTGTTCAAGAGGCTAATAGGTCTATAACTCTCTGGCAGATTTGACTTTTTGCCAGGCTTATGAATGCCTATGACTGTTGCCCTTTTCCAAACAGCTGGAAAGTGACAATGAAGTATAGCCGCATTGAAGATGCAAACCAGAAGAGCGATGAGCTGGTCAGGAAGAAGTTTCAAAACTTCGTTCCTGATGCCATCCGGACCGGGAGATTTTTTAGGCTTTAGGCCTTTAATGGTTAACCGAACCTCGTCAGACGTGACAGGGTCTAACGAGGCCTCGGGTGAAGAGGACAGAAGTGACTCTACCTTGGATTCCACTTCCACCAAATGACTGAGTGATACACCCGGATTGGGTGAGCATTGTTCTTCGTGTGTAGCGGCTAAGCATTCCGCTTTTTCTACACTCTCAAAAGCAGGAGTTTCCCCAGACCCTCTCTGTAACGGGGGCATGGAGACTTTATTTACAGATTTCAGCTTTCTGGCTAAATTCCAGAAAGCCAGATGGGACGGTTGAATACCTTCGAGAAGGTCTTCCCATCTTTTATTTCGGATCTCCGTGATACGATTTATAACCTCCCTCTGGAGGGCTCGTAAGCGAACGCGATTTTCCTCGGATGGGTATGAATCGTGCGCGCGCGTCGCCGCGTTCTTCTCCGTGATCAATACCCGGACGTCTGAGAGGCTGCTACGCGCGCCTTGGGCGCGGGCCTTTGCCTCTGCTGGCGCGGACGCCTGGTGCGAGGCGCACACTCACACTCGCGATAATTTGCGGGGTGACCCGCCTTTTTACAGAGCACGCAGCTCGGAGGAGCCGCCGTGTCAGGGGTGCGAGTACACTCCTTAGTGGACTGATCGCCCAAGCACTTTACGCACCTGGGCCGAAGATGGCAGCCACTGGCTGAGTGGCCGTAATTTTGGCAGTTGTGACACTGCGAGGGAATATGTGACTTGCGGGGGGGTTCTACGATGACCCCTGTTAATCCGCACACCGACTTCAGGGAAAAAATATTCTTTCCCTCCTTCGTTCGGTCTAGAAGTACCGTAACCATATCGTACGGCTTTTTAAGTAAAAACTGTTGTGCAAAGTTATAAATAGAATAAGGAAAATATTTTATAAACTAAATCTATAAATAGACAAGAATGTGAAAGTGAAATACGTATATATGTACCTCCCTACCTGAGGGGAAGGGGGGCGGGGGGTAAAAACCGTTACTTATATATAACTATAAAGAATAATTTTAAGGGAAAAAAATATATATTAATATGGAAAGGAATATATAAATATATAAACGAAGAAATATAATATAAAATAAATATATTTAATACTTTCAAAGACCTCCCTGCCAGAAGGGCAGGGGGGCGGAAAATATGAATTTACTGAGCTCTCCTGAGCTCGATCTAAAGACCTTGTGCCTGAGTGCAATGGCACAGGATGTGTGTACCTAGGTACCCTAAGCTACGGGGCCCTAACAATCCTACGGCCGAGGACAGTCGCCTTTATAAAGGTGGTGCCCAAACGCACCGTAGGGATGGAGTCGTGCAGGATCGGCAAGGTGGGCGGGAGACACCTGGGGCTTAACTATGTGAATAGACAAAGGCTAAGATTCCCAGGCCCGTCCGAGAGTGCTGTCTAGCCAACGAGAGGCAGACAGCGAGCGCTCGGGGCACGCTCCGACGGCTTCGTTGACACCGTTAGGTTTCAACCGTCGACCTTATAACAAAGGATTTACACGGTTAACGGCTTCGAAAAAACCGTTACAAAAGCGCGCGGAAAACTACCGCGAGACCGCGAACGAACTGAGCTTCGAATATTTGCAACTCACTTACCGAATTATCAGCACGCGATATGCAAATAAACACGTAAAACACTTCACTAATTACGACGAATTAATAAGAGAGGAATTACGAATAAAATTTCGTAATATTATGAACGAACGATGTTGGCTCGTGTATGCGACCACTCGCTGTCAGAACCAAAATCGGACTCCACTCCTCCTTACTCAACCATAAAACACAAGGCTATTGCTTTATATAGTTGTAGTGACGGGAAGTCAGACACATCTAATTGTATTTTAAGTTTGCATCGCATTCTTCAAGAATGTAAAGCTTGTCTTCATTCTGGTGTGTACTATATACCAATGATATTGATATATTTGTGCTAATTTTTCATGTTCTTCGCTAACTTGGCACCTGTTCACATCGTTGAATTAACAAGCACTCTTGATATAGCTTCCCAGAAAATGCTTTTGCCATGTCAGAATTAATAGTACGTGCTATTTTTTCTAAACCATATCACTTGTGTGTAAATAACTAAGCTGTAAATGTAAAGTGCCACCTATATTGCACAAAACAGGTTCATACAGATATAGCTATGACAGAATTAATAATTATGCGATACTCTGCCCGCAGCTTTGTCCGCGTCGAACTTTTTAAAAGTGTAAGCATACAATTGTGTATATATAAGACAGTTGGAGAGTTTTTTTTTTTCGTATAGTGGAAGGAAAAAAAAGTTTTTTACTATGTTCTCATGCATGTTGTTTTACTGTATATAGTTTGCCTTACAAACAATGAGTTTATTTAGTTTATTATGCACCGCCATACTTCTTCTGTTTTTGGTTGTCTGTAATCCTATTCCTACTAATATCCTACTTCCTATTAATAAGGCGAAAGTTTGTGTTTGTTATTTCTTCACGCTCAAAGGGCTTGACCGATCTTAATGAAATTTCGTATAAAAGTAGCCGAGACTCTGGATGAACATGTAGGCTGCTTTTTATTTAAAAACTTTCCAAACTTAACGGCTCGACAGTTTTTGATCAAACAGCAGGTAACGCCGCGGGACTTAGCTAGTAATGTAAATAAAACCTTTTAATGGCTTTTTAGTTTTCATTAATATTCTGTGGATGTTGAGTTTCAGGTGTATCAATTGTGATGGAATCTCTGAAATGTGTTAATATCGACTTAATTATTTTATTATAATACAGTAGAACCTCGTTCAGTCGATCTTCAAGGGAGATGCAAAAAAATTCGAGTTATAGAGTTTTCGACTTGTGAAGGATTTGACTTAAGAGAATTTTGTTAGGAAACGTCCGATTGTAAAGGTTACGATTTAAACCCACAAGTTTTGAGTTAGAGAGATGAAATAAATAAAAAACCCACTAATATAGGTAAAATACATTTTTTTTTGCAAAAGCTTAATGATACGTAATTTTATGTATTTTTTGAAAAATAATACTATTCAGTATGTCTATATATTTAAAAATGTATTAAAAATCGTTAGTTTTTTTGATTGCATAAAATAATTCGCATGTACTCTATCTATAGCATTTTCTAAGGTAAAAAATTAAATTAAATAATTAAATTAAATTAAATAATTTGTCATCAGATAATGTTCCGTCAGTAAAACTACTTCGTCGTCACATTGTTATACGAGTCTATGTAATCCCTTTTTGAAGCGATGATAGCTCAGCGGTAGTGTGTACGGACTCTGTGTCGAGGGGCGTGAGTTCGAATCCACTAACAAATCATCGCGAGGAAACCATAGCATGGCGGTAGGACTTTTTCTAACGCCCGCCGGTTAGCTACCATACTCAAGTTGAAAATCTGCCGCTAATTACCAATAGATGTGTTTCGGCAGTTGCGCTTGAGTGCCAGCCCTTTCACAGGTTTAGCGTGTCTACGAACTTGGGCCGTATCGACATCTAAGATCAAGTCAAATTATAACTAAAACGCTAAACCTTAACTATGAAATAAAGAATATATTTGTTACACGTATAATATATATTTATTAAACACTGAATTAATATACCAATTATAAGCTTTATGAGTGTCATGGACCGAGTCTGAGAATCAACTGCAGGGTGGTACCCAAGATGGTGAAAGGACTGAGAAAAGTGCTGAGGCTAAATTCTAGAAAAGGATATGGTTCTGTGGTTTTAGAGAAAGGTTGGTACATTTGGGTAAATGGGTTGGGTATAACAGCACATAACGAAGTCCTCAAAACGTAGTCCTGGTTCAGAAATCACTGTATTCCATTCTACTGGAGGTTGAAAAGAAATATTACTTAAACTGATGACAAAGAAAAACAAACAGTGTAAATTTCGACATGATTCGTTAGCCATTCTCATGACTTACAATACATCTATAAAACAATTCTTTTCTTTTTCTATATCCAACATGTTCTTGATGACTTCTTTCCAATACAATGAATTAAAGTTTTTAATGATGCCTTGATCCATAGGCTGTATTTTTGATGTCGTATTGGCGGGCAGATATTGGATTTTAACTGCTGTCACTAGTGGAATATCATAATTTGCCGTATGAATAACAGCAATTTTTTACCAGTATTTATGAGCCAGTTTCTTTATATTCTAAAATTCAGCAATGCTTTTATATTGTCTTTATATTTTAACCTCTTGTAACTCATAATCATAAATTTTAAAATAATTTACGTTTAAATTTTCAGAAAATCTTTTTTTTTATTATTTGTTTATTTATTTATTTCGAAAAATAGGGATTGTGACATTGAGCCAATAGTATCATATTGTTCTATGTGGTGTGGAACTCTTTGAAGCAATTATTTTTCTTATTATAGCAAAGAGCCACACCACATTTCTCACATAAAGTATGAGAGACACCTGTGCATTTAGAAAACTTGCACCTGATCCTATTTTCTGACCAAACCGGCCAGTGCCCGACTTGATCTTGACGCACTGCAATCGGAGGAGTATGCTGCGCAGGACCTTTATGCTTTTTGGCCTGGATATCAATGTCTGTCGGTTTGCGTTTCTTGATTGCTGTTTTGTTCTCAAGTTTGCATAGAGTTTCGGCTACTTCGAGACGAAAATCTGCCGAAGAGATATCCTTTTCAAGGTTGTAAGGCTTAGAAGATTTTACTCGCCGATATAAAAGCTACGCATTTGCCACTGTAAAGTCTAATAGATGGTAAAATACTCGTACTTGCCATCTTTTACTTCGTATCAAAATTTTGTAATAGCCCATGATGCTGTCTACTAAATCTACACCACCCATATATCGATTGTATTCACTAACAATAATGGGCCAATCAATGTTAATGTATCTTTTATTAGTTTTGTCATAATAGTAGGGGAGCCCACGAGGCTAAATGGGGATTTACTCGAGCGTCGTAGAGACCTATTGGGATGCAAAGCTTAGGTGATATGAAGAAAAAAATGTTATATGATATATACCTTTACATCGGTGGGGGAAGCGGCTATAGATTTTTAAATATGTAAAAAAAAACTGTTGCATGGACATCCTCGAGCGCGTCAGATATTGATAGCATCAATGCCCTACGTATTTTTAATAATGTACGTATGTTAATCTGATCGTTTGCATGATGCGGGTGGTTGTATTTAAGAGTTGAAAATGAAAAAAAAAAAATTTAATCGAGCGTGTCAGATTTTCTAAGGGAGTGTTAAGTGCACCAAAAAAAAGCTCTCATTCACTAATCTGATGATTTCGATGGGACGCAAACTCGCGGCCATTTTCATAATGTGCAAAAAAAATTCGCCATTTTGAAATACTCAAGCGCGTCAGATTAAGATATATATGGTTCATCTTTATGTTCTAAACGTACTGTCTCATAATCTGACGATTATCTAGAGGGATTGGCCTGATCTGACAAAAAAAATTAGAAAAACGGTTCACCTTAAAGGCCATCCCTGCAACTTCCCGCTAATTCCATTCCTAGGCTCTTAAAATTGTACTTATGACGTTTTTGAGCTATGATAAAATATCACATAAATTATATTTTGAGCTCGCTGAGTTCAAAGAAATAATATTTCTATGCATTTGAGCTCTCCCAGCTCGAAAGTCTGATAGAAGTTTCATAGAACACTATTTTTGGAATTTTCAAACCGCAATAACTTTTGAATGGATCAACCGATTTTCACGCGGTTGGCGGCATTCGACGCAGTTTTATCATCCTCATAAGTAATTTTGCAATTTTAATTGATCGAACCACAAATTTCGGAGTAATCCCGAAAAAACACTTTTTCGGGTTTCTTTCGTTCACGATATCTCTCGAACGAATCAACCGCTTTTGACCAGCTTGGTGGCGATCGACGTGGTTTTTCAAGCTCAAAGGCGGATTAGTTTTTGAAGTTGATCGATAAAGCCGGTTATAAGTTATTCCAAAAAAACCACTTTCAAAAAAAATTTTTTTTTTTTTTTTAATCTTTGAACTTAATTAATTGAAAAGCTCAGGAAGTAGCATGCAAATAAATAAGTGTATGCTTTTTTAGTAGAATACATGTATTTATAAAAAAATTACTTAAAAAAAAGCTTAAAACAATTTAATGTTTTATAATTAATTGATTAATTAATTAATCATCATCTTCATCCGTAGAATAATCTTCCTCTTCTGGCTCAATTTCATCCTCAGATTGCGTATCTGTAACAAAAAATTATTAAAATATTTAACAATATTTTTTTATGAACAACGTGTTTTTTTAATTATTGAAGAAAAGAAATACCTGATTCTGGAGTATCTTCAAGAATATCAGGTGTTATGACTACATCTTCGTACGCTTTCGGCAATCGGTCACCTGCAAACCAGTTCATTTTAAATTTCTCGTCGACAATTTTCCATCCATAGTCCGTTGGTAAAAGATCAGTAATTTTGCATTATGGGCATTACTCCATAAGCATGCAATGAATTTTTTGCGTAACACTTGCTGGAGTAACTCCGATTCACAGGGTGGCAAGTTGCACGCATCGTAATTCCGGACACTCAAGGAGAAGGGTTGCGACTTGTCTTTTACTTTGTATGTCCTATTGAAGATGACAATCCTGGCTTGATTGACATCGTCTAACTTTTTCAACCCATACAAGTGGCAAGTAAAAGACTGTATAATGTTAAAAGAATCCTGCACATTATGCTCCTTTGATCCCAAATCCTGAAATGCTTCTTGGAAAATTTCTGAATTCATCAATAATTGCAAAGGTTTCTTTTTCCCTCGTCGGTACAATGCTGGGTTGAAATCGCAACCAGTGAATGCATGCAAAGCTGGAAGCGCTTTCGAAATGTTTGAACCTAATTTTTTGTAGAGAGCGGATACGTGGATGCATCGGCGGGCATTGCCAACTCCAAGATCCATCCAAACTTCTACTCTTGCTTGCAGGTGTTCCATATTTGCTAACATGATGACCACTATATCAGTATCAGAAGTTCTGACAGTAATGGTAGAATCTTCATTTTGTTGGCAAGCAACAAATGCTATCTTCGTATCCGCTTCTTCGTGATCAGGGCATGACAACTCATTATTAATGATGCGTGTTACTTTATTATCAGTAACAGAATATTCATAACACAAATCATGTATTATGTAAATTACCTTACTACCGATAATCGTTGCCATCTCCTGATCAGCCCAATGATCGATCAAAAACTTGACAATAGCTTCTTTAAACTTTATATTTTTTAAGTCTTTCGTAAAGTCTGCTGTTCGTGTTTGTTGAGGACCGGAAATGTGGAATTCCTTGTCATCTACACTACCTCGAAGAGAATGCTCATAATCCTTGATAGAGGGTGTGAAGTAGCGATCGAATACAATGGCAACTTTACTTGCAGCGTTATTGACAAGGCATTGTAATATTTTCTTTGACACACCTCCAAAACTACGGGGCATTTGTTTAAAAGTATTTAAAAAAAAGAAGCCATCTATAATTACAAGGTCAACTTGGGGTGGCGGTTGCTCCATATCTTCAACTTGTTTCTCTAACTCGTGCATTAGTACTGACTTATCAGTCTTGTTTAAAGAACCATCTATATGGCACAGTGATAACGGCATAGGAGTTATGGGAAAACAAAGTATTTTCTCCAAGTCTATACTCGTGTCAAGAGATAGAGCTAATAACCGTCCGAATAAATCCCGCTGCAATGTAACTTCATGCACTTTTTCACCAATTTTCATTTTTTTTACTTCTTGAGGCTTGCAAAACTTAGCACCTTATTTTTTTTTACTGGCTGGTGAAACCTGTCTGAATTTAAATTACATTCCATTATGAATTGATCGCGCAGAAATGTTCCTCCAGACACTGTATTGAGTAAACAGTTTGTAATTTCTAGAGAAGCTGCTTGCCCCGTTGAAATGTTAAACAACAGATCCTTATCAATTGAAGAAGAGAATGGATTGATGGTCTGCAGGACACTGTTCGTAAAAGCTTCAATTTGGATGTGTTGTTTTTTCATTCGATCTGGGTGTAGATCAGCAGCAATATCATGGTAGTTTCTGTCAAGCCCTGCACGAGTAAGCACATGAGATATGATTCTTGTTCGCGCTCCATGATTTTTAGCCCAACGTTGTCTAGCAGAAATTGAATTTGTGAGGTTAACCCTTATGTTAGCAACCGGGTACCCGGGTACCCACCGCGGTATATTTGTATGAATAGCTCAAAGAAAATTCAATATTTTATTTTAGGCCCTCGAATCGTCGTTTTTTAACTCAAAAGAAAGTTAGTTGTGAGTGCATTTAATTTATTTACTTATTTTTTTTTTTAAATAAGCTTAAACTTCAGCCATCGCCCCATTAGCAACCGGGTACCCATAGTAGAAAGTATAGAAAATAAATCGAAAATGGTTTCTATAAACGCATGCAACTTAATTTGATTGAAAAAATGAAGAAATAATACATTTTTTATAATTAATGACATTAAATCTAACATTTTACACACTGCGTAAGATTAATTGAGTGCTCGTCACATACTGGCTGGTGACAATTGGCACAGCTCTTACGAGTCTTTCGCCGTCTTTTTATTGGCAAAGCATTGCATACATGACATGATCCTGTCACTTTTTTTCTTCCGGTTTTATCTTTTGGAACTACTGGACCAGAATTTATCTCGGTTGTTTCTGATAGTGCATGACCTAAAATACTTTCAACGGCAATCTTTGTCGAGAAGTGACGGATTATTTGCGGATTCGCCGTGCGGTGTTCAATCATCGGCAATGATAGTTCTTCACTTAGCTTCCGCATAAATTGACGACGTTCTGTAGTTTTTTTAGCAATCATTTTATTATTTTCATAATAAATTAGATATGATGCAAGTGAAGAAACGTCTAGCATGTTGAAGAACAATGCCATTGGCCATCTTGAAGATCGTCGTTGACATGTGTACCTCCGAACCATTTGGTCCATTGTGTCAACGCCAGCTTTATATCTATTATAAAATTTTATAATTTCTGGTTTTCGCTCAGCATCATCATCAACTGATGCATCTGAATGCATTGTAGATAACAGAATGACAGCTTTATTTTTCTTAGGAACATAAGAACACATAGTAACCTTTTCATGAAATCCAAAAACTGTCGAAAACTGCTCCCGTGTCTTATTTGCTTTCATAACACTAGGGATGTAGGGCTTATTTTTTTTTACTGTGCCAACAATTGTAAGTTTCCACGATAACAAATGTTTAGCAACGGGAAGAGTAGTAAAGAAGTTATCCATGCAAATGTTTCTACCACTACCTCGGTACGGAGCTGCCAATTCTTTCACTACTCTTTCACCCTGATTTTTTTCCCGAGTACCATCTGTTTTACCAGTGTATAAAATCCCTTGCAAAGGTTATGCGTTTTCCGCATCACAAATCCACCAGATCTTTATACCATACTTAGCTGGTTTCGATGGTATATATTGAGTGAATCCTGTACGACCACGGTACGGATAGAGCTGTTCATTAATTGTCAAATTTGCGGTTGGTTTGTACATCTGAGCTAAATTTGAATTAAACATTGTCCACACATCACGAATTGGAGCTGCCTTGTCTTCTTTTTTGCGTTGACTTCGGGTACTACTATCGTCGAATCTCAAAAAACGCAGAATACTATGGAATCTGTTTAATCCCATCGTGGCGCGATACAGCGGATAAGAATTGGAGTGCCACATATCAAAAGTATGGTCCGTATTTGAATTATTTGCGCCAGCACAAATCAAGATACCGAAGAATGAATAAATTTCTGGTATCGTAACGGGCATCCATTGATGCTGAGAGTCTGGATGGTCAGCATTATAATTTTGATAAGTAGCTTCAGCTTTCTTGTTAGTGTGACGGACGATTATATCAACCATTTCGTATGTGAAGATTTTTTTGAAAGTCTCGCTTATTGACAACATTTCCGTACTACGATGAGGCCCACTTCGCTGACGTACAACATTATGAGCTGCAGTCTGATGCTGAGACGGTGGAGTTTTGCTCCACTTTGTTTTATCCTTCGCAATAAAACTCCCAGATAGTTCTCGAGATCGTCCTAGAATAAATAACAATATATAATAACATAAATTAATTATTTGAGAACAAAAATTATTATTTCAATCATTATTAGGAACAAATATTTTACTACCTTCAGGTTCAGAAGTTTCTACTTCATCGTCGTCTTCCTCACTCTCACTATTCTCAACCTCTTCTTCTTCTTCTAAATTTCTCTCAGAAATTTCTCCTATATCTCCAGAATCTTCTGGTTCATCATGCTCTGAATTATCTTCTTGACTTGAAATTTGACGTCTAGCTCTATTCGCTGGAATCCAGTCTTCGTCATCACTGTCAGACGGCCCGCTCGAATAACTATCGTTTTCTCCAAGTAGTTTTTTCAAATATTCATTTTTTTCAGTTGCACTTAACCTAATGAATTAATTATTATATTATACAATTTCTTAATAATACTATTACACAAAATTATAATTAAAAAATTTACAATAAATGTTAAATATATGTAAACTTTACTTACTTAGAAAATTCAGCTCTCGATAGTTGTTCCATAACTTTATTTTTCACTATGAAGAGAACGCCATAAATAAAACACGTCTGATCCCACCAAAAATCTAATACGTACTAAAAAATACTCGACTCTTGCTCTAGATCGAATAAAAAGAAATAACCGTGAGTCTTTGTCTCTCTCCAACGGCATCTGTTCAGCGCCGACAAATAAAAGCGGATCGACTACCTGGAGTGCCCCAAACTGGTTTCATATGTCATTCACAACTACATTATTATTATTCTTATTATTATTATTTATTTTTTTATTATTGTCACTAACTATTTATATTTTAAAGAAAAAATGTTTAGAATTTTTTTTTTTAGCACAATAAAAAAAAAATCGAATATTTAGATCTGTGGGTACCCGGGTACCCGGTTGCTAAAAGACGTCGGTAAAGTTGGTTATTAACATAAGGGTTAAAAACAGATTTATAATAAATAACTAACGAAACTTTAATATTAAAAATTGAATTACAAATAATACGACCGGCGCGAATGAGAAACAGAGACCGACTGAGTATATGTGTAGAGTCAAAGAACATGAAAGCTGGCTTGAGATAGGAAGGAGTGGAGTCAGGCTTGGTCAGCAAAAGTAGAGGAAGGAATCAGGGGTATAATATCTCCCCCATTAAAAGCTTTTATGTTTTCAATATTATCTAAATGTATATTAGATATAGTTACGTTTGAAGTAGCCAGGTTGAGTTTTTAAAAGTTCCTAAGTTACAACATTTATCATTGATAAGGTTTAAGTCAGAATTTATATATGGGAGATTGACTTCTAAATTTATCATCGCCAATAATTTTATATTTCCACAGAATGCAGCACACTGTGGTTCTAATGATAGAATACCAGTTCCGCTTACAATCACTTCTTTACCATAACTGCTACGTTCTATCGTTACTTTAGTCGGTCGGGTTTGGATAAACATTCAATTATTATGACCAAGGTTTTGTCAAATGTCTACATTGCCATGTATGAATTTAGTTTTACATTGCGAAAGTAGAACCTTTATGATTTCTGTCATGATTTCGATTTTACAAATAGGATTAGTGTTGTTAACTGATAGGATTTTTGGAACATCACAAGCAACTTTCCATTATGTAAAGATATAATATCAAAATAATGAACCTTGGTGAATAAAAATAGTAGATTTTTCCTTTATTTTCAATTCGTTTGTGTGAGTAAAGTGTTTTTTTCGCAATATATGAGGACACTTGAATTTTCAATAGAGGTCACAAGTTCTACAAATGGATTTGATTCATCACAGTCAATAGATAATGGAATTTCTATAATTTGACAGCAGCTTTTCATTAGGCTCTGATTGTGTTCAATTATATGAGTTTGTAATTTTTGTTCATGTATTTGTTTGTCAGAGCTTTGGAGAAGTTGGAGTAGGAGTCGTCGAGAATATGAGATGAGATGGGTAGTTGATATATATTCGAAAGGAAACAACCGGCTTAGTACGTAGTAAGTTTATTACTGGTCGTTAACAGTACAAGAAATCGGAACAAGTGTCAAACACTGCGGTGTGCGGGGGGACGTGCGCATACACGTCACTAGTACATTATGGTCGTTTGTTTCAGTAGGACTAGATATATTAGGATTTATTGTATTGTTTTCTGTTTCATAGTTGAATGGCGTATTGAGAAGAATATTAGTATCTTGAAGTGGTTCTAATGAAAGAAAGTCATGAATGTCGTCGAAGTTGGGAGATCTTATAGGGAATTTTATTTCCAATGGAATTCGGGTTGCGATGTGAGGAGACGGATTGGTAGATATATTTTCAGAGTTAGAAGGATTATGCGGGTTTGTATCTGAGTCAGGATTTAGAGAACATCTCGGATTGGATTGACTGGGTATCTGGATAAAGCGTCTGCGTTGCAATTAATTAAGCCTTTTTTGTATTCAACTTCACAATCAAACTCTTCTAATTTGGGACGCCATTGTACTAATTTCGATCCGGGTTCTTTGCAATTAAAAAACCATTTCAGAGGTTTGTGATCAGTAATTATTGTGAAATTTCGTCCGTACAAGTATGGCTGATATTATTTTGTACCAAATAAGATTGCTAAGCATTCATTTTCTGTAACACTATTATTAATCTCGGCTTTGTTCAAAGTACGAAAAGCATATGCAATACTTTTGTCTTTTCCGACTGGACCTTATGAGAGGATGGCTGCAACAGCGAAGTTGGATGCATCACAGGTGACCACAAAAGGTTTAGAAAACACGGGATATATAAGCAAGGGTGCGGAAATTAAATTTGGGACATTTGGACACATCAAAAGGATTTGATATCTTGGCTACATTTTGAAATTGGGAAATCTTTTACGGCTCTGACCATATCTGGATTAGGTCTTACTCCTTCATCAGTGATTAGATGTCCGAGTTAAGAGACTTCTCTTATGAGATATTTACATTTGTCGGGCTGAATTTTGAAATTAAACTCGCGGAGTCTGTGGAACATTTCTTCAAGGTTAAAGACATGGAAAGAGCGATCGTAAGAAGGGATTACGATTTCATCTAAATAGATAAAACATTTGATACCTTGAAGGCCAGATAGGGCAGTGTTCATAAGGCGTTGGATAGAATAGGGTGCGTTTTTAAGTCCGAAAGGCATTCATGTAAATTCATAATGGTCTTGACGCCCAGAGAATGCGGTTTTAGCAGACTCTTCAGGAGATACCTTAATCTGATGGAAACCTGATGCTAGATTTAAACTGTTGAAATATTTACTAGCTCCGAGTTTGATCAAGTATCTCAGAAATATTGGGAAAGGGGTAAGAGTCTCATATGGTAATATCGTTGAGCTTGCGGTAGTTAATGACAACGGCCAAAAGGAAATGGTCCTTTGCCTAGAAGCATCAATCTTCTTGGGAAACTATTCAAATTGGAGAAGTCCAAGGAGCGGAAGATGGCTTGACAATATCTTGTTCGAGGATTTTATTAATTTGAGGTTGAACGTAATGTTTGTTACATTCGGGCAAACGGTGTTTTCGTATGAATTGGAGTTGAAGATGTCGTTTTAATCTCATGCTTTAGGACGTTAGTGAAAGATAATTTATCTACACGTAGGTGGAATATATAAGAGAATTTGGAGCATGCTTCGTGCAGCGCTATAGATTCCTCTTGGTTTAGACAGTCCAGTCATTATAGTAAGTTCACCTCGGAATTCGAGATACCCAGCTGTAAGTCTGTAAATACTTGTATATTGCCACCTTAAAATTCGTCTCAAAACTAACATATGGTAGGTGTAAGCAATTATTAAATTTCAAGGTCATCTGAACTAGACTCGATCCCGCAGGGCAACTCGTACAAGGGTGTCACTAGTGACCGCACCTCGGCTTGGGCTGTTGCCGATTCGCGTAAGAGAAAAACGAACGCGGTACTAGCTATTAATGAGAGATAGATACGTTATATTAATAAGAAAGTAAAAATCAAAACTAACTGATCCCATAGGGATCTGCAAAAAAAACTTATTTTAGTTTGTACTGTGCAAAGCGGCGAGGCAAGATTGTACTGTGCGTCCTTCCTACCTAAATAGTGAACGACGAGAGTACCTAACCTAGCAAATCGAACCCTAAAAACCGAGAAGAAGGCAATGAAACGCTGAATTATATATAATAAATATTAATCAAAAGGCCGAACCACATTCAGGGCCAGGGGCGGTCCCACACAGAGCCGTGTACGTACCGTGTGAGTGTGCACGAATGTTACATGCAGTGTAATGATGTGGGTTCAGTGAATGTAATGAGTCACTGTATCGCGCGAGCGGGTCAGCTCGAAGGCTCCATTCCGGAGGATTGACTTAGGCTCGAGCGTCCGTAGAGGGAGGCCGCGGCGGGTGTGCGGGAGCGAAGTTAACCGCCCGCCCTCGGCGGCGAGGACGACGGTTTCGCGGATTAGCGCGTACGTGCGTACGTTTTATAGAGATTACGGGGTAGTCTTTATTTTGACTGGTAATTTCATCGGGTGGGTCGAGGAAGATGTTACGTGGCCGACGTCGAGAGAATTTTATATTAGATAACTGCTCATTAGGGGTGGGAACGTAGGAGACGGAAGCCTTAATGAGCGAATTTGAGTGTGGTTCAGCTTTCTCAAAATGTGTTTTTGAAAGGGTCCGGATATACCCTTCTATGGACGGGAGTTCTAGATCTTTGTGTAGGTCTATGTTTCTCATAACATCGAGCGCACAAACCGACCTACGAATATATTTATTATGAACAATTTGAAGTTTGTTCAAGGAATGTTTGGTACTATGAGCGAAGGCGGGACAGCTCTTAGTAAAAATAGGTCTTACGCAAGTTTTATAAAGGTTCATTTTACTACGGAGGGACATTTTTGGTCCAGTATAAATAGGACGCAACTGAGCCATTACCATGAGAGCTTTCTTTGTGACTTTTTTGATGTGGGGAATGAAACTAAGTTTCCTATCTAAAGTGACTCCGAGATACTTGATTTCGGAGGCCCACTGAATGTCCTTGCAGTGGGGTAAATAATTTCGGCTTTGTTTAATGGTCTGCTGGCGTATGCCACTGGCCTTAAATCGTTATTACATAAAACCGAACCTATTGCAGTGCCTGATGCATCTGTTTGGAGGATAAAAGTATTTTCACTCGAAAAATCTGGATATTGCAAAATTGGTGAACTAATTAATTTATTTTTAAGATTTTCAAAACATTTTTGACATTCATCTGTCCATATAAAGCTTACATGCTTTCGGTATAATTTATTTAAAGGTACTGTTATTTCCGCAAATGAAGGTATGAACTTCCTATAATAGTTACAGAATGCTACAAATCGTCTTACCTCGTCAGTATTTTTTGGTACCGGATATTTCTGTGATACATTAATTTTTTCTGGGTCTGGTAAGACACCCTTGGCTGATACTACGTGGCCTAAATAGAGTAGTTGTGTTTTCATAAAATCGCACTTTGATGGGTTTAATTTAAGATTCATTTTTCTAAGTCGTTCAAAAATATCCATAAGGTTTCTATTGTGAATTTCTGCTGACCTTCCAAAATTTATTAGATCGTCGCTATATTGGAAACACTTTTCTAAAGTAAGACCTGACATTGCTATAGACATAGCTCTAGAGAATGCACTTGGTGAAATCTTAAGACCCATTGGAAGACGTTTCATAAGAAACTGTCCTGAACTTGTTGAAAAGCTAGTGATGTCTCTACTCTCGGGTTGTAATCCAACTTGAAAAAATCCTTGTTGCAAGTCTAAATGACTAAAATAAATGCTACCTGAAAGTGAGTCTAATATTTCTGTAATATTAGGTAAAGGAAAGTTATCATTCTGAATTGATTCATTAACTTTTCTATAATCGACCACTAGTCGCCACTTATTTTTACCAATCGATTCTTTTTTTGGAATTAAAAGTATTGGACTATTCCATTCGCTATTGGCGGGCTCTATTATGTCATCATTCAACATTTTATGAACTTGATTATTAATTTCTCGTTGATACGACTGCGGCAAACGATATGGTTTCACATATATGGGTTTCGTATTAGGTTTCACAAGTATGGACTGTGGCACGACATTTCCAGTACTAAGCTTATCGCCTTCCACGAAAAATACGTCAGCATACTTTGCGCATATAATTTCTATCTGTTTTTTATCATTAGAATTTAAATGTGACAATTTTAGTTCACTTAATAATGTTTTTACGCGTTTTAAATCATTATGATTTTTACTGAAAGAATAAATATTGTAATCTTCTAAATAATCTATGTCGTTAACATCAATTAAATTATTTTTATTAATTTTTATGCAATCTTCGCTAGTATTTAGAAGTTTTACCGGAATTTTACCTCTTCTTGGTTGAACTATGCTACTTGCCAAAAATAAATGTTTTTCTAACTGTTTAGTATGTAACACGCAATCTTTATAAATGTTCTTATTTATATTTAAATATTGTATTGCCTCGCTTCTACCTGGAATAGTTATATAACTCTTCGAATCTATATTATTACAATGACGCTTCTGTATATCAACTTTATCTTCCTTATTATTTAATTGTAATGCAAGTCTATTCGTTGGTAGATCTATGTTTTCATTATAATTTCTCAGAAAATCTATATCTATAATACCATCCGTTCGACATGGTACGGTATCGAATAGATAAAACTTGTGACGAACCGTTCTGTAATTGTAGCGGAATGTATGCATAGCTACTTGCTTGAACTTTGCCTCTGTTAGCGACGCACGAAAGTTATAACGCCGTGCTAAGCCTTCTCTACCTCTTCTTCCTGAAGTGGTGAGGAAACTGTTCAGGGTTAATTTGCCCTTTTCAGTAGTATCGTTGCAGTCAGCATCCGCTGACTGATCATTGGAGTTTTCCCAACTCAGAGATGAAGTTGGCTGGATGTCTCTTTTTTTTTTTTTTAGTGTGGGTGTTCTGTTCGTTAGCTATCATCTTGGATAGCTAGGTTGCGTGGCGATGGCTTCAGGCTACGGTCAGGCGGTCTGGCATGTAGCGGAGCGATTCCCTTAACTAAGGGCTGGCTCGACGCGTCCGCTCGCCTGAACATCGTGGTTGCTAGCCTGCCAATGAAAGCGTCCAGACTTTCCCAGCGTAGGTCGCGGGTAATTATCCGGTTGCTGACGTATCGCGGTGCTCTTATGATGGTCCGTAAACTCAGGCTTTCTTGAGCTCTCAGCTTTCTCTTATTGCTTTCGGCGGTGTATGCGTACCAGGCTGGTGCCGCATACGTGAGTCGTGATCTTATATATGCCTTGTACAATCCTAACTTCGTTCGAAGTGGTAGCGTAGATGTTAATACAGGATTCAACAACACACGTGTGGCCTTGGTTCGAGCAACAACGAAGTCCACATGTTGTCTGAAAGTTAGCCTGGAGTCAATATTTTACTCCAAGGTACCGGATGCACCGCAACCAGGCGACGTCTTCTCCTTGGAGTTGTAGTGGCGGCGGATACGAGTGTATACTGTATACCGTGATTATCGCCTGCGTTTTCGCGACCGTCAATCTCCATCGGTCTAGCCAACCGAACAGTGCTTCTAATGTTGGGCGCAGATAGTCAGCGGCATATTTTGCACTCATAGAGACTGCATGTCTCTAGAATGTCGTCGGTATATCGGTTGTACAGGGCAGGCGATAGGCAGCTACCTAGGGGTACCCCAGCGCGTAGCCGGCGTTCCGTAGAGGATACCCCCTCGACCGCCACTACCACACGGCGGTCCCTCAGGAAGGATTCTATTACTCGGACGAGTCTTCGTGGAGCTGGAGACGTCGACAGTTTATATAGCAGGCCCTCGTGCCATACTCTATCGAACGCCTTTTCCATATCCAGGAAGATCGCCGCGAAGTGTTGCCTCTGGTTGGCGGAGTCGGACATTTTGTGGATAAGCCTGCAGAGCTGCAGAGTCGTCGAATGTTGCGTGCGAAACCCGAACTGCTCGTCCCTCGGTGGTAGATGGGGAGTCAGGTGCCGCAGCAGCAACTTCTCGAAGATTTTCGAGTTGGTACTTAGAAGCGTAATGAGCCGATAGCTCTCTGGCTTCTTCGTGTTCTTACCTGGCTTGGGTAGCATCACGACTCGCCCTAATTTCCAGTTATCGGGAAAGTGTCCTGAGCGCAGTATCCCGTTAAACAGGCGTGCCATTGCCGCGACGGTCTTGAATGGCAAATGGCGTAGCGCTGTGTTGGTAATACGGTCCGCACCCGGGGCCTTCTTGGGTTTCGCTCTACGGATTTCCCGGAGGACCTGACTCAGTGAGATGAATACCGGGTCATCTTCCGGTTCCAATGGTGCCTCGAAGTATTTCCGTATTTCATTATTAACCATTGCTTCGTGGTCCGCATCGATGGTGGGGTTTGGAGAGAACTGTTTCTCCAGGTGGTCGGCGAAAATTTCAGCACGATCGATGGCCCGGAAGCGCAGGTTTCCTTGGGCATCCAGCAGTGGTTTTAGAGGCGGCTTCTCTGCTGATAAATGTCTACATAAACGATGGATAGAGGGCGTATCCTCGTCTATGGACATCAAATGACGTTCCCACGACTCGCTAGCGTGGTCGTCAAGCGCGCTCTTCACACGCTCAACCAGGCTGTTGAGCCGGGTCTTCTGCAATGGGCAGCGGGTTCTCTGCCACTGTCGTCGTAGAGCTCTCTTCTCGGCAATCATGTTCGTAACGCGAGTTGGTAGTAGGCCTAGCCTACTACCTGTGCGCTCGGTTTGCGACGATGTAGTTGTCGTTGCCTCGTCGAGTGCTCTACTTATACACTCGCAGAGCTTTGTCGCTGAGCGCTCTACTTCCTCAGCCGATGAGGTAGGCTTCGACTGGGCTGTGTTGCGCAGCGCCCGTGAGAAGGTTGCCCAATCAGTCCTGGTGCGTTGGAGTGGCATCATACGGGTCGGTGGTTCCGAGATGGTTAGCAGAACCGGGCGGTGGTCCGATGGCAGATCCGGTAACACTACCTGCTTCGGTGGTTCTCTCAGTCCACTGAACACGGCTATGTCCAGGACGTCTTCGGTGTTGCGGCCAAAACTATGATTGTGGTAGGTGGGCTGGTCGGGGCCCATCACGCAGTAATCGTGGCTCACAGAGTCTTGATAGAGGCGTCCTCCTTGAAAATTGGTTCGGGCTGAATTCCAACAAACGTGTTTACAATTCAGGTCTCCTGCTATGATTGTAGGAGTGTCGCTGAGTAGGACACTTCGGAGTTCTCTTAGGTCTAGGGTATTCGCTGGTGGCTTGTACGCTGCGAAGATTTTCAATTCCCGTCCGCCAACTGAGACAAGGACTCCGAGCACGTACAAGCTTGCTAATTCTCTTGAGGGAAGCATTTGATGTATAAGGCTTCTTTTTACTAGCACTGCCAACCCCCTTATGGCAGTGCCTTCTTCATTGGTTTCATCTTTTCGGTACATGTGGTACCCTGGGATAGCGTACCTCTCGCCATCACGCAGGTGTGTCTCGGATATCAGCATGATATCAATGTTTCTCTCACGGAGGAAGTATGCGACCAATCTTCTCTTCCGTGAGAGGGTTTGGGCGTTCCAGTGGACTATTCTCAGAGTGTTGATGTTGGCCATTGGGGTGGGTTGGTTTTGAACATTCCGAGAATAGCGTCTTCAAGTAGCGGCTTGATCTTAGCTTCCACAAGAGCCTGTATGTAGTCGCCAAGGATTTTTGATTGTCCCCCTTCTACCAGTGGCTGTTGATTGATCTGCAACTGCGGTGGGGCATTTGTAGCAGGTGCCATGGGTGGAGGTACAGCTGTTGTTGTTGTCGGTGTTTTATCCGAGGTTTTAGATGTTTTCTTGTCTTTTTTCCTTCGTTGTTTCCCCCGAACGGGCTGGCCTCTTGGTGTTGGTTCGTTTGCGGGGGCCATAAGGCTTCCCGCGCCTGTGGCTTCAATTGTCGCCTGTGTCGGAGCAAGGTCTCCTGTCCTCCTTCCAGATGCCCCAGTCCGGGCGACAGTCCCTGCTCGGCGATTTCTTGCTTCACGCTTAAAAACGGGGCAGTGTAATGCGTTATTCGCGGGATGCGGCCCGCCACAGTTAGCGCATGTGGCCGGGACTTCAAGCGGGCGCTCGCAATCATGCGCGAAGTGGGAGCCTCCGCAGCGCACACAAGCGATTGGGCGGTGGCAATTATGTGAGGAGTGGCGGAATTGCTGGCACCGGTGACACTGCGCCGGTCCCGGCTTCCCTCTCCACGCCTCGATTTTTATTCCCGGCATCAGGAGGAGTTCGTCCACATTATAGATGGCCGGAATTAGTCCGGGTGTGCGCTCCAGGATACAATAAAATATGCATCCTGGCCTACCTCCTCTTCCATGGATGCTCCGAACATGCTCCGGTTTAAACCCTTTTTCCCGAAGCGCTTCCTGGATCTCCGTTGGGTCTGTCTCTGCAGGGAGGCCGCGGATTGCGATTTTCAGGCTCTTCTCGGTTGGCAGCGAATACGAGAACCAGCTGACCCCTTCATTCTTCTCGAGCTCGGTTAGATATGATTGGATCAGCCTGTATTCGTCCTGGTCCGATGGTATAAATCTCAATCCTTGGCCGAACGGGCGTGCATTTGGTCTCTTTCCAAGTTTGTCGGCTATTTGCCTGAAGTGATGAGACCAGTTGGGTAGTTTTTCCACTATTAGTGGCGGGTATCGTGGTTTGGCCGGCTGTCTCGGCTGGTCTTGTGGTAGCGTGGCTAAAGCTTCGTGATCCATATCGTCGCTCGCAGCGATGTCCGGACTGGTTGACGGTCGCGGGGCGATAACCGGATTGGTCGATGCTATAGACGCGGTTGTCGATGCGGTTGCTGACGCGCTTGTTGTTGACGCGGAGGTTGTTGGCGCGGAGCCCGGGGTGGTAGGCACGGGTCGCGGGGTGCTCCTTGCCGGAGGGGCGCTTGTCTTCGCCGGCCGAGCGACGGGCTTCAGTGGCGCTACTGTTGCGGACGTACTCGTGGTCATAGCGGCGTACGTAGGCTTCGCTGCGGATCGGGCTGCCGGTTTCGGAGTTGGGGTTGCTTGCGTGGGTGGACGCGAGTGCACTGGCGGCTGTGCAGGGAGTTTCGGCGCCATGTTCTCTGCTACTGATGGTCTTGCGGGCGGCGTAGGTGGAGTCGGTTGGGGCAGACGCGTCTTTATAACCCTCGGTGGGAGTGGCTGTGGTGGAGCATTGGCCGCAGGGCGCTCTGGAACGACCACTCGCGGTTTTGGTTCCAGTGCTGGAGCTTCCGAGAGGGTGATTAGGGGGACTTCGGCGGGGTTTGCGGGGGAGACGGACCGGGCGCGGCACTTCGATGTCCTCTCTTCTTCGTTGTCCGATGCCTCCCGTTTCCTCCTTTGCGCTCTTCTGAGCGGGCTCGCCTCGGCGGCTAAGGGTATTTCTGGGGGTGCTAGTAGCCCGGAGGCTGCAAATTCGAGTGCCGCTACGTCGTTTTTATCTAGCTGCTTATTCTCTGTCTCTGCCTCCTGTATGCGTAGGTACAGAGCCATCCATCGCAGCATTCCTTCCGAGAAGACGCCAGTCCCAATTAATTGGGCGAGGCCAATGACATCGCCCTCGTGCTTCTTCGGTGAGGGTTCCGCGTTCAATGATGATAACTCGGCATGGTGAGGCGGAGGGTCGAGGGTTGCAGGGTTCGCACGCAGTCCGGTGCAGGGTGCGGGGGTCTTCGTTGTTACTTCGGCGGGATCCGTGGGCTTGATTGTGGTCGTCGGTGGTTTCGGTATCGGTTGGCCCTGAGAAGGGCCTTTGAGGTTACTGCTGCCGGGCTGTGACGCCATGACAGCAGGTGGATTTCAATTGGGGCACACACTACCGCGCAGGTGGCCTGAAGGGCGTCGAAAACGACGCGCCGCGGGAGCGAGCGAGACGACTGTGTCGTGTGACTGCTCCGAGCTGTCTGAAAAAGACCAAGTACTATTCTCTCGTATATAAACACAATACGAGGAAAGGAGTAAGTGACGTTTGTATAGTAAGTAGCTAATCACGGAGCTTCCCGCTTTGGTTGTTGAGCGTGGTAAGCGAGTTGGTTAGACCGTTAGACGTTAGACGGTAGACGCGGTGGCAAACGACAAGTGTACAGACTCACCGAATGAGCTGCGGACAAGAACAAGCTACCTATAACTCTCTCAAATTTTGTTGATTCTTATTTTATTTTTTTTATTTTTTTTAATATTTAAATATTTAGTTTATTTTTTAATTCGACGGAAAAAACTTTTTAACCCTCATGTACGCTTACATAAAATTACTTAAAGGTGGCAAAAATAACACTGTCACCATTAAACAAATCAAAAAGTATCAGCAGACAAAACCTAATAAAATTTTTGATGTGAAAATAAAAGGTGAATACCAAAAGTGTTTGATTGGTGCTGTTCGTGGTAAGTTTAATTTCTAATTATATTTATTTTTCGATAGACTTTTATCCTCGATTTATTAAATGATATCTAAATTTTCACGGTTTGATGTCTAATTTGGAATTTAATTTTTTTGTGCAGTATAAACTTTTACATTTTTCGATTAATTTTTAAGTAATAAGGATATTCATAATCAACTTAATATTTTATAAATGAAGTATAAAACTTGTCAAGGACATCAAAGTAATTATACTCGTTCTGACGAAATTCTTATAGTTTCTGATTTAAACAAAAAATCTTCCAAATCAGAATCCATGAGAATCTGATAGAAACTATACAATCTGATAAAATATTGACAGTTACAAACAGAAGTTATAAGTTTAGAATTTTTAAGTATTTTTCAGAATTTATTTCTGATTATTAAGATTCTATCAGAAGTTGTCCACTTATATATTTTTACAACTTAAAAGTTAACTTAACAGTACGTTACTACTACTTGTTGATATTTTATTGCAGATACTAAACAAGAACTTGACGATTTGATCGAAAACGGCGAGCGAATTCGATTTCCATCGGCAACGATATTGTCGGAGGTATCTGAAACTGATGATCAACTGAGCTCTCAAAAGACATCTCCTGCTCTTACTGATAATACACATGAGATTTTGAACGAGAAACTGTCAGCGCTTGATCAGGTAATGTTTTACATTTTAATTTTTAAATTGAATCTGTTTTAATAATTGCTTATTTTAATTTCATTTCTTAAAGTTGTATATTTGCTTTGAATACGTAATTGGCTTTTATTAATCACTTTGTTATTAAATCTGTAAGGTATATTTGAGTGAGAGATGCGGTTCTATAACATGACTATAACATGTGATCTGCGCCATTTCTTACTTTCCTTCCCTAGGGGTGAAATATACTATTTATTTCAATCTGCAGTCCTATGAAAAAATTTAAAGCGTCTCATTTTTTTTCATAATGTTTTAATGATTTTTCAATTATTACATATATGGTAAAACGTTGCAGTATTTAATGAATTCGCATGTAGCATGTAAACTACTATCTATTATTTTGTGGCAAGTCTTGAATATAAAAAACACTCTGCTCACAATATTGATTAATTGTAACAAATATTCTAGTTATATAGTAATTTTTGTCTCACTCTATGCTATTTTGTTCTATAATTTAGGATCAAAAAAATTCTTTGTGCCAAATCAATATGAAGAAATTAAATAATCGTTTGTTGAATTCATCGTGTGATGAAAATAGTGTCAGCAAACGAACGAAATCTCGGTGGGATAAAATATTTGCCGATGCATCAAAAAAAGCAAAATTAGGTATGGGAAATACATATTATACTGAAATTGACAAAGTATCCGTATATGAACTATCTGATTTTATTGAAAATTAAAAAAAAAAATTACTACATGAGGGTATAAAATAAGGGTATAAAATTAAACATTTATATATAGAACATTTAAAATTAATTTTCGAAATTATACATAATAAAAAACGTTTTGGGTTACTGTAAAACTTCACAGAGAAGATACATATATTTTCATTTATATAACATTCGTTACATCATTTTATAAAACTTACAAGTTGAATTTATATGAGATATCTAATTTTAACACGCACAACTATTAGCAATGTTTTAATCGAACTGTTTTTTTAATATCAATTCTAAATAAAATAAATAAGCTTAAGGTTAAAGAGCTTCTTAATTTATGCTTATCAACTGTGAATAACAGGGTATTCTTATTTTATTAATTTAATAAAACATCAAGTATCAAGTATCCCGAAAAATGAAAATATTCAACAATTTGTAAATCATGGATAAAAATGCTAATAACATTATAAATTATATTCATTTATAAATACTTTCATGTAGTATATTTTCAATAATAGAGTTACTTAGCTCGATAATCATATAAATATATGTACATGGACTGAATATACGTATACATTTGGTTAATTTCTCAGAATAATTTAAGTTGCTGACATTTTTTTTTTTAAAGTAGATGTTGAATCGACTGATGAAAGAGATCTAGTTGGACAGAAGTGTCATACAAATGTTTCGGAGTCACCAACTACCACAAATACTGATAATTTTGATATTGTTAATGAAAACATAGTTGTCGTCGATAATATTAATAATGCAGAAGTAGATAATGAAAACGTCTGTAATTGTGCATCAATTGCTAGTAGCTGTGATGATATTTACAGCATGTGTTCATGCTGTGGTAGCGATAGTGATTTAGACGATGAATGTAATGTCGAATCTAACAACTCTCGTGAAAATTTATTCGAAACCTATCGTTTAGAAACCGAGCGTCTTATGTTTCCTGCTGCCAATCTTAAAATATCTGATGTATTATTAATGATTGAAATGTTTTCTATATCTAAAAATTTAACAAAAACTGATCAAAATGATTTGCTAAAATTAGTCAAAGTTTTAGCTGGACCAGATTTTGAATCGTGGGATTGTAGTTATTATTCAAGATCTAAAATTTTTGGTGTAACAGATGACAAAATAACGCTGAATTTTTTTTGTGAAAGTTGTAATGTTATTCTGAAGAAAAAAAAATTACAAAATAGTTCTAAAAAAGAAAAAATTCAATGTCAAAAAGATTTTAGCATCTCTTCACAAGCAACAAATTATTTCATGAGCCTAGATCTTAGGTATCAAATACAATTGATTTTAAATCAACCGCAAATTCAAAATAATTTTTTCAATTATGTAACAACTAAAAACAAATCATCAACTATTTCTGATATTCGAGACTCCAAATTGTATAAGGAACTGGAAAAACAGCTTCCTGATACTTTTACTTTAAATTACAATACTGATGGCGCTCCAATCTTTAAAAGCTCCAAACAAAGTTTTTGGCCACAGCAGTTAATTATAAACGAATTACCATTGGAAGAACGTTTCAAACACATTATTCTTGCTGGTATTTTTTTAACTGACACTGAACCTAAGTCTGAGTTCATGAATCTTTATAATGAAGTATTGTGTGATCAAGTTGTAGACTTAATGAACAATGGTGTAAATATATTTAACTATTCAACAAAAAAAAATTGTAATTTAAAGTTTACTTTGCTTTGTTGCTGTGTTGATACACCGGCCCGCGCGACTTGTCAAAATCGAGTAAAATTTAGTGGTTATTACGGATGTAGTTGGTGTTATGAATCTGGTTTATATGTAGGACATGCAGTTCACTATCCTCTAAGTGAAATTGAACCGAACTTACGAACTCACAAAGATCATCTAGCTAATATAAAAGAAGTTGAAAAAATTAAAAAAACATCAGATTCTAAAAGTAAAGTTCCGACAATAATGGGTGTTAAAGGATCCACTACTTTCGTAGAAAAATTACCGTTCTTTGATAGCATCTGGGGATTTCCAATTGATTACATGCACGGTTGCTTATTAGGAGTTACACGCCAGGTATTAGAACTATTAAAGGCACCCGGAGTAAAGTTTCAACTTACTAAGAAACAGCGTGAAGCTATTGACAAACGCTTGGGGTTTATAAAACCACCTCATGAAATTTATAGATTACCCCGACCAACTGCTGATATGTGTAAATGGAAAGCGTCAGAATTCGAATCTTGGTTGTTATATTGGAGTCTTTTATGTTTGGACGGTATTGCAGATCCTGAATTTTTAGAAATGTACGCACTTTACGTTCGAAGTATTTTTACTTTATTACAAAGAAAAATAACTCATGAAGAAATAAGAAGAACTCCGTATGATCTAGCTAAATTTGTTGGATTATTTCAAATTACATACTCAACATCAGCTATGACCTTCAATATGCATTCCCTTTGGCATTTGTGTGATTCAGTGTTAGAAACTGGGCCATTGACCGGAACATCAACTTTCTGTTCTGAAAATGGTATTTTCAACCTTAAAAAAGAAGTAACAGGTCCACGAAGCGTAAGTCACCAAATCACAAAGAAATTCTTAAAAAAAAATGCTCTTATCACAGTTTGAGTATTTGACAGAATCGTCTCGATGTAGAGATTTTTGTCGAGAGATTTTTACTCATGATGAACTGAAAGCAGATTTTCTTAAACTTTCAGATGAAGTTGTTTTAGCAGGTAAAACACGCTTACATAAGCAAATTGATAACAAGATTAAAAGTCTTATTAACAATAATAATGTTGTCATTCACGCTTATAAAAAGTGTATTTACAAAAAATCTGTAATTCACAGCACAAGTTATACTCGAACTGCAAGAACAAATGATACCTGTGTACAATTGCAGTCGGGTCAAATAATTCGTATTCATGATTTAATCGTGATCGAAAAAGAATGTTTTATTTATCGGCGTCCCTTGAATACTACTCCTTATTCTATTAATACTGTTGAAATAGATCATATTCAGCGTATTACCAATCATTGTGAAAATGATTTAATACTCACAAACATTTCTAATTTCAAAGAAAAAGTTATTTTTGTTGAAATTGAACAATTTCAATATATCTGCTCATTCCCATATATTCTAAATATGAATTGATGAAAGCTATACCTAATCAATATGTTAATTTTTATAATTTATTGTTCTACATGATAAATATATAATTGTATTTTGTAAACTGATCTTAATACATAATGAAACTATATGTTCTGTGTGATGATGGAACACCATGCTGAATGTTATTCATAAGACTTATTCCCAAAAAAAGACTCGAAAAAAAGAAAAGTTTTCGAAGCCAGTAAGTATTATAAGCAAAAGTTTTCTCTGATCATTATTGTAATCAAGCGGATATTTATTATAATTATTTTTTATTTAGATTACAATGATTGTACCTCGGAGTTCTCAAGTTAAGGAAAACCCTGAAAGTTTGAATGAAACTGAAAATGTTGATTATGATTTGGGGATCTCTCCTTCACCTTCAAATTTGTCACATTTACCTCGTTCACATTCACCTTCACCTTTGTCGCCATCAGCTCCAAATCATAATGCTTCATATTTCATCAACGAAGGATTGCAATTACCAACTACCGTTTATGGAGCTAGTACTTCAGCAGTAAACTGCAATAATACGACACATGTAAAGAACGCAAGCCTGCCTGATGATCAAGAAGAAAATACGTAAGCATCTACAAATTCAATAAACATTAAATGTCAATGGATTGAGAAAAATATTTCGATTACAGTACAAACTATAACGACGAACTTTTCATCTATTATCGATTTTATTCCGTGTAAATCTACTCGTATATATATATTTTTCTTTATTATTAACTTACAATAATTTGCAAGTTTGCAATAAAATTCTGACAAAACATTTAATGAATAGATAATTGTTATTTTCAGCGTTGAAGCAACTGTAATAAATAAGAAAAAGAAAAAGCATCATCATAAAAAGGGTGAAAAACTATTAGCAGATGAAATACAACGTGAATTTACTGTTATAAAAAGTGAGCTGCAAGTCCAGCGACAAATGTTACAGCAAATATTAGATTTTTGTAATGAGTATAAAGGTATACTATTATATTTCTTAATTTTCAACTATTGCCTATACCAGTAGAAATATATTTTTAATATTAACTCTAGAACTATACAAAATCTGTTAACTGCAGTTAGAATTTTATAAATTTCTATGTAGTCTAAGCCGATACAGAACTTTGTTTAGTAAATTTTTCATTTTTGTAATACTTTTTATTTTTGTAATATCTTTTTATTCAATTTTATTCAAAAGTGAGTGAACCGTATGAAGCGAATAAATTTTTTTTTATTGTTCGGTTTCAACTTTCAGTTTACTGTAAAGGTAAAGTGAGTAAATTAAATTTGTTACTAATGAATTCATTTTACAGATACACCATCAAATCGCGAATCAGTGGAATTGGAGAAAAAAACTGGATTTCCTAAAGTTGGTTTCACACGAGTAGCTGATAATAGTGTAAGTTTTTTTTTCTAGTATTATTTGTCTCTTTTTTACAATCTTTGAAAACTTATAGCTGAAAATAAAAATTATTTCAGATTCATCTGGGCCAAGGTGTTTATGTTGCCAAAAACGTTTATCTTACGGCTACTAGTAGGTCTAAAAGTACTTCTCAATTTGTACGAAAAATGATGATGGCTGTCTTCACAGCTGAAGAATTGCAGGCTTGCAGTGTCTACGGAGCTAAATCAAATAAAATAAAAGTAGATGAACAAAAACCCGCACTAGACTCCACTAAATTGCAAGCTGTAAAAGGTAAAGTATATAAAACTCAATAATTATCATTTAACAATGAATTCTTTTTTCAACATTTTGAATCGTTTAATTCTTTCATTTGAATTATTCTGTAAATTTATCCATGCAATGCTGAATAAATGATTCCAAACATAACATTAAATCATCGATTTTATATAATATTCTTATCATTCCGTCAAATTGAAATTTATCGTCATTATAGTAAAAAATAATTTAATTACAGATATTTTTGCATACTACTTGGAAGAATCTAAAATGCCTACACTTAAATATGACCAAGAAATGAAAGCTTTTAATTCATATGTAAGTAGCAAAATAACTGATGTCCGAGCTGAGTCAAGACGTACACTGAAGGTAAATAAAATTAGAAATCAGTATTGCATATTGAATGTAAAAGAATAGGGTTTTAAAGGTAAATAAATTGCATTTTGAACTTTAGAAGCAGATCAAGTCGAGTACTGTTGAAAATTCAGACCTGGAAGAAGACACCTTTGCTACCACTAGCGAAGACAGTAGCGAAGATGATAGTAAAGAATCTGACAACAATGCTGATAAAAGGAGTAATGCAGATCTTGATAACTTAGATGAAACACCAAATCAAATCGATAGAAACGAAAAATCAAAAAAGGAAGACGAACCTCCCCTTGAGAATGTGGCTGTACAAAAAAAGGAAACATTCAATGACGCTGAAACCTCTGACAACAATGACGAAGCTCAAGAGCACAGTAGCTCCTCTGAAAAACAAGATTGAAATTTTAAGCGTTTTCTCAATTTAACTAATCTCAGATCCCATAATTATTACTAAAGGACTTCTTTTTTTTTTATAATTACATCTAAAAATATTTTTCTAAATAAAGCTTCATGAATATATGTTTAAATAAGATTTTGTTAATAAGATTGTACGAGTATTATCTTATCCCGAGATATTCAATGAGTCTTATTAAAAATAAATTGAGAATAAACTCATATAAACTGATCAAACTGAAACTTCTTATTCGTACTCATAAATATTCGGCAGTTTAGCTTCTATAATCTCGTGTATGAGGTAAAATCTTAACTATTCTGATAAAAACGTTACCAGAAATGTCTGATACTAACTAAATCTAATTCTGTACTGATTAATTCTGTTAGAAATCTGTAGAAAAAAATTCTTCCATTCTTATAAATATTTTATAAGCTCCTAAATTATGATAGTAAATGTTCAATATTATTTACAAGACTTTATCAGATCTTTTCCACAAATGAATAGTTTATTTATAAACTTCCGGTAAACATTGTTTTTAGGCCTCGTAATACCTGTTAAATATTTCCATTTATTTCTTCGTATAAAAAATCATGGGTCACTTATCTGAAACAATCTCATTCAATAAATATACTGTTTACAAAATCCCTTCTCTTTTTTTAAAATTTCACATAGAAGCTGAGAAAGATTTTTTCTTAAAAAACACTACTTCAGCTTATTAGTAAAACTTGACACAATTATCCCAACAATAAATCAATTATATCAACGGTGTATAATTACATCTGATAAACATGATTTCTCATAAATATGTAAGTATACTCATATCTGCCTAACTTTTCTCACAGAATTCTTATAAATCCTTATATCTGCCTAACTGAAGTTATAAATATGTCAATATTCTGATAAAATTTATGAGAATTTTCAGAACAAAATTTTTTTGACATACTCGTTATCAGAAATTAGTTTCATCAGTTACCACAAGATTTTTCGTGGACAAATACAGATCATCTTCTGATAGATCTCTTTTTTAATAAGAATTTATCAGATCTTTTCCACAGGGTGAAATCGAATTGGAAGTTTCTTACTAAAAATCTTTTTAGCAGTTTCTAGGGCTATTTTACGCAAACTTTTAAATATAAGTAAAAAAGTAAACATACAATGAAGATTGTTATCAACAAATTTTAGAGTAATTTGTTACTATTTTGTTTAAATGAAGTTAAAGCCTCGTGATGTGTGTTGACGTATTTTACATAAGCAGATAGTATATATTAAAAATTATGATGTCTAAGTTTTGTAAAACATTTAGAAAATGGAAGAAAACATTATTATTGGAACAGGATTATTATTAAAGATTATATTAAAATGAGTTACACGATTTATATTGTTACATATCACAGAAATGTTTTTGATTCATAGGAGATTCGTGTTTATGTATAAAAACGATTCTGTAGTCGCTGCTTATCAAGTTGTTTGGTCTACAATCTTATGGTTGTTCTAGATACTTAGATTGGTATTTTATTTCAGTTATCTAATTTGGTTAATATTTTTACTGATACTCGCCTCGCTAGCTACCACCCTCAAGTTCAAAATCTACCGCCAAATACCAATAGGTGTGTTCCGGCAGATGCATTTGAGAGCCAGTTCCTCACCAAGTCTAGCATGTTTAACAACTTGTGCCGTATAGTCATTTAAGATCAGGCAAGATTATTGTCATAATGCTAAACCTTCAATATATATAGAAAAAAATATATATTATTAAGTGATCAATACAAATGTTTGTTCTTCAACACTACCAAACATCTATTTGTATGAAAATGTTGTGTTTAGATAATTTTTAATATTCTGAGTTCAGTCTAGGTAACTAATTGTTCTTGTGAAATACTGTATTTTTATAGAAAATATTTGATAAGATTATATTTATATATATAAAAACAATACGAAGCAGTAAATTATCAAGGTTGCTAAGGTGAAATTGAATTTATAATTGCAAGGACAAAATTTTCTGGGAGTTGTTCAAAACTTTACGGGGCACATCTGTTAACTTGGTCCGTTGGGGACTAATGATGGTTTTAATAAGTTTTTAAGTTCGTTACCATCAATTATCTTTTGTAGAAAAGAAAAACAATGGAATGACTTAAATGTCTTGGCTCATTACGGTCACTTATCAGATCTAATTAGACGCCAGATAATACATACCTTTTTATGAAGAATATTTTTGTAATTTAATAGGGGATAATGTTTTAATACTTTTTGATAACATAATATAAATGTTAATATCGCATGTCATGACTATAGTTGACGCAATTCGATTTTGTAGTAAAATTAAAGTTATTTACATAAATTGGTTTACAACTAAGTGGCAATCTTAAGTCGATTAAAAAAGTCCGAAATATATATACATTTGAATAATACGTTTTAGACCATCCTCCACAGATAAACTCTTTTTATTGAAATTCAGAAATAAATCACTTTGATTTCGGCGTATGATATTTATGTTTTTATATTTACAGTATAAGCTATATTCACACCTACTGTTAAGTGAAGGGTGTCCGATAATAGTAATACTCTCAGATTAGAAACCGACCTGATTCTATAGATATTTACCGTATATTACCAACTGGTAATTAATAGCGAATAATCAACTTGATCATAGCTAGTTGACTAAGCACTAAGATGCTTCAAGACATGCTTAAGTAGGTAGGAACTATACAAAGTCCTTTTTTCTTGTATCTTCTTATCTTGTTCCCTTATTAATTTTTCACGGTACAACAGTCCGTACAAATTTGATTTCGTATCCGAATACAAATAGAATCATGTCGATGCACTGCAAACTCAAGTGTTTTACTTTTAAACACATAAAATGTTTAAAAGCTTGTAGTCACTTTTTAAACATTTTATGGTGTTTTATGTAATGGAAACGTTTTAAGCGTTTAATTTTAATGCACAAAGGTGTTTTTATTAAAGCACTTAAAGTGTGTTCTGATCTAAAACATTTTAAGCGTTTTATAAATTTTTGATTAATACATAAAAAATTAAAAATCATTAAATTATTTTTTTAGAATTATTTATTTATTTGTTTTAAGTTTTAATTTATAAATGAATAGAAATTACATAAAATTATAACGAATATTCTTAGGGAAATTTCTCTTGTACATGCAAATTACATTTTTGTTGTTTATAAACTATTGAAGGATTTTTTTTAAAGTATCTGTTGTTTTATACTTTTAATAAAAAATAATCTTTAATTAAATTAAATGATAACAGAAAGAGAAAACATTTAAATAAAAAACATTTCAGATTCTCACATATCAAATTCAAATCATTTTTTTTTTCTATTAAAACTTATTTGTTTTTCTTATCGTAACTAAGTAACTTAAGTATTGTTTAGGAAATACCGTGTCCCAAACATAATAAGCTGCTAATAAAGTAGCTACCACCCTTTGGTACTGTAGGACACGAAATTTGAACTCTGACATTGGTATCAGCCACAATAAAAGCAGCTCTGATTTCTTTACTATCAGAGTATATAATAGCTCGAGGAGACTCGTTCTCTTCAGTTACAAGACAATCAGTAGATGAACCTGTCTGTAATAAAATAAGTTTTTAATAAGGTAAAAGACCCAGTTAATGATATTAGCCTAGTTATTTACAAATTTACAAATGCCACGAATTTTTTCTAGTGTAATGGCAACGTCAGAGACACTTGTCACATTGAAACTTCACACATTTTGAACGCCCTTGCAAAGAACAATAGACTTTTTCGTCCATTTTTGTAATTTTTATTAATAAAGAAATTACTTTACGAATACATACTCTAACGTATTCTATTTTTTAAATTAATTATTAGTAACAATAAATTTTCATTTGTTATTAACACGATAAGGGTTAAACTTATTAAGGAATGCAGCTTAAAAGCGGGAAAACAAAATAAGAACGAACCTACTTGTACTGCTGGACTTTAATGTTTTGAAAAATTTTAACGTGACATTTAAGTCTATTGCGATGAAATATATCTATTTTTTAACAGAAAATAATAACAAATAAATAATGAATTTCGGAGACAATGAACGTGTATTCCCTTGCACAATGTGCTTTTTTCAATGTAATTCGAATAAAACATTAATTAACCATGTTGTACGATGTTATCGGTATTTCTGGCAACTATTTTATGGAGTCAATTCAAGAAGTCCTCTGGCAGATATTCCAAGCTTTGACATCACGATGTGCCTACCACAAGACTGTATACACGTTTTAAATGAAGGAGTAGTTGAATTAACGTGTCGGTTATTTTTATATAATTGTATTGTAGTAAAAGGATTATTTACTGTAAAACAGTTTAATGAAAAAATAAGTTCATTTGACTTTGGCCACTTTAATAAAGATAAACCTGCAATAATACAAAATAATGATCTTAATGCGGATAAAAGCTTGCGCCAAAGTGCAGCTCAGATATTTGTGTTAGCTCACACATTACCATTTTTAATTGGTGAATGGATTTATGATACGGATGATCAAAATATCATCGATCGAATCGACTGTTTTACTTTATTGCTGCAGATCATGAATTTGTGTCTTGCTTATGAAATAACAGATAGTTCTGTTGATTCTTTATCACGGATGATTGAAACTTTTAAAATATGTTTCAACTTATTATATCCTGATAGATGTATTCCTAAACTTCACTTTTTAGAGCATATTGCGTATTATATAAGATTATTTGGTCCTGCTCGACAGCAATGGTGCTTTCGATTTGAAGCAGCACATGCTTATTTTAAAGGACTTGTGGCAATTATACGTAATTTTAAAAATATCCCAGCTACTATGAGCTATCGCTATCAACCTCGCATTTGTACTCGACATTTTTCCGGACCCGGAGAATCATCGAAAAAATTTTTATATGAAGGCGATTATATTACTCCTGGTCCAACTGTACCTGTAGTAAACTTACCATATACTCATTTATTTGATGAATTAATTAATAATACAGAAAGGAATACATGTAATATCATGAGATCTAGAAAAATAATTATTCACGGCACAAGTTATTGCTTTAAAAGCATAATTTTATTTAAGTGTGGTGAAGAATTAATGCCTGTGTTTGCAGAAATTGATGACATTTGCATATTAAATGGTAAAATTTTGCTTGTAGTAACTCTCCTTGAAACAATTTTTTATGACTGTCGAGTTAATGGTTATTTATGCCAAAAAACTCAAAATTAACAACAAAAAAAAGTTAATATTGAAGATTTCATTTTTCCACATCCTATCACATCTTTTAAACTCAATAATCGACAATACATTCCTTTAATTAATTATGAACGGTGTGAATTTATAGGTTGAAACTGGGTAAATATCTATGTATTAACTGATAACCTTTTTTTTTTAATTATCTTGCAAAACAATTACACATCTACACACGTATGTATTCATATTGAACTTATGTGTAGAGTATACTTACAGTATATATACACCACTTGGGTTTTTAATGATATATTTTACCTTAATTTATATGAAGTACTCTGTTTAATAAGTGTTTTAAAATAAAATTGTTTTACAAATAACCTTTTTTTTTCTAGAAACGTTTTATTTGCTAATACCTGATTAGTTTTAAAACGTGTGACCGTATACTAAACGTTTCACAAATTAAAAATGTTTTATTATAAAACAGTTTAAAGTATATTTATTAGTAAAACAGAGAAAGAGTTTTAAAACCAAATGCTAAAATGTTTAACATAATTTTATTAATCACTTAAAACGTTTTAAAACAAAACATTTAGTTTAAAAAAACACCTCAGTGTTTTGCTTTAAAACATTATATAAAACACTTGAGTTTGCAGTGTATTTATTATATATAATACTCTATGTTTCTTGCCTTCTTCTCGGTTCTTTTTGCTAGGTACGGTACTTTAGTCATCATCTATTTAGGTAGGAAGGACGCGCAGTACAATTTTGCCTCGCCTGCCATGGCACAGTACAAACCAAAATGAGTTTTTCAGATCCCGAAGAAGATCAGTTAATTTCGATTTTACCTTTTGAATACATCTTAAAATAACATTTCTATGTTTTATTAATAGCTAGTACCGCGTTCGATTTTCTCCTACACGATTCGGCAACAGCCCAAGCAGAGGTTCGGTCACTAGTGCCACCCTTGTGCGAGTTGCCTCGCGGGCTCGAGCGCCTCCCGCGCTCGCCCCGTCTAGTTCGGTGAAGCTGTAAAAGCCCCTCAGGCTAAAATTTTAGGCCCTTCGACAAAAAAAAAATCGTTCTTGTGCTCGTTCGAGGTTTCGCGGTAGTTTTTCTATGCGCTTTTTGTGGCGGCTTTTTCGAACCGTGTACATCTTTTGTTTCTAAGATCGACGGTTAATACCTACCGGTGCCACCAAAGCCGTCGGAGCGTGTCCCGAGCGCTCGCTGTCTGCCTATAGTGGGCTAGACAATATTCTCGGACGGGCCAGGGAATCTTAGCATTTGTCTTTTCACATAGTTAAGCCCCAAGTGGCTCCTGCCTACCTTACCGATCCTGCACGATTACATCCCTGCGGTGCAATTGGGCACCGCCTTAATTAAGGCGACTGTCTTCGGCCGTAGGATTGCTAGAGCCCCATAGTCTAGGGTACCTAGGTATTTTAATCCTGTGCCATTGCATCTAGGTATAGTGATTAGATAGAGCTCAGGAGAGCTCGGTAAATTCATATTACTCCGCCCCCTGCCCTTCCGGCAGGAAGGTCTTTGTAAGTATTAAATATATTTATTATATTATACATTTAATAATCACTAGTAGTTGTATTTATTTAAGTATTTTTGTATTTATTTCGTTGTACATTTTTTATTTACGTACCCGCCCCTCAGACAGGGAGGTATATATATTAATTCTAAGTAATATCCAGTAATGAAGTAATAATTATAATATTTTCTTACCTACGGACCTCTGAACCGAGCAGTCGTGTTTATTTATTCTGGCTATTTACCCAAATACTTAAAATATGTAAGAAATTAGGAGTACATATAATCGAGGAGATTCGCGGATGGTGTTGATGCTTCCTTGCTTGCAGTGAGTACTTTCCTTTCTCTTTTTAATACTTCTTAAAAAGTAAGGACAAAGACATGGCGCATTTCGCGCACAAAACACTTGTTGTCCTTCACGCTCGCATGAGTTATCCTGTGTGCTACAAGAACCGTACACTTTAAGTTCATTCTATTGACAAAGCGGCGTCTCATTAAATTGGACGGCAATTTGTTTTGCACGAAATTCTCGATCAATTGCCAAAACATTTGAACTGTATTTGGCGAAATTCTTTTCAATAACAAAACAAATATGATGTCCTGGTACATATAGAGTTCATATCGTTAAGAAACATGCCAATAAAACTCTCGCCACCACCACCCGCGTCACCGTCTCCTTCGTCGTCACAACACGCAGTGGAAACAAATGTTAAAGATAAAGCAAAACCTACATCGGAGGGTGATAATGCTACTAATGTTTCAGTCGTGGTAAACGCGGTAAAGGTGTCAATGCGCGAAAAGTTTGCACAAGGGAAACTGCATTTATTGACGAACTAAAAAATATATTTTTCGTGTTTAAGGTGGAACAAAACCAAAAGATTGAGAAAATTTGCATAACTATTGAAATAATTATAAACTATACAAACAAAAAAAAAACAAACTTCAATTACGTTTTTATTGCAAAGTTATAAGTCTTCAAAAAAAACATGAATTACTTGATAGCGTTATAAAGATAGGCGCCGTTATTAAAGCCTCTATACAACAGTCTGAGATAAATGATATTTTTCGTATCGGTAATAAGGTTCATGACAATAGAACGACTATTGTAAAGTTCACTACTAACTTGAAATAAGAAAAATCTTAAAGTGCTATAAGAAATATAGTAAGGTGTAACGGTCACCCGATTGCCAGCCATGCCAAAGCTATGCCATGCCGCGTCGTCAAAGCCAAAGCCACAGCCAGAACCACAGCCTCAGCCAAAGCCGTAGCCATGACAACCAGTATGCCACGATAGCCACAGCAAAGAGAAAGTCAATTGACTAGCACGTCACGTCGGCTTGTCAACGTAACGGGCATTGCCGAGCGGCGATCCCCTCCTCGATTTAGAGTGGGGGTAAACTTATAAATAGGTCGCGCAGCGCATTTTGTAACATTATTGTGATCTGGAACCTAGCCTAAGCCTCTCTCCGAACTCTGTTCGATTATAACTTATACAATACATATCTACAATCAAGAAAATAGTTTTCGTTATCTCCTGTTTCACTCAGAAGTGGGATGAAGCGAAATCATCGTGACCTTCATGGATGTGGGGTGCGTCCACCCGGATGGGACCCCTCCTCGAGCGACAACGAGCAAGATGAAGACGGCGATTCTACACCACCGCCCGCCAGAAAAATTCTGAAACACCTCCTACAAAATGAGATCGACAAGGCCGTCCGCGAACTGGGTTCAGACATCGGTACATCCAAAAATCATCGTGCTGCGTCCCTCATTCCTGAATTCGACCCGGATGGCGAAGATAGTACAGTATCAGCATGTTTAAGAAAAATCGATCAACTCGGCGACATACATCGTTGGAGCGAAGAAATAAAAGCATTCCATCTGCAAGATAAACTACGAGGACAAGCTCGCAAATGGTACAACCGACTCGACGAGTATAATTATTCGTGGGACGAGTGGAAACAGATGCTGTTGCGTGCCTTTCCAAAACATCGGGACTACAGTGCATTATTAGACGAGATGATGCAAAGACGAAAGATGCCTAATGAAACAATTACCAAATATTATCAAGATAAAGTAGCCATGTGCTTCCTTTGTAAGCTATCAGACGGCGCCAGTGTGTCGTGCATTATTCGAGGCCTACCCTCATCTTTGCAACCAAATGCACGTGCTTTCCAATGTGAACGCCCTGATGAACTATATGAAGCTTTTCTCTGTGCCCTCGACGACTACCGCAGTCCCGCGTCAGAAATTCGCCTAACGAGTAAGGATTCTCGACCAATGCCTGCCGAAAAGAAGATCTTTACGGAAAATGATCCGTGCCCACGCTGTAAGAAGACGGGTCACATGTTGCGAAATTATACGCTTCCCGACCAACGTGTGTGCTTTAAATGTGGTAAGCAAGGCCACATCGCTACCCGCTGCAATAATTTATTTACAACCGCTCTTCAAAAATCTACGCTTGATGTGAACAACAGCGTCAAGGACATCAAGCTAATCCAAAACTATAATGACATCTACAAGAAAATAGCCAAGATCAACGGAATCCACGTGAAGACCTACATCGATACCGGAAGCCAGGTGAACGTCATGACCTGTGGGATCTCCAAATTATTATCTCTCGACGCCACACCTACGAGTACGATCCTAAAAGGCTTCGCCGGCGGGTTAATTACTTCCCGTGGAGAGGTAAAATTTAATCTCGAAATAGACGGTATTCAAGTTACTTGCGATGCGTATCTGACCAACATCGAGATGGGTGACATTCATTTACTCATCGGCCAACCCGTCATCAATGCCAGCGACATTTCACTCGTCGTAAGCAACGGAACAGCCACACTGATGCGCGAATCTGACTCCATGCCAAAGGAAGATGTGGTTGAAGAGCTCCACAAGTTCAAGATTGTTACGAATATGCGAGAAACGTTGCCACCAGGAGCTTCCATCATCAAGGTCTTGATATTGGGCAACCGCCAGAACAACGATATCTGTACCGCTGCACGCCACTACGAGTTTCAAGGAGTTTCCTACTCCCTGCCCGCCACTCTCCTCCGAGGCGACAGCGGGCACATCAAGGTTATCAACACCGGGACTGAGGACATTGTGTGGGAGGCTGGCCAGGTCCTCACACGCGCCGAGAGTTGCGATACATCATCCATCAAAAGTCAGGTTAGCCAAGCCAAGCCATATTTGCCTTTAAAGCCTTCTGATTTGCCTATTTCATGTGACTTGCCTAAAATATCTGTGCCGGAAAATATGCCTTTAGTTTTGTCTGTAGATAAAGATTCTAATCTGAGAATAGGTGGAGTTTTGTTAGACGACATAAAAATAGGTAATTTGAGTGAAATGGAACGTAAAGATTTAATCAAATTGTTAATTAGATTCAAACAAACTTTCGCAGTTAACACTAAAGATCTCGGTTGCACAAATTTAATTCAGATGCCAATTACTTTGACTACCAATAAGCCAGTATATCGACAACCATATAGGCTATCGCACTGTGAACAAGAAATAGTAAAATCTAAAGCCTCTGAATTATTAGAAGCCGGCATTATTAAAGAATCAGAGTCCAACTATGCTTCCCCAGTGATATTGGTAAAAAAAAAGAACGGGGATAGCAGACTGTGCATAGATTATCGCGCACAAAACGCCATAACCGTTAAAGACAGGTATCCGTTACCTAATATTGAAGATCATATTTCTAGGTTAGCCGGTAAAAAATATTTTACGTGTTTAGATATGTCTCAAGGTTACCATCAAGTGGCGTTAAAACCCGAGGATACTCATAAAAGCGCATTTATTTGTCAGGCTGGTCAATTTGAATATGTCCGTGTTCCATTCGGTTTAGCTAACTCTCCATCAGTTTTCATGCGTTTAATTAACAAAATAGTAAACTCCATCCATTTTTCTCAAAATGGCGGTAGTAGCGATTCTTGCGAGATTTTAGCATTCCTAGACGACATATTGGTACCCTCAGTTGACGTTAAATCGGGCCTTGAGATGTTAGAGGTTGTGTTAAATAAATTCGAAACCGAGAATCTGAAATAAAATATGAAAAGGTGTACGTTTCTACAAACTCGTGTAACATATTTAGGACATGAAATTTCTGAAAGTGGTGTGCAACCGGCAGAGTCAAAATTACCGCCGTGTCACAGTTTCCAGTGCCCAAAAATGTACACGAAGTTCGACAGTTTATCGGATTATGTAGCTATTTCCGTAAGTTTATTTATAAATTTGCTCAAATTGCTCGTGCCTTGACAAATTTAACAAAGAAAAACGTCGCATGGGGTTGGGGTAGTGACCAATTAGAGAGTTTTAACAAATTAAAAAGGTGTTTGTGCTCCAAACCGGTGCTAGCGAGCTAGAAACAGAAATACATACGGACGCTTGTAAGTTAGGCATAGCGGGTATATTATTTCAAAAACAAATTGAGGGTACTTTAAGACCAGTGATGTATTTCAGTCGTGTAACTTCTAAACAAGAAAGCGTATATCACAGCTACGAACTCGAAACACTAGCGGTTGTAGAATCTTTGAGAAAATTCCGTGTTTATGTAATTGGTAAACATGTAAAAATCGTTACGGATTGTACCGCGGTGCGTTCCACTTTAACAAAACGTGACATTATTCCGCGGATAGCCAGATGGTGGTTGATGATTCAAGATTACGATATAAGTGTAGAATACCGGCCCGGGGAGCGCATGAGACACGTCGATGCACTTAGTCGAAATCCTGTTGACGCGCTTAATGTTAATCGGCTTGAAGTATCCGATTGGTTCTTTACTGTTCAGTATCAAGATGAAAAAGTCAAAAACATAATTGACCGATTAAAATCTGGTTCAGCAGAGCGCGACTTAACAAAAGATTTCATACTGATAGATGATAGGTTATACCGCAAAACTCTGTGCGGTAATCGTCTTGTAGTGCCGGGACCAGCTAGGTGGAAAATTATTCTAATGCACCATGATGAAATAGGCCATGTAGGGTTAAACCGCTGCACCGAGCTTATTAAAAATGTTTACTGGTTTCCGAAAATGACGCGGTTTATTCGGAAATATGTTGCGGCGTGTTTACATTGCGCTTACGGAAAAGGGGAGCACGGGAAAAAGGAGGGTATGTTGCATCCTATTCCCAAACCAACTGAACCGTTCAGAACAGTACATGTAGATCACTTAGGACCGTTCTGTAAAACAAAAAAAGGCTATGTGTACATGTTAGTGATAACCGATTCATTTACAAAGTTTGTAATTGCGGAACCAACTCGGACAATAAACTCCATCGAGACAGTCAGGTTATTAAAACGAATTTTTGCTTTGTTTGGATACCCGGATAGAGTAGTGTCGGATCATGGAAAGGCCTTCACTAGTAGATATTTCAAAAAATTTGCTACAGACAAACAGTTCAAGCATACTTTAACTGCTATAGCTTGTCCTCGAGCTAACGGCCAAGTTGAACGTACCAACAGAACCATTTTGAACGCGTTACGAACTACCGATCCTAGTGAAGCCGGAAACAATTGGTCTAATAGTTTACCTGACGTAATCTGGGGTATAAACAACACTTTAAACGATACAACCAGATATAAACCTTACGACTTGATGTTCTCACGGAGTAGTAGGCCGTTATGTGATGTTTCTATTCCGGGGCGGGTAGTTGAATCGACTCACGTGAAACGCACCAAGGCTAGGCAGCGCATTGAAAAAGCTAGCGCTAAAATGAAACACCATTTTGATAAGTATCGTAAGCCATGTCACACCTATAAGAAAGGTGATTTAGTACTTTAGAAACAGGCTCCTACAAGTAGCGCGGCTAAAGTCAGTACTAAACTAGATGACCTCTATTCAGGGCCTTATATTGTCACAAAAGTTGTTGGTAAGGACAGATACAGAATCAGGAGTATAAAAGGTTTGAGAGGATATAAGAACTTCATGGGTTTAGTATCTGCTGACTCCTTGCGACCCTATCGAAGTGTAGCTCCTGTATCTGACAGTGCCAGCAGCTCTGATGAGCAATTAGAGACAGAAGACCTAATTGACTTACTGGAAAGCTAATTATGTTTCCCTTTCCCATTGCGGGAGCAATTGTTTCAGGATGGCCGACTGTAACGGTCACCCGATTGACAGCCATGCCAAAGCTATGCCATGCCGCGTCGTCAAAGCCAAAGCCACAGCCAGAACCACAGCCTCAGCCAAAGCCGTAGCCATGACAACCAGTACGCCACGATAGCCACAGCAAAGAGAAAGTTAATTGACTAGCACGTCACGTCGGCTTGTCAACGTAACGGGCATTGCCGAGCGGCGATCCCCTCCTCGATTTAGAGTGGGGGTAAACTTATAAATAGGTCGCGCAGCGCATTTTGTAACAGGTTTTTTTGATTTTTTTGGTCCGATTTTGGTTCTGACAGCGAGTGGTCGCATTCACGAGCCAACATCGTTCGTTCATATATTACGAAACTTTATTCGTAATTTCTCTTATTAATTCGTCGTAATTAGTGAAGTGTTTTTACGTGTTTATTTGCATATCGCGTGCTGATAAGGTAAGTGAGTTGCAAATAATCGAAACTCAGTTCGTTCGCGGTCTCGCGGTAGTTTTTCCGCGCGCTTTTGTAACGGCTTCTTCGAAGCCGTTAACCGTGTAAATCCTTTGTTATAAGGTCGACGGTTGAAACCTAACGGTGTCAACGAAGCCGTCGGAGCGTGCCCCGAGCGCTCGCTGTCTGCCTCTCGTTGGTTAGACAGCACTCTCGGACGGGCCTGGGAATCTTAGCCTTTGTCTATTCACATAGTTAAGCCCCAGGTGTCTCCCGCCCACCTTGCCGATCCTGCACGACTCCATCCCTACGGTGCGTTTGGGCACCGCCTTTATAAAGGCGACTGTCCTCGGCCGTAGGATTGCTAGGGCCCCGTAGCTTAGGGTACCTAGGTACACACATCCTGTGCCATTGCACTCAGGCACAAGGTCTTTAGATCGAGCTCAGGAGAGCTCAGTAAACTCATATTTTCCACCCCCCTGCCCTTCTGGCAGGGAGGTCTTTGAAAATATTAAATATATTTATTTTATATTTTATTTCCTCATATATATATTTATATTCCTTTCTCTATTAATATATATTTTTTTCCTTATACGTAACGGATTTTACCCCCCCGCCCCCCTGCCCTTCAGGTAGGGAGGTACATATATATCGGTGCGCGTACTCGCATTCCTTTCTATTTATAGATTCAGTTTATAAAATTTTTTTCCTTGTTCTATTTATAACTTGGCACTACAGTTTTTTTTACCCCGCCGCCCCCCTGCCCCTCAGGTAGGGAGGTATATACAAATATTTACATACATATATATATATATATATATATATATATATTTAATTTATTTTAGTATTGTCTATATTTTTATATTGTACTTATAACTTTTTCTTTTTTTTATTTTTATTACATTTATTTACTGTACTATACTGCCCTGCTAAGCGCAAAAGCGGTATCTCAAAAAAAATCGTAAAATTGATTTTTATGCCATCGGATAGCTTTAAAAAATACGCATCTACTGGACTAAGCCATTTAGCACTATCTTGTTCAAAACGTATGAAAAAACCTTAAGAAAGATTTTTCTATCTCAGTTTTACCATATATCACTAAGGGTGTTAGAGGTATATTAATATTACGTAGGCAACCAGCCGCAAATTTAAATATCGCTAAAATTCTTAAATAAATACACAACTTTTGCTTAGCCGATAAGCGGTAAGTAGGATGAGTAAAATCAGTAATGAGTTACCGCTATAATGCTTAGTATTTTAATGCTTGCATAATACGCAAATTGTTTTGAATGAGTGAGATACGGTTGCAATAGCAAAATTAAATTAGCCCTTATGGTTTTACTGGATAAGATCGAATTTCTAATACATTTTACAGTGATTTATCCCTGCCCTTGGCAAATTCGTTCGCAAATTCGTGTCATAACTTGTTTGTTTTTGTTGTGAAGAAGAGGTCATGATATTTGTGCAAAATTAAGAAAAAAACTGTAAATTAAGGTGCTTAATGGGGTAACTTCATACATTGACATTCAGGTAAGTCCTATTAAATATTATTTTAGCATTTTGTAACCATAATCATTGCAAAATTAGAAATTTTGTGTTAAACTTTCTTGCGGTTGGCGTGCGCGCCCTCGTACGCATTCGTACTTAGCAAAATTGACCTTGATCTACCAGAACATAAAGTACATTATTTTTAATCATATTTTCCCAGCCATACGGTTATTGTTGTTCCGATGATAATAAGTTGATTTGCACTTTACATTACGTAAGTGCAATATTTTAATTTATTTCCCAAATATATAATTTGTATTATGTTTGTTAAAGATAACTAAACGTTTTTGATGAATAAAATAATTCAGTTATACTTATTAAATATTGTTACAGATAAACCATGTCGCAAAGAAATACGAAAATGATGATGCTTTTAGCACAAAAAAATAAGGCGTTGAGGGAAAAGTTTAAGGAATCCAAACAATTACAACGTAATATTAAAACGATCGATCCCGACTTTTTTCCTACTAGTGATTCAGATGATGATCCCGCATTTTCAAGATTCAACAGTGCTGATCAATTACTAGCTCCGATTCTTCCTTCCTCAAATGGTTTCGACTTTGAAGATTCACATTTTTTATCGGGTCCGTGTACATCAAACGTTGATTATTTCGCTATGCATCAGGATGATCAAAACACAGAAATCGGGAATAACAACAAATCCCCTAACTCGTTGATCACATTGACAACTGTGCCAATTATTGAACATAATGATTTAAGTGACATATCATCGCCAGGCTTTTGTTTTAATACACACAACATACACAATGTTTTTAATTGCGGTAATCCAGAACCTTTGATCACAGATACTATTGAAGATCAACAAAGATCCTGTATTTTTCAAGATGATACAGAAAAAATATTGATAACTGCTTCCGATAATACTATTTGCACTTCTGAATCTCTTAGGAATAATTCAAATGTGATAAGTGTTCAATACGAAAAATCTGTTGAGAATTCATCTCAAGGACACGAAGTGACACCAAATGATAATCTTAGGGACACCGAGAATCTGACACAAAACGAGATAGCTGATGGAAATACACATAATCTTACAACTTATACTAAGGCCGGTACAATTAGGAAAAGAAAAAAACACGACCAACCTCTCAAAGTCAGAAATGAAGTGAAAAAAAGTGAGATTAGAGAGAAACATAACGTTAAACCACCCTGTCCTGCTTCATGCAAAAAGCAGTGTATCCAAAATATATCGGAAGAGCAGCGAAAAATTATAAATGAGAGCTTCTGGAGTTTGAATGACAAAGAGAGGAAGGCTTATTTGCTGCATCACACCTCAGCTAAATCTGTGAAACAAAGAACAGTAACAAGATTTGAATCAGAGGAGTACAGAAAAAAAGTAAGCTACAGTTATTCACTTAAGGACGTGCTCGGTACAAAGTATGGAGTATGTAAAACCTTCTTTTTGACAACTTTGGGCTACAAATCATCTAATGACAAACCTTTACATACGGCTTTGGCCAATTCTAACGACACGGTTGCACCACCAGTAGACAAAAGACTGGGAGCTACTCCTCACAATAAAATTGAATCTACTCCTATTAAGGAACATATAATGAGCTTTGAGCCGAGTATATCTCATTACAGGCGTGAACACGCTCCCAATCGCTTATACTTACCCAGTGATTTGACAATCAGTGCGATGCATAAAGACTTTTTAGAAAAAAATCCGTCTTGCAAAGTATCTTACGATAAATATCGAGAAGTAGTCGCAGAATTAAATATTTCTTTTGTAAAGCTTGGCCACGAAGAGTGTGAGGACTGTGAAGAGTTCCGTTTACACGATGATACACATACCAAAGAAAACCTTAAAGAAGACTGTCTAGGTTGCACGAAGTGGAAAAGTCATAACAAACGGGCATACATGTCCAGAGAGCAGTATAAATTAGACAGTGAGCTAAATGAAACTGATACTGTTGTATATTCTGCTGATTTACAAAAAGTTATCATGCTGCCCAGGATAGACATGTTCAAAACTGCTATTTTTACTCATAGGATAGTGGTTTACAACGAAAGTTTCGTGCCAACTGGTCAAGGCCGAAAAGATTTGAGTGTTTTTCCTGTACTATGGTATGAAGGGTTGTTTGGACGTTCCAAAGCCGAAATTATAAGTGCATACTATCAATTTTTTATTTTTCATCGGGATAAAAAAAATATCATACTATGGGTTGATAATTGTTCCTCCCAGAACAAAAACTGGACGTTTTTTTCTTTCTTAATTTATATTATAAATTCTAAGGATATCAACGCCGACAAGATTGTCATCAAATATTTTGAATCCGGCCACACCTTTATGTCAGCTGATAGTTTCCATCATAGGGTAGAGCTGTCCATAAAACGCATGAAAAACAAAATTTATGATTTCGCAGATTTTTCTCAGGCAGTTAGCACTGCAGGAAAAAATGTAAAACTTAAAGAGATGAACATGCAAGACTTTTATGACTGGGATGATTATACCACACAATATGCACTGTCTCGAATTAAACCGCGTCCATATGTCAGCGAAATGGTTGAAGTTGAAGTTAAAAGAGGCAGTTTTGATATCACCTACAAAACAGGATTCGATCAAAATGCAATTACTGCTAGCATTATAGGAAAAAAATTTTTAAAAAGTCATGTGTTGCCTCCACCAAAAAAGAAAACTGCTCCGGAAGGAATTTCAAGAAACAAAAAAGAAAATATTTTGAAATCTTTTCAAAATATAATACCACAAAATAGAATGTCCTTTTGGAGAGAACTCCCTACTTTTGACTACTAAAATTCCTTCCAAAAACCGTTTGTTTTTAAATATTTTTTTATGTAATTTCAAATTTTAATAATAAAAAAACGTTATATATATACTTTAATTGTTTTTTTTTTCAAATAATACATATTTTATTCGATAGAAAATACATTCCTTTTTGTATACACACATGTTTGAGAAGAGCTAACGAAAAAGCGGTATCTCAATTTTAATTCTATAGTTTACTAAGCGGTGTAACCGTATCTCATGAATAAAGTACATTATTATACATTTTTGATAATTTAACTAATGTGATAACAAATACACCCTATATAATATATAAATAATATTTAACAAATAAAAAAAACTATACATAAAGTATATATATAACTATTTTTACATAACTTCAATTATCTCAAAACTCGCTTTCTTTGAGTTACCGCTTTTGCGCTTAGTTGGGCAGTATAATACCCCACAAACCCGCCACCGGAATGGCCACACTAAAGAACGCAGACCTAGACTCTGCTCTAGAGTTCCTCAGGGTTAGGTACCCAGAAGTGTATCGCGCGTATCTGAACCAGGCGTCTCCGCCGGTCAGGAAGCCTGTCGCGCTCATAAATGCATCCGACAAAAAGATGCAACAGTTAGGGGAAAATAAGTCGATAGTGGCGGTCGAGCCTTCAGCTCCCGCCACCTCGTCGGTTAGGTCCCCTACACCGAACCCCATCGCCTCCACGTCATCCGATTTCGCGAGGATGACGTCTTTCGCGATCAGACCAGTTCCGCAGTCGGCACGAACAAATACGTGCGCACCGGGGCTCTCAACCGGTGCCGCGTGTTCGATACCGACGGAGAACAGTTTTTCTCCGCTGTCCCCAGAGGACAGTCTCGACCGTCGGCCATACGTAAGGCCGGACTCACGCGCATCGTGTGTGAGCTCGGTCGGTATGAGCTCTGACCATTCACGCTCTAGCTCAGATATGAGCACGCTGACAGAGAACGATTACGAGGAGGTTGTAACCGCTCGTAAATCGAGAACAAAGAGGAAGCGAGGGAAGCGCACCGTCTCGGACAATGGACCGGTAAAACGGTTCATAATACCTGATGGTGAGGGAAGCCGAGCGGTTTCGCCGGCGCCTTCCTCCGCAGCCTCTGCACCCGCTCAGGCCGCTCCCGCGCCCCGCGTCACATGCCGCGCCCGCGACCCGCGCCACACCCACGACCGCGACTCGCGCCCCCGCTTCCGGCCCCTCGGGCTCGGCTGGCCAGGCTCAGCCGCAGCAGGGCCGCATTCCACCGCCCGTCATCATCCAGGACAAATCCGCCTGGACCCGAATCTCGGCGGATTTGCACGCTAGGAAAATTCATATCATCAGTGCGACGAGTACCCCCGCGGGTATTCAAGTCAAGGTTCAGACGTCGCTGACCCATAAAGCGTTAACCGCTTATCTCAGGGATGCTAGGCAACCTTTTTATACCTACACGCTCGAAGAGGAACGCCTCCTTCGAGTTGTTATTCGCAGGGTGCCCAAGGAGCTCCCCCTGCCCGAAGTCGCAGCTTCACTGCGATCTCAGGGATTCCCTGTCCGGGATACATTCAGAATGTATCACCGTTTAAACAAAAAGCCGTACGATATGGTTACGGTACTTCTAGACCGAACGAAGGAGGGAAAGAGTATTTTTTCCCTGAAGTCGGTGTGCGGTTTAACAGGGGTCATCGTAGAACCCCCCCGCAAGTCACATATCCCCTCGCAGTGTCACAACTGCCAAAATTACGGCCACTCAGCCAGTGGCTGCCATCTTCGGCCCAGGTGCGTAAAGTGCTTGGGCGATCACTCCACTAAGGAGTGCACTCGCACCCCTGACACGGCGGCTCCTCCGAGCTGCGTGCTATGCGGACCTCTTCCAAGGGGAAAGCTTCGCCACTCTGGCGCAAATCCTCAGTAGGCACGCTATTGAGGATATCATCGCGTTTAACGATGCGATCAAACGCTCGTCGGACCCTATGAAACAGTTGGGTATCATTGCCGCTTTCCCTCACATTGCAGCTACTCTGCAGTGTATATATTCAAAAAAATAAATTAAATATTTAGATTTTTAGTTTTTTTTTTATATAGTTTTTTTTAGATTTCAACTAATAGATGGATAAAATCAAACCCCGCGGTTAGACTTTGTCCTTTTTTAATGTTAACGGTTTTACTAAAGATAAAGCCTGTCGCGACTTGTTATCTGACTTCCTTCAGAAGCATCAGATAGATGTGTTTCTGTTACAAGAAACACATCTAAACAACAGTTTCCGCAATCCAACGATTGCCAACTACAGTATAGTAAGAAATGATCGTACCGCAGGCCGAGGCGGCGGCACGATGATTTACTATAAGAGATCTCTCTATTGTACAGAAATAGAGCCACCGAAACTCGATAATTTAGAAGTATCGATATGTAAAATAGGGATGTCCGGACATCAATCGATACACATAAGTGTCCGCGTATCTCAGTCCGAAAAAGAAATTAATTAAAAACGATCTGTTAGCTCTCTTCTCGCTGGGCGGGGCGGTTATAGTGGCCGGCGATCTCAATAGCGGGCACGTTATCTATAACAGTTCGAGGACTTCCGCTAACGGTAGGTCGCTTGCTGTTCTGGATAACGAGCTCGTGTTCGATGTCATAGCTCCTACTGAGCCCACTCATTTCCAGACAAACTGTACTCCTACAGTACTGGATGTCGCTTTCCTTCAAGGAATCGCGCTTCCGGTAAGACGTATAGAAGTCTTACATGAACTCGATTCTGACCATCGTCCCGTCATTCTTCAACTAGGTCAACCTGAAGATATCGGGCCCTCCTCCGTCCAAGTGGTTGACTACGCGCATCTCCGGAGATATCTCCGTGATAACATATCAATGATCGTACCGCAGGCCGAGGCGGCGGCACGATGATTTACTATAAGAGATCTCTCTATTGTACAGAAATAGAGCCACCGAAACTCGATAATTTAGAAGTATCGATATGTAAAATAGGGATGTCCGGACATCAATCGATACACATAAGTGTCCGCGTATCTCAGTCCGAAAAAGAAATTAATTAAAAACGATCTGTTAGCTCTCTTCTCGCTGGGCGGGGCGGTTATAGTGGCCGGCGATCTCAATAGCGGGCACGTTATCTATAACAGTTCGAGGACTTCCGCTAACGGTAGGTCGCTTGCTGTTCTGGATAACGAGCTCGTGTTCGATGTCATAGCTCCTACTGAGCCCACTCATTTCCAGACAAACTGTACTCCTACAGTACTGGATGTCGCTTTCCTTCAAGGAATCGCGCTTCCGGTAAGACGTATAGAAGTCTTACATGAACTCGATTCTGACCATCGTCCCGTCATTCTTCAACTAGGTCAACCTGAAGATATCGGGCCCTCCTCCGTCCAAGTGGTTGACTACGCGCATCTCCGGAGATATCTCCGTGATAACATATCTTCTCCCAGTCTCAGTAGGATCCCGGATGAGGTGAAATCCGTCAGCGACGCTGACCTTGCGATCGATTCCTTGGTCGATCACCTGCAGACGGCGGTCAGGGTGTCATCCAAAGAGGTGAAAGCGGCGAACGATCGCCGCTTCGTGCTCCCTGCCGACGTCCGGGTATTGATCACGGAGAAGAACGCGGCGACGCGCGCGCACGATTCATACCCGTCCGAGGAAAATCGCGTTCGCTTACGAGCCCTCCAGAGGGAGGTTAAGAATCGTATCACGGAGATCCGAAATAAAAGATGGGAAGACCTTCTCGAAGGTATTCAACCGTCCCATCTGGCTTTCTGGAATTTAGCCAGGAAGCTAAAATCTGTTAATAAAGTCTCCATGCCCCCGTTGCAGAGAGGGTCTGGGGAAACTCCTGCTTTTGAGAGTGTAGAAAAAGCGGAATGCTTAGCCGCTACACTCGAAGAACAATGCTCACCCAATCCGGGTGTATCACTCAGTCATTTGGTGGAAGTGGAATCCAAAGTAGAGTCACTTCTGTCCTCTTCACCCGAGGCCTCGTTAGACCCTGTCACGTCTGACGAGGTTCGGTTAACCATTAAAGGCCTTAAGCCTAAAAAATCTCCCGGTCCGGATGGTATCAGGAATGAAGTTTTGAAACTTCTTCCTGACCAGCTCATCGCTCTTCTGGTTTGCATCTTCAATGCGGCCATACTTCATTGTCACTTTCCAGCTGTTTGGAAAAGGGCAACAGTCATAGACATTCATAAGCCTGGCAAAAAGTCAAATCTGCCAGAGAGTAATAGACCCATTAGCCTCTTGAACACTCTAGGCAAGGTATTCGAGAAACTCCTTATGAGTCGTCTCCTCAAGGAAGTTGAGGAAAAAAAGATCATTCCGGAAGCACAGTTCGGCTTTCGAGCCAGACACTCGTGCACAGACCAAGTGCTTCGCCTCACGGAGCACATCAAAGCCAACTTTGTTAAGTCAAAGTTTCCCAACTCTCCCTACCGCACCGTTGCGGTCTTTTTCGATGTCGCTAAGCCTTCGATAAGGTATGGCATGCCGGGCTCATCTATAAATTACACCAGTTCGGAATACCGGACAGGTTAATTTTTATTCTAAAAAAATACCTCGACGACCGCTCCTTTTGCTATAGAGTGGAAGGAGCCCTCTCTTCAGAGCATCCTGTTCGAGCAGGAATTAGATATCATCCGTCGTACACAAAGGTCGATGGATACGTTCGGAGAATGGTGCGTCAAATGGCGCATTGCAATCAATCCGGATAAGACTGCATCCATTCTTTTCCAACCGAACGTCCCTAATAAAGTGCTCAGCAAAAATCTCTCCTTATACGGTAAGGATATTCAGTGGGCTTCCGAAATCAAGTATCTCGGAGTCACTTTAGATAGGAGACTTAGTTTCATTCCCCACATCAGAAAAGTCACAAAGAAAGCTCTCATGATTATGGCTCAGTTGCGTCCTATTTATACTGGACCAAAAATGTCTCTCCGTAGCAAAATGACCCTTTATAAAACTTGCGTAATACCTATTCTTAGGTACAGCTGTCCCGCCTTCGCTCATAGTTCCAAACATTCTCTGAAAAAACTCCAAATTGTTCAAAATAAATATATTCGTAGGTCGGTTTGTGCGCTCGATACCATGAGAAACATAGACCTACACAAAGATCTAGAGCTTCCGTCCATAGAAGGGTATATCCGGACCCTTTCAAAAACACACTTTGAGAAAGCTGAAGCACACTCAAATTCGCTCATTAAGACTTCCGTCTCCTACGTTCCCACGCCTAATGAGCAGTTAGCAGTTAGCAAAACAGGAGGAAATAAATGTACGAATGAAAAAAGGACAACAAAATAAAACTTCATTCAAAACTCCGGACAACAATAAGCCTAAAACGGTAAAAACACCTAATAATAATAATAATGATAATTTCAAAAAAACCATTCATTTCCAAAATGATATGGAAAATGAAGATAACGACATTATCCGCGATAATGAAAAAGACTCTTCCGAGGACGAGGAAAATTTTCCCGAGGAATTGGAAGAGGATCCAATAACATAACGTTTTTAAATAACATACAAAACTACAGTCGCCTTCCCTATATATTTATAGAGGAATTAGGAGGTCGATTTTTGATAGACACAGGTGCATCGCAATCATTAATAAATCCTGAAGTTATAAAAAATTATAAAAATATTTCTTACAAAATAAAAAAAGAAGTTCATTATATTAAAACAGCGCATGCTACTAATAAGCACAGTAGAGTAGCATTATTAAAACTTCCAAAAAAAATATTAATAGAAGAAATCACACATAAATTATTATTGTTTAACTTCGACTCAGACTTTATAGGATTATTAGATCTAGACTTTCTAATGCCACTTGATTGCGAAATCAACATTAAAAAAATGATATTACATACCAGAAAAGCAAATATACCATTAAAAGACGACATTAAGTCATACACTAAAATTAAAGCAAATAACGAACAAGTCATTAATTTACTTTGTAATTATAAAAACGGAGAATACCTATTAAAAGAAAAAAAATGCAAAAACGGTCTTATATTCCCTTCCGCATTTATATCAGTAAAAACGGAAATTTTGTAACAACTGTAATCAACCCCACAGAGGAAGTTATCGAATTTAAAAATAGTTGTAACTTTCTCTTAGAGAAATTAAAAAATTAACGAAATTAATGTTCACCAAACAAAAGATAGTAAAGTCGAAAATAAAAATGAAATATTAGAACAAAATTTAAATAAACTAATAACAACACATATGAATTCCGAAGAAAAACGGGAAATCAAAAATTTATGCTATAATTATCGTGACATATTCTATAGTGAACGAATTCCACTCACGTTCACTCATAAAATTAAACATAAACTTTAATTAATTGACGAAAAACCTATATACGTAAAAAAATTTAGACAAGCTCCTAAGCAAAAGGAGGAAATTAAAAAACAGATAGAACAATTATTAAAACAAAAAATTATACAAGAAAGTAATTCACCATGGTCATGTCCAGTGTACCAAAAAAATTAGATAAAACAGGTAAACAAAAATGGAGATTAGTTATCGACTATAGGAAATTAAATGAAAAAACGATGGAAGACAAATATCCAATTCCAAACATTGAGGTCATATTAGATAAATTGGGCAGAGTTCAATATTTTACGACACTAGATTTAGCTTCTGGATACCATCAAGTAGAAATGGATCCAAATGATATTGAAAAAACTGCATTTACAGTAGACAGAGGTCATTACGAATTTCTCAGAATGCCATTTGGTTTAAAAAATGCTCCAAGTACATTCCAACGTCTAATGGACTCAGTACTACGCGGTATTGACAATGTACTGACGTACCTTGTGACGTCATAATCTATTCTACCTCTTTACAAGAACATCTTTATAAATGTAAACAAAGTATTTAGCAGATTTCGTGCTCACAATTTAAAAATACAATTAAAAAAATCTGAATTTTTATGTAAACAAGTTAAATTTTTAGGTCATACTTTAACTAATGAAGGTATTAAGCCGAATCAGGATAAAATAATAGCAATAAAAAACTTTCCACTACCTAAAACGCAAAAGGAAATTAAATCATTTCTAGGTTTAGTTGGACATTATACAAAATTCTTCTATAAATTCTAAAAGTCTTCTATAGACTTTGCAAAATTAACGAAACCGCTAACTAAATGTTTAAAAAAAGGTAGTAAAATAAATCATTCAACAGAATTGATCGATGCATTTAATAAATGTAAAAATTTATTAACCAATGCACCGATCCTTCAATACCCGGATTTTGACAAACCATTCATACTAACAACAGATGCATCAGATGTAGCTTTAGGGGCAGTATTATCGCAAGGAACTTTAGGTTCAGACAAACCGGTAGCTTACGCTTCACGTACACTATTGGACACAGAACAAAGATACTCTACAATAGAAAAAGAATTGTTAGGTATCATTTGGGAAACAAAATATTTCAGACCATATTTATATGGAAAAAAAATTACAATTTATACAGATCATCGTCCATTAACTTGGTTGATGTCAATTAAAGACCTAAACTCGAAATTAACACGCTGGCGTCTTAAATTAGCCGAATACGATTTCGACGTACAATATAAAAAAGCCAAACTATCACCAATGCCGACGCACTTTCGAGAATTCAAATAATACACCACAATAAATTAATTACAAATAAAAACATTGCAGACACACAAACTAATACATCACAAGAAGAATTAGATATTAGCAATATAGATATTAGAACATTATTAGATATGCCTACCACACCAGAAAACATTGAACAAAATATTCAATAGGAAACAATAGAAAAATTAACAGAGATAGACGACGCCATAGATAGACAATTAAAGCAGTTTTATATTAGGAAAACACTTGGCGATACATATAGAATCGATAATAGATCTAAAGGTAAAAATAGTATAAAGGACGTTTGGTTTCCTATAAACAACACAAAGGAACAAATTATCCAATTTTTAAAAGAACACACAATACCAGATAGGACATTTTATTGTTATTTCCATCACACTGAATTTTATCCATTATTCTGTCAAGTATACAAAACCATTTTTAATAATCGAGGTCCAAAATTAATTAGATGTTTAAATAGAGTAACTTTAATAGAAAATTTGAATGAACAAATTGATTTAATCAGGACATATCATGAAGGTAAAACAATACACAGAGGTATTCAAGAAACTTATAAACATATACACAGAAATTATCATTGGCCAAATATGCTAAACACAATTCAAAAATTTATAAATAAATGTGAAACTTGTATGAAGAGTAAATACGAACGTAACCCACTTAAAATACCACTTTCGCTAACAGAAACACCCTGCAAACCTATGGAACATATTTATATGAATCTATACAGTAGTGGAGGTGTAACATTCTTAACAATAATCGATCATTTCACAAAATACGCACAAGCAATTGCACTCACAGCATCAACAAGCATTCATATAGCTGAATCATTAATAAGTTTATTTGCAATAATCGGCATACCTAACAAAATTACCACAGACTCAGACTCCAAATTAAATAATGAAGTTATAACAGAAATATGTGCTATACATAACATACACATACATTTCACTACACCCTATAACTCCAACTCAAATTCACCAATAGAAAGATTACACTCTACATTAGCAGAAATGATTAGAATTCAAAAAATAACAGACAATGATGAACCTATAAACTTAATGAAATATGCTATTATAGCATACAATAACTCAATACATTCAGCGACAGGATTTACCCCATTGTAATTAAACATAAACAAATTATGGAAAATATTCACAAACTTGTTAACACAAAACTTTCGTCAGATAAACAATTAAATATAGTAAAGGCAAACAAAAATACTGAAGCAATTAATTTTAAAATTGGTGACAAAGTTTATAAACAGGTAGCCAAAACAGCCCGTAGTAATAAATTAGAGCCAAAATATTTAGGACCATATACCATTGTCAGAATACACCCTGAGCAAATAGCTGAAATAGTAGGAAGTCATGTGAACGCAAAAACAATCCGAGTTCACTTCCGATTACTAAGGCGTCCTGAAAATGTTTCAGAATCGCCATCACCTGCATCGCTATGTTCCGGTTCGCCGCAACTACAGCAATAATACAACCAATAGATAGTACTAATGGCATACTAATACTATCTGAAGCAAAAGTCCAGTATCAAATAGATACTTACTATTTAGCCGTAATCTATAATATCACTCACTTAACTAATATTTTTTCAGACATATATAGTAATTATTATACATTTAAATTATACCGAAATAATGTTACAAACCAAATAATACAAAAACAAATTGAATATTTAATAAATACAATAGAAAGTAAATTAGCATACTTAGATCTAAAAACCGTAGGTTTAAGACATATACAAAAAAGAGGTTTAATAAATGGAGTAGGATCCATAATAAAGGCAATAACAGGAAATTTAGATGAAAATGACGCAATCAGATATGAAAATAAAATAAAAAACTCAATTAATAATAACAATATTAATAAAAAGAGAATTTTGTCTATAATGAAAGCTTTCATGACAAACTATGAAACTAGTTTATCAAATATTATATTAAATCAAAAACAATTAGAGTCAGTAATTATCAATCAAACTCAACAAAATTCTATTTTTAATTCAATTAACGTGTTAAGTGAAATCGAGAGATCACTTCAACAGTTATATGACAAATTAGCAACTTTGGAAAATGCCATTATATTTTCACATCTTGGAAAAATGCACCCTAGTGTAATAGACCCAAGTCAATTGATCGAAGAATTAAAAAATATTCAAACACAAATAGAACTAAAATTAATATTTAATCCAACTATTAAAAATATATATTAGTGGGAAAAAACCATTAGTCAAAGCCTACACAACCAAGGAAACATTAAATTTCATATTAGAAATACCATTAGTTAATAACCACCTATATAACCTGTTACACCTGTATTCTATACCTAACATAAACAACACAATCCTAATTCCTTCAAATCCTTACATTGTCCTGGGAAACAACGAATTCGCGTACCCCCACGAACCATGTGCAAGAATAACACCAGAAGAAGTCATTTGTAAACACCTAGAATGGCAAACTCTACAAAAATCCACGGATTGCCTAGCACAGTTAATACAACACGAAGAACCACATAAATAATAATAAATACTAATACCAATAAATAATATATACGCAACAGCCAAATATAAGGATAATTTAATACAACAACTTAAAGAAAATAGTTGGTTAATTATAACAGAAAAAGAGGAAATTATAAAAACTACATGTGGTGAAGATATAAAATATCAACGTAACAAAGGTGTTACTTTGATAACAATAAATAGTAATTGCAAAGCTCAAATCATGAATAGAATACTAACTACTCACCAAAAACAAATTAAGGTACAAGAAAATATACCATTACCACATGTATATAAAGCACTAAAAGAAAATTTCATCAAAATCAATTTAGAGGATAATAATTTAGACAATCTGAAAAATTTGATTCAAAAAGTAGAAAATTTAAAAGAAAATTCTGAAGATAATATAGTCAGCATACAATCAACACCAAGTTGGCCATCTATCTTCTTATATATTATACTTAGTGCATCAGCAGCCGCAATATACAAACTTTGGTGGAAACCTAGGACGACGCGAACCTCAGACCAGCAGCATCAAGTCGAGGACATAGCTCTTCAGCCGCTACAGTCATCGGTGCGCCTCTCACTTAAGGGTGGAGGAGTTACGTCAGCATAACCATCACTAATTGGTATAACTAATTGGTATCATATAGGTCAAGTGACATCCATTACAATAAATAATGAGTAACTGTATTCTTAAACGTGTATTTGTAATCCATATAAGTATTCTTTATTGTTAATTAGAACAGATAAGGATTTTATAATGTATCCGTATGAAATAAGAACTCTGTTATGTTTAGTATTTAAGCATTTGTAATTTAATAATAAAACAGTTCTGCACTGCTCTTTAAGCAAACAACTTGTATTTTTTTAAGCCTAGTCCCCAGGTCCACAACATAACTCCCGGACAGACAAAATAATACCTGACTTAGGTACAACTAAGAGGCCCAGAGTACCTCCAATTTTCTTCGACGGGTCGATGCCTGAGTTTGCTGAGCGACTCACAGATGAGATTGTAGGGTATAAACGACTAATGGATATTGAACGAAGAGCGCATTCTCGTTTAAAATTACCATTAAATGTAGCTAACCATGAGTTCCCGGTATGTGACATCACAAAATTACAACACGTGGACAAATATTGAAACAGTGCAAAGCCATTATATGGGGCGAAAGTACAATGGCCCACAGAAAATCACTAGAAGCACTCAATAATACACCTCAAGAGTTGCGCGTCAACAGGAATATAATGGGAGGTGTATTGTTAACCCCGTGTAACATTTCTGTAACAAACTATAAAAGATTCTATAAATTCATACAGATCATACTTATTCCCTTTTAACTCATTGTATCTTCCCTGTTACACATCATACTAAGGAAATTATACACCACGTCACACAGAGATGGCGATACTAGTATGAAATTGATTGTTTAATTTGACAGGTAGGTAGTGGCGACAAGTAGGTACGTGTAAAAAAGTTTGAAATTCGTTAAAAATAGTTTTTCTTGCTAAGCTGATACGGTTTTCTCTGGGACTTTCGGGTAAGTACCTAAAATTAGATATTACATAGTATGTCGTTACATTTTTTGTATTTTTATACTAAAAAGATAACTATTTAGGTTTGTAACATTTCTGTAACATTGATTAGCAAGTGTAAAATTTTTAAAAATTAATTACCTTATCACTGGTGAAGACAGTGAAGATGGAATGGATTCTGGTGACGGTGATGTAATAGATCCCAACTTTGAACCATTTGAAAATTTTATGTCTGACATAACTCCGATACAGCAGGTATTGACTTAAATTTGACTTAATCAATGAACTTGGAGATAGTAAAACTATTAACCTACTGTACCAGATAAGCAAGCAACAACAGCAGGCTCAAGTTCTAGAAAAAAAGAAGCTAGAGAGAACTGCAATGGAAACTAAAGAATTTTATTCTAAACGACCAGCAAGTTAGGTTTTCAGTAAGTAGCACATTGCCAAATGACTTATTGGAACTGGATACGCCTATACAATTATTTCTCCATTTTGTTTCCTAAAGAAATTACGCATTTTATCGCTGAACAGACTAATTTATACATCATACAAAAAAATCCTAACCAATCTTTATCCGTTACTGAATCTGATATTCAAAAATATATTCGAATCGTTTTTCTCATGTCTTTGATAAAACTACCGAGAGTCACTAGTCACTGCAATACAAACATTGGAGACACCTTTGATATATGAAACAATGCCCAAAAATAAATTTGAGAAAACACGCCAATACATTCGATTCAATGATAATTCAAACATTCCTCAATTTAATGCACCAGATGCTGACCGATTATATAAAATACGACTCATTGTCGCTAAATTGAATGAACATTTTAGCTAAATTATCAAGGAGAAATATTTGTGCGTTGATCAACAAATTTGCTCTACAAAAGCCAGAAATACTATGAAGCGTTACAATCCGAAAAAGCCTCATAAATGGGAATACAAAATATATGTGCTTTGTGGAGTCACTGGGTTCGCTTACAAATTCGAAATAGAAACTGGAGCTGAAAATTTTGTTCTCCCTGGTGAGCCTGACTTAGGTGCTTCGTCTAATGTAGTTATGAGAATGGCACCTGATATCCCAAAGTATCAAAACTATAAACTATATTTCGATAACTATTTTACGTCTTTGTCATTACTGGAGCATTTGGCAAAAGAGGGAATTGTGAGCTTTGGGACGATACGACGCAATTGAATCCCCAACTGTAAATTACCCACTGAGAAGGAGGTATCAAAGAAAGAGCGTGGTTATTCCATGGAATTTGTGGCTGATTTTGACGCCATTGACAACTCTAATGTTATATGGAAAGATAATAAAGTTATAACGATGGTATCAACTTTCGTAGGAGAAATGCCCAAGTCACAACAACAACACAACACAACAAAACAGCAATCAAGAAACGCAAATTGACAAAAACTGATATCCAGGCCAAAAAGTATAAAGGTCCTGCGCAACATACTCCGCCGATTGCAGTGCGTCAAGATCAAGTCGGGCACTAGCCGGTTTGGTCAGAAAATAGGATCAGGTGCAAGTTTCCTAAATGTACAGGTGTCTCTCTAACTTTATGTGAGAAATGTGATGTGGCTCTTTGCTATAATAAGAAAATAATTGCTTCAATTAGTTCCACACCACATAGAACAATATGATACTATTGGCTCAATGTCACAGATATGTCACAAAGCCTATTTTTTGCAATAAATAAATGAGCAAATAATAAAAAAAAGATTTTTTGAAAAATACTTATGATTATGGGTTACAAGGGGTTACTAATATCAGGCGATTTTCGTCAAACGCTACCTGACATTCCAAGAATTTTCTTAAAAACTGTTACAAATAGGTGAGGGCACCTATCCAATAGACGAAAATACGGGCTAAATTACATTAACCGACAACTTATGTAATGTTGTTGAAACACCGGAAAAACTTATAAATGCAGTATATCCAAGTATTGCTGAGAATTATACCAACTCAGAATGGTTACGCGAACGTATTATTCTAGCCACGAAGAATGACATTGTCAACGGCATAACAACATCATCCAGGAAATGATTCCGGGAGAAGAGAAAATTTACACGTCAATTGATACAATGATTAATGAACAAGAAAGCGTGAATTTCCCTACTAAATTTTTAACATAATTTAACCCTCCAGGAATACTATTACACTGTCTTAAGTTAAAAGTTGGTTCACCAATTATTTCATTACGAAATCTGAACTCGCCAAAACTGTGTAATGGTACAAGACTCTGCATTAAACAGCTAAAAGCGAACATCATTGAAGCCAGTATAATGACTGGTAAAGAAAAAGGACAGATAGTGTATAATACCACGAATACCTTTGATATCAAATGGATGGCCCTTCACTTTTAAACGCTTACAATTTCCGGTGAAGTTGGGTTACAGCATGACCATCAACAAAGCACAGGGCCAAACATTTCGATACTGTGGCGTTGACTTAAAGGAACCATGCTTTGCACACGGACAATTATACGTCGCATGCTCACGAGTAGGATCACCTCGAAATTTGTTCATTTATAGTCCGGACAATGAAAACCATACATGTAGCCTATAAACAAGTATTATAAAAAGAAATAGATAAAAAAATATGTAAATAAAATAAAACATTTAAATACATAACATAATGATATGTAATATGTATATATGTTTGTCATAAGTATAATGTATAATATAATATGTAAATAGTTGTGTAAATAAAATATAAATTTACTATTTAATAAGGTGTTTCTTATTTCAACTTATAATTATTTAGATTCAATAAATAGTTAATTAATTTGATACACCGAATGTTAAATGGTCGAATAAGTGTCTTATTATCAAAGATAGAGATCTATAATATCTATCTACTTTAGAAAATGGATCCTTAAATATTTCTTAGAAATTATTAGGAGACATTTGACAGCAGTCGAATTTTATTTTTGTAGGGTAGGAGTGAAAACTCTGGAGTTATATTATGGAGTATGCATACCGACAAGTGAAAGAATAATATGTTTGAGTTAATAAGCAGGGTTCAGCTTATACTAAAATTTCTATAACCAAATTCCCTTTTTCCAATAAATCTTCACAGAAAATACTTCAAGTTCTAATAAAATTATAAATAAAAGTTCATATGAACACTTTTCAATAAACAAGACAACTATATAGACTCAGATCTTGGATCACATGTTAAATTACTTCACATACATTAAAAATTGATATTTTTACAAAATAAACCACAGGATACATATGATAGAAGAAATGAAAAAGTATTCATGACAAAAAAAAATGGTTGGAAGCAGTATAGTATTGGAAGCTAGATCGCTCGTTAATTATAATTAGCCTTTGTTCAAATGAATAACCACAATTCATACAAACAAAAAATACTATATTCAATTTTGAAGGCACTTTTAAATGTCAAAACCATCATTCGTTAATAAAATTACCCAGCTATCAAGAAAAACTGGAAATATCTCCAATCTGATTGTGTCTTTATTTGAGATATATTTTTATGTTTTCAATAAATTACAATTTTGATGATGGCATTGAACAAGAAATGGAAAATCTCCATAAATTGCCAAGAGTGGTTATTTTTGTTTCATCAAACCTTTAAAATCAACTTGTTATACCATTGTCATGCATGGGAACTGTTACACCCCTACATTGTTCTATTTATTGCTGAGTTAGCATTATATTGTTTTCCCAGAGTTTTATAACTGCATAGTATCATATTCTTCATTTATACAAATTATTAATTTCCCAGTTTTGTTAGTCCTCTTACAACACAAAGTGCAGACAATCTATCCTACAATTAAGCCTCGATTTTGCACAAAACCAAGCTATTATGAACTATAATAATTAAAATAAAGCATGAAGCTGATGTAACATGGAGTTTTCTTTTTTTAAACAACAGGGACAGCCTTTAAATCGAACATAAAAATATGCATCACAATTGCAACAACCAGTCACCATCTGCACGGGGAGAGTGCAACCATTACAAAAGATTCTGATCCATAACATACATGGGAACTGTTTCAGACACAGATAATACTTAGTCATTATTGTATCACACTTCAAACAGTAAAAACCAGCATAGTTGTAATTAGTTATAGAATATTCATTAAATTGTAATTGTGTAATAAATATTGATTTATAACAGTTTTATTTAGTGTCTCTCGGACCTATCCTACATAATTAACAGACATACAACAATAAACAAAACAAATCTACCAATATATGATTTAAAACCATTTAGATAACATACCATACAAACACAACAAAATAAGTTGGAATAAAACAAATATGCAACAAGATTTCACATACTTATATTATTTCCTTTTCTTTTGTAACTAGTATCTTGGGAAACACATTAATAAAACATATTCAGAAATTCACAAACATTTTTAGACAAACAACAAACCGACCAAAGAATGGAAGAAAAAATAATAAAGTTTTTGCTGATTATTTTGATACTCAAGGACATTGTAATTTTTTTTTTTTCTTGGTTTTATTTATATTTATAAATTTGAATAAAACACTGCAATGGGAGCAGAACCCAAATGAAAACAACAAATTCTAAGCGAATACAAGGAAGAAATAAAAACGCCAACTAACAATTTTCACTAACAAAACGCCTGGAGAACAAAGAACAATACATAATTTGTCAAGCAAATAACCTTTTTTTCTACAGACCCTATATTTAAACCATGAATTCAAATAAATTTGAATCACAATCCACAAATTTAACAGCAGCTTAGCCCTACCGACATTAGAGAAAACAACACCAAGATTAACGAAGACCCAACTTCGATATGCAAGAGAATATAAAAAAGTTCGTTTTTACGTATTTTAATACTATTATCAATTCTATTGCCACATTAAGAAGTTGGTAAAAAACTCAAGAAGTTAAAATTTTCAAAAATCATCTGGTAAATCAAAATGGCTGTTATACTAGAACCTTTTCTAAAAACTTTCTACAACAAAATGACTTTGCCAACATAAAATAAGTAATTTCAATTACAATTCGCACCATTGTTTTAAGTTGACAAAACTATATCGTGTAAAATACCACCATGATTAAATCAGATTAATATAAACTTGCATTACAATAATATAGAAACTAACCCTGAACTGACAAACAATAGAAATCAGAAACCTGCGCGCTTCCAACAACTTTCTAAAGCAATGTTGCCAGTTGACAAAAATAAAAATACTATATTTAAGCCAAAAATGCAATATCTGGTTAAAATGTACACATATATAAATAAAACATTGTAAATTTTATTAATAGTTATCTTCTTTTACCACATATTAAATCGTAAATAGTTTTTCCTAACCGTGTTATTGTTTATTAATAAAAAAATAAGTACTGCGGAAACAGGTAAAACGAAATTCCTTTAGTAGCATATTATTGCTGATAAACGTATTATATTGTTGATTACTAAATATAAATTAATTAATTACTAGAATCTGAGAACAATTTTTCCAGCTGTGAAAAGAAATATATTATTGTACATCATTCAATGAATCTAATTAATTATAATACGCTATGAAACTGCTTATCCGTATCAGTACAGCGTGTATAAACTATAGCTGCACCGCCGATGCGAACTTATTGGGTGACTTGAACCAAGCAGTGCAGATCTATGGCTGGGCACAGCAAAAAGCATACGCGCTATGGATAACCGCCTAATACTGTTCAAAAGGTAGTGATGACGAAATCTTACACTTTTTTGCCTAGCCCCATCCACCAAGTACGTAAAGTGTAATAAAAGACTTCACTCCAAAACAAAAATTTTTTTTTTTTTTGGTTCGTCAGTCCACCAAATAGAATATAGCATGTACATGTAATCATGTAGCCACAGTATATACAAATGTATATAGTACATAGATTATTATGCAACATATTTAGGTAAATATTTAGACAATTTATAGAATTTATAAAAAATACATGTTTGTCGTCTTGTATTAAAAAAGCTACAGCAATTAATACTTATTCTTACCCTTACTGGTACTAAGAAAATGTTAAATGCAAAAGTGTCTTTAATTTTTAAACTCAGGCACTTAAACCGCTTAGTCGGATATGAATAATTTTTGTACAGAGACAGATAGGGACCCTAGAGAAGGTGATAGACTAGCCTTTTTTTCGGACAACTTGAAGGAATTGGGCTAAATAGAACTATGTAACTTTTTATTGCGTTATCCGATTTGCTATAAACTTCAGAGAACAATTGGTTATAATTTCGAAATTTAGATTAGTCGATATCCAACTGTATTGACAAATATTATGAAATAAATAATTTACTAGTATTTGAAAGAGAAATGATTTTAGTGTCGCTCAGCAACCAGAACTAGTTGAGAAAATCAATATTAATGGGAGTGTAGCCGCGTGTAAAAGCTAGTATTTTTGTATTTACTATAACAGACACAGATATTCAACAACTTCCTTCAATATTTCATGTAATATTAGTGTTTAAATATATTTTTTAGGGGAAATTTTACCTTTTCAAAGTGATTTTGTCACGACACACGAATAAATATAAAACTGTTCTCTAAAGACATACAAGGCAAAAAATATCTTTTCTAACATTATATTTTATTATACGTTAAGTTTTATTGTAATAATTATAACAGTTCGTCTCAAAATACAGTACATCTGGTAACATTGGATTAGAGTGAAGCTTCCATAGAGTCAAATTCAGTATTTATTTATACTTTTAACTTGTTACAGACACTGGATACTAATGTTATAGCTTGATTTCAGCCTATCACTTAGTACTATTATTTTAAATACATAATATTATAATCTCATTAAACATAATATTTATTTATTTTAGGAACCATTCATAAGCATCTAATAAAATATGATTGATATTCAGTGTGAGTTTATAACAGTAAATAAGAACAATGGAATCCAAAAACTAATTACCCGAGATCCGTTGAAGGAAAACTCCGCATCGAATGGTTATAGTACCTGGTGCGACCCATATCTTCTTAGTATCAAATCACATCGTTTGTTTCTCAAAAACAACATAATAATATCACTTTTATGAAGTCAAAAATCTACTATATGGTAGTCTATGGGACCACCTAATTGTTACTGGTCTCTGGTGTCATCCCGATTTGTCCAGTAATTTTGAAGTGATTGAATGACAAACGAATTGTATTTTGTTTTCTTTATACAATACATGATATAAATATATATTGATTACAATATGTCCAAGTACGAACCATTAATTTAAATGTAGGTTATAAAGAAAAAAAATGATTCACTGAAATAATACAGTTTTGTCGCGCTTGATGATTACCAAAAGATTTGTAATATGTTAAAGCTTTGAAGTGGTGTAATAGCTATTGCCATACTTAGCTGTCGATAGATATGCATGAGTTTTACAATATTTAATTTAATCTGAAGAAGCTATTGGTTTAAATAAAAATATATGTCATATCCTTATGTATTTAATTACATTTTACTTAGCTTGGCATGCTCTTAGACATTTAGTATATAGTGTATAATACACCATATACTAAGTTTTAGATACCTTTGCCTATTATGGATTTATGTCAAGTATATTTTAATTTATAATCACTTCAACTCCTATAATCTATAAGAAGTGTAATGCTTTTAATGACTGTACCTGAAAATACATATTCAGTTTTATTCCCACACCCAGTTATTTGGTAATCAGTATTTGGTATTAAAGATTTCCATAACACATTAGATTTTCTTAAAAGTATATTGAGTGTTAAAGATTTTGATGTTAGGTATAGGAAGTACTTATTTTTTTAAAGTTTCATTTACTTTTTTTAACAGAATTTTTACTGGTCTCCGAGCACCACTTAGACCTTGTAGTAACTGTTCTAGATTGACTATTATATGAATATGTTCATTAAGTAACTAATATTTACCATAGCAATGGTATATTCTGTATTACAAGTAGTTTACTTTTTAATTTTAATACAAGATGTTACTTAAAGTTACACTACATTTACACACTACTAAGTTACACACTTATAAATATGTTTATCACTTTAGACATACATCAAATGCTGCTCTACCCACAGAAAAGTACCTGGACAGATTACTATGACAATGTACCTGGCAACAGCACTACAAATCTATGAACTGCTAAGAAGTTTGAGTTTAACTGTTCAGGAGTACAACCACACACAGACAGAATACAGAATACAGAATAGACATATACTATATTATTATGTACTGTTCGGTCACATGAAAGCACTAATTTTGGACTAAAACAAAATTTACCTTTTGTAATTTCTATCTTAGTGACCCTAGTAATTGATGATCCTGTATTTGATATGACCCTTCATTACCTTTAAAATTGTAAAATATAAAATAAACAAAGCACCAGCAAATAAAAAAATAAAAGCACCAGAGATATGAATAGTTTCAGAAAAATTTGTTAATTTGTTAATCTTCCATGCAAAAAATTTCCCCTTTTTAGAGGATACTATCTATAAGAACACAAGATATTTAATATTATCTACTACTTTTTAAAAAATATATAATACAGGTTAAGCGTTATGGCCACTATTTCACCTGATGACACACTAAGCCTAGTGGAGGGAGTGACTCTCAAGAGCAACTGCTGGAAGCCTATCGGTATTTGGCAGCAGATTTCTAACTTGATGGTGGTAGATAGCTAGGCCAGTATTAGAAAAAAACCCTACCACCTTTCTGTGGTTTCATCATATTTTCTTTCACCAAAAGCTCAAGCTAATTGCAGGAAGATTCATACTCACATACCTTGATGCAGCATTCATACACACTATCATCCGAACTCTCATTGATTTGAAACATGAACAATGATATACAAAAGGCATATTGAACTTGTAGGCTTCATCATGTCAATATTAGATCAATACACAAGTATCAATTTTTAAATTTTATTTGATACAGATAATAAAAACAGAATACAAATTGGAAAGATATAAAAAAAATAGGTATGAGCTTTGACCACAACAGCAAAAGTTAAATATAGCTATATCTCTCTTGTTCCCTTATTTAACTTAACCTGAATAAGCATTCCTCAAAAATGTTGCAGATCTTAATTTTAAAGCCCTCCCAAAGAAATTCTAGCAGTTATATATTTTTTTATCATCCTGTTTGGGAGTAAAATTTGATTTTGCAGCACTTAATTAGCGCTTAAAAAGCACTAAATTTTCATCAAAATTTTTAGTGAGCTGCCCATTTGACCATTCCAGCTTTACAGACGTTTCTTTTACTGTTCTGAAGTTTTGTTATAAATTTCTATTAATTTGTCGTTTTTATTTCACTTATACAAATGTAGGTATAACTCTTCTCCGTTACCTCACCACTATCATAGTAGCTGTTCCGGCCAAAAATAACCGGTACACGAATGGTATTAGAACCTGCGGAAAGTATTCCCAACTCAGACGCCTGGGGGTCTGAATGTACGTGGTTGCGGAGTCACCTATCCTAGCAAAAATCAAGCATTAAAACCCACTCATCTGAATATTTCTTAGCGCTGCACCTTGTAGTCGGCCGGCAAATCTTGCAAGTCTATAAGTCTCGATATAATTGAGCTAACCAATGATACTTATACCACTTTGCAATAATATCAGGATGACACTCTTTTTTATACTTAAGATTCAGCGTTATGGTCGTAATCTCGTCTGATCTTAAGTGACGATACGACCCATGTTGGTAGACACGCTAAACCTGTGGAGGAACTGGCTCTCAAGCGCAACTGCCAAAACACCCCTATTGGTATTTGGCGGCAGATTTTCAACTTGAGGTTGGTTGCTAGCCAGGCGGGCATTAGAAAAAGCCCTACCACCATGCTATGGTTTCCTCACGATGTTTTCCTTCACCGAAAGCTCAAGCTTAATGTACGTGGATTCGAACTCGCGTCTCTTGACGCAAAGTCGTATGCACCACGACTGAGCTATCATCGTTTGATAATTCAATATGGATGAGAGAAATAGCGCCATCTAAAGGATTCAATGAAAATTGTTTAGTTCGTCATACACCAAGTCACTGTTCCTCGCGGTAGTACGTAAGTAAACCAATAGAGGGCAACATTAGTTCATAAATAAAAATATATTGCGTAAATCGCAAAATAAGTACCATTCAAATCATGGTAATAGTTATGAATATGTTCCGCAAAATACATAAAAAACGACTATTGCCCAATCAGCTGAAAACTTTACAAAACAAGTTACGCAAAATATAAATATCACACTGGAAGAAAAATTCAAAGTAATCGGTAAAAAACAGGATAACCTTAAAGAATAGCTGGAAAAATAAGAAAAAAAGTTTATACTTCCTAGAGATATAGTCAAAACAGACGAACATCGTAATATTTAGCTTGGCGGAGACAGAAACATCTTATGGGTATTTAGAAAAAAAAAAAACACATTTCTTAAACCACTATTTTTCAGTAGGACTGAACTGAAGGACAGTAGGAAAAAGAAACAAGAAAGAAGAGAATAGGGAAGTAAGAAATACAATGTCGGCAGATTACAGTAACATTTTCTTCATTGGGTACATAAATAAAAAAAAATAAGCAGATAAAATTATAAGAAGATACTGCTTATTATATAAAAGAAGACTTCCTACAGGAACCTTTTACGATCCTTTTCAGAATTAGTTAGGACCGCGGTTTGTTGTTGCGTCTTCCGACAACAGGCCAAGCCGAGGATCGGTCACTTCATAGCTCCCCTGTGCTCGTTGCCTCGGCCTTAGTACTTGTCCCCAAAGCGCAGGGAAGCTGTGAAAGCCCATAAGGCTAGCAGCATTTGTCCTTTCGAAAAAAAAACAGCTCATTTTAGAAAAAAGAAAGGTATTACAAGGTTAAGTAAAAATAGGAACAGAGAATATAAACTATGCCGCCATCGAGTATGATAGATTGATAACACGCCACAATAATGCAGATGCATCAGACAACAAAAAAAGAACTCTACCATCATCACCGGATGATCACAATCCTTCATGAACAAAACAAATGAACATGAACTGAATGAATGAAATGAACATGAACTTCATGAACAAACCTCAATCGGGGCTACAGAGATGGTCAACTTATCAAGTTTGTGCCCGAGAATAACTTGGCTATTAATAACACCTTTAAAAAAAAAACTAAGTAAGATAGGCTTGGAGACCGCCTAGCGGTTAAATAAATAACATAGAAACATATATAATTTACAGGTTTTAAAAATTACCTACCCTTTGCATCATAAACTAGGGAGAGAAACATTAAACATTTTTTCCAAAACAAAAAGTCATAACAAGTTCGGCCAGTGTCCCAGATTCCATTTGAACACTGAATAGCTCCTTAATAAATTTACTAGAGAACTGGAGAAACGAGAACACCTTTCAGAAGCGCTCTGACGATATAACTAACACAATAGATACCAGACTAAAAGAAACTCACGAGATTTCATCCAGTACGAATACTGAGAAAAACCAAGCACTATCAGAACGCACAAAGGCATTAATCTGCAGAAGACAAGCACTACAAAAGATAATACCGAAATCAAGAGCCGTGAAAAATGATCTAAAATCATTCTATAAACTCAAGACAACTCTACAACTCTACAACGAATTAGTAAAGTTGACAGTATCTACATTGCTTTATGATTGTTTTCATAATTTTTAAATGACGCTCTCTCCATTCAAATATTTTACTCCCCTTTTTCTTTACTCTAATTATTTTAATGTATAGTAATACATATGTATGTAATACATACTAATTAATAATAGCTTAATATTTTAATTAATAACTGATTTTCCAATTTCCTTACGGTGACACGCGCTTTTAGTTGTTATTGTTGTTGTTTAGCTGTGGAGTTATTGTGTGGTAAAAACGCAGTCAAATATCAGTTGTTTTAACCGTAAATCATTTTTGTTGTTTCATTGAAGCGTGACCTGGACTGCAGCCGGGAGTGAAGCTACAGGACTTGCTCTCATAGTGCCGCTAGTGCCAGCCCAGAATCGGAAGCTCCATTACCATGTCCTCGCAAAGAAGAAATAAGAGAAGAGGCTCTCACAATGCCCCACGCGCGATGGACACAAGAACTCAACAGACGTCCTTACCATGCCTACCTAATTATACGGAAGATGGTGAAGATTGTGAAAGCGCCTGGTTCTGGGAAATGTGTTCGGACGAAAACTACAACGATATGTCCGTCATTGGTTTATGCATTTCATCTGGGAAGCTGTCAACCCGCTTTTCCACGTGGATTAACGTATACTTCGAATTTATAAAAAACGAAGAGTTGGGCTTAGAACTTTTGCCGGAGCAAGCGGCTGCGATACGAATGATTTTCGGTAACTCGAGCACCACTACTCGGACGACACCAGCTGAGCATAGCAGAGCTGTGGAGAGCGGCCAGCGTTTTGTTGAACCCGCGCAACCACCACAGCGACCTCGCGTAAAGCTGCGTAACCGCGCGACTCAGACAGAGTCCCTCGTGACCTGCGACGCGAGCTCGCAAACGAAGCGCACTGTGGAGCCTGCGAACACGTCGCGCAGAAAACAGTCCACTGCAATACCGTCTACGTCAACATCCCTGGACGTCATCCCGGCAAGCAACGTCGGATACCCTGCCCCACGACAAAGATCGCAGAGGAAGCCGACAACAAATAGCGCACCTGCCACCAGAACACCCGAGTACGTCCCCGCACTGTTGAATCAAGAGTTGATCACCGCTGTCAACGTCCTCGTCAGATTCATATTGTCGTTTAAGGAGAGCGGACCGCAGCCAAGCGGCAGTTCCCGACGGTAGGAGATTGGCCACTCGTAAGCGGTTGGCAACCTACTGTTTTAACGGGACTTCCCATGATCCGTGTCACACAACACAATGCACATATTACGTGTTACTCTAATTTGAGTCGCAGAGTCGTTTGTCTTAAGGAATAACAACGCTGTGACGGCGTACGTTGATTGATTTTTTTAATTAAAAGGACGTTTTCAAAACGGTAGCCAAAGGCAAGAAAATACATTGTTATTTTTATTGTGGGCGCGATTTCATTCGTATGAAAGTAACTTTTTTTTTTAACTCGGAGAATAGTGTTTTTTATACACATATGAAAAGTGCCTTGTGTCGTTCTTGATGTGTGCATAATTTCATGTCGCTCGATTGAGTAGTAGAGGTATTTATGGGTAATAAATATCTGGTGTAAAAATATTACTTCAAGTGGCCTATTTTTTCACTAGTATTTTGTATTTTTTCTACATAAACGACACTGTAAAATGAATAAACTTGATACTTCACTTTACAGTTACTTGTGGATACACAAAAGACAATTTTTTGGAACTATACCGGGCTAATGTTTTGTTTTTGTGATTATTAAAAAAATTAATATAAAAATGATTATTTATGTTTTGTTTTATTTTTTTTCATTCTTTATACGTTTAGCATTATAGCCGTAATCTCACCCGACGTTAAGTGACGATGTGGTCCAAGATGACACGCTTAGCCTAGTGAAAGGACCGGGTCTCAAGTACAACTGCAAGAAAAAACTATATGTATTTGGAGGCAGATTTTCAACTTGATGATGGTAGCTAGTGAGATGGGCAGTAGACAATGCCTTATCACCATTCTGTGGTTTCGTCACGATGTATTTCTCGCCGACAGCTCTAGCTCATTACAGAGGTTCTAGGGCACGTCTAATGCCTCACGCCCGTACACTCTACCACTGAGCTATCAGTTGCTGTTTTCTAACACTATAATGGGTAACTTATTCTTCTATCGAGACACATTTCGTCCAGCTTAAGCCTCCTGTTGGCGTCTCGCGAATTCTCAAAACAATTAGCAATTATTGTTATCTTTAAAAATCATTGTAATTTTACTTAACAAATCATATTTATGAAGCATTTAATCATAGCGTTATGTGTTATAATATATCTAAGACTAACATAATAGGAAGCGACGTGTTCTTTTCGTATTAATTAAATCTAATAATTATCTGATGCCGTCGTATGGCAACGGATCACAGCGCTCGTGCCTGCCACGACCACTATAGGCATAAACCTCAGTCGAGTATTGAATTCTTTTTATATACGATCATATAGTAATCTATGTAATAAAATAACAAGATTTAATAGGGAAACTTTATTTTCAGAAAGTAAGAAATTGTTTATTTCCACCATATACACAGCACATATTATATTAGCATATATACACATTTCAACCAGAATGTTTTCCCAACTGCATGCGCTGAGCTACGCCAGAAAATAATAACCCCAGACTCAGCTAAATGCTCCCGCAACAAAAATTGCATAAGCGCTGGTATTCAGCCAGGGCTTATAATTGATATATATATATTGAGTCTGATACGTCATATATATAGATGGTTAAGTACATATATATCATTTTAAAAGTAGGTAAAAAATAATTTAAATTACATAAAAAAAACCGGCTGTTGTTTTGGTCTTTATCAAGTATGTTGTGTGTAACAATACATATGTATGAGTAAATAAATAATAATGATATAATAGGCTTATTTATATAAGAGAGAGGTCCTCCCTGTCAATATCGGTAACTTTTCGTTGTGCATTCAAAAGAAATATTCGCAGTCGTGTTTTGAAAGTAGCTATCGTATTTAGCAGTTTCAAGGGCGGTTGAATATATTTCACAAAATGAGTTAAATTAAAAAAAAACTGTTGAGACAACCAGATTATATTATTACAATAGATGGTTCTAATCCCCACGAATTTCTAATTGTCAATTTTTTTTATAATTTTTGTTACATATATTTCCTTATTAATATTGAGAGAACTCAATTAACAAGCCGAATTAAGCCCTAACTTTTCGTTTAAAACAATAAATTATTTTCTTATACTATACATTTATATATTTCGCTGTAAAAAGTTTTGGAGACTTCAAAATTAATGCATCATTCTTTTATCTGTTGTAGTTAAGTGATATTACTACACTAATCATGTATCATTTGTTAGATAATACAAAATCTGTTATATTTATAAAGTTGATATGTCATTATTCCTTTAAAAAGTATTTATTTATTGTTTTCGCTGCAAATTGTGTTAATGGTGCAAAGCAAGTTTCGTTCTATTCTTTAACTGACATTTTAAATCTCAATACTTTTTAATCGGCTTGCAATTCTTTATAACCGTTTTAGAATATATTTCATAATTAATTGAGTCGGTTTAAAATAAAATACAGAATTGACAGTAGACTTTAGTGATTTATAAAAAGTAGTTGACAATTTCTCTAAAAAAGCTGTTTTATATAGTTTATGCTTTTTAGTCTTCCAATAAATTTTTATTCGGCTTATAATTCGTAAGAATAAATTTAGACTTTATTTCATACTCAACTAACTTCGTTTCAAATTAAAATTAAAGAAACGATTGAGTAACGTTAACATGTGGTAGACAGTTTTTAAAGTAATTTTATATTACTTTTAGCAAGTTTTATCAGCTTTTTAAATACTTACTTGCTTTTCAATTGCCTTACAATTTATAGTTTTAGGAATATCATTTCGTAATAAATGTAGTCGATGTAAACGTAAAATGTTCTTTGTTTCAATACATTTGTATTCGTTGTACTGTAGTCGTTTTAATACAATTTAATTCATCTCAAAGTAGTTGTTTATGAATGTTAATGGTGTTTAAGTATTTAAAAGTAGGTTTCAATTTTCATACGATTCATCATAGTTTCCCACTTTAGTAAGTATTTAAATTGGTTTAAATATCAATTTAAAAGAAATATTGTTAGAAACGCCGCCTGTCGCTACTTTGTAGAACTACATTTTCTTGATGTTAATATGGCGGCAGGTGGAGGTAAGGATGCCGATTGTTTCCGAAACAGGTCGATTCTTGGAATGATTCGAATCGAAATACAATGCACTTTTTCCTATAAAAAATAAGTTTAAAAATGAATTCCTCAAGTATCGATATATTCAATTTTTTATGCGTGGTTATATTTTTAATATAAAACGAATCACAGAAAAACAAATAGTATCATTATAATCGATATTTTATGATTATTAAACGAATTGTGTGGAACAGCTTGTTTAGTCTACTAGGATCCAGGTGGTTTCGCTCATCACTTGCGATTCTGCATAAATTTTTCTTTCCGAAGGAAATGGTAAAGTTGTCTAATACCATAGAGCAAAGTCCAATATTATGTCATAATTAAGTCACTACTTTAATAATATCATGTCTCTCTTACTGAAATTGTCTGTGAGGTTTGGATTTAACTAATATATTATGTTCCTAATAATTATTTACAATTTAATTTATTTATGGACATTAGCCAAGCCGCGTCAAGTAAATTGTCAATAATATAACACCAAAATGACGCTTAATAACTAAGTAAATTAATAAAAACAAAAAACACCACATTACATATTAAGGTCCCGCCATAAACTCCCCGGAGCCTAGATTACATTTTTTTTATTCATTTAATTACTGAATAAAGGCAAAGGTACTGAGTATAGAGCCACCTATCGAGATTTGATTAATTGAGAGAAAAAATATCACATATACATTATATATAAGCGTGTTTGTATATATCGAGTTTCCCCTATGATTTTTATATTCTATATTATTACATATTACCTATAAATACACTTAAACACTTAAATAATTGTAAATAATATATCTTATGAAATAGGCAACATTGAAACTCGATTTGCATGGGTGTAATATCGATGCAATGAATCGATTTATAAAAATAATTATTAACTTAGAAAGTTGATTGTTCATCCATCGTTCTGAGATCGGCATCACTAGGTGATGCTTATTCCGTGATCGGATTCTCGTGAGAGGTAGACGAAGGTGTAAATATATTTTGTGTAAGTATTTTTATAAATTCTATGGCACAGATAGTTTATTAGATTGTTTCACTATAAAGTTGAACTTGTAAATTGTGATAATTTATGTTTTCTGATTCGTTCGGATATGACCTTTCATGTCTTAACAGCGTGTTTTCTTGTAAATTTTATTGTGATATGAAAAAAATAGGTTTGTTGTAAATATCCATAACAAATTGAGGGTTAATAGTGTTTTTCTTCTTTTTAAAAGTTAAATATTAATCATATGTTCGATATATACTATAATTTGAAAAATATAAGTTGTTGAAAATTATTAATTGTCGGTTGGAAATCTGATAAAAAAATCTACATGCTTTGTTACAAATGCAACATTATTAGTACCTATGACGGTAATTATGTAATTACAGCAATTTTGTTACTTTTCTAGCTTGCACTGACCATATGTTATTAATTGGCTTTTACACGCCAATTTTTTTCTGTAATAAAACCTATCCTTTGTGTTAATCAAACTAAAAAACTATCGGCGTGTCAGATTTCATGCAAATCAGTTTTGCGTGGTTTTTACACGGCTTATGTATACTTTCTTGCTCACTTGTATGTTTGTAACAGACTGCTTTGGACTTGATTTTGACCTACTTCAAACAGTCCAAAATCATTTAAATTTCGTAGACTTATTGACGACCGATAAGAGTACACTTATTTGATGAGATTATTCCATTATATAATTTGCGGAATAAGTTTGTTAGTTTATATAACTTTTATCTATAGTCAATAAGGCAGGAATCGACGTCAATTATAATTTTCAATCATAATCTTTAATCAATATATCTAATATTAACAAAGTTTCGAAAAGAGAATTTTAATTCAACAGAATATGCTAGAATTTAAATTTTCAATTTTGGAGAAAAGAACCTTGTCCGCTATTGTAATGATTTTATCGATTAATTTTGCTCTAATAAAAATAATAGTTTAACCGGATAATAAATAATAGAATTTTTTTTTTTTTTTCGAATTGACATACGCTGTTAGCCGGAGGGGCTTTTACAGCTTGGCAGGACTTTTTGGGGCGAATGCTGAGGGCACTCAGCCCCGAGGCAGCGAGCACAAGGGTGCCGTTGTGGCTGGCCCTTGGCATGGACTGCTGCCGGAAGAGAAAATAATATATAAAATAATAAGAGCTGGCCTACTTGAGTAGACCTTTAGATAAATTACTAATTTGTGAAATGTTAAAATACTAATTGTTAAGAGAGGCAAGGAAGTCGGTGGAGTGGATTGTACTGTACTGTTTTAAGATTGAGTTATCGGTGTTGGATGGACGGTTGGATGGTTCGCATTAAAACGCCCATGAACTGTATGAATCTGACTGTAAACAAAGGAACCATTATTAAAAATTAAAAAGGCAAACAACTGGCAGGGCCACAGGTTTTTAGTCCCTTACAGAACCGTGTACTTAGCGTGTGGGTGTGCACGGATGATATGCAGTGTGACGTTGTATTCTCAGTGTTGTAGAGTGTCACTGTATCGCGCGAGCAGAGTCGCTCGAGGGCTCCTTTCCGGAGGATCGGACCTAGGCTCGAGCGTCTGCAGAGGGAGGCCGCGGCGGGTGTGCGGGAGTGAAATTAACCGTTAGGTCTCGGCGGCGAGATCTGCGGTTACGCGGGCGTGTACGCGGACACGAACGGTTTGAAGAGACGGCGGACGCTGATTACGGAGAAGCTCGGACGAGCTTTTGCACGGCGCGAGCTAGGTCCGGGTAGGCGGCTACGGCCTTTAGGCGGTCGATTCCGTCGGCAAAGCTGATCATAAGATCGAAGGCGATGATGTCATCGACGTCGAAGCTTTGTAAAAGGCCTGCTATCCAGGTCAGGCCTTGAAATTCGTTTGAGGTTGAAGGCGCCTTCGGGGCTTGTGGCTTGGGCTTGGGGGCCCATGCCGTGGGTGGGGCTTTAGTGGTTGGCTGCGCGGGAGCGACGCGCGTGGATCCTGGCAGGCTCGGGAAAGCCTGGTCCGACGTAAGTGGCGGTGGGGCGGGGCTGGTGCCACGACACGCGCTGAAGGCGCGTGGCGCGGGACATGTGTGCGCGTGCGCCTTGTCCATGGGGCGCGTTCACACCCGCGATAGTTCGCGGGGTGTCCGGCCTTACCGCACAGGACGCAGCTGGGTGGTTCGATGGTCTCCGGCATGCGAAGACACTCCTTAGTGGAGTGATCTCCCAGGCACTTGACGCATCTCGGCTTCATGTAGCAATTCCTGGCCGAGTGTCCGTACGACTGGCAGTTATGACACTGCGTAGGAGCATGCTTTTTGTGGGGTATCTCTACTGAAATGCCAGAGAGCCCGCACACAGATTGAATATTAAAAATCTCCTTGCCCTCCTTGGAACGGTCCAGGGTGACAAGGACGAGATCATAAATGTCCTTGGTGATTGCGTGGTACATGCGGTGTACCTCGTGGACTGGTAGATTCTGCTCCTTAAGGGAGGCTAATATATTTTCCGTTGGGAGCTCCTTCGGAACGCGCCTGATTACTACGCGCAGAAGGCGCTCTTCTTCGGGTGTATATGTAAAAAAATTGAATTTACCTTTGCGGAGGTATGACGTTAGATTTTTGTAGTCCGCGATTGTGGGGACTTTAATTTGTATGCCGGATGGGGTGCTCCGGGCGTGTGTGTAATTTATCTTTAGAGAATTAAGTCGCGTGGAAATATTAAGCCACGCTGACTTGTCTGCTATTGTGACTGGGGGCGGTGGGCGCACCGCCCTTTCGGTGGGCTCTGCTGCTGCTTGCGCAGAATGAGGTACGCGCGATCTAGGGACGCGGTTGTTTCCGGCTCGCATGGTTTTTGCGGCGGCCGGGGCTGTGGTCTCGGGTGATAGCACCCGTTTTTGTTTGGGCTTGGCCCTTGAAACGGTTATGAATTCCGTTTCGGGATTAGTTATATCCGAGTCCATTTTACTATCGTCATCTGGAGTCGGGTCCGGCGAAAGCGGCGAGAAGGAATTCGCCGTAGGTATCGGTCGAGGCGCATACGATATTTTTTCCTCGAACGGACGAGGTTTAGATGTTGTGGCGGTGGTCGCTGAGGGCGACGGAGGCCGCGACGAGGTGCCGGCGGGGGGAGCGGACGCTACCGCGTGCCGGATGACCGGTGAGCGGGAGCGAGAACGCGATCGCGGCGGCAGCGGCGGTGAAGTCGGGCGGCGCGGCGGTAGCGGGGGCGACGCCGGACGACGCGCCGGGGCGGTCGCCTTGGTGGCGGGGGTACGGATGGGTAGGGTCGTGGGAGCAGGTGGGGACGGTGGACGGCGCGCCGGCGCGTTAGCGCCGGTGGGTGGGGCGCGGACCCGCTGCGCGGGCGCGGGCAGGGTCGTGGGATATTTTTGTAAAAGTTCCGGTTGTTCTTTCGCTAAGAACTCCCGGAGCCTTCTTTCTAGTGAACTAGAGCGGCCCGCCATGATAGCGGGTTGATGCGAGAATTTAAAGGAAAAAGCTAGGGAGCTCTTTGTAGGAAACCTCCCTGCCTGAGGGGCAGGGGGGCGCGGCTAGCAGAAAGTTAACAACTATCCTGAGTTTTATAATATGTCATGAGTTTACTTTAATTTATTCATGCAAGATCGAAATAGCAATGAAGAGAGAACAATATGTAACAAAAGAACTGGGCCTTGGCCCGTAAAAAGGATTAATTAAATTTTACCTTATGTGGAAGCCGGTGACCGGCGTACTTACAGGCGGTGACGCTAATTTCACTGCACTTAATCACAATAACAAAGCAATATTTGGAATCACGGCACAAAAACACTGAGAGATATCTCTCAATTTAATTACCACGATAACCAAACAATATGGTTAGAGAACAAAGACACTGTATCGCGAACAAGCAACAATAGCCGGTTTGTTGCAGGTGCGTCGTCGCAGGTGCGAGAACAAAAGAAACCGAGAACAATAGCGGCGCGGTAAGGCGCAGCGGTCGAATCGTTTAGAACAATCGGCAGAGCTCACGGACACGTCCGTTCGCTGTGGCTGATCGAACCGAACTCAGGATAATAAATAATAGAAAACGACCTCGGAGATTATATGCATGACGTCACGCCCTAGTACAAAAGGGGCGTCTTTATATAGAATAAAAATATTATTGCCATATTGCCAATTAAGAATTTACCTGAAAACTTTAGGACACAGAGGTGTTAATAAAATTACTCATTATAATTTGGTAGCTATAGATAAGTTTACTATAAACTTCTATATAATTGCAGTGTTATAATAAATCAAATAATAATGTAATGCTGTACAGTCCGTTTTATAATTTTGCGATAAGTATAAATGTGAAAAGATTATTGGCAACACCGACAAAAGGTTATATTGTCAAAAAGCGGCAAAAATATTGTGTGATCATTATATTGTGATATATATATCCGTTGAGTTTTATAAAATATAAAGAAATAGTATTTTCTACCATAATTATGCACTTCACTGTGTAATACGTTGAATCTGAGTTCGTAATAGAAATGTGAATATATCATTTTTTATTTGTGTTTTAAAATGTTGAAAACCACATGCTACGATCTACAAATGTCATTTGAAACATAAATACAAAAGTATAAAAGCAAAAGATTTATTTATAATTACATAACCTATTTTGTTTACATGTAACATGACTCGCGAGTTTATTGCTTTCGTTGGGTGCTGTCGATTATATTATCGACATGTTCAATGTATTTTCACTATACTTTGAAAAGATGAGTATATTATAAGAATGAAAATGACAATATGTTTGTACAGGTATTTTTATTGTATTATATGCAAAAATCTTATTACTATATTATTTTATAGAAATCTTCGAATTAAGACATTTTTGATCCTGGGTGCGAGGATGGTTTATCTGTTTTGGACGATGGGAACATAGTTAATATAATTCATATTTGTTTAAAACTTCTATTTCTATTTGATTACGTCGAGAAATGTATGAGTGTAATTATACTATTTTTTAGGGAGATATCAGAATACATTTTATTATACGTTTCGCTACGGTACATACAGCGGAAGGCAGTCGTCGCTCAACGGACCGATGTCGATGTAAATGGTGCTTGTTTCGAGAAAGACGGCACAGAAAAACAGTACATCATATGTGCGAGAGTTACAATTGCCGATTAGAACGGTGACCAACGTTCACCGTTGTATGTAGATAGTACCACACTGTCAATGATTTTATCAGTTTCACCATTCTGTACAATCGTTTTAGGAAGGTGTCTCATGACAGGCAATTTTGTAGTAAGAATTGTACAAATATTAAGTTTTGTATTGTAATATGTATGTATAAGTGAATAACACCAGTTTGTAAAATCTTTACTGCAAAAAATACTGTGTTATATTTAATGTATTACTATAATATTTATCAGTTTGTACTACCTTTACCAAAAAGTGAGTGAATTTAATAGTCTTCTGTATTTTTTTTATTTTTTTTGATAATAAATTTTTTAGTGGATATTTTTATTTTATTCTTATCTTAAAGCTTACCGAGAAACAATATTTTTCGCAAATTTCACATTTCTTAAAATTTTAACTTACTCGGTAATAAGAGTTCCATTTTTAAATATATTTTGACGTATTTGTGAAATACCAATTACCGTAAAACGTTTAGTGTTATAGTAGTTATTGTTAGCTTTTATTTAATATTTACATTTATTCTCTCATATCAATATTTAATTTATTCAATACTAGCTTACCCAGTGAACTTCGTGTCACTTAAAATTAATGTTCTTTATTCTCGCTAAAACTAAAAAGTGGTTTGATCGATTTGTATTTAATGTACATTTTGATTAATAAATCAATCCTAATCAACGATTCGACTTCAATTCATTAATATCTATAGAACTGGCTATATCTAATAACGATATCGTTTTTAATTTTTTTTGGTTATTTAATGATACTTGTTTATTACTCAAATGAATTAAATGACTTTTTATTATATGATATATAAATATAGATGGATTCGAACTTACGTCTCTTGACGCGGCGTCCGTACACACTACCAACTGACCGGTTTAATTTTCTATACAAACGATGTCCTGACAATAAACGAACACAGTAAAAACAGGATTATTCAATTTGGTACAATCTTTCGGAAGGTATGCGCGTACATACATTTCGGCGATTCATGTTTATATCTATATAATATATTACGGTAATAATAAAAATAATAGCTTTTTATTAAGTTTAACTTAAAATATCTTCTACTTTTTAAAAAATAGTATATCCAAAATAATTTTATCGATTAATTTGTTGTGTGTGATAATCACTAGTCTAGAAAATTACCCTAAAATTTTTTTGGTTTAGTCTGTGGTTAAATTTACCACTTTTTCGATTTAGACTTGTCATGTCATTAATATCTATAATGGATGTCAACTTTGGCGCTTACGTTTTGAATTGACGTTAATATTTTACTTGATGCTTGAGGTGTTAAAAACAACTAAAAATACACGATTTTATAGAAAACCGAACCAAAAAATTGAAAATAAATTTTAATTAAGAATAGTGTAATTTTTTTTAATAAATTTAAATTAATAATAGCGTTATAAGAAACAAATTTATTTAAATAAATGCGTGGATTGCATGGTGTCAAAAGTTATAATTTTCTATTGACAAATATGAGTAGAGAGATTATCATTTCGATAATATCTAAAAAAGCATGTATATTAAATCAAGTATCAGGTGATATAACCGTAAATCATTTTTTTTGTTTCATTGAATAACTCGGACTGCAGCCGGGAGTCAAGCTACGGGGCCTGCTCTCATAGTGCCGCTAGCGCCAGCCGAGAACCTGAAACCCTATTGCCATGTCTTCGCAGAAGAAATAAGAAAGTGTCGCTTATAAAAGGCCAACCAGCAATGAATTCATCAGCCAATCATCTTGCCATGCCTACCTGACAAAACCTAGTGTAAAAAAGTGTAGTTACAATAGTGTAGGGGAACTTAAATACCACCGATTGGTCGACACGTATGAACACTGCGAATATGTCACGCAGTAAACCGCCCACTGCAATACCGAATGCGTGGTCATCCAGACCGGCTGCGTCGAAAATCTTTCCCCATGACAACGCAACATTGAAACGAAAAAAAATAATCCTATACGAATCTTAATGGCGAGAGGATTCTTTCGTCTGAGTTCCGAGACACGTATCTATTTTTATTATTATTTTCTTTTCTTTCTTATTGTTTATGTGCTATATGTGTGCTTAAGTTTATATTATAGTATGAGTAGTCAGTGTGTGTGTAAGTATTATTATGTAATACGTAATATACAAGTAAAGAATCGTGGAATTTCTGTACGATTACGCGTGCTTTTCGGAACCGTTGCGCGCGTAAATCCTAAGTTCTTGGGTCTACGGTAGATACATTCCAGTACCAACGAAGCCAACGACGGAAGCGTACCCTGTGCGCTCGCTGCCTGCCTCTCGTGGGGTAGGCAGCATTCTCGGTCGGGGCTGGGAAACTTAGCCTTTGTCTTTTCACATAGTTAAGCCATAGGTGTCGCACCCCCACCCTTCAAATCCTGCGGTGCGTTTGGGCACCGCCTTTACTAAGGTGACTGTTCTCGGCCGTAGGATTGCTAGGGCCCCGTAGTCTAGGGTACCTAGGCTGTCTCTTCCTGTGCCATTGCACTTAGGCACAAGGTCACTTGATAGAGCTCAGGAGAGCTAAGTAAATTCATACCACCCCGCCCCCTGCCCTTCTATATTCTATAGTAAATATTCTATAGTAATTTTGTATTTATTTTAAGTATTATATTTATATAGATCATTACATATCCAATTATTATTTACTCCAGCGCCCCCCTGCCCTCAGGTAAGGAAGTTATTACATATATCGGTAATAATATTAAATATCTTGTTATAAAATATATGGGTAGTTTATATTATGTAAATATAGCATACAAATTTAGTTTATCTTATATTTTTAGTTCTTAGACGGTCGTCGCCTCCCCCTCCGACCCTTTGGAAGGGAGATTTTATTTATATTTATCTAAGTACTTAATATAATAGATATATATATATATATATATATATATATATACTTATATATTTAATGTTTTTCGTTTGTTTTTGATTGTCTTATGTTTATAGTATATTCTATTTATTATATTTCAGTATTATTTCACATAAGTCCACTCCCCAACCCGCCATTGGAATGGCATCCACAAATAACAGGGATATAGATCTAGACTCGGCGCTAGAATTTTTTAGGTTTAGGTGCCCGGAAGTTTTTCGGACGTACCGCGAACTACACCAGGCGACTCCGCCGGTCAGAAAACCTGGCCTTTTAATAAATGTATCCGACAAAAGGATGCAATCCCTATCAAGGACCGTAAAATCGTTGGTGACGGTGGGGCCTTCAGCTCCCGACACTTCCTCGCTTAGTCCTCCAACGCCAAACCCTACCACTTCTACCTCCAATATGGAGTTTGCGAGAAAGATGTCGTACGCAATACGACCAGTCCCGACCTCAGCAGCTCAAGCAAATACGTTCGCACCGGGGTCATCAACCAGTGCTGTGTGGTCAGCTCGGATCCCAACTGAGAATATTTTCTCGTTACCGTCCCCAGAAGATAGCTGCGTTCGCCACCGAAGCGAAAGGCGGGTCTCGTGCGCATCATACGTATGCGTGGGCTGTATTCAGATTGCATCACCGTTAAACGCAATAAATTGTCAGAATAATGACCACTCTAACCATTAAGTTGGTTGCCACCTTCAACCTCGGTGCCTGGCCAATTACTCCATTAAGGAGTGGGCTCGTACTTCTGACACAGCTGCTCCTCAGAATTGTGTGCTGTGTGAAAAGGCCGGCCATCCTACAAATTACCATACTTTTCGCACAACAACTCCGAATGAGGTGTTCGTCCTCGAGCGTGTAGTTGTAGTAGGGCTGCTTGAAGGCGCTTGGGAACGCCGGTAGTTTCCTATGAACCTCCGAGTTTTGGTTCTTAACTTACCCGCGGGGGTATTCGTCGCGTTAATAATGTATTTCTTCCTCTAGCGAAGATCGGAGGATATACGGATCTAGGCAGATTTGTCTTAAATGATAACTAACATGCGGCGGAGCTTAGCCGTGTCTTGGATGAGCCAGCTCAACCAAGCTCGAGGGGCTTGGAGCGGGGGACGCGGACGGTAGGCCAGGCGCGTCGGATGCAGAGGGCGTTGATGGCGCGGGGGGCTCAGTGTTGCAACCCTTACCATCAGGGCGGAGATCCTTTCTACCCCAGGTTAAGTCTGAATTTTGTGGCTTTCCGAGCTTCTGTTTGGAGTACCGCGATCGGGACCGAACGATCTTCTCGATATCGTTGTTAGTTAGCGTGTTTGTTTCTGAGATAGAAAGATCGCCGCTCATGTTTATATAACTGTAGCACACGATACAAAACAAATATATGAATAACGAAGAACCTAGGTACCCAATCCCGAGGCCCTATCAATCCTACGGCCGAGAACAGGCACCTTAATAAAGATAGTGCCCAAACCCACCGCAGGGATGGAGTCGTGCGGGTTCGGAAACAGTAAAATCGATGTAAGATAAAAGAGTCTCTCAACGTTACCACACGGTTGGTTAAAGGGCTTAAGCAGTTGTCTCTTTGTTACCGCTCCTAATCATACTTCAGATTAAGCTACACAAACATTTTTTAATTACATACGTAATAAATACCAGCAAAGAAAAGGTGCGGACCTAGATTGCAAAGGATTTTTTTTTAATAATTGTTATATTGTATAATTGCGTGTTTTATAATTATATATATATATATATAAATATATATAATATTATATATGTATATAATTTGGTACGAAATTACTTTTCTTTCTAGTTCAATTGAAACCTTTTTGTATTTTGCTTCTGCTTCTAATAAAAGAAAATTTAATTGTAAGTAATACACAAAGGATCTTATTATTATTATTATTTTTTTAATAATTTATTCTTTATTTATTATTTATTTTTTATTATTTTTTATTATTATTATTTTTTATTATATATTATTATTATATTATTTATTATTATATTATTATATATTATTATTTATTAATAATTTATTCTTTAAATTAAAACTGGATTGTTAATTTATTTTAGTATTCATCTAAATAGTTGAACATCCTATGATTATTTTAAAAATACTAGCACGTTGCAATTAAAGCAAAAAGTTATAATGAATACGAATGGAAAATAAAATTGTAAAATAAATACATATTGAGAAATAAATGTGTAATATTTTTCTCCTTAATTTCCCAAAAATACTGTATTTTTATTACATAACTAGCTGTACCCGCGACTTCGTTCGCATTGACCTTAGAAATATTTACTAATGTTTTCACGGAATGCTAATTTATTTTTCCTGAAATAAAAGTAGCGTGAGCTACTTCTTATAACATCAGCTATCTGCAGTCGAGAGCCCCGTCAAAAACGGTTCAGTCGTTTCAGAAATTGGCCGCAACAGATTCAACAGACAAACAGAAATATATGTATATAGATATATATATTCTTTTTTGTATAAGGTATGGTATATGCTTTCATATACATTGAGTAATTAGCTGGTATTTCGACATAACATTAATTTATTTGTATAAATAAAAAAAACGAGGCATAATCCAGCCGCGGTCCCAAATAGGGCCTCAATGAACCGTCGCAACGCGTTTGTTTCTTTGTCGTCCATGCCGCGGCCGCTTGCCGAATGAATACGTTTGTGGCGGTCAACCTTTTTGATATTAACCTTTTTATATGTCTAACAGATATACAGAAAAATAAACGGAATGAAGCTTCTCTTGTGATAGAAAATTTACGTGTTTTATTTTATCAGCAAAAATATTTGATTATAATTGTTACTAGTGTTATAACGCCCTCACTTGTCACACATTCTGCTTCTACTGATTTTTATTACTTGCGTAGTAGTTTAAATTCTATTAAGTTCTGGATCTGTTTTATATATTTTTCCATTTGGTACGAAGTATTAGATTTTCACGAATAATTTTTAGTAAGCCTCGAGAGCACTATGAGGTAGATAATTTATGTTCAGATTTATTGGTTTAGTTTATCTTTGTAATATGTCTCAATCATCTCTTGATATCAAATAAAAAAAACTTTATAAAATTTAAGGCCCTGGGAAAGCGCTTATGAACGTCGAAACCACTACCTTCTGGTTCGGAAAATAATCCAGTCATTGGGAAGATCCGACAAGTAACTCGATCAGTTTATATTTAGGTTTAGGTCTTTTAACTCTCTAATAAATTTTATAAATAAATATTACTTACAAATGCAATAAAACACGTAATTTGGGTATAACAAGAGAAGCTTCGTTCTCATTTAATTCTCTGTATTTGTAATTGACGTATGAAAAAGGTTACAAACAAGATGGTTGACCGCCACATATGTATAATAAAATCTATGTCTATTGCTGTACTATATATACATATATATATGTATGTATGTATATATTTCTTACATTATATTTATGGCCTCAATCTAACCTCATGTTAAGTGATGATATGGCTCAAGATGGTGGTACCGCTAAGTCTAGTTGAGGGAGTGGTTCTTAAATGCACCTGCCGCAACACACTTATATTTATTAAGGTATTTGACAGTAGATTTTTAACTTGATGGTGGTAGCTACCTAAACGGAGGTTATAAGATGCCCTACCACCGTACTATGGTCTCCAGTTCAGTTCGGTTCGATCAGCCACAGCGAACGGACGTGTCCGTGAGCTCTGCCGATTGTTCTAAATGATTCGACCGCTGCGCTTTACCGCGCCGCTATTGTTCTCGGTTCCTTTGTTCTCGCACCTGCAACAAACCGGCTATTGTTGCTTGTTCGCGATACAGTGTCTTTGTTCTCTAACCATATTGTTTGGTTATCGTGGTATTTAAATTGAGAGATATCTCTCAGTGTTTTTGTGCCGTGATTCCAAATATTGCTTTGTTATTGTGATTAAGTGCAGTGAAATTAGTGTCACCGCCTGTAAGTACGCCGGTCACCGGCTTCCACATAAGGTAACATCTATTTAAACCTTTTTACGGGCCAAGTCCCAGTTATCTTGTGTAATTGTTCTCACTTTCATTACTATTTTTAACTTGCATGAATAGTTTAAAATAAACTCGTGTTATAACATCACATACAAGATAGTCGTTGACTTTCTGTTAGCCGCGCCCCCCTGCCCTTCAGGCAGGGAGGTTTCCTGACGTAGAGTCAAATTATTTTCATTATTTCCTTCATTGTTATATAAGATTATCCATCTCCTCAAGATGGAAAAGGTTTTGAAATTCTTGGAAAGGGAGAATCCGGAAATATTTAAGAAATACCTTGCGTCCGAACCTGCGCCCACGCAGCGCGTCCGCGCCCCACCCACCCGCGCCAACGCGCCGGCATGCCGCCCGCCGTCCCCACCTGCTCCCACGACCTTACCCATCCGTACCCCCGCCACCAAGGCGACCGCCCCGGCGCGTCGTCCGGCGTCGCCGCCCCTACCGCCGCGTCGCCCGAACTCACCGCCGCTGCCGCCGCGATCGCGTTCTCGCTCCCGCTCACCGGTCATCCGGCACGCGGTAGCGTCCGTTCCCCCCGCCGGCACCTCGTCGCGGCCTCCGTCGCCCTCAGCGACCGCCGCCACAACATCTAAGCCTCGTCCGTTCGAGGAAATAATATCATATGCACCTAAGCCAATACCTACGGCGAATTCATTCTCGCCACTTTCTCCTGACCCGACTCCAGATGTCGACAACGAGATGGACTCGGAAATAACTAATCCCGAAACGGAATTCATAACCGTTTCAAGGGCCAAGCCCAAACAAAAACGGGTGCTATCACCCGAGACCACAGCCCCGGCCGCCGCAAAAACCATGCGAGCCGGAAACAACCGCGTCCCTAGATCGCGCGTTCCTCATTCTGCGCAAGCAGCAGCAGAGCCCACCGAAAGGGCGGTGCGCCCACCGCCCCCAGTCACAATAGCTGACAAAGCAGCGTGGTTAAATATTTCCACGCGGCTGAATGCCGCTAAAATCAGATATACACACGCCCGGAGCACCCCATCCGGTATACAAATTAAAGTCCCCACAATCGCGGACTACAAAAATCTCACAACATTCCTCCGCGAAGGAAAATTCCAATTTTTCACTTACACGCCCGAAGAAGAGCGCCTTCTGCGCGTAGTAATCAGGCGCGTTCCGAAGGAGCTCCCAACAGAAAATATATTAGCCTCCCTTAAGGAGCAGAATCTACCAGTCCACGAGGTACACCGCATGTACCACGCAATCACCAAGGACATTTATGATCTCGTCCTTGTCACCCTGGACCGTTCCAAGGAGGGCAAGGAGATTTTTAATATCCAATCTGTGTGCGGGCTCTCTGGCATTTCAGTAGAGATACCCCACAAAAAGCATGCTCCTACGCAGTGTCATAACTGCCAGTCGTACGGACACTCGGCCAGGAATTGCTACATGAAGCCGAGATGCGTCAAGTGCCTGGGAGATCACTCCACTAAGGAGTGTCTTCGCATGCCGGAACCATCGAACCACCCAGCTGCGTCCTGTGCGGTAAAGCCGGACACCCCGCGAACTATCGCGGGTGTGAACGCGCCCCACGGACAAGGCGCACGCGCACACATGTCCCGCGCCACGCGCCTTCAGCGCGTGTCGTGGCACCAGCCCCGCCCCACCGCCACTTACGTCGGACCAGGCTTTCCCGAGCCTGCCAGGATCCACGCGCGTCGCTCCCGCGCAGCCAACCACTAAAGCCCCACCCACGGCATGGGCCCCCAAGCCCAAGCCACAAGCCCCGAAGGCGCCTTCAACCTCAAACGAATTTCAAGGCCTGACCTGGATAGCAGGCCTTTTACAAAGCTTCGACGTCGATGACATCACCGCCTTCGATCTTATGATCAGCTTTGCCGACGGAATCGACCGCCTAAAGGCCGTAGCCGCCTACCCGGACCTAGCTCGCGCCGTGCAAAAGCTCGTCCGAGCTTCTCCGTAATCAGCATCCGCCGTCTCTTCAAACCGTTCGTGTCCGCGTACACGCCCGCGTAACCGCAGATCTCGCCGCCGAGACCTAACGGTTATTTTCACTCCCGCACACTCGCCGCGGCCTCTCCCTGCAGACGCTCGAGCCTAGGTCCGATCCTCCGGAAAGGAGCCCTCGAGCGACTCTGCTCGCGCGATACAGTGACACTCTACAACACTGAGAGTACAACATCACACTGCATACCACCCGTGCTCACCCACACGCTAAGTACACGGTTCTGTAAGGGACCAAAAACCTGTGGCCCTGCCAGTTGTTTGCCTTTTTAATTTAATAATGGTTCCTCTGTTCACAGTCAGATTCATACAGTTCATGGGCGTTTTAATGCGAAGACTACGTCCATCCAACACCGATAACTCAATCTTAAAACAGTACAGTACAATCCACTCCACCGACTTCCTTGCCTCTCTTAACAATTAGTATTTTTAACATTTCACAAATTAGTAATTTATCTAAAGGTCTACTCCAGTAGGCCAGCTCTTATTATTTTATATAATATTTTCTCTTCTGGCAGCAGTCCATGCCAAGGGCCAGCCACAACGGCACCCTTGTGCCCGCTGCCTCGGGGCTGAGTGCCCTCAGCATTCGCCCCAAAAAGTCCTGCCACCTGTAAAAGCCCCTCCGGCTAACAGCGTATGTCCATTCGAAAAAAAAAAAAAACTATGGTCTCCAGTCCGGTGAAACTATAAAAGCCTCTCAAGCAGAGTGTAGATCCCTTCGAAAAAAAAACTGTTCTCGGTACAATGTTTTTCTTCACCGAAAGTTTAAACTCATTGTAGGGATTCGAACTCGCGACCAGTAGTAACGCAGGGCCCGTTCACACTGCCATCTAATTTATCATTTTAGTTTTTAATCTTAAATTACTTCGTACGTATGTAGGTACTTATGAAAATTAAATAAGAGTGTATTTAATACTAAAAATTTTATTTTGCATTTCAAAAATATTTTTGTTGAAAGTTTTCAGTTGAGAGAACCTGGCTACGTATACATCTGTAGGTTCAAATCCCGAACAATTTCTACTATTTATTATTAATTTAATTTTTTATTATACCCGATTCCCTACTTAATTTAAGAGAAATCAAAACAAGTCGAATTAAGTCCTAACTTCCCGATTACAACAGCAAATTATTGATTTTTTTTTTTACCCGTGGACGGTTTCTCACGCTTCAAAATAATTTGTATCAACACTTTTTGATCTTTCTTAGTTGAGTATTTAATTACCACAGTATTAATTTATCCATTATTATTAGGTTTATATATAATCGGTTCAATTGATCATTTTCCTATTGTCAAGATCTAATTCAATTTTATTTTAAATGGATTTTTTTACTGCTAATTATGTTAATGGTTCATAGCAAGTTTCGTTCTATTCTTTAATGAACATTATACCTCTAACTGTTTTTCAATCGGTTTCCAATTCTAAATATTAGAGTTTATTTCATACCTAATTTAACTAGTTTAAGATTGAAATACAAAAATGATAGTATTAATTGTTTTTAACTAAGTTATATTTTTTAGTCTTCCAATAACTTTTAAATTCGGGTTATAATTTGTAATAATTATTTTTGTGTTTATTTTTTTTAATTATATAAGTAAAGTACTCTCTGTCATTTTTCGTTGTATTCAAAATTTCATGTCGGGCGTCAAAGAGTAACAAATATATTTGTTATAACAAGTACACAACTTTGTCTCCATAGAAATATTATTTCATATAGTCTCTTTTTTTAGTTCAGTTTTCATCAATTTACAAGTAAAGTTTTAAATTTCATAAATTTATGTATAACAGGTTTACGCACACTTCTGGACATATGAGTGACAATATATTTAAAACTTATTGGTATTATGGTTGGATTTTGTAATTATTGTTTAATAATTTTTAATATAAAATTTCTATGGTTGGTTTCATTTTTAAATTCATTTTGGGCGTAGCGTCATTGCCGTTATGTCTCTAGATATCAAGTGGCCCAAGATGGTAGGTTTCAAGATAAGTATAACACATTATGTTTTCCATTATTCTGGTACAATTAACTCATTCCATAATCTATATATAAATAAATCTCTATTTCCCTTTGTCATCGCATCACGCGTGAACGGACGAAACAATTTCGCTAATTCTTTTTTGTCCTACTAATTATTACCAGGAGAAGATTCTTATGAAAGAATAAATTAAGGAAGTTCAAAGGAACATTAGAAAATTTACAAAAAATTTATAAAAACTTAACTACAATAATAAGTTTACATAACTGCCAGTTGTCATAGAGCATTACAATAATAAACAGTATGTTTTTGAATATTTTTTTGTTAATTATACCAATTCTAATTCAATATTTATAGTTAGGACACGACGTCTGTCGGGTCAGTTAGTTTGTTATTAATATTGAGCAATATTCACTGTGCATTTAAAAGCCCTACGGGCTAACAGTGAAAGTCACTTAAAAAAAAAACTGTGCATTTAAATGTAACTTTTTAATAAGTAAGATATGTTATCCAACCCTAGATTTGACGGATTTTTTCAACTATTCTATGGCGAATTGATTCTTGAGAAATACTTTCATGTAATTATCCTTTGGGAATTTTTGGCGAGATGTTGATCTGTCATGTTGTGACTTTTATTTTAATTCATATAATTGTTTAGCCCTATATTGTGCAAATTAAGGTGACATTTTTAAGTAATTTAGTGTAGCTGAAGGGCATAGGTGAATTATGAATAATCATTCGGAACATGATATCTTAGTTTCCACAAAAACTCCCAAGAGATCTTCAACCAGAGAGTCACCATGTTGTTGAAGATAGTATCGTCTGCCCGAGATGTCCAAATATTATTACTTAAAAATGGTAGTAATAATCAGACTAATTTGCCAAGAATAAAAAAGAAGAAGAAGAATTATCCTTAAAGTTTTTAAACAATAATCAATCATACTTTGTTTTTTTAATAATTAAGGTTTAGCTTTATGGCTATAATCTCACCTGATCTTAAGTGACGATAGGGCCCAAGTTGGTAGACACGCTAAACGTGTGGAGGAATGGCTCTCAAGTGTAACTGCCCGGAATACACCTATTGGTATTTGGCGGCAGATTTCCAACTTGAGGGTGGTAGCTAGCCAGGCGGGCATCAGAAAAAGCCCTACCACCATGCTATGGTTTCCACACGATGTTTTCCATCACCGAAAGCTCAAGCTCAAGCTCATTGTAGGTGGTTGGATTCGAACTCACGTCCATTGAGCCCAAAGTCGTACACACTACCACTGTGCTATCATCGCTTCTTGAGTTGTATCAGTTAAATTGTTGAGAAAACTTAAAACCCACTCATCATTATGGTTTCCATCTTTATTAGTGCTTATCCTTTTAAATTTTTAATTTTGACTCCATATTTGAGAGACTGGTGTTAATCTATTGAAGCTACTACATAAATTTCGCCATGGTAATTTTTTCATCCAATAAAATTATTTTCTTAATTGCATTTAATCTTTTATACTTAATCCAGTTTTCTATTGTGGGATCAGAAAAATAGTGCTTTAATATATTTATGGAGTCACTGACAGTTCGGTTAAATTATATTTATGTATGGTTTTATCTCTTAACACAAAGCATTTACAAAGTTATTGTAACAGGTGATGGATGGATCATTACTTTTGACTTACCGCCAAAAAGTCCTCAACAACTTTTACCAGTGTTGCCAATAATCTTTTCACGTTTCCACTAATAACAAAAATTGAAGAAAAAAAAGTGCTATACATTGTTAGATTATTATTTATATATAATAATATACTACAATTTTATATAAGTTTACAGTCAACTAATCTATAGTTACAAAAATTATAATTAATTTAGAGTAATTTCATTACAAAATTTCTTTACAAGCATCTATTAATCTCCTAAAATTTTCAGGTAGAATTATTAATTGGCAATATTGCGGGTGTTTATTTTATTATGTATTATAATTCAAAAGAACGCGCATTGATATTAGGGGCATTATTATACTGTAGGTAAAATTGTTAAAAAAGTAAATGGCTATACCACCTTTTCCATCTAAAGAATTAGCCAAATTAGTCCTCGGTAACTAGGGTTTTTTGGCAGAAATCTCTGATTGTTCGTTTAAAGTCTTCGTATAGAAATATAATGGCTTTACTTGCTTCAGGATATTTAGCAGAAGAGCAACAAATTACTGCTTATGATGAGTTTTTACAAGCAAGCCCCTACTTGGACGCTACGACAGAGTATGACAGAATATTTATGACGTCTCTTAAAAGTATTTTAGCTGAATATAGAGCTATTAAAATATACGGTACGTATTATATTTATGTATGCTTTCTGCGTGGGAACCTATGCGTGTCTTACAATATTAGTATCAACTATGTTATTGTAAGAAGTACTAATTAAATTAACGTGTAAATAAAAATTTATTATACTAATACAGGTTATCAATCGATTTTAATGAAATTTTAATTTCCAAAAACAATGAAATAAATGATATTCTCGTGTCTTTAAATTTTTACTTGGAATAAGAAGAACAGAAAACGAGTTTTTGGTGGGATCTTGATCTGTCATGTTGTGATTTTAATTTAGATCATATACTTAGTTGTTTAGACCGATATTATGTAAAATATGGTGACATTTTTAATTAATTTAGTGTAGCTGTAGGGTATTGGTGAATTGTGAATAATGATTCGGAACATGATATATTAGTTGCCACAAAAACTCCCTCGTCTGCCTGAAATGCCCAAATCATATTACTTGAAAATTACAGTATTAGTCACACTAAGAATAAAAAAGAAGTAGAAATATGAAGACAAATATATAATAATATATAATTACCTTTTAAGCCAATATTTTTTATTTGATTTAATATAAAATATGTGATCAAAATTTTAATTATTTTTTTTTATACTAATCTTTGAAAATATCATGCAAATATTTAACATAATGCTTGTGATATTCTATTGCTTTGATGTATTGGTAACATGTTTGCCAATTATTTTGGTACCAACACACAGTTAAAGTTGAATTCAGTGTTATATATATATTTTAAAAGTTATTGTATCATGAATTATGTATTGTAAGGTATATTTCTTATAATTGTATATATAATTATAGTTTAATTGATAAGAAGAAGCTTTATTACAATTCATACTAAAATTATAAACGTGAAAGTGAGTTTGTTTATTAAGCTTTCACTCCTAGACCACAGAATTGATTATGATGAATTTTGGTATAGATATATATGGAAACCTGGAGGTGATAGGATATTTTTTCTAATGAAAAACTTATTGGAAATTGGGTAAAGACAGAAATAAACTCTGTATGAAACTTTTTATTATATCATCTGATTGACAAAGTCAATATTAATGTGAATGAACTAATGGGATAAAAGCTGGTCATTTATAAAATCACCCTCATCATTATCACTTTATAATTTCAAAGTTTATGTATAGGTTACTTTGTAGAATCTTGTGTAGTCTGCTAAGTTCCGAGTCTAAATACCCATTGTCAGATTTCAAGGAAAGGGGTATATCTGAAAACAATTGTATACAATTTTGTACTGGACACTTCAGTTTTGCTTGTTGTCCTTATTTTAATGTTATTTACATGTTACTTGTAGGTACTTGTAACTCAACATGGTTCTCTTATGTCTGATTTCAGTGGAAACTTGCAAGCCGTATGTGTTACAGAAGAAGCTATTTCAGTTTGCCAATCTATTGGAAATGGTAAAGTTCTTAGTTAGCCATATTGATGTTGATCAATTATTTACACAGGATGTTGGGAGTGAAACCAGGTGATTATAGTTTATTTTTGTATTGGTAAAGCTTGGCGTTATGGCCATAATCTCACCTGATCTTAAGTGACGATATGGCCCAAGTTGGTAGACATTCTTAAACCTTTGGAGTAACTGGCTTTCAAGTGTAATTGAGGGTGGAAGCTAGGCAGGCGGGCATCAGAAAAATCCCTACCACAATACTATGGTTTCCTCACGATGTTTTCCTTCATCGAAAACTCAAGCTCATTGTAGGTGGTTGGATTCGAACTCATGTCCCTTGACGCAAAGCCGTACACACTACCACTGAGCTATCATCGCTTTAAAATTAAAAAAAAGTTGGATTGCTCTTAGTGAAATAGCGAGTAATAGTAATAGTGAGTAAAATAACGACCGAAATACTTTATTAATCGAGTTTTTTTTTCTTTCTTACGCTTCAGTATAATAAGGAATAGAACCCTAATGATTTCTTATGTTTACGCGAATATTATTCATTGAAATAAAACTAATTTAAACCTATTTTATCGCGGTTATTTAATAATTTTTAAAATCAAAATGAATAATTAAATTACATTAATAATTAAAAATTAATAAATAACCGCGATAAAATCCGTTTAAATTAGTTTTATTTCAATGAATAGAACCCTATTACTTTTCACGGTTTGATTCGACGTGGTTTAATTGTTATTAAATAAAAAAAATGAGATTATGAGGCGTGCCATTTTTGATTTTCCATACTTTTTCTTTTCTTTTGCAGTTCCGATAAAGAATCAGTGAATTCTGTGGACACATATTTGCCAGATTTATCAGGTACGTTTTTAAATACTTGGAGAAATGCGAAAGAAACTCTATGTGGTCTCTAGCGATATTGAAATTTGAGTGCCGACTTGGTTTCGTTTTAGTCGGCACTACTAGCTGTGTCCGCGACTCCGTTCGCGTGAAACTATAATTACATTCCACCGCTAGCTGACCCGGTGGATTTCGTACCACTTATAATCGGCTAAAACTCAAAAACAGTATAATCGATTTGAAGTTTTATAATTTTCTAACAAACCTTATCTTGATATTAACGAATACAATAAAAAAAACTACTGAAACGTCCCTGATTAGATATCCTTATTGAAAAGTATCGGAAATACTTATGAACGATGCTTAGTAGACGATAGTGGGGACGCTACGAAGCATCGCTCAAACAGGAGATCGAGAACGTGTAATGTCTCTATCTCATTCTCTCGCCGGTTGAATCCTATACATTTACGTGTTTGTGTCTCCACGGACTCGCTTTTTCGTTTCATCGAGTTTCAAATCACAACGATTCTAAAGAAGTTTCACTTCAAAAGAATTATCCCACTCGGTGTAGTCGTACGGAATTTATCAAGGGATTCGTTTTTATACTACACTCCACCGATTTCCTTGCCTCCTTAGTCAATACTTTACCTAAAGGTCTACTGCAGTAGGCCGGTTCTTATCGTCTATATTTTATTATTTTCCGGCAGCAGCTCATACCGAGATCTGTCCCCATGCCTCGGGGCTGAGTGCCCTCAGCATTCGCCCCATAAAGTCCTGCCAAGCTGTGAAAGCCCCTCCGGCTACTAACAGCGTATGTCCCCACCCATGTAACACTCAAGTGAACATTTGTACTTAAAAGTCATAATTATATCATTCCTTCATAGATTTCACGACACCTCGAAGGATATTATTACAGGGAGCCAATAATGAGCAGGCTCCAGACGAAAGTCACCATAGTTTTATAGAGTTTATTCCTCCTGAAGGTCTTATTCAATCAACAGATAATGCCGTAACAGAGATCAGTATTAAAAAACCAGCGGACAGTAGTGTCGACTTAGCAGCTAATATACAACAGGACATGATTCAAGACTAAATAAATGCTGCATGTAATTTTTTATTATTTCATATAAATTACAATTACTCTAATAAATAATTTGAGTCTATGGTACTAGGGGGCATTTTCCCGAGATAAGCGAAAGTTATTGCATTTTCTAAAGTTAATAGTGTATAAATAACTAATAGTGTGTAATAAAGTTATTAAATAGTCTGTCGTAACGCTGCTGAAACGATCTACTGACTTCATTTAACATGTTAATTAGTAACTGAACGGAGTATTGGTGTCAATAATTATTAATATTTAATTCTTATTTGTTTTTGATTAATCTTAATATGTATTAAGTTGCTCTCATAATCCTTTATATCTTCTTTTGTAATACTTAAATTTGTTTTCTGTTTCTTCGTGTTATCATTTACTGATGATAACTATATTTAATACACTTTATATATTTTTTGTAGACATTTTTATTCAATTCATTATCAAAGCGTAGTGTACAGTGTTGCATTGATATCTATCTTCATTACATCCCTCTTTCCTTTAAAAGAATATTATAAAGTTGTTATATGTTTTACTACATTAAGTTTAAATTACAATTAAAATAGTTTGTCAAATACTGTGTTTTTTTTACCTGATCTTGTATTTAGTTCATAATCATTTTGTATCTACGGAATCATTTTCACTGTTTTCACATTTATTTACTATGTAGTCATCTTCATTATAATCATCATAATCCACTATAAGTTTATTTATAATCACCTTATCTCTATTTTTACTTTCTTTCAAATATTTTCTATTTCTATTAATTATATTACCATTTTCTGTTCTTACTCTACATGAATTAGGCACATAGCTTTTATGAATAATTTTCCCATAAATACACAGTTTTTTTCATTAGTTATTACAACTTTTTAGTTATCACTTAAATCCTTTAACTTTTTAGTATATCTGTCACAATACATTTTCTATATATGAATATTATTATACAATTTAGACTGAATATGAAAATTATTTTCCTTATACTTAGTAATATTAGGTGATAACCCTTGTACTTTATTTCCTATTAACATTTCTAAAGGTAATTTATAATTAAAAGTTTTAGATATAGGTGTATTTCTATATTCTAACAAAAGCTAAATATTTATGTTTTCCTTCATAATGAGTTGTGTTATAATATTTTTTACTGTTTGCATGTAGCGTCCTGCTAACCCATTACACTGAGTATATCATTATATTATATACCATTCCTTTACAAAATTGTCAAACTTATAACTAGAAATGTTTGGTCTATTATCTGAATACAATTTATCGGCTAATCCTAGCCTATTCAATATAGATTTAAGACATTCAATTGTCATATCATTTAATTGACCTATTTCAAAATATTTACTGAAGTAATCCGACACAATTCAGTTTTTTTATATTTTACTAGCTGACCCGACAGACGTTGTCCTCCTGTCTTAACTATGAACAATGAATTAGAATTGGTATAATTAATAAAACAAATATTATTTAAAAACATAGTATAATAACTATTTAATGCTCTATGACAGCTGACAGTTATGGAAATAAGTTTTTATAAATTCTGTAATGTTCCATTCAACTTCCTTAATTTTTTTGTTTCTGCAATCTTTTGCAGACAATAACTAACACAACAAAAAAAAAATTAGCGAAATTGTTCCATCCGTTCACAAAACCCGTGACAAAGGAATAGAGATTCATTTTTATATATATAGATAGCAATTAATTACTAAATGTAGTTGCACAGGACCCGCTCTAGGAAGGGCAACTCGTGCAATTACCCGGGGCGCAGCGACGGCGGTTTTGTTTTATAAATTGGTATAGTAAATTTTACTAACAAAATGAATATTTTGCATACAAATTGTTTTTGTCTTTTACTTATTGGAGCTCCTGCACACATTATGGTAATGGAACCCCTATTACTTTTAAAAAGCAGAATAGAAAAAGAATGTAGATAAGCGAGGTTCTAGAGATATTTTTTTACTTTGCAGTCATATTAGATGAATTGGTACTATAATAATTATAGTTATTAGGGAAAAAGTCATTAGGCATTTTTTTTTTATACTTAAGGTTTAGCGTTATGGCCATAATCTCACCTGATCTTAAGTGACGCTACGACCCATGTTGGTAGACACGCTAAACCTGTGGCGGAACTGGCTCTCAAGTGCAGCTACCGGAACACACCTATTGATATTTCGCGGCAGATTTTCAACTAGAGGACGGTAGCTAGCCAGTCGGGCATCAGAAAAAGCCCTACCACAATACTATGGTTTCCTCACGATGTTTTCCTTCGCACCTACAAATGAGCTTGAGCTTTCGATTTGGTGTAGTCGTTCGGAAGTTATGCGCGTTCATACATTTCGTCGTTTCATATTTGATATATTCAGATTTTCTAATCTTTCGCTAGACTTCCTTAACGTTTTCCTTCATATGAACCTCCTGACAATAATTAACACAAGAAAAAAGAATTAATCAAAGAAGAAGAAAGAAAATAAGAAATCGTTCCATCCGTTCAAGCGTGATGCGAAATAGAGATTCATTTATAATATATGTAAATGAAGAACATTTAAACCATCATTTCAACTCTACGCTTATAAACACTTTTTATTTAGAATATGTATTTTCTTTTTAAAATCTATATTATCGATAGTTGTCTATGAAACACTGTATACGTCAATAATTAAGATACAAATAAAGGGAAGCAATAACTTGAAATGTTTTTTCTCTTTGTTACAGGTACGTAAAATATTATATAGTAATAGTACGTTAGGTCATTAAGAAGAAGTTATTTTGTGAATATATTTTATCTAACATTTGTATTTAATATAATAAAATTCTCTTTATTACAGAGCAACTATTAAACTTATTGTTTCGATACCCTAATCATCTCTACGACACAACACATTACAAAACAACATCTATAGCTATTGAGAAAAACGTCAAAGTTTAAATTTGAATTTTTGGTAAAAGCGAGTGAAGATCCGAAAACAAATGTGATATGCATAACTTCAATCACGGATGCTGAAAAACAGGGTTTTGCTATTCCGGAACAGTTACAAATAATCAGACTACATGATAAGATTATGAAAACCCAAACTTTTCAAAAAGTAAAAGCAACATCACAAAAAAGACATGAAAAGAGACAGGTGTGGATTACCATGACACTAGAAAATTATAACGAATATGTGGATGAAGATGGTAATATGCAGTTCGGTAGATATTTTCTGGAGGAGATTGCATCAAAGACACAGCAGACTTCTGCATCTGAAACTTTAGTAGACGCTCTAACAAAAATCTTAGAGAATATTACTGAAATTAATAAGAACTCCAACCAATGCAGTATAAGAAAGTTATCAGAAAAAAAATTAATAGAGTAATTCAGTAGGAAGTTGTTGCAGTAAAAACTTAACTTAGGGAAGGAAAACAAGAGTGAGGATATGTCAGTAATAAAAAAATATGATAAGTGTAAAATAAATTTTTATGAACACATGGAATTTGCAGACTTCAATATTTCAGTAAACCACTTAAGTATTCAAGAACAGTCAGAAGTAGATAAATTAATATGCAAATACAGATCCCTTTTTGCTAAGGATAAGTATGATGTAGGCACAATGAAATGTTATGAAGCACAAATTGATTTAATAGTAGAAAGATATTGTAGCAAAAGACCATACTGGTGCACTATGGAGGATAAAAAGGAAATAGAACAACAAATACCAAAATGATTAAAAAGAAACTCAATTTAAGAATCCTATAGCCCCTTTGCAGCATCTGTCATGTTGGCCTATTGGATTTTCGTGATTTAAATAAAATTATAGCCCTTTTCCACTAATAGAGGATTTAATGTTAAAAACAAGAAATTGTACATACTTCTCAACACTTGATATTATACATACCTTTAAAAATTGAAGACCGCAAGAAAACGGCATTTGTTACTCAGGAAAATCATTTTCAGTGGACTTGTTTACCATTTGGTTTAAAAACGGCTCCTGCAATTATTCAAAGAATACTTTGTAGCATTATTAGGAAAAATGAACTGTCAGATTTCACTGTTAATTTCATAGATGATATTTTGGTTTTCTCACAAACATTTAAAGACCGTATTCAACACTTATCATTGCTATTAAATGCAATTTTAAAGGAGGGCTTTAGGTTGAAATTCTGTAAGTGTAAAATTGAACAGGACTCAGTAAAATATTTAGGTCATATAATAAAAAACAATAATATATAATGAAATTATCTTTATTACTGAGCAACTATTAAGCTTATTGTTTCATTACCCTAATCATCTCTACCACACAACACATTACATATATATATATATATATATATATATATATATATATATATATATATAGTACAGCAACAGACATAGGTTTTATTATACATACGTGGCGGTCAACCTTCATGTTTGTAACCTTTTTCATACGTTAATTACAAATACATAGAAATAAATGAGAACGAAACTTCTCTTGTTATACCCAAAAAGACGTGTTTTATTTCATTTGTAAGTAATATTTATTTTTAATTTTATTACAGGGTTAAAAGACCCTCACTTAATATAAACTGATCGAGTTTACTGTCGAATTTTCTCAATGAGTGGATTATTTTCTGAACCGGAAGGTACAAGTTTCAGAGTTCATAAGCCCTTTTACAAGACCTTAAATTTAATAAAGTGTTTTTAGTTGATATCAAGAGTTGATTGAGTCATATTACAAAGCTAATAAACCTATTTGAGGCTAAAACACCAGTAAATCAGAACATAAATTACGTGCTACGCAGGCTGCGCGGTAAGTGGGATACTCCACGCCATTAAATGTCCTCAGAAAGGCGAAAGACGTTGGGCTTCGGACCGTGTGAAATATCAACCGCAGAAAATAGCATTCGCCATTATTCGGATACACGGTATGAACCCTACCCAATGCGGTGTCCTTGAAAATTCCCAGAAAACTTCGATTTTTGATCGACGCGACGCTGGTGCACGACTCGACGTTGATGTGCGTCTGGAAGGTCCTGGACAGTACTGATGAGTAAGGAACAATCCATCTGTTATCGGCCGGTTGCGCCTGCTCATACACGATCAGCTCAGTGAAATGCCCGCCCTCTGCTGGTGATCGGCGCCGGCATGAGGGATATCCATCCTCACCAGTAATGGTTTTGTTGGTAAATTGTTTTGGGAATCTTTTCGTACATCGTCCATCTTTCATGCACGGAAAACTTGGATTTAACGTGTCACAGGGGCCACGCACCATGTGACTTTTCACAATCTGATGCAGAACAGGATCAACATCAGGATCCGGAAGCTAAGCACTTATGGCTTGATCAATTTGGTTGGGCCAACCAAGAAAGCAGGTGCGCGTGTGGCAAGCCGCGTTTTTGCCATTTCTGACATCGGACTGAACCAAACACTTTTGACTTTGTTAGAAGATCCATAAGGCACTTCAGGTGGAATACGCGAGAGATCAAGTCGTGCCTGTCGTACGAAGCCTCTCTTGCAAGGAGTTGAGCTGTTGTTTCAGGTCACTTTGGGTTAGTAGTGATGGTAATGAAGAGGTCCGGGCGACCAAACTTATGCACACAACAAAATGCATCTTGGGTCCTCCCGTGCATGTACCGCGGACCTCCCGTGAAGGTGGAGGAGAGAATGACCATCCTTCCTACACCTTGCGCATTTGCATCAATCTACATGACATCTCTGAGATGGACGTAGTTCTCTCAGCTCTCAGCTCTCTCAGCTCTCAGCTTTCTTTGGTTGGACCTTATAAATACCAAACGCTCTGCCTCAATTTTGGCGTACATTTCCACCAGAAACTAGTCAGTTACAGAAACTGACTAAAGAGTGTACGGTAATGGATGAGATAAGAACCGTTGTTTACTCTCAGCTGAATCAGGAAGCTGTAGAACTGCATGGCGGACGATGAAATGGTAGCCATCCTCGCCGTGACAGAACATAAGCGGATATTGAAGAGAATCGTACGCCCCGTGAGTCTCTCTGATCCTTTGAAGCCGGTCATGATGAGTGCGCAAAACGATGTCTCTTTTATCCTCCTGATCGACTAAGAGAACGGCTACCTCACTCGTCGTTGGCGCATTATACCGCCCCGGATGGGCTGCGATCGGCCTTCTATTTGCGCTGATGACAAACTTAAAGCGGTTGCGCTCGTTCTTAGGCACCGACGCCAGGGCGGCTTTGAAGTCACTAATGTGTGGATTAATGTTATGCAACATACTTTGCAATCCTCTGACCAGACCAGAGTCCAAATTGGGGATGTGTATACTTCGTAGGTTTGCTTGTTCTTCAAAATCGCTAACAAAATAAATTTGCAAAAATTTTGGAATGTCTGTAGGTAGCAGCGAACCGATTTGATGGTAAACTTGCCACTGGACCTTGAATGTCGACATGAACCCAGCTTCAATTATTTGATTTGCACCAAACGAAGTCACCTGGAAGACGCTGTTATAAGCTCGGATGTTTTTCAAAAAATGGCTGGACTTCGTATTCTCGCCATTTAGTAAGACTCTTAACAGATCTGGCGGGTCTTGCAGAGAATCCAAGCGTACCTTACCAGATGCACAACACATCCCTTTCGGCTCCCTATTCCATTTGCGGGCTTTGTAGTGGGCACACACTTCTTCTAAGGCACCTATATCTCTGTGGGCGGCGTAGGTAATCGTAGAAAAACCCACTTCCTTCTTTATTTAGCCACGATTGCTCTTCTATATCGTAAACCGTAGATTCATCATCAGATGTCGAAAGTTGATTTATGTCACGACGAAGGCGATCTTGTTCTACTTGTGCCGCACGCTGTTCGCCCGACCAAGTACCCCGAATCTCTTGGATTCTGTCACGTTCTTGCGATAAATGAGCTTCAACGTCACTACGCATTTGGTGGTACCGCTGCCGAATAGCTGCTCGACGTTCTTCACGCTGCTCGCGATGCACTCTTCTTGATTTTCGAGCCACCGAGCAAAAGAAGTACGACTCCGCTGCGAACATAACCTCGCCTCTCGCTGTGTGTAAGTCAAAGACGCACGAGACTCAGCGTAGCGCTCCCGATCGCTTTCAAGTCGAGCTTCTCGCGCTTAAGCACTCTCGTACCATCGAACGGTATCAGTGCGGCCGCGCTGCGTACTCAGTCTTGTCTCTCGTTACGTCTCTTACGCGGGAGACTTAGCGTGGCGCTCCCGATCATTTAATAGCCGCATCTCGTATGCTCCTGCACTTTCAAGCGACCGCGACAGTTCATTTTGAGTGCGCATAGTATCTAATCGCGACCGGCGCGACGTACCACTTTCTACACGTCGAGTTTCCGCATTGTGTTCTCGCAGAACAGCCAACCTTGCCTCACGCTCAACGGCGGTTTCAAAAGATCGAGCTAATCTTTTCCTTCGGCAATCATTTGAGGATTGAGATAGGTTAGACCGTTTTATAGGCATTTTGATTATATTTAATTTGTAAGACTCTAAACAAACAAAGATTGAACTTGAATTTGTCAAAACGAACTATACGATACAACTTTAATGAAGAAAATGCACATTACTCTCTATGAATTTTAAGAATAACCTAACTACTAACCTCGCCAACATGATCAAATTTAAATTATTAATTTCCAGAAAGTGTTAACATGTAACTTGTTTTGATTTTTATGAAATCTCACAGATGGCGCTGTTTCAAAATTGTCTTTATACTACTAATATTCATTAAACTATGTTTCTCTGCCCAAGTTACTTAAATGGCGTAGCTCTTATAGTGTAAAGCTAGATAATAGCATGGCTTACTCAAAACAACATTTAAGTATGCGTCGTTAGATTACACGCAGTCACAGAATGCGTAAGAAAAAAAAGATTCACAGCTCCTCCCCCGTTGGTAATAGCGTGATAACATGTAGGGTGTATGTTGACCCGGCCTGTTAGTGGTATTCATGCTAAATTTGAAGTAAATCCATGCTGTACTTTTTGAGTTTAGCCCGGACAGACATAACGGGCATACAGACAAACAGACATACAAACAAACAGACATACAGACAAACATTCTAAAAACTATATTTTTCGCTTCGATATCGATTGTAGATCACGCCCCAAGTATTCTTTAAAAAAAATATTGAATGTACAGTTTTGACTTTCCTACGATTTTATTATATGTATAGATTATGAGAGTCAATTGTGTTGTGAGTATATGTGTTGATGCTTAATAAAACTGTAATGGTAGAAAATGTGTACATTCAGTATTTTTTGTTTAATTTTAGTTGGAAAGTAGAACACTTTGTTACTGATACAGAGGCCAAAACAATACTTTTTGAATATTTGTCTCTTCCTTTTTTGAATATTTGTCTGTTCCGTTCAACGCCCATAACTCAAAAGTACAGATTTCAATAAAAATTAGCAGGGTGGTAGATTATTTTACCGTACAACATTTAGGATACTTTTTGTTCCATAAAACGATAGGGTTCCTGCGGGATAAGAGATAAAAGTTAAAAAAAATTACTAAACGAACGGGTGCACGAATTTTGATAAAACATTTTTTGTTTTATACTATTTTTGAACATTACATTGAATGTATACGAGTGTATATATGTTTATTTCTACAGGTATATGTCAGTATTATCCGATAGATGACACTAAATTATTAAATGCTGAAAAGTATGAGACATCTACCGAATATTTAAAAATACATACGAACCTCAAGTAATATTTATATATAAAAATGAATCTATATTATTTCCCTCCGTCATCGAATCTCGCGTGAAGTGTTTGAACGATTTCGCTAATTCCTTTTTTGTTGTGCCATGAGAAGTCGAGCGGAACATAAAATGTATAAATATAAAAACTGTAATACAAAATATGATTTATCGAAATGTTTTAAGTTACGATACAGACCAAGTTGGTAGACACGCTAAACCGGTGCAGGAACTGGCTCTCAAATGCAGCTGCCGGAACACACCTATTGGTATTTGGCGGCAGGCTTACAATTTGAGGGTGGTAGCTAGCCAGGCGGTATTTAAAAAAGCCCTACCACCATGCTATGGTTTCCTCACGATGTTTCCCTTTACCGAAAGCTCAAGCTCATTGTAGGTGCTTGGATTCAAACTCACGTCCCTTGACGCGAAGTCGTACACACTAACTACCACTGAGCTATCATCGCTTCGAATTAACATAAAGTCATTAACGATAGTAACAGGGAGGACCTCTCTTTTATATAAATAAGCCTATTATATCATTATTATTTATTTACCCATACATATGTATTGTTACAGACAACATACTTGATAAAGACCAAAACAATAGCAAGATTTTTTAATGTAATTAAAATATTTTTTACCTACTTTTAAATGTATATATATACTTTGTATGATCCTATGAAGTAAGGTCTTCCGTTTACCGATACCTAATGGAAATAAAAAAAGAAACTGTTATAAAGTAAACATGTAGAAAAGAAAATCATTGTAAAAAAAAAAAAGTTCAGCAATAAAGGCTATTTTTTTTATATATATACTTTGTATGATGTGTAACAATGCCCCGACTGAAAACCAGGGCTTTTTAAATTTATGTTCCGGGAGCATTTAGCTGAGTCTGGAGTTTTTATTTTCTGGCGTAGCTCAGCGCATCCAGTTGGGAAAAATTCTGATTGAAATGTACATATATGCTAATATAATGTGCTGTGTATATGGTGGGAATACACAATTTCTTTCTTTCTGAAAATAAAGTTTTTCTTTTAAATTATGTTATTTTATTACATAGATTAGTATATGATCGTATATAAAAAGAATTCAACATTCGACTGAGGTTTATGCCTATAGTGGTCGTTACAGGCACGAGCGCTGTGATCCGTTGCCATACGACGGCATCAGATAATTATTAGATTTAATTAATATGAAAGAACACGTCGCTTCCTATCATGTTAGTCTTAGATATAATATAACACATAACATAATGTCACATGATTAAATGCTTCATAAATATGATTTGTTAGTAAAATTACAATGATTTTTAAAGGTAAAAATAATTGCTAATTCTTAAGCTGGACGAAATGTGTCTCGATAGAGAAATAAGCTACCCATTATAGTGTTAAAAAACAGCAATTGATACCTCAGTGGTAGCCTGTACGGGCGTGACGCATTAAACGTGCCCTCGAATCTCTAATGAGGTACAGCTGTCGGCGAGAAAAACATCGTGACGAAACCATAGAATGGTGATAAGGCATTGTCTATTGCTCATCTCACTAGCTACCATCATCAAGTTGAAAATCTACCTCCAAATACATATAGTTTTTTCTTGCAGTTGTACTTGAGACACGGTCCCTTCACTAGGCTAAGCGTGTCACCTTGGACCATCGTCACTTAACGTCAGGTGAGATTACGGCTATAATGCTAAACGTATAAAGAATATAAGAAAATAAAACAAAACATAAATAATCATTTTTATATATTTTTTTTTAACAATAACCACAAAAACAAAACATGAGTCCGGTAGTTCCAAAAAATTATCATTTGTGTATCCACAAGTAACTGTAAAGTTTATTCATTTTACAGTGTCGTTTATGAAGAAAAAATATGAAATACTACGAAAAAAAATAGGCCACTTGAAGTAATATTTCTACACCAGATATTTATTACCCATTAATACCTCAACTACTCAATCGAGCGACATGAAATTATGCATACATCAAAAACCACACAAGGCACTTTTTATACATGTAGACAAAAAAAAATGCTATTCTCAGAAAGTTAAACAAAAGTGTTACTTTCACATGAATGAAATCGCGCACACAATAAAAAATAACAATGTATTTTCTTGCCTTTGGCTACCGTTTTGAAAACGTCCTTTTAATTAAAAAAATCAATCAACGTACGCCGTCACAGGGTTGTTCTTCCTTAAGACAAACGACGCTGCGACTCGAATTAGAGTGACACGTAATATGTGCATTGTGTTGTGTGACACGAATCATGGGAAGTCCCTTTAAAACAGTAGGTTGCCAACCGCCTACGAGTGGCCGATCTCCTACCGTCGGGAACTGCCGCTTGGCTGCGGCCCGCTCTCCTTAAACGACAATATGAATCTGACGAGGACGTTGACAGCGGTGATCAACTCTTGATTCAACAGTGCGGGGACGTACTCGGGTGTTCTGGTGACAGGTGCGTTATTTGTTGTCGGCTTCCTCTGCGATTTTTGTCGTGTGGCAGGGTATCCGGGTAGGGTAGCCGGGATGACGTCCAGGGATGTTGACGTAGACGGTATTGCAGTGGACTGTTTTCTGCGCGACGTGTTCGCAGGCTCCACAGTGCGCTTCGTTTGCGAGCTCGCGTCGCAGGTCACGAGGGACTCTGTTTGAGTCGCGCGGTTACGCAGCTTTACGCGAGGTCGCTGTGGTGGTTGCGCGGGTTCAACAAAACGCTGGGCGCTCTCCACAGCTCTGCTATGCTCAGCTGGTGTCGTCCGAGTAGTGGTGCTCGAGTTACCGAAAATCATTCGTATCGCAGCCGCTTGCTCCGGCAAAAGTTCTAAGCCCAACTCTTCGTTTTTTATGAAATCGAAGTACACGTTAATCCACGTGGAAAAGCGGGTTGACAGCTTCCCAGATGAAATGCATAAACCAATGACGGACATATCGTTGTAGTTCTCGTCCGAACACACATTCCCAGAACCAGGCGCTTTCACAATCTTCACCATCTTCCGTATAATTAGGTAGGCATGGTAAGGACGTCTGTTGAGTTCTTGTGTCCATCGCGCGTGGGGCATTGTGAGAGCCTCTTTTCTTATTTCTTCTTTGCGTGGACATGGTAATGGAGCTTCCGATTCTGGGCTGGCACTAGCGGCACTATGAGAGCAGGACCCGTAACTTCACTCCCGGCTGCAGTCCAGGTCACGCTTCAATGAAACAACAAAAAGGATTTACGATTAAAACAACTGATATTTGACTGCGTTTTTACCACACAATAACTCCACAGCTTTAGTACATTAAATAAAAAATAACAACGAAGCGCGTATCACCGTAAGGAAATTGGAAAATCAGTTAATTAAAATATTAAGCTATTATTAATTAGTATGTATTTCTATACATTAAAATACTATGTTATAGAGTAAACAGAAAGGACAATAAAATATTTGAATGGAGAGAGCGTCATTTAAAAATTATGAAAACAATTATAAAGCAATGTAGATACTGTCAACTTTACTAATTCGTTCATTTCAATGACAGTAAACGACAGTAAAATAATTTATAATGAAATCACACCAAATTAAATTGAATGAAATTTGACACACCGAAACTATTTTAGCTGGATATTGTTTTATTATAAAACATTTTCGCGCGTAACAGCTAATTTTAGATAACTTATTGTCAGTACTCGCTAGAACAACAATATAATTACATAATTATCTCCATATCTACTATTTTGTTAAGTTTGTAACAGAGTATCTAGAAAATATATTAAATTTATCGGATTCTAAACGAACAAAAAAATTTATCAAGGATTAATATTTCCCAACATACTGTATATATCGAGAAATCGTTAACAATTTGTAGATAAAAAACAAAAACATTTATCTTTTATTAAAGAATATGGTTTTGCTATGTTTATTTACGACAAACCTATCATTTTCATATCAAACTAAAATTCACACATTGCTAAAATTTGAAAGAACATAGCCGAATGAATCAGAAAACAACAATGATCACAATTTACAAGTTCAACTTTATAGTGAAACAATATAGTAAACTAACTGAACCGTAGAATTAATAATTGATAAATTCTTACACAGAAAACAATCAAGAGATACCGCAGGAGTAACACACATCTATCTATCGAGAGGTCCGAACTTAGGGATGGAGATCTGAGATTGATTCATCCAGGAATCGATATTAGAGAAACAACTCATTTTTTAAAATCGATTCACAGCTCTGAATCGATATTTCATCCCTAAAAATCAGGGCTTGATTCTTGTATATTTTCATAAGACATTATTTACAATTATTTGAATGTTTTACCCAAACAGATACATATACAAAAATGATAATTTTTTATTCAATAAATCCTAAATTTGCAACCCAGCTTCCCTCGCTTTTACTCAATAGGTAAATAAATAAAAATTGTTGTAATCTACTGCTGTAATGCTGCGGGAAGGTTTTGGCGAGATCTTGATCTGTCTTTTCATGATTTAGTTTTTATTCATATACTTAGTTATTTAGCCCTATTTTGTATTATATTCGTGACATTGCATGGTAAGTGTACATAAGTGAATTATTTTATTTACAACACAAACTCCATGGTCAATTTCAACAATACAGACATAAAATATTTTCGAAGCACAAACCATATTATGAAATAATGCTGGACTTGGCTGCATGGTTTTAAATCACTTTGGCGTTTTCTTTAAAAAGAAAATAAATCGGGCAACACGACAAGGGATGAGTGGAACCGCTTGGATACTAGTAGACTGAAGAGACTGTTATCAAAACGGTTTTATGTTACCAATAAATCGATGAAATAAGTGTCTTCACCAATACGTATTATTTTAATTTGTATACAAAATAAATAGAACACTATACCTAATTAATAAAAATGTTATAAAATATTGATTATTGTTATATTCTGTTTAATTTCTATTGTTATTTTTATATTGAAAACATTAACACGTATAGCGAATTAAAAGAATATCTATTCGGATTAATCGATCTTTTGTTTGAATTGATCCGTCAGTTTTAATTTCGACTTGATCTATAAAACGATCTGTTTTGAAAATAATCGCATCCCTAGCTTCAACTGCCGCGTAATTAACGCTACGAAAATGTAGTTCCACAGGGTAGCAACAGACTGCGTTTAAAAAACAATTTATTTAAAGTTTAAAACAGTATTACTTATAAGATATAGTGAAAACCTTTTACAAATCCTAAAGAAATTGAAACTTTATATTAAATACTTTAAAATGTATTACTTTAATAAACAAATACTTCGAATGGTATTAAATAGTGTTAAAACGACTACAGTACAATGAATAGTGTGAAAGTATATTGATACAACAATAATTTTAATATTATACTGACTAAATCTATTATGAATTGAAATCCTTAAATTAATAGTTGTAAATATTACTTTGAAAACTATCAGAAACTAGTAAACAATAACTAATCATTTGCCTACTTTTATTATAAAACGGAGTTAATGAAGTGTGAAATAAACTTTAAAATTATTATTACCATTATGAAGCCGAACAAAAAGTTCTTGAAAGGTTAAAAAGCATAAACTAAAAAAGTTGTTTTGTTTAGAGAAATAGTCAACGATTTGTTAAAAACAGTTAATAATATAAGTTCTCATATTTAATATTAAACCGACCTAATTAGGTATCAAATAAATTCTCGAATTATTATTAAAAATTGCAAATCGATTGAAATGCATTGTCATTTAAAATGTTTATTTAAGAATAGGACGAAACGTGCTTTGAACGAAAATCACAATTTACAGTAAAAACAATACTGTTTAAATTAATAATAAATAAATAAATATCAATATTATAAATTGAATCGATTTTATATAAACCTAACAAATATTGATAAATTATTGTTGTAGTAATTAGATACTATACTACGAAATATTAAACGGTTTTTATAAAATTGTTTAGAAGCCTCAGATACCTACCACGGCGACATAATAAACATAATCTTCTGTTGTAAACGGTATGTTAGGATTAAATTCGAGTTGTTTTCATTTCTCTTAATTTTAGTAAGGAATCTGTTGTGAAAGAAATGAATGTAGCCTGGTTATCTAACAAACATGTTATATTATTTTTTTAAATAAAAGGTTATACCATTTTTATTATTAAATACACTATATTTGGATTATAATTATAAGGATATATGAAGTAATTTCAGATCAAAATATAGTAACAAAAGTGATATGGACAAAACCTGGGGTTCGAACTTAGTGAGCAGATGATAAATTTAGTAAAAGATTAAAAACGTCTGTAAAATCTAAAAGTGCATGTCTTATACTATTTATTTAATTTTTAAGAAATAATAAACAAAAACTTATATTGACTTATTGTATTATTATTTTATTATTATTTTAAGCAAGCATGATTTATTACTTGCCACATAAACTCCGTAAATAGTTTTACCTACAGAATCTCTATCATGTTAAATCGCTATCGTCTTTATTATGAAACTAGCTTTGCCCGCGACTTCGTTCGAAGTCTCGAACTATTAATTATCATTTAATAATTTTGGACGTTTTTGTAACGTTTTTCGATACATCTTCGTTCCTATTAGTGATAGTGAAATATTAATTTTTAATCTTACGTCTTCCTCAAATACTACTTTGTCGATGTAATTTTTGACTCCAACTGGGAGTTTCTTAAATTTACGTGTTCGAACAAACAAACTTTTCTGCTTGTTATATTAATAGCTGTGACCGCGACTTCGTTCGCATGAAACATAAAATCATTTTCGTGCTCTTTTCTTCATAAAAAGTTACCCGTGTCCTTTTCTGTAACACCGGCGATCTATAATCTAATTTAAATCAGTTATATTTGTTATGGTTTTATTTTAAATTTAGTAGAATAAAGAGATATATAATAGTAAAAAATAATAATTAAATGCTCGAGACGATTAACAAATCCGTTTTGTTTAAACAAAAATGTTATATGTATTTGATAATATAATATGAGATACGCTGTATACAATTCGATATTATTGAGTGTGCTAAAACTATTATATGTAGTGAACGTTGTGATATTTTAAATTGAATAGTATAAAATGACATTTTCTATTAAATAAGTTGCTCGAGATAATTGAGGAATTCAATTTGAATTGTCGATAAAACACCTTGGAAATTAAAGTATTATTTATAGGAAAACATTGATAATAATAAAAATTGTTAATGACGGTAAAGTAACCATCTGTTGTATTGGATATCAATGTGATTGCGCGCTAGGTTTAGTTGTAGGAAGTAGTAGGAAGTGTTGTGGGTTCAAACCCTACCTACGACAATTATTATTGTAATCCATAAATGTTTTTCCAGTGGGTGTTACTTTATGTTTGTTATTTTCTCTTGTAATTAACGTAATTTCTTACAAGGGTAGGTATTACAATTAAAAGCCATATGTTTTTCGGTGCCTCATATATATTGTGAATCTGTGACATTTCATAACTTACTCTTTGTAATTGAATGCTGTAAACTGAAAAGTTGGTCTAAATTAAATTCTCCGAATGAATTCATTTCCATCCATCCATCCATTCAACCGCAAGACGTCCACTGCTGGACATAGGTCTCCCCCAAAGATGTCCACGACGACCGGCCTTGCGCCACCCGCATCCAGCGGATTCCCGCGACCTTCACCAGGTCGTCGGTCCGTCTAATTCATTTACATAAGGATAAATACCATGTTGATAAAACATCTTCGCCAATTAAGTGTTGTTTAGGAACGAAATTGTATATCATAGAAATGGTTGTTGTAAGTAAACCGGAAAAGATAGATATATGCTGTCGCTGACTTATGTTTAGATCTTTTTAAGAGAAACGTTTCTTTCATGCACTACTTTCTTTTAATATATTCCACTGAGGCAGCATTCGCCAAGAAAGCCCACAGGAAGAATATTTTGTATCCTGTTTCCGTCAGTTTTATCAATACTGGTCTGCTCCTATTAGTAATAGCGTCATGTTACTCAATAGTTGCTTACTTTATTTACTCTTTACCTTAGTGTAATATATATTATGTTTAAATGAATGTACAGACAAACAACATTATATATAGTGACTGCATTATGTGTAAAAATGTAGGTACTAGTTTAATTTTATATAAACAAGTATTACGTTTACCCACATAGATTATAGTCAGTTGTTGATTTGGAAATAAACAGATAGCTCCGTGAGTGATAGTTTCATTAAATATAAACCACTTAGTAATTGTTGAAAGACTATTTACGAAAGAATATTTAGACTTAGCTCGTAAGTAATGCCGGACTGGCTGGAAGGACTGAAAGTCCGGATGGCTACTTCCGCTTGGGACAACGAGAATTGCGAAAGCTGTCCCTGGTCTGGCGATACGGGCGTTCGAGTGCCTTGGCTTGTGTCTAAGTAGTGCGTTTAGTCACTGCAAGAGGAAGCCAGTAAAGGTGTGTTTCACCACGTCATAAAAAACATACAAGATCAAATTGCATATCATATCGAGAAAACAGTAATAAAAAAAATAAGTTATATAACGTGCCGCCAAATACCAATAAGTGTGTTCCGGCAGCTGCACTTGAGAGCCAGTTCCTCCACAGGTTTAGCGTGTCTACCAACTTGGGCCGTATCGTCACTTAAGGTCAGGTGAGATTATGGCCATAACGTTAAACCTTATGTATAAAAATAATAATAATAAGAATAACTCTCGGTGATTATTTGTCGAAGCGGATTCCTGCTCTTTACATCGCCGCCTATTGTTCTACCGTGGCATTGTGTACTATTATCAGAACTAATAATCCCTTTAATTTCTTTCCTATTGCTATTTCGTAGTTTTGCCGGCAATCTTCTTTGCATATTTCGACTCATTGTTTTAATACCCTATAGTGGTCATTTTTCGGAGGCTTTTATTGTGTATCCCGCGTAGCGCTTATGCTTTAGTGAAACAATGTCGTTGTTTTATTTTGCCGCTACAAAAGGTATATATTTTAATACGATAACCTTTTTATTATCATTGTTATTATCAGTCTAACACCATATGTTTTACTTTGACTCTTGTTGTGTTGTATTTTCTGAATCGTTCTGGGGAAGATTTTACTGCGGTTAATAAATTATATGTTCTCACATCCACGTCTGTAGTAGGCCTATAGATCTTTCACTGCTGCTTTTTTTTTAATCTCAACGAGAATATCAGTTTTTCCTGACCTATACAATTTTTTTAGAACCAACGACTGTTTACATAAAGAAAAACAGTACAGTAGTGGGTGTATATATGAAGAGAAAGGGATTAGCAGATCGGCCAAATGGAAATAACCGTAGCTGGTCGAGATTCAGTGTTAGTTTGTAAAATGCCGATGTCATCCTCCTAACGGCGAAGGTCATACAAATTGTTGCCACGCTCGGCCATGGCCTTGCAGGCCGGAGGTGGATAGAAAGTCCCTTGGGCACCAGCCATGCCACAATCACTTTGTATCTAGTCTCTTTCGTCGAATTTTTACGCTCTAGTGTCAACGAAAATTTCGAGTAGGTAACCAAGTTGTCAATATTGTACCGAATGCTCGTTTTACAAGGCGAATAGATTCATCAGACGAGAGCTCGAATTCATACAACTATCGAATAAAAGATAAACATAGTGATACACCATTTTAACTTGAGGATGGAAGCCAATACCTTTAGGTGTTTTCTTGCAGTTGTACTTAAGAGTAGGTCCCTCAGATGCTTGGCATGCCCACCACGTTGGGTCACTCAGTCTCTTAAAATCACATGAGATTGTGGCCATAATGCAAACTTACGGTGAATTAAAATGAATGAGACCAAACAATGTAAATTTGTATATTCAATTTTATATTAAACACTATATAACAATAATTTATTATTAGTTAATAATAAATTTGGCGGAACCCTGATGACTATTCTACCGAATCTAGCTTGGGAAACCCGGGTCTAGATGGATACGTTTACTTATGAGTTTATAGAATGCTTTTAGATCATTTTTCACGGCTCTCGATTTCGGTTTTATCTATTGTTGTGCTTGTCTTCTGCAGATTAATGCCTTTGTACGTTCTGATAGTGCTTGGTTTTTCTCAGTATTCGTACTGGATGAAATCTCATGAGTTTCTTTTAGTCTGGTATCTATTGTGTTAGTTATATCGTCAGAGCGCTTCTGGACGGTGTTCTTGTTTCTCTAGTTCTCTAGTATATTTATTAAGCAGCTATTCAGAGTTCAATTGGGATCTGGGACACTGGCCGAACATGCTATTACTCTTTGTTTTGGGAAAAATGTTTAATATTTCTCTCACTAGTCTATGAACCAAAGGGTAGGTAATTTTTAAAACCTGTAAATTGTATATGTTTCTATGTTATTTATTTAACCGCTAGGCGGTCTCCAAGCCTATCTTACATAATTTTGTTTTTTAAAAGGTGTTCATAATAGCCAAGTTATTGTCGCGCACAAACTTGATAAGTCTATTTCCTCTACAGTTTCTATTTCCGTAGCCGAGTTTGTTTATTTGTCCTATTTTGGCGTTAAAGTTGAGTCTGAGAGTTGTATAGTTTTGTAAACACTACTGTAAAAAATTCCAATTCCTCGTCGCTCGACGTCTCCGTTGGAGCGTAAACTTGAATAGTGCTTAATTCTAAGCCATTAATATCCATTCTTAACAGCGCTACTGTTTCTGATAGTATTCAGTATGTGAGAGGTATTTAGGTAGGTAGGTAGTAGGTAGTTGTTATAATGTAATGTTTTATGTGATTATACGTTTGGTGAGTTTCCATCGTTTTTGTTAGTTAAAAAACCGAGTATTCTCGGTTTGAGAATTCCCTGTGATAAACTTGACGATCTCAGTAGCCCCGATTGAGGTTTGTTTCGTCTGTTGCCTCGTGTTCTTTGTTTTGTTCATGAAGGATTGTGGTCATCCGGTGATGTTGGTAGAGTTCTTTTTTTGTTGTCTGATACGTCTGCATTATTGTGGCGTATTATCAATCTATCATACTCGATGGCGGCATAGTTTATATTCTCTGTTCCTATTTTTACTTAACCTTATAATTCCTTTTTTTTTGTATAAATTTACATACAACTTGAGAGTGGTAGCTACCCGGGCGGGCATTAGGAAAAGCCCTACCACCATGCTATGGTTTCCTCACGATGTTTTCCTTCACTAAAAGCTCAAGCTCATTGTAGGTGCTTGGATTCGAAGTCACGTCCCTTGACGCGAAGTCGTACATACTACCACTGAGCTATCATTTGCTTCTAAAATGAGCTGTTTTGTTTTTCGAAAAGACAAATGCTGCTAGCATTATGAGCTTCTACAGCTTCACCGAGCTTTGGGGACGAGTTCTAAGGCCGAGACAACGAGCACAAGGGAGCTATGAAGTGGCCGATCCTCGGCTTGGTCTGTTGTCGTAAGACGCAACAACAAACCGCGGTCCTAACTAATCCTAAAGAGGATTGTAAAAGGTTGCTGTAGGAAGTCTTCTTTTATATAATAGGCAGTATCTCCTAATGTTTTTCTCTGCTTATTTTTTATTTATTTATCTACCCAATGAAGAAAATGTTACTGTAATCTGCCGACATTGTATTTCTTACTTCCCTTTTCTCTTTGTTTCTTGTATGTCTCTACTCTCCGGTCCTATTGAAAAATAGTGGTTCAAGAAATGTGTTATGGTTTTTTCTAAATACTCGTAAGATGTTTGTGTCTCCGCCAAGCTAAATATTACGATGTTCCTCGGTTATGACTGTATCTCTAGGAAGTATAAACTTTTCTCTTGTTTTTCCAGCTATTCTTTAAGGTTATCCTGTTTTTCACCGATTACTTTGAATTTTTATTTCAGTGTGATATTTAGATTTTGCGTAACTTGTTTTGTAAAGTTTTCAGCTGATTGGGCATTAGTCGTTTTTTATGTATTTTGCGGAACATATTCATAACTATTACCATGATTTGAATGGTACTTATTTTGCGATTTACGCAATATATTTTTATTTATGAACTAATGTTGCCTTCTATTGGTTTACTTACGCACTACCGCGAGGAACAGTGACTTGGTGTATGACGAACTAAACAATTTTCATTGAATCCTTTAGATGGCGCTATTTCTCTCATCCATGTTGAATTATCAAACGATGATAGCTCAGTCGTAGTGCGTACGACTTTGCGTCAAGTGACGTGAGTTCGAATCCACGTACAATGAGCTTGAGCTTTCGGTGAAAGAAAACATCGTAAAGAAACCATAGCATGGTGGTAGGACTTTTTCTAATGCCCGTCTGGGTAGCTACCACCCTCAAGTTGAAAATCTGCCGCCAAATACCAATAGGGGTGTTTCGGCAGTTGCGCTTGAGAGCCAGTTCCTCCACAGGTTTAGCGTGTCTACCAACTTGGGACGTATCGTCACTTAAGATCAGACAAGATTACGGCCATAACGCTGAATCTTAAGTATAAAAAAGAATGTCATCCTGATATGATTGCAAAGTCATATAGGTATCATTGGTTAGCTCAATTATTTTCAGACTTCTAGACTTGCAAGATTTGCCGGGCGATTACAAGGTGCAGCGCTAAGAAATATTCAGATGAGTGGGCTTTAATGCTTGATTTTTGCTAGGATAGGTGACTCCGCAACCACGTACATTCAGAACCCCAGTCGTCTGAGTTGGGAATACTTTCCGCAGGTTCTAATACCATTCGTGTACCGGTTATTTTTGGCCGGAACAGCTACTATGATAGTGGTGAGGTAACGGAGAAGAGTTATACCTACATTTGTGTAAGTGAAATAAAAACGACAAATTAATAGCAATTTAAACAAAACTTCAGAACAGTAAAAGAAACGTCTTTAAAGCTGGAATGGTCAAATGGGCAGCTCACTAAAAATTTTGATGAAAATTTAGTGCTTTTTAAGCGCTAATTAAGTGCTGCAAAATCAAATTTTACTCCCAAACAGGATGATAAAAAAATATATAACTGCTAGAATTTCTTTGGGAGGGCTTTAAAATTAAGATCTGCAACATTTTTGAGGAATGCTTATTCAGGTTAAGTTAAATAAGGGAACAAGAGAGATATAGCTATATTTAACTTTTGCTGTTGTGGTCAAAGCTCATACCTATTTTTTTTATATCTTTCCAATTTGTATTCTGTTTTTATTATCTGTATCAAATAAAATTTAAAAATTGATACTTGTGTATTGATCTAATATTGACATGATGAAGCCTACAAGTTCAATATGCCTTTTGTATATCATTGTTCATGTTTCAAATCAATGAGAGTTCGGATGATAGTGTGTATGAATGCTGCATCAAGGTATGTGAGTATGAATCTTCCTGCAATTAGCTTGAGCTTTTGGTGAAAGAAAATATGATGAAACCACAGAAAGGTGGTAGGGTTTTTTTCTAATACTGGCCTAGCTATCTACCACCATCAAGTTAGAAATCTGCTGCCAAATACCGATAGGCTTCCAGCAGTTGCTCTTGAGAGTCACTCCCTCCACTAGGCTTAGTGTGTCATCAGGTGAAATAGTGGCCATAACGCTTAACCTGTATTATATATTTTTAAAAAAGTAGTAGATAATATTAAATATCTTGTGTTCTTATAGATAGTATCCTCTAAAAAGGGGAAATTTTTTGCATGGAAGATTAACAAATTAACAAATTTTTCTGAAACTATTCATATCTCTGGTGCTTTAAATATATACCATGATCCTGTTTATTTTATATTTTACAATTTTAAAGGTAATGAAGGGTCATATCAAATACAGGATCATCAATTACTAGGGTCACTAAGATAGAAATTACAAAAGGTAAATTTTGTTTTAGTCCAAAATTAGTGCTTTCATGTGACCGAACAGTACATAATAATATAGTATATGTCTATTCTGTATTCTGTATTCTGTCTGTGTGTGGTTGTACTCCTGAACAGTTAAACTCAAACTTCTTAGCAGTTCATAGATTTGTAGTGCTGTTGCCAGGTACATTGTCAAAGTAATCTGTCCAGGTACTTTTCTGTGGGTAGAGCAGCATTTGATGTATGTCTAAAGTGATAAACATATTTATAAGTGTGTAACTTACTAGTGTGTAAATGTAGTGTAACTTTAAGTAACAACTTGTATTAAAATTAAAAAGTAAACTACTTGTAATACAGAATATACCATTGCTATGGTAAATATTAGTTACTTAATGAACATATTCATATAATAGTCAATCTAGAACAGTTACTACAAGGTCTAAGTGGTGCTCGGAGACCAGTAAAAATTCTGTTAAAAAAAGTAAATGAAACTTTAAAAAAATAAGTACTTCCTATACCTAACATCAAAATCTTTAACACTCAATATACTTTTAAGAAAATCTAATGTGTTATGGAAATCTTTAATACCAAATACTGATTACCAAATAACTGGGTGTGGGAATAAAACTGAATATGTATTTTCAGGTACAGTCATTAAAAGCATTACACTTCTTATAGATTATAGGAGTTGAAGTGATTATAAATTAAAATATACTTGACATAAATCCATAATAGGCAAAGGTATCTAAAACTTAGTATATGGTGTATTATACACTATATACTAAATGTCTAAGAGCATGCCAAGCTAAGTAAAATGTAATTAAATACATAAGGATATGACATATATTTTTATTTAAACCAATAGCTTCTTCAGATTAAATTAAATATTGTAAAACTCATGCATATCTATCGACAGCTAAGTATGGCAATAGCTATTACACCACTTCAAAGCTTTAACATATTACAAATCTTTTGGTAATCATCAAGCGCGACAAAACTGTATTATTTCAGTGAATCATTTTTTTTCTTTATAACCTACATTTAAATTAATGGTTCGTACTTGGACATATTGTAATCAATATATATTTATATCATATATTGTATAAAGAAAACAAAATACAATTCGTTTGTCATTCAATCACTTCAAAATTACTGGACAAATCGGGATGACACCAGAGACCAGTAACAATTAGGTGGTCCCATAGACTACCATATAGTAGATTTTTGACTTCATAAAAGTGATATTATTATGTTGTTTTTGAGAAACAAACGATGTGATTTGATACTAAGAAGATATGGGTCGCACCAGGTACTATAACCATTCGATGCGGAGTTTTCCTTCAACGGATCTCGGGTAATTAGTTTTTGGATTCCATTGTTCTTATTTACTGTTATAAACTCACACTGAATATCAATCATATTTTATTAGATGCTTATGAATGGTTCCTAAAATAAATAAATATTATGTTTAATGAGATTATAATATTATGTATTTAAAATAATAGTACTAAGTGATAGGCTGAAATCAAGCTATAACATTAGTATCCAGTGTCTGTAACAAGTTAAAAGTATAAATAAATACTGAATTTGACTCTATGGAAGCTTCACTCTAATCCAATGTTACCAGATGTACTGTATTTTGAGACGAACTGTTATAATTATTACAATAAAACTTAACGTATAATAAAATATAATGTTAGAAAAGATATTTTTTGCCTTGTATGTCTTTAGAGAACAGTTTTATATTTATTCGTGTGTCGTGACAAAATCACTTTGAAAAGGTAAAATTTCCCCTAAAAAATATATTTAAACACTAATATTACATGAAATATTGAAGGAAGTTGTTGAATATCTGTGTCTGTTATAGTAAATACAAAAATACTAGCTTTTACACGCGGCTACACTCCCATTAATATTGATTTTCTCAACTAGTTCTGGTTGCTGAGCGACACTAAAATCATTTCTCTTTCAAATACTAGTAAATTATTTATTTCATAATATTTGTCAATACAGTTGGATATCGACTAATCTAAATTTCGAAATTATAACCAATTGTTCTCTGAAGTTTATAGCAAATCGGATAACGCAATAAAAAGTTACATAGTTCTATTTAGCCCAATTCCTTCAAGTTGTCCGAAAAAAAGGCTAGTCTATCACCTTCTCTAGGGTCCCTATCTGTCTCTGTACAAAAATTATTCATATCCGACTAAGCGGTTTAAGTGCCTGAGTTTAAAAATTAAAGACACTTTTGCATTTAACATTTTCTTAGTACCAGTAAGGGTAAGAATAAGTATTAATTGCTGTAGCTTTTTTAATACAAGACGACAAACATGTATTTTTTATAAATTCTATAAATTGTCTAAATATTTACCTAAATATGTTGCATAATAATCTATGTACTATATACATTTGTATATACTGTGGCTACATGATTACATGTACAAGCTATATTCCATTTGGTGGACTGACGAATCAAAAAAAAAAAAAATTTGTTTTGGAGTGAAGTCTTTTATTACATTTTACGTACTTGGTGGATGGGGCTAGGCAAAAAAGTGTAAGATTTCGTCATCACTACCTTTTGAATAGTATTAGGCGGTTATCCATAGCGCGTATGCTTTTTGCTGTGCCCAGCCATAGATCTGCACTGCTTGGTTCAAGTCACCCAATAAGTTCGCATCAGCGGTGCAGCTATAGTTTATACACGCTGTACTGATACGGATAAGCAGTTTCATAGCGTATTATAATTAATTAGATTCATTGAATGATGTACAATAATATATTTCTTTTCACAGCTGGAAAAATTGTTCTCAGATTCTAGTAATTAATTAATTTATATTTAGTAATCAATAATATAATACGTTTATCAGCAATAATATACTACTAAAGGAATTTCGTTTTACCTGTTTCCGCAGTACTTATTTTTTTATTAATAAACAATAACACGGTTAGGAAAAACTATTTACGATTTAATATGTGGTAAAAGAAGATAACTATTAATAAAATTTACAATGTTTTATTTATATATGTGTACATTTTAACCAGATATTGCATTTTTGGCTTAAATATAGTATTTTTATTTTCGTCAACTGGCAACATTGCTTTAGAAAATTGTTGGAAGCGCGCAGGTTTCTGATTTCTATTGTTTGTCAGTTCAGGGTTAGTTTCTATATTATTGTAATGCAAGTTTATATTAATCTGATTTAATCATGGTGGTATTTTACACGATATAGTTTTGTCAACTTAAAACAATGGTGCGAATTGTAATTGAAATTACTTATTTTATGTTGGCAAAGTCATTTTGTTGTAGAAAGTTTTTAGAAAAGGTTCTAGTATAACAGCCATTTTGATTTACCAGATGATTTTTGAAAATTTTAACTTCTTGAGTTTTTTACCAACTTCTTAATGTGGCAATAGAATTGATAATAGTATTAAAATACGTAAAAACGAACTTTTTTATATTCTCTTGCATATCGAAGTTGGGTCTTCGTTAATCTTGGTGTTGTTTTCTCTAATGTCGGTAGGGCTAAGCTGCTGTTAAATTTGTGGATTGTGATTCAAATTTATTTGAATTCATGGTTTAAATATAGGGTCTGTAGAAAAAAAGGTTAGTTGCTTGACAAATTATGTATTGTTCTTTGTTCTCCAGGCGTTTTGTTAGTGAAAATTGTTAGTTGGCGTTTTTATTTCTTCCTTGTATTCGCTTAGAATTTGTTGTTTTCATTTGGGTTCTGCTCCCATTGCAGTGTTTTATTCAAATTTATAAATATAAATAAAACCAAGAAAAAAAAAAAATTACAATGTCCTTGAGTATCAAAATAATCAGCAAAAACTTTATTATTTTTTCTTCCATTCTTTGGTCGGTTTGTTGTTTGTCTAAAAATGTTTGTGAATTTCTGAATATGTTTTATTAATGTGTTTCCCAAGATACTAGTTACAAAAGAAAAGGAAATAATATAAGTATGTGAAATCTTGTTGCATATTTGTTTTATTCCAACTTATTTTGTTGTGTTTGTATGGTATGTTATCTAAATGGTTTTAAATCATATATTGGTAGATTTGTTTTGTTTATTGTTGTATGTCTGTTAATTATGTAGGATAGGTCCGAGAGACACTAAATAAAACTGTTATAAATCAATATTTATTACACAATTACAATTTAATGAATATTCTATAACTAATTACAACTATGCTGGTTTTTACTGTTTGAAGTGTGATACAATAATGACTAAGTATTATCTGTGTCTGAAACAGTTCCCATGTATGTTATGGATCAGAATCTTTTGTAATGGTTGCACTCTCCCCGTGCAGATGGTGACTGGTTGTTGCAATTGTGATGCATATTTTTATGTTCGATTTAAAGGCTGTCCCTGTTGTTTAAAAAAAGAAAACTCTATGTTACATTAACTTTATGCTTTATTTTAATTATTATAGTTCACAATAGCTTGGTTTTGTGCAAAATCTAGCCTTAATTGCAGGATAGATTGTCTGTACTTTGTGTTGTAAGAGGACTAACAAAACTGGGAAATTAATAATTTGTATAAATGAAGAATATGATACTATGCAGTTATAAAACTCTGGGAAAACAATATAATGCTAACTCAGCAATAAATAGAACAATGTAGGGGTGTAACAGTTCCCATGCATGACAATGGTATAACAAGTTGATTTTAAAGGTTTGATGAAACAAAAATAACCACTCTTGGCAATTTATGGAGATTTTCCATTTCTTGTTCAATGCCATCATCAAAATTGTAATTTATTGAAAACATAAAAATATATCTCAAATAAAGACACAATCAGATTGGAGATATTTCCAGTTTTTCTTGATAGCTGGGTAATTTTATTAACGAATGATGGTTTTGACATTTAAAAGTGCCTTCAAAATTGAATATAGTATTTTTTGTTTGTATGAATTGTGGTTATTCATTTGAACAAAGGCTAATTATAATTAACGAGCGATCTAGCTTCCAATACTATACTGCTTCCAACCATTTTTTTTTGTCATGAATACTTTTTCATTTCTTCTATCATATGTATCCTGTGGTTTATTTTGTAAAAATATCAATTTTTAATGTATGTGAAGTAATTTAACATGTGATCCAAGATCTGAGTCTATATAGTTGTCTTGTTTATTGAAAAGTGTTCATATGAACTTTTATTTATAATTTTATTAGAACTTGAAGTATTTTCTGTGAAGATTTATTGGAAAAAGGGAATTTGGTTATAGAAATTTTAGTATAAGCTGAACCCTGCTTATTAACTCAAACATATTATTCTTTCACTTATCGGTATGCATACTCCATAATATAACTCCAGAGTTTTCACTCCTACCCTACAAAAATAAAATTCGACTGCTGTCAAATGTCTCCTAAGAATTTCTGAGAAATATTTAAGGATCCATTTTCTAAAGTAGATAGATATTATAGATCTCTATCTTTGATAATAAGACACTTATTCGACCATTTAACATTCGGTGTATCAAATTAATTAACTATTTATTGAATCTAAATAATTATAAGTTGAAATAAGAAACACCTTATTAAATAGTAAATTTATATTTTATTTACACAACTATTTACATATTATATTATACATTATACTTATGACAAACATATATACATATTACATATCATTATGTTATGTATTTAAATGTTTTATTTTATTTACATATTTTTTTATCAATTTCTTTTTATAATACTTGTTTATAGGCTACATTTATGGTTTTAATTGTCCGGACTATAAATGAACAAATTTCGAGGTGTTTCTACTCGTGAGCATGCGACGTATAATTATCCGTGTGCCAAGCATGGTTCCTTTAAGTCAATGCCATAGTATCGAAATGTTTGGCCCTGTGCTTTCTTGATGGTCATGCTGTAACCCAACTTTACCGGAAATTGTAAGCGTTTAAAAGTGAAGGGCCATCCATTTGATATTAAAGGTATTTGTGGTATTATACACAATCTGTCCTTTTTCTTTACCAGTCATTATACTGGCTTCAATGATGTTCGCTTGTAGCTGTTTAATGCAGAGTCTTGTACCATTACACAGTTTTGGCGAGTTCAGATTTCGTAATGAAATAATTGGTGAACCAACTTTTAACTTAAGACAGTGTAATAGCATTCCTGGAGGGTTAAATTAATTTAAAAATTTAGTAGGGAAATTCACGCTTTCTTGTTCATTAATCATTGTATCAATTGACGTGTAAATTTTCTCTTCTCCCGGAATCATTTCCTGGATGATGTTGTTATGCCGTTGACAATGTCATTCTTCGTGGCTAGAATAATACGTTCGCGTAACCATTCTGAGTTGGTATAATTCTCAGCAATACTTGGATATACTGCATTTATAAGTTTTTCCAGTGTTTCAACAACATTACATAAGTTGTCGGTTAATGTAATTTAGCCCGTATTTTCGTCTATTGGATAGGTGCCCTCACCTATTTGTAACAGTTTTTAAGAAAATTCTTGCGCGTTTTCATCTTCTAAAATTCGCGCTCTCATATTTGTTGTAAATTTAATTATTTTTACGTGCTCCCATGTGACCGACTTTTTCAAGCAAGCGTTAATTTCATCCGCCGGTGTTGATTTTGGAATGTCAGGTAGCGTTTGACGAAAATCGCCTGATATTAGTAACCCCTTGTAACCCATAATCATAAGTATTTTTCAAAAAATCTTTTTTTTATTATTTGCTCATTTATTTATTGCAAAAAATAGGCTTTGTGACATATCTGTGACATTGAGCCAATAGTATCATATTGTTCTATGTGGTGTGGAACTAATTGAAGCAATTATTTTCTTATTATAGCAAAGAGCCACATCACATTTCTCACATAAAGTTAGAGAGACACCTGTACATTTAGGAAACTTGCACCTGATCCTATTTTCTGACCAAACCGGCTAGTGCCCGACTTGATCTTGACGCACTGCAATCGGCGGAGTATGTTGCGCAGGACCTTTATACTTTTTGGCCTGGATATCAGTTTTTGTCAATTTGCGTTTCTTGATTGCTGTTTTGTTGTGTTGTGTTGTTGTTGTGACTTGGGCATTTCTCCTACGAAAGTTGATACCATCGTTATAACTTTATTATCTTTCCATATAACATTAGAGTTGTCAATGGCGTCAACATCAGCCACAAATTCCATGGAATAACCACGCTCTTTCTTTGATACCTCCTTCTCAGTGGGTAATTTACAGTTGGGGATTCAATTGCGTCGTATCGTCCCAAAGCTCACAATTCCCTCTTTTGCCAAATGCTCCAGTAATGACAAAGACGTAAAATAGTTATCGAAATATAGTTTATAGTTTTGATACTTTGGGATATCAGGTGCCATTCTCATAACTACATTAGACGAAGCACCTAAGTCAGGCTCACCACGGAGAACAAAATTTTCAGCTCCAGTTTCTATTTCGAATTTGTAAGCGAACCCAGAGACTCCACAAAGCACATATATTTTGTATTCCCATTTATGAGGCTTTTTCGGATTGTAACGCTTCATAGTATTTCTGGCTTTTGTAGAGCAAATTTGTTGATCAACGCACAAATATTTCTCCTTGATAATTTAGCTAAAATGTTCATTCAATTTAGCGACAATGAGTCGTATTTTATATAATCGGTCAGCATCTGGTGCATTAGTTTGAGGAATGTTTGAATTACCATTGAATCGAATGTATTGGCGTGTTTTCTCAAATTTATTTTTGGGCATTGTTTCATATATCAAAGGTGTCTCCAATGTTTGTATTGCAGTGACTAGTGACTCTCGGTAGTTTTATCAAAGACATGAGAAAAACGATTCGAATATATTTTTGAATATCAGATTCAGTAACGGATAAAGATTGGTTAGGATTTTTTTGTATGATGTATAAATTAGTCTGTTCAGCGATAAAATGCATAATTTCTTTAGGAAACAAAATGGAGAAATAATTGTATAGGCGTATCCAGTTCCAATAAGTCATTTGGCAATATGCTACTTACTGAAAACCTAACTTGCTGGTCGTTTAGAATAAAATTCTTTAGTTTCCATTGCAGTTCTCTCTAGCTTCTTTTTTTCTAGAACTTGAGCCTGCTGTTGTTGCTTGCTTATCTGGTACAGTAGGTTAATAGTTTCACTATCTCCAAGTTCATTGATTAAGTCAATACCTGCTGTATCGGAGTTATCGTCAGACATAAAATTTTCAAATGGTTCAAAGTTGGGATCTATTACATCACCGTCACCAGAATCCATTCCATCTTCACTGTCTTCACCAGTGATAAGGTAATTAATTTTTAAAAATTTTACACTTGCTAATCAATGTTACAGAAATGTTACAAACCTAAATAGTTATCTTTTTAGTATAAAAATACAAAAAATGTAACGACATACTATGTAATATCTAATTTTAGGTACTTACCCGAAAGTCCCAGAGAAAACCGTATCAGCTTAGCAAGAAAAACTATTTTTAACGAATTTCAAACTTTTTTACACGTACCTACTTGTCGCCACTACCTACCTGTCAAATTAAACAATCAATTTCATACTAGTATCGCCATCTCTGTGTGACGTGGTGTATAATTTCCTTAGTATGATGTGTAACAGGGAAGATACAATGAGTTAAAAGGGAATAAGTATGATCTGTATGAATTTATAGAATCTTTTATAGTTTGTTACAGAAATGTTACACGGGGTTAAAACAATACACCTCCCATTATATTCCTGTTGACGCGCAACTCTTGAGGTGTATTATTGAGTGCTTCTAGTGATTTTCTGTGGGCCATTGTACTTTCGCCCCATATAATGGCTTTGCACTGTTTCAATATTTGTCCACGTGTTGTAATTTTGTGATGTCACATACCGGGAACTCATGGTTAGCTACATTTAATGGTAATTTTAAACGAGAATGCGCTCTTCGTTCAATATCCATTAGTCGTTTATACCCTACAATCTCATCTGTGAGTCGCTCAGCAAACTCAGGCATCGACCCGTCGAAGAAAATTGGAGGTACTCTGGGCCTCTTAGTTGTACCTAAGTCAGGTATTATTTTGTCTGTCCGGGAGTTATGTTGTGGACCTGGGGACTAGGCTTAAAAAAATACAAGTTGTTTGCTTAAAGAGCAGTGCAGAACTGTTTTATTATTAAATTACAAATGCTTAAATACTAAACATAACAGAGTTCTTATTTCATACGGATACATTATAAAATCCTTATCTGTTCTAATTAACAATAAAGAATACTTATATGGATTACAAATACACGCTTAAGAATACAGTTACTCATTATTTATTGTAATGGATGTCACTTGACCTATATGATACCAATTAGTTATACCAATTAGTGATGGTTATGCTGACGTAACTCCTCCACCCTTAAGTGAGAGGCGCACCGATGACTGTAGCGGCTGAAGAGCTATGTCCTCGACTTGATGCTGCTGGTCTGAGGTTCGCGTCGTCCTAGGTTTCCACCAAAGTTTGTATATTGCGGCTGCTGATGCACTAAGTATAATATATAAGAAGATAGATGACCAACTTGGTGTTGATTGTATGCTGACTATATTATCTTCAGAATTTTCTTTTAAATGTTCTACTTTTTGAATCAAATTTTTCAGATTGTCTAAATTATTATCCTCTAAATTGATTTTGATGAAATTTTCTTTTAGTGCTTTATATACATGTGGTAATGGTATATTTTCTTGTACCTTAATTTGTTTTTGGTGAGTAGTTAGTATTCTATTCATGATTTGAGCTTTGCAATTACTATTTATTGTTATCAAAGTAACACCTTTGTTACGTTGATATTTTATATCTTCACCACATGTAGTTTTTATAATTTCCTCTTTTTCTGTTATAATTAACCAACTATTTTCTTTAAGTTGTTGTATTAAATTATCCTTATATTTGGCTGTTGCGTATATATTATTTATTGGTATTAGTATTTATTATTATTTATGTGGTTCTTCGTGTTGTATTAACTGTGCTAGGCAATCCGTGGATTTTTGTAGAGTTTGCCATTCTAGGTGTTTACAAATGACTTCTTCTGGTGTTATTCTTGCACATGGTTCGTGGGGGTACGCGAATTCGTTGTTTCCCAGGACAATGTAAGGATTTGAAGGAATTAGGATTGTGTTGTTTATGTTAGGTATAGAATACAGGTGTAACAGGTTATATAGGTGGTTATTAACTAATGGTATTTCTAATATGAAATTTAATGTTTCCTTGGTTGTGTAGGCTTTGACTAATGGTTTTTTCCCACTAATATATATTTTTAATAGTTGGATTAAATATTAATTTTAGTTCTATTTGTGTTTGAATATTTTTTAATTCTTCGATCAATTGACTTGGGTCTATTACACTAGGGTGCATTTTTCCAAGATGTGAAAATATAATGGCATTTTCCAAAGTTGCTAATTTGTCATATAACTGTTGAAGTGATCTCTCGATTTCACTTAACACGTTAATTGAATTAAAAATAGAATTTTGTTGAGTTTGATTGATAATTACTGACTCTAATTGTTTTTGATTTAATATAATATTTGATAAACTAGTTTCATAGTTTGTCATGAAATCTTTCATTATAGACAAAATTCTCTTTTTATTAATATTGTTATTATTAATTGAGTTTTTTATTTTATTTTCAAATCTGATTGCGTCATTTTCATCTAAATTTCCTGTTATTGCCTTTATTATGGATCCTACTCCATTTATTAAACCTCTTTTTTGTATATGTCTTAAACCTACGGTTTTTAGATCTAAGTATGCTAATTTACTTTCTATTGTATTTATTAAATATTCAATTTGTTTTTGTATTATTTGGTTTGTAACATTATTTCGGTATAATTTAAATGTATAATAATTACTATATATGTCTGAAAAAATATTAGTTAAGTGAGTGATATTATAGATTACGGCTAAATAGTAAGTATCTATTTGATACTGGACTTTTGCTTCAGATAGTATTAGTATGCCATTAGTACTATCTATTGGTTGTATTATTGCTGTAGTTGCGGCGAACCGGAACATAGCGATGCAGGTGATGGCGATTCTGAAACATTTTCAGGACGCCTTAGTAATCGGAAGTGAACTCGGATTGTTTTTGCGTTCACATGACTTCCTACTATTTCAGCTATTTGCTCAGGGTGTATTCTGACAATGGTATATGGTCCTAAATATTTTGGCTCTAATTTATTACTACGGGCTGTTTTGGCTACCTGTTTATAAACTTTGTCACCAATTTTAAAATTAATTGCTTCAGTATTTTTGTTTGCCTTTACTATATTTAATTGTTTATCTGACGAAAGTTTTCTGTTAACAAGTTTGTGAATATTTTCCATAATTTGTTTATGTTTAATTACAATGGGGTAAATCCTGTCGCTGAATGTATTGAGTTATTGTATGCTATAATAGCATATTTCATTAAGTTTATAGGTTCATCATTGTCTGTTATTTTTTGAATTCTAATCATTTCTGCTAATGTAGAGTGTAATCTTTCTATTGGTGAATTTGAGTTGGGGTTATAGGGTGTAGTGAAATGTATGTGTATGTTATGTATAGCACATATTTCTGTTATAACTTCATTATTGAATTTGGAGTCTGAGTTTGTGGTAATTTTGTTAGGTATGCCGATTATTGCAAATAAACTTATTAATGATTCAGCTATATGAATGCTTGTTGATGCTGTGAGTGCAATTGCTTGTGCGTATTTTGTGAAATGATCGATTATTGTTAAGAATGTTTCACCTCCACTACTGTATAGATTCATATAAATATGTTCCATAGGTTTGCAGGGTGTTTCTGTTAGCGAAAGTGGTATTTTAAGTGGGTTACGTTCGTATTTACTCTTCATACAAGTTTCACATTTATTTATAAATTTTTGAATTGTGTTTAGCATATTTGGCCAATGATAATTTCTGTGTATATGTTTATAAGTTTCTTGAATACCTCTGTGTATTGTTTTACCTTCATGATATGTCCTGATTAAATCAATTTGTTCATTCAAATTTTCTATTAAAGTTACTCTATTTAAACATCTAATTAATTTTGGACCTCGATTATTAAAAATGGTTTTGTATACTTGACAGAATAATGGATAAAATTCAGTGTGATGGAAATAACAATAAAATGTCCTATCTGGTATTGTGTGTTCTTTTAAAAATTGGATAATTTGTTCCTTTGTGTTGTTTATAGGAAACCAAACGTCCTTTATACTATTTTTACCTTTAGATCTATTATCGATTCTATATGTATCGCCAAGTGTTTTCCTAATATAAAACTGCTTTAATTGTCTATCTATGGCGTCGTCTATCTCTGTTAATTTTTCTATTGTTTCCTATTGAATATTTTGTTCAATGTTTTCTGGTGTGGTAGGCATATCTAATAATGTTCTAATATCTATATTGCTAATATCTAATTCTTCTTGTGATGTATTAGTTTGTGTGTCTGCAATGTTTTTATTTGTAATTAATTTATTGTGGTGTATTATTTGAATTCTCGAAAGTGCGTCGGCATTGGTGATAGTTTGGCTTTTTTATATTGTACGTCGAAATCGTATTCGGCTAATTTAAGACGCCAGCGTGTTAATTTCGAGTTTAGGTCTTTAATTGACATCAACCAAGTTAATGGACGATGATCTGTATAAATTGTAATTTTTTTTCCATATAAATATGGTCTGAAATATTTTGTTTCCCAAATGATACCTAACAATTCTTTTTCTATTGTAGAGTATCTTTGTTCTGTGTCCAATAGTGTACGTGAAGCGTAAGCTACCGGTTTGTCTGAACCTAAAGTTCCTTGCGATAATACTGCCCCTAAAGCTACATCTGATGCATCTGTTGTTAGTATGAATGGTTTGTCAAAATCCGGGTATTGAAGGATCGGTGCATTGGTTAATAAATTTTTACATTTATTAAATGCATCGATCAATTCTGTTGAATGATTTATTTTACTACCTTTTTTTAAACATTTAGTTAGCGGTTTCGTTAATTTTGCAAAGTCTATAGAAGACTTTTAGAATTTATAGAAGAATTTTGTATAATGTCCAACTAAACCTAGAAATGATTTAATTTCCTTTTGCGTTTTAGGTAGTGGAAAGTTTTTTATTGCTATTATTTATTCCTGATTCGGCTTAATACCTTCATTAGTTAAAGTATGACCTAAAAATTTAACTTGTTTACATAAAAATTCAGATTTTTTAAATTGTATTTTTAAATTGTGAGCACGAAATCTGCTAAATACTTTGTTTACATTTATAAAGATGTTCTTGTAAAGAGGTAGAATAGATTATGACGTCACAAGGTACGTCAGTACATTGTCAATACCGCGTAGTACTGAGTCGATTAGACGTTGGAATGTACTTGGAGCATTTTTTAAACCAAATGGCATTCTGAGAAATTCGTAATGACCTCTGTCTACTGTAAATGCAGTTTTTTCAATATCATTTGGATCCATTTCTACTTGATGGTATCCAGAAGCTAAATCTAGTGTCGTAAAATATTGAACTCTGCCCAATTTGTCTAATATGTCCTCAATGTTTGGAATTGGATATTTGTCTTCCATCGTTTTTTCATTTAATTTCCTATAGTCGATAACTAATCTCCATTTTTGTTTACCTGTTTTATCTAATTTTTTTGGTACACTGGACATGACCATGGTGAATTACTTTCTTGTATAATTTTTTGTTTTAATAATTGTTCTATCTGTTTTTTAATTTCCTCCTTTTGCTTAGGAGCTTGTCTAAATTTTTTTACGTATATAGGTTTTTCGTCAATTAATTAAAGTTTATGTTTAATTTTATGAGTGAACGTGAGTGGAATTCGTTCACTATAGAATATGTCACGATAATTATAGCATAAATTTTTGATTTCCCGTTTTTCTTCGGAATTCATATGTGTTGTTATTAGTTTATTTAAATTTTGTTCTAATATTTCATTTTTATTTTCGACTTTACTATCTTTTGTTTGTTGAACATTAATTTCGTTAATTTTAAATTTCTCTAAGAGAAAGTTACAACTATTTTTAAATTCGATAACTTCCTCTGTGGGGTTGATTACAGTTGTTACAAAATTTCCGTTTTTACTGATATAAATGCGGAAGGGAATATAAGACCGTTTTTGCATTTTTTTTCTTTTAATAGGTATTCTCCGTTTTTATAATTACAAAGTAAATTAATGACTTGTTCGTTATTTGCTTTAATTTTAGTGTATGACTTAATGTCGTCTTTTAATGGTATATTTGCTTTTCTGGTATGTAATATCATTTTTTTAATGTTGATTTCGCAATCAAGTGGCATTAGAAAGTCTAGACCTAATAATCCTATAAAGTCTGAGTCGAAGTTAAACAATAAGAATTCATGTGTGATTTCTTCTATTAATATTTTTTTTGGAAGTTTTAATAATGCTACTCTACTGTGCTTATTAATAGCATGCGCTGTTTTAATATAATGAACTTCTTGTTTTATTTTGTAAGAAATATTTTTATAATTTTTTATTACTTCAGGATTTATTAATGATTGCGATGCACCTGTGTCTATCAAAAATCGACCTCCTAATTCCTCTATAAATATATAGGGAAGGCGACTGTAGTTTTGTATGTTATTTAAAAACGTTATGTTATTGGATCCTCTTCCAATTCCTCGGGAAAATTTTCCTCGTCCTCGGAAGAGTCTTTTTCATTATCGCGGATAATGTCGTTATCTTCATTTTCCATATCATTTTGGAAATGAATGGTTTTTTTGAAATTATCATTATTATTATTATTAGGTGTTTTTACCGTTTTAGGCTTATTGTTGTCCGGAGTTTTGAATGAAGTTTTATTTTGTTGTCCTTTTTTCATTCGTACATTTATTTCCTCCTGTTTTGCTAACTGCTCATTAGGCGTGGGAACGTAGGAGACGGAAGTCTTAATGAGCGAATTTGAGTGTGCTTCAGCTTTCTCAAAGTGTGTTTTTGAAAGGGTCCGGATATACCCTTCTATGGACGGAAGCTCTAGATCTTTGTGTAGGTCTATGTTTCTCATGGTATCGAGCGCACAAACCGACCTACGAATATATTTATTTTGAACAATTTGGAGTTTTTTCAGAGAATGTTTGGAACTATGAGCGAAGGCGGGACAGCTGTACCTAAGAATAGGTATTACGCAAGTTTTATAAAGGGTCATTTTGCTACGGAGAGACATTTTTGGTCCAGTATAAATAGGACGCAACTGAGCCATAATCATGAGAGCTTTCTTTGTGACTTTTCTGATGTGGGCAATGAAACTAAGTCTCCTATCTAAAGTGACTCCGAGATACTTGATTTCGGAAGCCCACTGAATATCCTTACCGTATAAGGAGAGATTTTTGCTGAGCACTTTATTAGGGACGTTCGGTTGGAAAAGAATGGCTGCAGTCTTATCCGGATTGAGTGCAATGCGCCATTTGACGCACCATTCTCCGAACGTATCCATCGACCTTTGTGTACGACGGATGATATCTAATTCCTGCTCGAACAGGATGCTCTGAAGAGAGGGCTCCTTCCACTCTATAGCAAAAGGAGCGGTCGTCGAGGTATTTTTTTAGAATAAAAATTAACCTGTCCGGTATTCCGATCTGGTGTAATTTATAGATGAGCCCGGCATGCCATACCTTATCGAAGGCTTTAGCGACATCGAAAAAGACCGCGACAGTGCGGTAGGGAAAGTTGGGAAACTTTGACTTAACAAAGTTGGCTTTAATGTGCTCCGTGAGGCGAAGCACTTGGTCCGTGCACGAGTGTCTGGCTCGAAAGCCGAACTGTGCTTCCGGAATGATCTTTTTATCCTCAACTTCCTTGAGGAGACGACTCATAAGGAGTTTCTCGAATACCTTGCCTAGAGTGTTCAAGAGGCTAATGGGTCTATAACTCTCTGACAGATTTGACTTTTTGCCAGGCTTATGAATGCCTATGACTGTTGCCCTTTTCCAAACAGCTGGAAAGTGACAATGAAGTATGGCCGCATTGAAGATGCAAACCAGAAGAGCGATGAGCTGGTCAGGAAGAAGTTTCAAAACTTCATTCCTGATACCATCCGGACCGGGAGATTTTTTAGGCTTAAGGCCTTTAATGGTTAACCGAACCTCGTCAGACGTGACAGGGTCTAACGAGGCCTCGGGTGAAGAGGACAGAAGTGACTCTACTTTGGATTCCACTTCCACCAAATGACTGAGTGATACACCCGGATTGGGTGAGCATTGTTCTTCGAGTGTAGCGGCTAAGCATTCCGCTTTTTCTACACTCTCAAAAGCAGGAGTTTCCCCAGACCCTCTCTGTAACGGGGGCATGGAGACTTTATTAACAGATTTTAGCTTCCTGGCTAAATTCCAGAAAGCCAGATGGGACGGTTGAATACCTTCGAGAAGGTCTTCCCATCTTTTATTTCGGATCTCCGTGATACGATTCCTAACCTCCCTCTGGAGGGCTCGTAAGCGAACGCGATTTTCCTCGGACGGGTATGAATCGTGCGCGCGCGTCGCCGCGTTCTTCTCCGTGATCAATACCCGGACGTCGGCAGGGAGCACGAAGCGGCGATCGTTCGCCGCTTTCACCTCTTTGGATGACACCCTGACCGCCGTCTGCAGGTGATCGACCAAGGAATCGATCGCAAGGTCAGCGTCGCTGACGGATTTCACCTCATCCGGGATCCTACTGAGACTGGGAGAAGATATGTTATCACGGAGATATCTCCGGAGATGCGCGTAGTCAACCACTTGGACGGAGGAGGGCCCGATATCTTCAGGTTGACCTAGTTGAAGAATGACGGGACGATGGTCAGAATCGAGTTCATGTAAGATTTCTATACGTCTTACCGGAAGCGCGATTCCTTGAAGGAGAGCGACATCCAGTACTGTAGGAGTACAGTTTGTCTGGAAATGAGTGGGCTCAGTAGGAGCTATGACATCGAACACGAGCTCGTTATCCAGAACAGCAAGCGACCTACCGTTAGCGGAAGTCCTCGAACTGTTATAGATAACGTGCCCGCTATTGAGATCGCCGGCCACTATAACCGCCCCGCCCAGCGAGAAGAGAGCTAACAGATCGTTTTTAATTAATTTCTTTTTCGGACTGAGATACGCGGACACTATGTGTATCGATTGATGTCCGGACATCCCTATTTTACATATCTATACTTCTAAATTATCGAGTTTCGGTGGCTCTATTTCTGTACAATAGAGAGATCTCTTATAGTAAATCATCGTGCCGCCGCCTCGGCCTGCGGTACGATCATTTCTTACTATACTGTAGTTGGCAATCGTTGGATTGCGGAAACTGTTGTTTAGATGTGTTTCTTGTAACAGAAACACATCTATCTGATGCTCTGAAGGATGTCAGATAACAGGTCGCGACAGGCTTTATTTTTAGTAAACCCGTTAACATTAAAAAAGGACAAAGTCAAACCGCGGGGTTTGATTTTATCCATCTATTAGTTGAAATCTAAAAAAAACTATTTAAAAAAAAAACTAAAAATCTAAATATTTAATTTATTTTTTTGAATATATACACTGCAGAGTAGCTGCAATGTGAGGGAAAGCGGCAATGATACCCAACTGTTTCATAGGGTCCGACGAGCGTTTGATCGCATCGTTAAACGCGATGATATCCTCAATAGCGTGCCTACTGAGGATTTGCGCCAGAGTGGCGAAGCTTTCCCCTTGGAAGAGGTCCGCTGGAAGTTGCTGCACCTTAGCAGGAGCAGAAGCCTTTTGCGGCTTAGATTTCTTCTCCCATGCCGTCTGAGGGACACGCACGGGTTTGGAGGGGGCAGGCGCGTAGGCGCTGGCCGGAGTCTTGAGGCTCGGATAGGCCTCAGCGGACGTCAGAGGCGGAGGCGCAGGCCGAGAGGCTGCTACGCGCGCCTTGGGCGCGGGCCTTTGCCTCTGCTGGCGCGGACGCCTGGTGCGAGGCGCACACTCACACCCGCGATAATTTGCGGGGTGACCCGCCTTTTTGCATAGCACGCAGCTCGGAGGAGCCGCCGTGTCAGGGGTGCGAGTGCACTCCTTAGTGGAGTGATCGCCCAAGCACTTTACGCACCTGGGCCGAAGATGGCAGCCACTGGCTGAGTGGCCGTAATTTTGGCAGTTGTGACACTGCGAGGGGATATGTGACTTGCGGGGGGGTTCTACGATGACCCCTGTTAAACCGCACACCGACTTCAGGGAAAAAATACTCTTTCCCTCCTTCGTTCGGTCTAGAAGTACCGTAACCATATCGTACGGCTTTTTGTTTAAACGGTGATACATTCTGAATGTATCCCGGACAGGGAATCCCTGAGATCGCAGTGAAGCTGCGACTTCGGGCAGGGGGAGCTCCTTGGGCACCCTGCGAATAACAACTCGAAGGAGGCGTTCCTCTTCGAGCGTGTAGGTATAAAAAGGTTGCCTAGCATCCCTGAGATAAGCGGTTAACGCTTTATGGGTCAGCGACGTCTGAACCTTGACTTGAATACCCGCGGGGGTACTCGTCGCACTGATGATATGAATTTTCCTAGCGTGCAAATCCGCCGAGATTCGGGTCCAGGCGGATTTGTCCTGGATGATGACGGGCGGTGGAATGCGGCCCTGCTGCGGCTGAGCCTGGCCAGCCGAGCCCGAGGGGCCGGAAGCGGGGGCGCGAGTCGCGGTCGCGGGTGTGGCGCGGGTCGCGGGCACGGGTGCGGCGCGGGTCGCGGGCGCGGCGTGTGACGCGGGCGCTACGCGGGGCGCGGGAGCGGCCTGAGCGGGTGCAGAGGCTGCGGAGGAAGGCGCCGGCGAAACCGCTCGGCTTCCCTCACCATCAGGTATTATGAACCGTTTTGCCGGTCCATTGTCCGAGACGGTGCGCTTCCCTCGCTTCCTCTTTGTTCTCGATTTACGAGCGGTTACAACCTCCTCGTAATCGTTCTCTGTCAGCGTGCTCATATCTGAGCTAGAGCGTGAATGGTCAGAGCTCATACCGACCGAGCTCACACACGATGCGCGTGAGTCCGGCCTTACGTATGGCCGACGGTCGAGACTGTCCTCTGGGGACAGCGGAGAAAAACTGTTCTCCGTCGGTATCGAACACGCGGCACCGGTTGAGAGCCCCGGTGCGCACGTATTTGTTCGTGCCGACTGCGGAACTGGTCTGATCGCGAAAGACGTCATCCTCGCGAAATCGGATGACGTGGAGGCGATGGGGTTCGGTGTAGGGGACCTAACCGACGAGGTGGCGGGAGCTGAAGGCTCGACCGCCACTACCGACTTATTTTCCCCTAACTGTTGCATCTTTTTGTCGGATGCATTTATGAGCGCGACAGGCTTCCTGACTGGCGGAGACGCCTGGTTCAGATACGCGCGATACACTTCTGGGTACCTAACCCTGAGGAACTCTAGAGCAGAGTCTAGGTCTGCGTTCTTTAGTGTGGCCATTCCGGTGGCGGGTTTGTGGGGTATTATAGTACAGTAAATAAATATAATAAAAATAAAAAAAATAAAAAGTTATAAGTACAATATAAAAATATAGACAATACTAAAATAAATTAAATATATATATATATATATATATATATATATATATGTATGTAAATATTTGTATATACCTCCCTACCTGAGGGGCAGGGGGCGGCGGGGTAAAAAAAACTGTAGTGCCAAGTTATAAATAGAACAAGGAAAAAAATTTTATAAACTGAATCTATAAATAGAAAGGAATGCGAGTACGCGCACCGATATATATGTACCTCCCTACCTGAAGGGCAGGGGGGCGGGGGGGTAAAAACCGTTACGTATATATATATATAAAAAGAAAAGTAATTTTAAGGAAAAAAATATATATTAATAGAGAAAGGAATATAAATATATATATGAGGAAATAAAATATAAAATAAATATATTTAATATTTTCAAAGACCTCCCTGCCAGAAGGGCAGGGGGGCGGAAAATATGAGTTTACTGAGCTCTCCTGAGCTCGATCTAAAGACCTTGTGCCTGAGTGCAATGGCACAGGATGTGTGTACCTAGGTACCCTAAGCTACGGGGCCCTAGCAATCCTACGGCCGAGGACAGTCGCCTTTATAAAGGCGGTGCCCAAACGCACCGTAGGGATGGAGTCGTGCAGGATCGGCAAGGTGGGCGGGAGACACCTGGGGCTTAACTATGTGAATAGACAAAGGCTAAGATTCCCAGGCCCGTCCGAGAGTGCTGTCTAACCAACGAGTGGCAGACAACGAGCGTTCGGGGCACGCTCCGACGGCTTCGTTGACACCGTTAGGTTTCAACCGTCGACCTTATAACAAAGGATTTACACGGTTAACGGCTTCGAAGAAGCCGTTACAAAAGCGCGCGGAAAAACTACCGCGAGACCGCGAACGAACTGAGTTTCGATTATTTGCAACTCACTTACCTTATCAGCACGCGATATGCAAATAAACACGTAAAAACACTTCACTAATTACGACGAATTAATAAGAGAAATTACGAATAAAGTTTCGTAATATATGAACGAACGATGTTGGCTCGTGAATGCGACCACTCGCTGTCAGAACCAAAATCGGACCAAAAAAAACAAAAAAACCTGTTACAAAATGCGCTGCGCGACCTATTTATAAGTTTACCCCCACTCTAAATCGAGGAGGGGATCGCCGCTCGGCAATGCCCGTTACGTTGACAAGCCGACGTGACGTGCTAGTCAATTAACTTTCTCTTTGCTGTGGCTATCGTGGCGTACTGGTTGTCATGGCTACGGCTTTGGCTGAGGCTGTGGTTATGGCTGTGGCTTTGGCTTTGACGACGAGGCATGGCATAGCTTTGGCATGGCTGTCAATCGGGTGACCGTTACAGTCGGCCATCCTGAAACAATTGCTCCCGCAATGGGAAAGGGAAACATAATTAGCTTTCCAGTAAGTCAATTAGGTCTTCTGTCTCTAATTGCTCATCAGAGCTGCTGGCACTGTCAGATACAGGAGCTACACTTCGATAGGGTCGCAAGGAGTCAGCAGATACTAAACCCACCCTGAAGTTCTTATATCCTCTCAAACCTTTTATACTCCTGATTCTGTATCTGTCCTTACCAACAACTTTTGTGACAATATAAGGCCCTGAATAGAGGTCATCTAGTTTAGTACTGACTTTAGCCGCGCTACTTGTAGGAGCCTGTTTCTAAAGTACTAAATCACCTTTCTTATAGGTGTGACATGGCCTACGATACTTATCAAAATGGTGTTTCATTTTAGCGCTAGCTTTTTCAATGCGCTGCCTAGCCTTGGTGCGTTTCACGTGAGTCGATTCAACTACCCGCCCCGGAATAGAAACATCACATAACGGCCTACTACTCCGTGAGAACATCAAGTCGTAAGGTTTATATCTGGTTGTATCGTTTAAAGTGTTGTTTATACCCCAGATTACGTCAGGTAAACTATTAGACCAATTGTTTCCGGCTTCACTAGGATCGGTAGTTCGTAACGCGTTCAAAATGGTTCTGTTGGTACGTTCAACTTGGCCGTTAGCTCGAGGACAAGCTATAGCAGTTAAAGTATGCTTGAACTGTTTGTCTGTAGCAAACTTTTTGAAATATCTACTAGTGAAGGCCTTTCCATGATCCGACACTACTCTATCCGGGTATCCAAACAAAGCAAAAATTCGTTTTAATAACCTGACTGTCTCGATGGAGTTTATTGTCCGAGTTGGTTCCGCAATTACAAACTTTGTAAATGAATCGGTTATCACTAACATGTACACATAGCCTTTTTTTGTTTTACAGAACGGTCCTAAGTGATCTACATGTACTGTTCTGAACGGTTCAGTTGGTTTGGGAATAGGATGCAACATACCCTCCTTTTTCCCGTGCTCCCCTTTTCCGTAAGCGCAATGTAAACACGCCGCAACATATTTCCGAATAAACCGCGTCATTTTCGGAAACCAGTAAACATTTTTAATAAGCTCGGTGCAGCGGTTTAAACCTACATGGCCTATTTCATCATGGTGCATTTGAATAATTTTCCACCTAGCTGGTCCCGGCACTACAAGACGATTACCGCACAGAGTTTTGCGGTATAACCTATCATCTATCAGTATGAAATCTTTTGTTAAGTCGCGCTCTGCTGAACCAGATTTTAATCGGTCAATTATGTTTTTGACTTTTTCATCTTGATACTGAACAGTAAAGAACCAATCGGATACTTCAAGCCGATTAACATTAAGCGCGTCAACAGGATTTCGACTAAGTGCATCGACGTGTCTCATGCGCTCCCCGGGCCGGTATTCTACACTTATATCGTAATCTTGAATCATGGTGGTTACCATCTGGCTATCCGCGGAATAATGTCACGTTTTGTTAAAGTGGAACGCACCGCGGTACAATCCGTAACGATTTTTACATGTTTACCAATTACATAAACACGGAATTTTCTCAAAGATTCTACAACCGCTAGTGTTTCGAGTTCGTAGCTGTGATATACGCTTTCTTGTTTAGAAGTTACACGACTGAAATACATCACTGGTCTTAAAGTACCCTCAATTTGTTTTTGAAATAATATACCCGCTATGCCTAACTTACAAGCGTCCGTATGTATTTCTGTTTCTAGCTCGCTAGCACCGGTTTGGAGCACAAACACCTTTTTAATTTGTTAAAACTCTCTAATTGGTCACTACCCCAACCCCATGCGACGTTTTTCTTTGTTAAATTTGTCAAGGCACGAGCAATTTGAGCAAATTTATAAATAAACTTACGGAAATAGCTACATAATCCGATAAACTGTCGAACTTCGTGTACATTTTTGGGCACTGGAAACTGTGACACGGCGGTAATTTTGACTCTGCCGGTTGCACACCACTTTCAGAAATTTCATGTCCTAAATATGTTACACGAGTTTGTAGAAACGTACACTTTTTCATATTTTATTTCAGATTCTCGGTTTCGAATTTATTTAACACAACCTCTAACATCTCAAGGCCCGATTTAACGTCAACTGAGGGTACCAATATGTCGTCTAGGAATGCTAAAATCTCGCAAGAATCGCTACTACCGCCATTTTGAGAAAAATGGATGGAGTTTACTATTTTGTTAATTAAACGCATGAAAACTGATGGAGAGTTAGCTAAACCGAATGGAACACGGACATATTCAAATTGACCAGCCTGACAAATAAATGCGCTTTTATGAGTATCCTCGGGTTTTAACGCCACTTGATGGTAACCTTGAGACATATCTAAACACGTAAAATATTTTTTACCGGCTAACCTAGAAATATGATCTTCAATATTAGGTAACGGATACCTGTCTTTAACGGTTATGGCGTTTTGTGCGCGATAATCTATGCACAGTCTGCTATCCCCGTTCTTTTTTTTTACCAATATCACTGGGGAAGCATAGTTGGACTCTGATTCTTTAATAATGCCGGCTTCTAATAATTCAGAGGCTTTAGATTTTACTATTTCTTGTTCACAGTGCGATAGCCTATATGGTTGTCGATATACTGGCTTATTGGTAGTCAAAGTAATTGGCATCTGAATTAAATTTGTGCAACCGAGATCTTTAGTGTTAACTGCGAAAGTTTGTTTGAATCTAATTAACAATTTGATTAAATCTTTACGTTCCATTTCACTCAAATTACCTATTTTTATGTCGTCTAACAAAACTCCACCTATTCTCAGATTAGAATCTTTATCTACAGACAAAACTAAAGGCATATTTTCCGGCACAGATATTTTAGGCAAGTCACATGAAATAGGCAAATCAGAAGGCTTTAAAGGCAAATATGGCTTGGCTTGGCTAACCTGACTTTTGATGGATGATGTATCGCAACTCTCGGCGCGTGTGAGGACCTGGCCAGCCTCCCACACAATGTCCTCAGTCCCGGTGTTGATAACCTTGATGTGCCCGCTGTCGCCTCGGAGGAGAGTGGCGGGCAGGGAGTAGGAAACTCCTTGAAACTCGTAGTGGCGTGCAGCGGTACAGATATCGTTGTTCTGGCGGTTGCCCAATATCAAGACCTTGATGATGGAAGCTCCTGGTGGCAACGTTTCTCGCATATTCGTAACAATCTTGAACTTGTGGAGCTCTTCAACCACATCTTCCTTTGGCATGGAGTCAGATTCGCGCATCAGTGTGGCTGTTCCGTTGCTTACGACGAGTGAAATGTCGCTGGCATTGATGACGGGTTGGCCGATGAGTAAATGAATGTCACCCATCTCGATGTTGGTCAGATACGCATCGCAAGTAACTTGAATACCGTCTATTTCGAGATTAAATTTTACCTCTCCACGGGAAGTAATTAACCCGCCGGCGAAGCCTTTTAGGATCGTACTCGTAGGTGTGGCGTCGAGAGATAATAATTTGGAGATCCCACAGGTCATGACGTTCACCTGGCTTCCGGTATCGATGTAGGTCTTCACGTGGATTCCGTTGATCTTGGCTATTTTCTTGTAGATGTCATTATAGTTTTGGATTAGCTTGATGTCCTTGACGCTGTTGTTCACATAAAGCGTAGATTTTTGAAGAGCGGTTGTAAATAAATTATTGCAGCGGGTAGCGATGTGGCCTTGCTTACCACATTTAAAGCACACACGTTGGTCGGGAAGCGTATAATTTCGCAACATGTGACCCGTCTTCTTACAGCGTGGGCACGGATCATTTTCCGTAAAGATCTTCTTTTCGGCAGGCATTGGTCGAGAGTCCTTACTCGTTAGGCGAATTTCTGACGCGGGACTGCGGTAGTCGTCGAGGGCACAGAGAAAAGCTTCATATAGATCATCAGGGCGTTCACATTGGAAAGCACGTGCATTTGGTTGCAAAGATGAGGGTAGGCCTCGAATAATGCACGACACACTGGCGCCGTCTGATAGCTTACAAAGGAAGCACATGGCTACTTTATCTTGATAATATTTGGTAATTGTTTCATTAGGCATCTTTCGTCTTTGCATCATCTCGTCTAATAATGCACTGTAGTCCCGATGTTTTGGAAAGGCACGCAACAGCATCTGTTTCCACTCGTCCCACGAATAATTATACTCGTCGAGTCGGTTGTACCATTTGCGAGCTTGTCCTCGTAGTTTATCTTGCAGATGGAATGCTTTTATTTCTTCGCTCCAACGATGTATGTCGCCGAGTTGATCGATTTTTCTTAAACATGCTGATACTGTACTATCTTCGCCATCCGGGTCGAATTCAGGAATGAGGGACGCAGCACGATGATTTTTGGATGTACCGATGTCTGAACCCAGTTCGCGGACGGCCTTGTCGATCTCATTTTGTAGGAGGTGTTTCAGAATTTTTCTGGCGGGCGGTGGTGTAGAATCGCCGTCTTCATCTTGCTCGTTGTCGCTCGAGGAGGGGTCCCATCCAGGTGGACGCACCCCACATCCATGAAGGTCACGATGATTTCGCTTCATCCCACTTCTGAGTGAAACAGGAGATAACGAAAACTATTTTCTTGATTGTAGATATGTATTGTATAAGTTATAATCGAACAGAGTTTAGGCTTAGGCTAGGTTCCAGATCACAATAATGTTACAAAATGCGCTGCGCGACCTATTTATAAGTTTACCCCCACTCTAAATCGAGGAGGGATCGCCGCTCGGCAATGCCCGTTACGTTGACAAGCCGACGTGACGTGCTAGTCAATTGACTTTCTCTTTGCTGTGGCTATCGTGGCATACTGGTTGTCATGGCTACGGCTTTGGCTGAGGCTGTGGTTCTGGCTGTGGCTTTGGCTTTGACGACGCGGCATGGCATAGCTTTGGCATGGCTGGCAATCGGGTGACCGTTACACCTTACTATATTTCTTATAGCACTTTAAGATTTTTCTTATTTCAAGTTAGTAGTGAACTTTACAATAGTCGTTCTATTGTCATGAACCTTATTACCGATACGAAAAATATCATTTATCTCAGACTGTTGTATAGAGGCTTTAATAACGGCGCCTATCTTTATAACGCTATCAAGTAATTCATGTTTTTTTTGAAGACTTATAACTTTGCAATAAAAACGTAATTGAAGTTTGTTTTTTTTTTGTTTGTATAGTTTATAATTATTTCAATAGTTATGCAATTTTTCTCAATCTTCTGGTTTTGTTCCACCTTAAACACGAAAAATATATTTTTTAGTTCGTCAATAAATGCAGTTTCCCTTGTGCAAACTTTTCGCGCATTGACACCTTTACCGCGTTTACCACGACTGAAACATTAGTAGCATTATCACCCTCCGATGTAGGTTTTGCTTTATCTTTAACATTTGTTTCCACTGCGTGTTGTGACGACGAAGGAGACGGTGACGCGGGTGGTGGTGGCGAGAGTTTTATTGGCATGTTTCTTAACGATATGAACTGTATATGTACCAGGACATCATATTTGTTTTGTTATTGAAAAGAATTTCGCCAAATACAGTTCAAATGTTTTGGCAATTGATCGAGAATTTCGTGCAAAACAAATTGCCGTCCAATTTAATGAGACGCCGCTTTGTCAATAGAATGAACTTAAAGTGTACGGTTCTTGTAGCACACAGGATAACTCATGCGAGCGTGAAGGACAACAAGTGTTTTGTGCGCGAAATGCGCCATGTCTTTGTCCTTACTTTTTAAGAAGTATTAAAAAGAGAAAGGAAAGTACTCACTGCAAGCAAGGAAGCATCAACACCATCCGCGAATCTCCTCGATTATATGTACTCCTAATTTCTTACATATTTTAAGTATTTGGGTAAATAGCCAGAATAAATAAACACGACTGCTCGGTTCAGAGGTCCGTAGGTAAGAAAATGTTATAATTATTACTTCATTACTGGATATTACTTAGAATTAATATATATACCTCCCTGTCTGAGGGGCGGGTACGTAAATAAAAAATGTACAACGAAATAAATACAAAAATACTTAAATAAATACAACTACTAGTGATTATTAAATGTATAATATAATAAATATATTTAATACTTACAAAGACCTTCCTGCCGGAAGGGCAGGGGGCGGAGTAATATGAATTTACCGAGCTCTCCTGAGCTCTATCTAATCACTATACCTAGATGCAATGGCACAGGATTAAAATACCTAGGTACCCTAGACTATGGGGCTCTAGCAATCCTACGGCCGAAGACAGTCGCCTTAATAAAGGCGGTGCCCAATTGCACCGCAGGGATGTAATCGTGCAGGATCGGTAAGGTAGGCGGGAGCCACTTGGGGCTTAACTATGTGAAAAGACAAATGCTAAGATTCCCTGGCCCGTCCGAGAATATTGTCTAGCCCACTATAGGCAGACAGCGAGCGCTCGGGACACGCTCCGACGGCTTTGGTGGCACCGGTAGGTATTAACCGTCGATCTTAGAAACAAAAGATGTACACGGTTCGAAAAAGTCGCCACAAAAAGCGCATAGAAAAACTACCGCGAAACCTCGAACGAGCACAAGAACGATTTTTTTTTTTTCGAAGGGCCTACAATTTTAGCCTGAGGGGCTTTTACAGCTTCACCGAACTAGACGGGGCAAGCGCAGGAGGCGCTTGAGCCCGCGAGGCAACTCGCACAAGGGTGGCACTAGTGATCGAACCTCGGCTTGCGCTGTTGCCGAATCGTGTAGGAGAAAATCGAACGCGGTACTAGCTATTAATAAAACATAGAAATGTTATTTTAAGATGTATTCAAAAGGTAAAATCGAAATTAACTGATCCTCTTCGGGATATGAAAAACTCATTTTGGTTTGTACTGTGCCATGGCAGGCGAGGCAAAATTGTACTGCGCGTCCTTCCTACCTAAATAGATGATGACTAAAGTACCGTACCTAGCAAAAAGAACCGCAAGAACCGAGAAGAAGGCAAGAAACATAGAGTATTATATATAATAAATACACTGCAAACTCAAGTGTTTTATTTAATTTTTTAAAGCAAAACACTGAGGTGTTTTTTTAAACTAAATGTTTTGTTTTAAAACGTTTTAAGTGATTAATAAAATTATGTTAAACATTTTAGCATTTGGTTTTAAAACTCTTTCTCTGTTTTACTAATAAATATACTTTAAACTGTTTTATAATAAAACATTTTTAATTTGTGAAACGTTTAGTATACGGTCACACGTTTTAAAACTAATCAGGTATTAGCAAATAAAACGTTTCTAGAAAAAAAAACGGTTATTTGTAAAACATTTTTATTTTAAAACACTTATTAAACAGAGTACTTCATATAAATTACGGTAACAAATATCATTAAAAACCCAAGTGGTGTATATATTCTGTAAGTATACTCTACACATAAGTTCAATATGAATACATACGTGTGTAGATGTGTAATTGTTTTGCAAGATAATTAAAAAAAAAAAGGTTATCAGTTAATACATAGATATTTACCCAGTTTCAACCTATAAATTCACACCGTTCATAATTAATTAAAGGAATGTATTGTCGATTATTGAGTTTAAAAGATGTGATAGGATGTGGAAAAATTAAATCTTCAATATTAACTATTTTTTGTTGTTGATTTTGAGTTTTTTGGCATAAATAACCATTAACTCGACAGTCATAAAAAAATGTTTCAAGGAGAGTTACTACAAGCAAAATTTTACCATTTAATATGCAAATGTCATCAATTTCTGCAAACACAGGCATTAATTCTTCACCACACTTAAATAAAATTATGCTTTTAAAGCAATAACTTGTGCCGTGAATAATTATTTTTGTAGATCTCATGATATTACATGTATTCCTTTCTGTATTATTAATTAAATCATCAAATAAATGAGTATATGGTAAGTTTACTACAGGTACAGTTGGACCAGGAGTAATATAATCGCCTTCATATAAAAAATTTTTCGATGATTCTCCGGGTCCGGAAAAATGTCGAGTACAAATGCGAGGTTGATAGCGATAGCTCATAGTAGCTGGCATATTTTTAAAATTACGTATAATTGCCACAAGTCCTTTAAAATAAGCATGTGCTGCTTCAAATCGAAAGCACCATTGCTGTCGAGCAGGACCAAATAATCTTATATAATACGCAATATGCTCTAAAAAGTGAAGTTTAGGAATACATCTATCAGGATATAATAAGTTGAAACATATTTTAAAAGTTTCAATCATCCGTGATAAAGAATCAACAGAACTATCTGTTTTTTCATAAGCAAGACACGAATTCATGATCTGCAGCAATAAAGTAAAACAGTCGATTCGATCGATGATATTTTGATCATCCGTATCATAAATCCATTCACCAATTAAAAATGGTAATGTGTGAGCTAACACAAATATCTGAGCTGCACTTTGGCGCAAGCTTTTATCCTCATTAAGATCATTATTTTGTATTATTGCAGGTTTATCTTTATTAAAGTGGCCAAAGTCAAATGAACTTATTTTTTCATTAAACTGTTTTACAGTAAATAATCCTTTTACAATTATATAAAAATAACCGACACGTTAATTCAACTACTCCTTCATTTAAAACGTGTATACAGTCTTGTGGTAGGCACATCGTGATGTCAAAGCTTGGAATATCTGCCAGAGGACTTCTTGAATTGACTCCATAAAATAGTTGCCAGAAATACCGATAACATCGTACAACATGGTTAATTAATGTTTTATTCGAATTACATTGAAAAAAGCACATTGTGCAAGGGAATACACGTTCATTGTCTCCGAAATTCATTATTATTTTTTGTTATTATTTTCTGTTAAAAAATAGATATATTTCATCGCAATAGACTTAAATGTCACATTAAAATTTTTCAAAACATTAAAGTCCAGCAGTACAAGTAGGTTCGTTCTTATTTTGTTTTCCCGCTTTTAAGCTGCATTCCTTAATAAGTTTAACCCTTATCGTGTTAATAACAAATGAAAACTTATTGTTACTAATAATTAATTTAAAAAATAGAATACGTTAGAGTATGTATTCGTAAAGTAATTTCTTTATTAATAAAAATTACAAAAATGGACGAAAAAGTCTATTGTTCTTTGCAAGGGCGTTCAAAATGTGTGAAGTTTCAATGTGACAAGTGTCTCTGACGTTGCCATTACACTAGAAAAAATTCGTGACATTTGTAAATTTGTAAATAACTAGGCTAATATCATTAACTGGGTCTTTTACCTTATTAAAAACTTATTTTATTACAGACAGGTTCATCTACTGATTGTCTTGTAACTGAAGAGAACGAGTCTCCTCGAGCTATTATATACTCTGATAGTAAAGAAATCAGAGCTGCTTTTATTGTGGCTGATACCAATGTCAGAGTTCAAATTTCGTGTCCTACAGTACCAAAGAGTGGTAGCTACTTTATTAGCAGCTTATTATGTTTGGGACACGGTATTTCCTAAACAATACTTAAGTTACTTAGTTACTATAAGAAAAACAAATAAGTTTTACTAGAAAAAAAAATGATTTGAATTTGGAATGTGAGAAACTGAAATGTTTTTTATTTAAATGTTTTCTCTTTCTGTTATCATTTAATTTAATTAAAGATTATTTTTTATTAAAAGTATAAAACAACAGATACTTTAAAAAAAATCCTTCAATAGTTTATAAACAACAAAAATGTAATTTGCATGTACAAGAGAAATTTCCCTAAGAATATTCGTTATAATTTTATGTAATTTCTATTCATTTATAAATTAAAACTTAAAACAAATAAATAAATAATTCTAAAAAAATAATTTAATGATTTTTAATTTTTTATGTATTAATCAAAAATTTATAAAACGCGTAAAATGTTTTAGATCATAACACACTTTAAGTGCTTTAATAAAAACACCTTTGTGCATTAAAATTAAACGCTTAAAACGTTTCCATTACATAAAACACCATAAAATGTTTAAAAAGTGACTACAAGCTTTTAAACATTTTATGTGTTTAAAAGTAAAACACTTGAGTTTGCAGTGCATCGACATGATTCTATTTGTATTCGGATACGAAATCAAATTTGTACGGACTGTTGTACCGTGAAAAATTAATAAGGGAACAAGATAAGAAGATACAAGAAAAAAGGACTTTGTATAGTTCCTACCTACTTAAGCATGTCTTGAAGCATCTTAGTGCTTAGTCAACTAGCTATGATCAAGTTGATTATTCGCTATTAATTACCAGTTGGTAATATACGGTAAATATCTATAGAATCAGGTCGGTTTCTAATCTGAGAGTATTACTATTATCGGACACCCTTCACTTAACAGTAGGTGTGAATATAGCTTAAGTGTAAATATAAAAACATAAATATCATACGCCGAAATCAAAGTGATTTATTTCTGAATTTCAATAAAAAGAGTTTATCTGTGGAGGATGGTCTAAAACGTATTATTCAAATGTATATATATTTCGGACTTTTTTAATCGACTTAAGATTGCCACTTAGTTGTAAACCAATTTATGTAAATAACTTTAATTTTACTACAAAATCGAATTGCGTCAACTATAGTCATGACATGCGATATTAACATTTATATTATGTTATCAAAAAGTATTAAAACATTATCCCCTATTAAATTACAAAAATATTCTTCATAAAAAGGTATGTATTATCTGGCGTCTAATTAGATATGATAAGTGACCGTAATGAGCCAAGACATTTAAGTCATTCCATTGTTTTTCTTTTCTACAAAAGATAATTGATGGTAACGAACTTAAAATCTTATTAAAACCATCATTAGTCCCCAACGGACCAAGTTAACAGATGTGCCCCGTAAAGTTTTGAACAACTCCCAGAAAATTTTGTCCTTGCAATTATAAATTCAATTTCACCTTAGCAACCTTGATAATTTACTGCTTCGTATTGTTTTTATATATATAAATATAATCTTATCAAATATTTTCTATAAAAATACAGTATTTCACAAGAACAATTAGTTACCTAGACTGAACTCAGAATATTAAAAATTATCTAAACACAACATTTTCATACAAATAGATGTTTGGTAGTGTTGAAGAACAAACATTTGTATTGATCACTTAATAGTATATATTTTTTTCTATATATATTGAAGGTTTAGCATTATGACAATAATCTTGCCTGATCTTAAATGACTATACGGCACAAGTTGTTAAACATGCTAGACTTGGTGAGGAACTGGCTCTCAAATGCATCTGCCGGAACACACCTATTGGTATTTGGCGGTAGATTTTGAACTTGAGGGTGGTAGCTAGCGAGGCGAGTATCAGTAAAAATATTAACCAAATTAGATAACTGAAATAAAATACCAATCTAAGTATCTAGAACAACCATAAGATTGTAGACCAAACAACTTGATAAGCAGCGACTACAGAATCGTTTTTATACATAAACACGAATCTCCTATGAATCAAAAACATTTCTGTGATATGTAACAATATAAATCGTGTAACTCATTTTAATATAATTGTTTGGGCCAAAAGTTACGTGGTTGTTAGGGTTCCTATCATAGTAAAAATAAGCTGTGAGCTCGCTCGAATTACGCGCGCGAGTGCTGTATCCTACCGCCGCCAGGGTGAGATTGAAAACCCCGACCGCTGGCGCCGCGGTGGCTGAGTGTTCGAGTTGTGTTGACCGCAGCCATTGTTCGTGGTAACAAAAATATTAATAAAACTTGTCAATAACTTTGAAGTGGAGTAATTATACTTGAAAAAGGGTGTAAAGAATTTATATACCAGCGAAGCGTCTGGATTGATGTTCGGAGTGTGAGTTTTGTCAATTGGAGACATTTGTGTGAGTCGCCGGCCGGCTACAAGGTGCAGCGCGAAGAAATATCCAGGTGAGTGGGCTTTAATGCTTGATTTTGCTAGGATAGGTGACTCGGCAACCACGTACATTCCACATACATTCCACATTCCACGTACATTCCGAACCCCAGGCGTCTGACTTGGGAATACTTTCCCCTGGTACTACTACCAATCCGTGTACCGGTTATTTTTTGGCCGGTACATTGTTTTTGGTCACTTCTCCCGGATAAATTGTTAGTATCCTGGTGACCTATTTATTATACAATACAGTCCACAGTAAAATATTTCGTGTCATAAACAAATTTTCTAGTATTCACGAAGTACTTGAGTAGGTTACCTAGAACACCTATTGAATGTAATGTTTTGATTTTGTTCATTTGTTTCAATCCAGTATAGTTCATTTGGTATTTGAACAATATAACGGGATTATAACTAAGTCATATCGTAGGCAAATAGGTACCTCAGTAGGTAGATCTGGATCACGAGATTTGTTTCTGCAAAATATTACGATTAAAAGTAAAGTTTTAAAGTACATATATATCTACTACTTAATTTAGTGTTGTTATCACATATGGTGGTAGTAAAATTGTGAAAAACAAAATTATAAAGTTAATCTTGTTGTGTTTAATGTTTTTAAATGATGGAGGTGTTCGCACAATAAGGTGATTAGAATTGAATATTAAGTATATTGCGTTTACACTTTGTATTACGAATTATGGGTTATTTTTGTTGGTAAATCTGTCCACCATTTTTATCATTGTATGTAGGTATTTGTTTGGTGAATTTGTGCACGTGCGCCTTCAATTTGCCGGTTGTGACGTTTCATTTTTTTCTCTCATTCTGTAGTTCGGCTAAAGAACGCGCGCGCCCTCTAACGGTGGTTAGTGAATATTATAGATAGTTAACTTTAATTAAATGCAAATACGTATTTGTTAAACGTTGTGCGTACTCGGTTAATTACTTATCGATTAAAATTCTTAATTACAAAGGTTTATTTCTAAAAAGTAAAGATGGCAGAAGATAGAAAGTTAAAATTAAAAATTAAATATAGTGAGACTGTTTTACAATCTTACTTTGCACAAATACAAAGTATGTATGACTGTTCATTAGCGATAGAAACGGAGACGGAAGAAGCTAGTTTTTTTGTGTCGACTTTTAATTTAACTACGCTTAGATCGGAATTTATGGACAAGTTAGAAGAGTGGAATATGGCAAGGATGGAGATAGATACAAAGTATGAACCTAGTTTTCAAAAATGGGAAGTATTCGAGGATTTGTATAATCGTTTGCAAGATAAAATAAATTCACTAAAGTCAAAGAAAGTTACTCGCGGTTATGACAAATTAAAATCACCTAATATAAAATTACCGTCAATAGTATTACCGAAATTTGATGGAAATTTAAAGGCATGGCCGATGTTTATTGAATGTTTTAATAACACAATACATAATAATATACAGTTAAATTATGCAGAAAAGGTGTATTACTTATGCGGTCAGCTGACAGGTAAAGCACTCGAATGTATTGCGGGCTTATCGCCTACGGGTGAAAACTATGAGATAATTTATAATACTCAATAATGGATAGATACCAAGATGTGCGTTCATTAGCCACAGCGTATTTAGAGGAGATTTTTAATTTAAAGAAAATGCAAGCGCCTTCTGTCGACGGTTTGAATACTTTTATTGATAAATTTTCCGTGTCAGTGACAGCTTTTGAGAAATTAATTACGGATGATAAATTAGATTTTATTTATTTATACCTTGCTTTGAATAAGGTGGATAGTGAAACCGCTCGATTATTTGAAAACTCGGTGCGTGATACGAAAGTGCCTTCGTATAGGAACTTCGTAAAGTTTATTAAAGAACAAGCTAAGATTTTGGAACGGACGGGTCTGAAGTCTAATGTGAATGAGAAATGCTCTTTTAGATCAAATAATGCTCGAGTGCCAATGGCTTTTAAACCAGTGCCGATGCCGGGAAAATATTGTAAGTCCTTAGTGACTGCTTGTGATGGTGCAGTATGCCCTAGGTGTAAAGAGAAGAATCACGATTATTTTTCAAAATGTACGGAGTTTCTGAAACTTTCATCTAAGGAACGTTACAATATAGTTAAGAAAAATAACGGATGCGTAACATGCTTAAGCGTTCATCATCGTTCGCCGGCATGCAATTCCAAGAATAGTTGTAGTTCATGCCAGTCCAGATCACATCATACATTGTTACATTTTCCGAGTGCACAGACTAGTACATCGTTAACGGTGTCTAGTGATTCTTGTTCGAATAAACATGGTGTTGATTCTGAGACCCGAGTAGTTTGTGGTTTCAACAGAGATAAAGTATCCACGGCTGGGGTTTCGTTGTGTTCAATGCATAGTGCTAAGACACACGACTCTTTGCGTACTGCTTTTTCTGTTACCGTGCTACTAGCCACAGCGAGGGTTCGTGTAGTGGACCAACGAGGTGTGTCTCATACCGTCCGTTGTTTAATAGATAGTGGATCTCAAAACCACTTTATAACGTCAAAGTGCTGTGAGCGATTGTTGCTGTCGTCGCAACAGACGGAATTTCCCATTTCAGTACACGGTTTTGGCGGTGGTGTGAATCGTGTCCAGGGTGTTACGGAATTGGAATTTACATCGCGCTTTGATAACGGGGTAGCTTTTCGCATACGTCCGTTAGTGGTGGATAGTATAACAAATGATCTGCCCACTTCTGGGGTTGACACGTCAATGCTGTCTTATTTGTCGAGCGTTCCGCTTGCTGATGAAGCCTTTCACATTCCCGGAGAAGTGGAAATGCTGATCGGCGCAGAACTGTTTGCGCAGCTGTTACTTACTGGCAGAATTCGTGGACCGCCTGATATGCCAGATGCTGTTGAAACTAGTCTTGGATTCATCATCATAGGAAAGGTTCCAACTCTTACCGTCAGTGAATTTTCGCGAACGTCAACGTATTGCACGTTGGTCGAATCACAGATGCATGATGCAGTATCTAAGTTCTGGCAGCTAGAGGGGATTCCGTCTTGTACATCCTCCAGTCTTAGTAGAGAAGAGCAGGAGTGTGAAGACATTTATAAGTCTACCACAACCCGTGATGCGTCAGGTACGTACACGGTAGCCCTACCGTTTAAAACAAATCTAACCTAGTTAGGAAGTTCTTTAAGTGTCGCACAGAAGCGTTTTTTTGCGTTGGAGCGAAAGCTACATGAGTGTCCACCATTAAGAAAGGCATATGATGATGTGATTAAAGAATATTTAGAGTTTGGATATTTGACTCCGATTTTATATAAGGATGTGTTTAGTGGGGATGCTGGGTATGTCATTCCCCACCATGGTGTTGTTCGTGACGATAAGGTCACAACTAAACTTAGAATAGTGTTGGACGCTAGCGCCCATACTGATAAAGGACGGTCATTGAATGAAATGCTTCATGCCGGTCCTAATTTACAGGGTGATATTTTCACTCTATTATTAAATTTCCGTTTATTTGCAGTGGCATTTTGTGCAGATGTCCGACAAATGTACCTGCAAGTGAAGGTACATTCTAATTTCTGTAAATATTTGCAAGTTTTGTATCGGTTTAATCCTAATGATCGATTACAGACTTTTCAGTTTGATAGAGTCTGTTTTGGTCTGACATGTAGTCCATATTTAGCGTTGCGGACGATTCGCCAACTTTGCGAAGATGAAAAGAACAACTTTCCTCTTGCGGCACAGGTTACCCAGAATGGCCTTTATATGGATGACGTCATTTACAGTGAAGATTCAGCGACTGCTGCAACGGAGATAGCGCTTCAGCTAATTGGAATGTTCAAAGCCGGGGGCTTTGACCTCCAGAAGTGGTCGAGTAATTCGCCCGATTTACTGTGCCAGATTCCTGAAACACAGTTGCATCCTCACGTGTACAGTTTTGGCGATGAAGTTCAGAAGATTTTAGGAGTTAAATGGGAACCGCGTTCGGATATGTTTTCATTCGATGTGGCTCCTTGTACTGATTCTTGTACGAAGCGGAACATTTTGTCCGCAGTTGCCAGGTTGTGGGATGTTCTAGGATTTGCAGCTCCGGTAATTCTGTATGCCAAATTACTTCTTAGGGATCTGTGGGCATGGAAGATAGATTGGGACGAATCACCTCCTAGTAACGTCGTTAATAAATGGAATCGGTTTAAGGCGGAGTTACCCTTCTTGAGGAAGTTGGCTATACCGCGACACATTGGTGTTGTGAAGAACGGTGTTGTCACTCTTCTTGCATTTTCAGATGCCAGCGAGAAGGCGTATGGTGCTGCAGTATACATGCATTGCCATATCTCCAATGAAACCAAAATAAATTTACTATGCGCTAAGTCGCGTGTGGCACCTCTCAAGACTGTATGTATCGCTCGTCTTGAATTATGCGCTGCTTTGTTGATGTCCAAGTTGTTAAGAGTGGTTTTAAACACTTATGTCGATCGTTGTGCAATAAGTCGCATTTTTGCTTTCACGGATTCCATGGTTGCACTGCACTGGATCCATTCTAGTCCACATAGATGGAAGACTTTTGTGCCGAATCGGATAGCAAAAATACATGACAATTTAGCACCATCTCACTTTTTTCATATACCTGGGAAAGAAAATCCAAGTGATTGTCTTTCACGAGGTCTTAGCCCAGCTCAACTTCTGGAACACCATTTGTGGTTCAATGGCCCAGCTTGGTTGCAAAGGGAATCGTCTCAGTGGCCTATTGAACCTTTTAAGCAAGACATGGGGGTAGTGGTTCCGGAAGCTAAAACGGTGTCCATGGCGGCAGTCGTACCGGCCGTGCCGGTGCTTTATACGTTGTCACAAAGGATATCATCTTGGCTCAAGTTGCGTCGTATCATCGTATACGTGCTGAGATTTGTGAGAAAACTGAAGTCAAAAGGTATTCCTAATGTAGAAGACTTGGATCAGGCTGAAATAGCAGTCGTTCGTTCACTGCAAGCCATGCATTTTGCTGACGTGATAAGCACTGTTCGGTCTGGGAAGTCTTGTTCCAAGCCCCTTCAGAAATTAAGACCGTTTTTAGTGGATGGAGTTTTGAGAGTAGGGGGTAGATTAGAAAATGCACCCCTTACTTTTGATCATAAACATCCTATTGTATTACCGCGAAAAGATCATGTAGTTAACCTTATTATTGATCACACTCACCGACAACACTGTCACGCTGGTCCGCATCTGCTGTTATCGATTCTAAGACACCGTTTTTGGATTTTAGCGGGGCGAAATCTCGTTCGCTCTCGTGTTCATTTGTGTAATCAATGTTTTAGAGTTCGTCCTAGACATTGCATTCCACCTGTGATGGCTGATCTGCCTGAGTGTAGGTTGCAAGTTACAAAACCTTTTGCTAACACGGGACTTGATTATTGTGGCCCTATAAATATTACCTTAACCCGTAAACGAGGTGTTACAAGTCAAAAGGCGTACATCTGTGTTTTTATATGTCTCACTACTAGGGCCGTACATGTAGAATTAGTTCCAGACTTGAGCACTGAGGCTTTTATTAATGCTTTAAAGAGGTTTCTAGGTCGACGTGGACCTGTAGATAAACTGTTTTCTGATAATGGAACGAATTTTGTTGGTGCTCGGGCATATTTGAATGAGCTGTATGCATTTTTGCGAGCTCCATCACACACGAAACAATGGGATAGTGAGTTGGCTAATCAAGGAATTCAATGGCAAATGATTCCTCCTAATGCCCCGCATTTTGGCGGTGGATGGGAAGCTACTGTAAAGTCGTTTAAGACTCATTTGCTTCGCGTGATTGGAGCTCAGATACTCAGTTATGAGGAGCTGTTAACCGTACTAATCCAGATTGAAGCTGTATTAAATTCTAGGCCATTAGGACAGGCGTTAAGCACCGACCCGTCGGAACCTGTGGCATTAACTCCAGCGCACTTTTTACACACTGTACCGTTACGTTCACTTCCATCCGTGCCAATTATGGACAGTATTGATAAGTTACGTTCGCGGTTCTTATTGATTGACAAGCTCGTACAGTCGTACTGGAGTAGATGGAGTGATGAATATCTAAGTACTCTCCAAGCTCGGGAAAAATGGTTGACAGATAGTAACCCAATAAAAAAAGGCACCGTGGTTTTAATTATGAAAAATAATACGGCCCCATTACATTGGCCGTTGGGCATTATCCAGGAGACATATCCCGGATCTGATCGTCGAACAAGAGTTGTTCTTGTTAAGACTAAGGGAGGAACCTTTAAGCGTGCAGTGGTTCGTTTATGTCCACTGCCTTCTCAATAAGTTAAGATATATGTGTAATTGAAAACAAATACTTATTTATGTAGTTATTGTAGTGTATGTATTTAAATAACATCACTATATTTAGTTTTTATATTCGTTGTCTATTATTTTAACTTTTAAACTTCCTCCTATTATGGGATTTATTAGATAAATGCTTTTCCATATAATGTGTTAATAGTAGTTCATTTTATAATCTATTGAAAGGAATCCCTTTCAAGCCGGGGGCTATGTTTGGGCCAAAAGTTACGTGGTTGTTAGGGTTCCTATCATAGTAAAAATAAGCTGTGAGCCCGCTCGAATTACGCGCGCGAGTGCTGTATCCTACCGCCGCCAGGGTGAGATTGAAAACCCCGACCGCTGGCGCCGCGGTGGCTGAGTGTTCGAGTTGTGTTGACCGCAGCCATTGTTCGTGGTAACAAAAATATTAATAAAACTTGTCAATAACTTTGAAGTGGAGTAATTATACTTGAAAAAGGGTGTAAAGAATTTATATACCAGCGAAGCGTCTGGATTGATGTTCGGAGTGTGAGTTTTGTCAATTGGAGACATTTGTGTGAGTCGCCGGCCGGCTACAAGGTGCAGCGCGAAGAAATATCCAGGTGAGTGGGCTTTAATGCTTGATTTTGCTAGGATAGGTGACTCGGCAACCACGTATAACAGTACATTCCGAACCCCAGGCGTCTGACTTGGGAATACTTTCCCCTGGTACTACTACCAATCCGTGTACCGGTTATTTTTTGGCCGGTACAATAATCTTTAATAATAATCCTGTTCCAATAATAATGTTTTCTTCCATTTTCTAAATGTTTTACAAAACTTAGACATCATAATTTTTAATATATACTATCTGCTTATGTAAAATACGTCAACACACATCACGTGGCTTTAACTTCATTTAAACAAAATAGTAACAAATTACTCTAAAATTTGTTGATAACAATCTTCATTGTAGGTTTACTTTTTTACTTATATTTAAAAGTTTGCGTAAAATGGCCCTAGAAACTGCTAAAAAGATTTTTAGTAAGAAACTTCCAATTCGATCTCACCCTGTGGAAAAGATCTGATAAATTCTTATTAAAAAAGAGATCTATCAGAAGATGATCTGTATTTGTCCACGAAAAATCTTGTGGTAACTGATGAAACTAATTTCTGATAACGAGTATGTCAAAAAAATTTTGTTCTGAAAATTCTCATAAATTTTATCAGAATATTGACATATTTATAACTTCAGTTAGGCAGATATAAAGATTTATAAGAATTCTGTGAGAAAAGTTAGGCAGATATGAGTATACTTACATATTTATGAGAAATCATGTTCATCAGATGTAATTATACACCGTTGATATAATTGATTTATTGTTGGGAAAGAAATAAATGGAAATATTTAACAGGTATTACGAGGCCTAAAAACAATGTTTACCGGAAGTTTATAAATAAACTATTCATTTGTGGAAAAGATCTGATAAAGTCTTGTAAATAATATTGAACATTTACTATCATAATTTAGGAGCTTATAAAATATTTATAAGAATGGAAGAATTTTTTTCTACAGATTTCTAACAGAATTAATCAGTACAGAATTAGATTTAGTTAGTATCAGACATTTCTGGTAACGTTTTTATCAGAATAGTTAAGATTTTACCTCATACACGAGATTATAGAAGCTAAACTGCCGAATATTTATGAGTACGAATAAGAAGTTTCAGTTTGATCAGTTTATATGAGTTTATTCTCAATTTATTTTTAATAAGACTCATTGAATATCTCGGGATAAGATAATACTCGTACAATCTTATTAACAAAATCTTATTTAAACATATATTCATGAAGCTTTATTTAGAAAAATATTTTTAGATGTAATTATAAAAAAAGAAGAAATCCTTTAGTAATAATTATGGGATCTGAGATTAGTTAAATTGAGAAAACGCTTAAAATTTCAATCTTGTTTTTCAGAGGAGCTACTGTGCTCTTGAGCTTCGTCATTGTTGTCAGAGGTTTCAGCGTCATTGAATGTTTCCTTTTTTTGTACAGCCACATTCTCAAGGGGAGGTTCGTCTTCCTTTTTTGATTTTTCGTTTCTATCGATTTGATTTGGTGTTTCATCTAAGTTATCAAGATCTGCATTACTCCTTTTATCAGCATTGTTGTCAGATTCTTTACTATCATCTTCGCTACTGTCTTCGCTAGTGGTAGCAAAGGTGTCTTCTTCCAGGTCTGAATTTTCAACAGTACTCGACTTGATCTGCTTCTAAAGTTCAAAATGCAATTTATTTACCTTTAAAACCCTATTCTTTTACATTCAATATGCAATACTGATTTCTAATTTTATTTACCTTCAGTGTACGTCTTGACTCAGCTCGGACATCAGTTATTTTGCTACTTACATATGAATTAAAAGCTTTCATTTCTTGGTCATATTTAAGTGTAGGCATTTTAGATTCTTCCAAGTAGTATGCAAAAATATCTGTAATTAAATTATTTTTTACTATAATGACGATAAATTTCAATTTGACGGAATGATAAGAATATTATATAAAATCGAAGATTTAATGTTATGTTTGGAATCATTTATTCAGCATTGCATGGATAAATTTACAGAATAATTGAAATGAAAGAATTAAACGATTCAAAATGTTGAAAAAAGAATTCATTGTTAAATGATAATTATTGAGTTTTATATACTTTACCTTTTACAGCTTGCAATTTAGTGGAGTCTAGTGCGGGTTTTTGTTCATCTACTTTTATTTTATTTGATTTAGCTCCGTAGACACTGCAAGCCTGCAATTCTTCAGCTGTGAAGACAGCCATCATCATTTTTCGTATAAATTGAGAAGTACTTTTAGACCTACTAGTAGCCGTAAGATAAACGTTTTTGGCAACATAAACACCTTGGCCCAGATGAATCTGAAATAAGTTTTATTTTCAGCTATAAGTTTTCAAAGTTTGTAAAAAAGAGACAAATAATACTAGAAAAAAAAACTTACACTATTATCAGCTACTCGTGTGAAACCAACTTTAGGAAATCCAGTTTTTTTCTCCAATTCCACTGATTCGCGATTTGATGGTGTATCTGTAAAATGAATTCATTAGTAACAAATTTAATTTACTCACTTTACCTTTACAGTAAACTGAAAGTTGAAACCGAACAATAAAAAAAATTTTATTCGCTTCATACGGTTCACTCACTCTTGAATAAAATTGAATAAAAAGATATTACAAAAATAAAAAGTATTACAAAAATAAAAAGTATTACAAAAATGAAAAATTTACTAAACAAAGTTTTGTATCGGCTTAGACTACATAGAAATTTATAAAATTCTAACTGCAGTTAACAGATTTTGTATAGTTCTAGAGTTAATATTAAAAATATATTTCTACTGGTATAGGCAATAGTTGAAAATTAAGAAATATAATAGTATACCTTTATACTCATTACAAAAATCTAATATTTGCTGTAACATTTGTCGCTGGACTTGCAGCTCACTTTTTATAACAGTAAATTCACGTTGTATTTCATCTGCTAATAGTTTTTCACCCTTTTTATGATGATGCTTTTTCTTTTTCTTATTTATTACAGTTGCTTCAACGCTGAAAATAACAATTATCTATTCATTAAATGTTTTGTCAGAATTTTATTGCAAACTTGCAAATTATTGTAAGTTAATAATAAAGAAATATATATATATATACGAGTAGATGTACACTGAATAAAATCGATAATAGATGAAAAGTTCGTCGTTATAGTTTGTACTGTAATCGAAATATTTTTCTCAATCCATTGACATTTAATGTTTAATGAATTTGTAGATGCTTACGTATTTTCTTCTTGATCATCAGTCAGGCTTGCGTTCTTTACATGTGTCGTATTATTGCAGTTTACTGCTGAAGTACTAGCTCCATAAACGGTAGTTGGTAATTGCAATCCTTCGTTGATGAAATATGAAGCATTATGATTTGGAGCTGATGGCGACAAAGGTGAAGGTGAATGTGAACGAGGTAAATGTGACAAATTTGAAGGTGAAGGAGAGATCCCCAAATCATAATCAACATTTTCAGTTTCATTCAAACTTTCAGGGTTTTCCTTAACTTGAGAACTCCGAGGTACAATCATTGTAATCTAAATAAAAAATAATTATAATAAATATCCGCTTGATTACAATAATGATCAGAGAAAACTTTTGCTTATAATACTTACTGGCTTCGAAAACTTTTCTTTTTTTCGAGTCTTTTTTTGGGAATAAGTCTTATGAATAACATTCAGCATGGTGTTCCATCATCACACAGAACATATAGTTTCATTATGTATTAAGATCAGTTTACAAAATACAATTATATATTTATCATGTAGTACAATAAATTATAAAAATTAACATATTGATTAGGTATAGCTTTCATCAATTCATATTTAGAATATATGGGAATGAGCAGATATATTGAAATTGTTCAATTTCAACAAAAATAACTTTTTCTTTGAAATTAGAAATGTTTGTGAGTATTAAATCATTTTCACAATGATTGGTAATACGCTGAATATGATCTATTTCAACAGTATTAATAGAATAAGGAGTAGTATTCAAGGGACGCCCATAAATAAAACATTCTTTTTCGATCACGATTAAATCATGAATACGAATTATTTGACCCGACTGCAATTGTACACAGGTATCATTTGTTCTTGCAGTTCGAGTATAACTTGTGCTGTGAATTACAGATTTTTTGTAAATACACTTTTTATAAGCGTGAATGACAACATTATTATTGTTAATAAGACTTTTAATCTTGTTATCAATTTGCTTATGTAAGCGTGTTTTACCTGCTAAAACAACTTCATCTGAAAGTTTAAGAAAATCTGCTTTCAGTTCGTCATGAGTAAAAATCTCTCGACAAAAATCTCTACATCGAGACGATTCTGTCAAATACTCAAACTGTGATAAGAGCATTTTTTTTTTAAGAATTTCTTTGTGATTTGGTGACTTACGCTTCGTGGACCTGTTACTTCTTTTTTAAGGTTGAAAATACCATTTTCAGAACAGAAAGTTGATGTTCCGGTCAATGGCCCAGTTTCTAACACTGAATCACACAAATGCCAAAGGGAATGCATATTGAAGGTCATAGCTGATGTTGAGTATGTAATTTGAAATAATCCAACAAATTTAGCTAGATCATACTGAGTTCTTCTTATTTCTTCATGAGTTATTTTTCTTTGTAATAAAGTAAAAACACTTCGAACGTAAAGTGCGTACATTTCTAAAAATTCAGGATCTGCAATACCGTCCAAACATAAAAGACTCCAATATAACAACCAAGATTCGAATTCTGACGCTTTCCATTTACACATATCAGCAGTTGGTCGGGGTAATCTATAAATTTCATGAGGTGGTTTTATAAACCCCAAGCGTTTGTCAATAGCTTCACGCTGTTTCTTAGTAAGTTGAAACTTTACTCCGGGTGCCTTTAATAGTTCTAATACCTGGCGTGTAACTCCTAATAAGCAACCGTGCATGTAATCAATTGGAAATCCCCAGATGCTATCAAAGAACGGTAATTTTTCTACGAAAGTAGTGGATCCTTTAACACCCATTATTGTCGGAACTTTACTTTTAGAATCTGATGTTTTTTTAATTTTTTCAACTTCTTTTATATTAGCTAGATGATCTTTGTGAGTTCGTAAGTTCGTTCAATTTCACTTAGAGGATAGTGAACTGCATGTCCTACATATAAACCAGATTCATAACACCAACTACATCCGTAATAACCACTAAATTTTACTCGATTTTGACAAGTCGCGCGGGCCGGTGTATCAACACAGCAACAAAGCAAAGTAAACTTTAAATTACAATTTTTTTTTGTTGAATAGTTAAATATATTTACACCATTGTTCATTAAGTCTACAACTTGATCACACAATACTTCATTATAAAGATTCATGAACTCAGACTTAGGTTCAGTGTCAGTTAAAAAAATACCAGCAAGAATAATGTGTTTGAAACGTTCTTCCAATGGTAATTCGTTTATAATTAACTGCTGTGGCCAAAAACTTTGTTTGGAGCTTTTAAAGATTGGAGCGCCATCAGTATTGTAATTTAAAGTAAAAGTATCAGGAAGCTGTTTTTCCAGTTCCTTATACAATTTGGAGTCTCGAATATCAGAAATAGTTGATGATTTGTTTTTAGTTGTTACATAATTGAAAAAATTATTTTGAATTTGCGGTTGATTTAAAATCAATTGTATTTGATACCTAAGGCTCATGAAATAATTTGTTGCTTGTGAAGAGATGCTAAAATCTTTTTGACATTTTTGACATTGAATTTTTTCTTTTTTAGAACTATTTTGTAATTTTTTTTTCTTCAGAATAACATTACAACTTTCACAAAAAAAATTCAGCGTTATTTTGTCATCTGTTACACCAAAAATTTTAGATCTTGAATAATAACTACAATCCCACGATTCAAAATCTGGTCCAGCTAAAACTTTGACTAATTTTAGCAAATCATTTTGATCAGTTTTTGTTAAATTTTTAGATATAGAAAACATTTCAATCATTAATAATACATCAGATATTTTAAGATTGGCAGCAGGAAACATAAGACGCTCGGTTTCTAAACGATAGGTTTCGAATAAATTTTCACCAGAGTTGTTAGATTCGACATTACATTCATCGTCTAAATCACTATCGCTACCACAGCATGAACACATGCTGTAAATATCATCACAGCTACTAGCAATTGATGCACAATTACAGACGTTTTCATTATCCACTTCTGCATTATTAATATTATCGACGACAACTATGTTTTCATTAACAATATCAAAATTATCAGTATTTGTGGTAGTTGGTGACTCCGAAACATTTGTATGACACTTCTGTCCAACTAGATCTCTTTCATCAGTCGATTCAACATCTACTTTAAAAAAAAAAATGTCAGCAACTTAAATTATTCTGAGAAATTAACCAAATGTATACGTATATTCAGTCCATGTACATATATTTATATGATTATCGAGCTAAGTAACTCTATTATTGAAAATATACTACATGAAAGTATTTATAAATGAATATAATTTATAATGTTATTAGCATTTTTATCCATGATTTACAAATTGTTGAATATTTGCATTTTTCGGGATACTTGATACTTGATGTTTTATTAAATTAATAAAATAAGAATACCCTGTTATTCACAGTTGATAAGCATAAATTAAGAAGCTCTTTAACCTTAAGCTTATTTATTTTATTTAGAATTGATATTAAAAAAACAGTTCGATTAAAACATTGCTAATAGTTGTGCGTGTTAAAATTAGATATCTCATATAAATTCAACTTGTAAGTTTTATAAAATGATGTAACGAATGTTATATAAATGAAAATATATGTATCTTCTCTGTGAAGTTTTACAGTAACCCAAAACGTTTTTTATTATGTATAATTTCGAAAATTAATTTTAAATGTTCTATATATAAATGTTTAATTTTATACCCTCATGTAGTAATTTTTTTTTTTAATTTTCAATAAAATCAGATAGTTCATATACGGATACTTTGTCAATTTCAGTATAATATGTATTTCCCATACCTAATTTTGCTTTTTTTGATGCATCGGCAAATATTTTATCCCACCGAGATTTCGTTCGTTTGCAGACACTATTTTCATCACACGATGAATTCAACAAACGATTATTTAATTTTTTCATATTGATTTGGCACAAAGAATTTTTTTGATCCTAAATTATAGAACAAAATAGCATAGAGTGAGACAAAAATTACTATATAACTAGAATATTTGTTACAATTAATCAATATTGTGAGCAGAGTGTTTTTTATATTCAAGACTTGCCACAAAATAATAGATAGTAGTTTACATGCTACATGCGAATTCATTAAATACTGCAACGTTTTACCATATATGTAATAATTGAAAAATCATTAAAACATTATGAAAAAAAATGAGACGCTTTAAATTTTTTCATAGGACTGCAGATTGAAATAAATAGTATATTTCACCCCTAGGGAAGGAAAGTAAGAAATGGCGCAGATCACATGTTATAGTCAAGTTATAGAACCGCATCTCTCACTCAAATATACCTTACAGATTTAATAACAAAGTGATTAATAAAAGCCAATTACGTATTCAAAGCAAATATACAACTTTAAGAAATGAAATGAAAATAAGCAATTATTAAAACAGATTCAATTTAAAAATTAAAATGTAAAACATTACCTGATCAAGCGCTGACAGTTTCTCGTTCAAAATCTCATGTGTATTATCAGTAAGAGCAGGAGATGTCTTTTGAGAGCTCAGTTGATCATCAGTTTCAGATACCTCCGACAATATCGTTGCCGATGGAAATCGAATTCGCTCGCCGTTTTCGAACAAATCGTCAAGTTCTTGTTTAGTATCTGAAATAAAATATCAACAAGTAGTAGTAACGTACTGTTAAGTTAACTTTTAAGTTGTAAAAATATATAAGTGGACAACTTCTGATAGAATCTTAATAATCAGAAATAAATTCTGAAAAATACTTAAAAATTCTAAACTTATAACTTCTGTTTGTAACTGTCAATATTTTATCAGATTGTATAGTTTCTATCAGATTCTCATGGATTCTGATTTGGAAGATTTTTTGTTTTAATCAGAAACTATAAGAATTTCGTCAGAACGAGTATAATTACTTTGATGTCCTTGACAAGTTTTATACTTCATTTATAAAATATTAAGTTGATTATGAATATCCTTATTACTTAAAAATTAATCGAAAAATGTAAAAGTTTATACTGCACAAAAAAATTAAATTCCAAATTAGACATCAAACCGTGAAAATTTAGATATCATTTAATAAATCAAGGATAAAAGTCTATCGAAAAATAAATATAATTAGAAATTAAACTTACCACGAACAGCACCAATCAAACACTGTTGGTATTCACCTTTTATTTTCACATCAAAAATTTTATTAGGTTTTGTCTGCTGATACTTTTTGATTTGTTTAATGGTGACAGTGGTATTTTTGCCACCTTTAAGTAATTTTATGTAAGCGTACATGAGGGTTAAAAAAGTTTTTTCCGTCGAATTAAAAAATAAACTAAATATTTAAATATTAAAAAAAAAATAAAAAAAAAATAAGAATCAACAAAATTTGAGAGAGTTATAGGTAGCTTGTTCTTGTCCGCAGCTCATTCGGTGAGTCTGTACACTTGTCGTTTGCCACCGCGTCTACCGTCTAACGTCTAACGGTCTAACCAACTCGCTTACCACGCTCAACAACCAAAGCGGGAAGCTCCGTGATTGGCTACTTACTATACAAACGTCACTTACTCCTTTCCTCGTATTGTGTTTATATACGAGAGAATAGTACTTGGTCTTTTTCAGACAGCTCGGAGCAGTCACACGACACAGTCGTCTCGCTCGCTCCCGCGGCGCGTCGTTTTCGACGCCCTTCAGGCCACCTGCGCGGTAGTGTGTGCCCCAATTGAAATCCACCTGCTGTCATGGCGTCACAGCCCGGCAGCAGTAACCTCAAAGGCCCTTCTCAGGGCCAACCGATACCGAAACCACCGACGACCACAAGCAAGCCCACGGATCCCGCCGAAGTAACAACGAAGACCCCCGCACCCTGCACCGGACTGCGTGCGAACCCTGCAACCCTCGACCCTCCGCCTCACCATGCCGAGTTATCATCATTGAACGCGGAACCCTCACCGAAGAAGCACGAGGGCGATGTCATTGGCCTCGCCCAATTAATTGGGACTGGCGTCTTCTCGGAAGGAATGCTGCGATGGATGGCTCTGTACCTACGCATACAGGAGGCAGAGACAGAGAATAAGCAGCTAGATAAAAACGACGTAGCGGCACTCGAATTTGCAGCCTCCGGGCTACTAGCACCCCCAGAAATACCCTTAGCCGCCGAGGCGAGCCCGCTCAGAAGAGCGCAAAGGAGGAAACGGGAGGCATCGGACAACGAAGAAGAGAGGACATCGAAGTGCCGCGCCCGGTCCGTCTCCCCCGCAAACCCCGCCGAAGTCCCCCTAATCACCCTCTCGGAAGCTCCAGCACTGGAACCAAAACCGCGAGTGGTCGTTCCAGAGCGCCCTGCGGCCAATGCTCCACCACAGCCACTCCCACCGAGGGTTATAAAGACGCGTCTGCCCCAACCGACTCCACCTACGCCGCCCGCAAGACCATCAGTAGCAGAGAACATGGCGCCGAAACTCCCTGCACAGCCGCCAGTGCACTCGCGTCCACCCACGCAAGCAACCCCAACTCCGAAACCGGCAGCCCGATCCGCAGCGAAGTCTACGTACGCCGCTATGACCACGAGTACGTCCGCAACAGTAGCGCCACTGAAGCCCGTCGCTCGGCCGGCGAAGACAAGCGCCCCTCCGGCAAGGAGCACCCCGCGACCCGTGCCTACCACCCCGGGCTGCGCGCCAACAACCTCCGCGTCAACAACAAGCGCGTCAGCAACCGCATCGACAACCGCGTCTATAGCATCGACCAATCCGGTTATCGCCCCGCGACCGTCAACCAGTCCGGACATCGCTGCGAGCGACGATATGGATCACGAAGCTTTAGCCACGCTACCACAAGACCAGCCGAGACAGCCGGCCAAACCACGATACCCGCCACTAATAGTGGAAAAACTACCCAACTGGTCTCACCACTTCAGGCAAATAGCCGACAAACTTGGAAAGAGACCAAATGCACGCCCGTTCGGCCAAGGATTGAGATTTATACCATCGGACCAGGACGAATACAGGCTGATCCAATCATATCTAACCGAGCTCGAGAAGAATGAAGGGGTCAGCTGGTTCTCGTATTCGCTGCCAACCGAGAAGAGCCTGAAAATCGCAATCCGCGGCCTCCCTGCAGAGACAGACCCAACGGAGATCCAGGAAGCGCTTCGGGAAAAAGGGTTTAAACCGGAGCATGTTCGGAGCATCCATGGAAGAGGAGGTAGGCCAGGATGCATATTTTATTGTATCCTGGAGCGCACACCCGGACTAATTCCGGGCATCTATAATGTGGACGAACTCCTCCTGATGCCGGGAATAAAAATCGAGGCGTGGAGAGGGAAGCCGGGACCGGCGCAGTGTCACCGGTGCCAGCAATTCCGCCACTCCTCACATAATTGCCACCGCCCAATCGCTTGTGTGCGCTGCGGAGGCTCCCACTTCGTGCATGATTGCGAGCGCCCGCTTGAAGTCCCGGCCACATGCGCTAACTGTGGCGGGCCGCATCCCGCGAATAACGCAATACACTGCCCCGTTTTTAAGCGTGAAGCAAGAAATCGCCGAGCAGGGACTGTCGCCCGGACTGGGGCATCTGGAAGGAGGACAGGAGACCTTGCTCCGACACAGGCGACAATTGAAGCCACAGGCGCGGGAAGCCTTATGGCCCCCGCAAACGAACCAACACCAAGAGGCCAGCCCGTTCGGGGGAAACAACGAAGGAAAAAAGACAAGAAAACATCGAAAACCTCGGATAAAACACCGACAACAACAACAGCTGTACCTCCACCCATGGCACCTGCTACAAATGCCCCACCGCAGTTGCAGATCAATCAACAGCCACTGGTAGAAGGGGGACAATCAAAAATCCTTGGCGACTACATACAGGCTCTTGTGGAAGCTAAGATCAAGCCGCTACTTGAAGACGCTATTCTCGGAATGTTCAAAACCAACCCACCCCAATGGCCAACATCAACACTCTGAGAATAGTCCACTGGAACGCCCAAACCCTCTCACGGAAGAGAAGATTGGTCGCATACTTCCTCCGTGAGAGAAACATTGATATCATGCTGATATCCGAGACACACCTGCGTGATGGCGAGAGGTACGCTATCCCAGGGTACCACATGTACCGAAAAGATGAAACCAATGAAGAAGGCACTGCCATAAGGGGGTTGGCAGTGCTAGTAAAAAGAAGCCTTATACATCAAATGCTTCCCTCAAGAGAATTAGCAAGCTTGTACGTGCTCGGAGTCCTTGTCTCAGTTGGCGGACGGGAATTGAAAATCTTCGCAGCGTACAAGCCACCAGCGAATACTCTAGACCTAAGAGAACTCCGAAGTGTCCTACTCAGCGACACTCCTACAATCATAGCAGGAGACCTGAATTGTAAACACGTTTGTTGGAATTCAGCCCGAACCAATTTTCAAGGAGGACGCCTCTATCAAGACTCTGTGAGCCACGATTACTGCGTGATGGGCCCCGACCAGCCCACCTACCACAATTATAATTTTGGCCGCAACACCGAAGACGTCTTGGACATAGCCGTGTTCAGTGGACTGAGAGAACCACCGAAGCAGGTAGTGTTACCGGACCTGTCATCGGACCACCGCCCGGTTCTGCTAACCATCTCGGAACCACCGACCCGTATGATGACACTCCAACGCACCAGGACTGATTGGGCAACCTTCTCACGGGCGCTGCGCAACACAACCCAGTCGAAGCCTACCTCATCGGCTGAGGAAGTAGAGCGCTCAGCGACGGAGCTCTGCGAGTGTATAAGTAGAGCACTCGACGAGGCAACGACAACTACATCGTCGCAAACCGAGCGCACAGGTAGTAGGCTAGGCCTACTACCAACTCGCGTTACGAACATGATTGCCGAGAAGAGAGCTCTACGACGACAGTAGCAGAGAACCCGCTGCCCATTGCAGAAGACCCGGCTCAACAGCCTGGTTGAGCGTGTGAAGAGCGCGCTTGACGACCACGCTAGCGAGTCGTGGGAACGTCATTTGATGTCCATAGACGAGGATACGCCCTCTATCCATCGTTTAGGTAGACATTTATCAGCAGAGAAGCCGCCTCTAAAACCACTGCTGGATGCCCAAGGAAACCTGCGCTTCCGGGCCATTGATCGTGCTGAAATTTGAAATTTGAAAACCACCTGGAGAAACAGTTCTCTCCAAACCCCACCATCGATGCGGACCACGAAGCAATGGTTAATAATGAAATACGGAAATACTTCGAGGCACCATTGGAACCGGAAGATGACCCGGTATTCATCTCACCGAGTCAGGTCCTCCGGGAAATCCGTAGAGCGAAACCCAAGAAGGCCCCGGGTGCGGACCGTATTACCAACACAGCGCTACGCCATTTGCCATTCAAGACCGTCGCGGCAATGGCACGCCTGTTTAACGGGATACTGCGCTCAGGACACTTTCCCGAGAACTGGAAATTAGGGCGAGTCGTGATGCTACCCAAGCCAGGTAAGAACACGAAGAAGCCAGAGAGCTATCGGCCCATTACGCTTCTAAGTACCAACTCGAAAATCTTCGAGTAGTTGCTGCTGCGGCACCTGATTCCCCATCTACCACCGAGGGACGAGCAGTTCGGGTTTCGCACGCAACATTCGACGACTCTGCAGCTCTGCAGGCTTATCCACAAAATGTCCGACTCCGCCAACCAGAGGCAACACTTCGCGGCGATCTTCCTGGATATGGAAAAGGCGTTCGATAGAGTATGGCACGAGGGCCTGCTATATAAACTGTCGACGTCTCCAGCTCCACGAAGACTCGTCCGAGTAATAGAATCCTTCCTGAGGGACCGCCGTGTGGTAGTGGCGGTCGAGGGGGATTCCTCTACGGAACGCCGGCTACGCGCTGGGGTACCCCAAGGTAGCCGCCTATCGCCTGCCCTGTACAACCGATATACCGACGACATTCCGCGGGTCGACCGGGTGGAGCTCGCGTTGTTCGCAGACGATGCGGCATACTTTGCAGTCTCTATGAGTGCAAAATATGCCGCTGACTATCTGCGCCCAACATTAGAAGCACTGTTCGGTTGGCTAGACCGATGGAGATTGACGGTCAATGTCGCGAAAACGCAGGCGATAATCACGGGTGTGTACTCGTATCCGCCGCCACTACAACTCCAAGGAGAAGACGTCGCCTGGTTGCGGTGCGTCCGGTACCTTGGAGTAAAATATTGACTCCAGGCTAACTTTCAGACAACATGTGGACTTCGTTGTTGCTCGAACCAAGGCCACACGTGTGTTGTTGAATCCTGTATTAACATCTACGCTACCACTTCGAACGAAGTTAGGATTGTACAAGGCATATATAAGATCACGACTCACGTATGCGGCACCAGCCTGGTACGCATACACCGCCGAAAGCAATAAGAGAAAGCTGAGAGCTCAAGAAAGCCTGAGTTTACGGACCATCATAAGAGCACCGCGATACGTCAGCAACCAGATAATTACCCGCGACCTACGCTGGGAAAGTCTGGACGCTTTCATTGGCAGGCTAGCAACCACGATGCTCAGGCGAGCGGACGCGTCGATCCAGCCCTTAGTTAAGGGAATCGCTCCGCTACATGCCAGACCGCCTGACCGTAGCCTGAAGCCATCGCCACGCAACCTAGCTATCCAAGATGATAGCTAACCAACAGAACACCCACACTAAAAAAAAAAAAGAGACATCCAGCCAACTTCATCTCTGAGTTGGGAAAACTCCAATGATCAGTCAGCGGATGCTGACTGCAACGATACTAATGAAAAGGGCAAATTAACCCTGAACAGTTTCCTCACCACTTCAGGAAGAAGAGGTAGAGAAGGCTTAGCACGGCGTTATAACTTTCGTGCGTCGCTAACAGAGGCAAAGTTCAAGCAAGTAGCTTTGCATACATTCCGCTACAATTACAGAACGGTTCGTCACAAGTTTTATCTATTCGATACCGTACCATGTCGAACGGATGGTATTATAGATATAGATTTTCTGAGAAATTATAATGAAAACATAGATCTACCAACGAATACACTTGCATTACAATTAAATAATAAGGAAGATAAAGTTGATATACAGAAGCGTCATTGTAATAATATAGATTCGAAGAGTTATATAACTATTCCAGGTAGAAGCGAGGCAATACAATATTTAAATATAAATAAGAACATTTATAAAGATTGCGTGTTACATACTAAACAGTTAGAAAAACATTTATTTTTGGCAAGTAGCATAGTTAAACCAAGAAGAGGTAAAATTCCGGTAAAAATTCTAAATACTAGCGAAGATTGCATAACAATTAATAAAATAATTTAATTTATGTTAACGACATAGATTATTTAGAAAATTACAATATTTATTCTTTCAGTAAAAATCAGAATGATTAAAAACGCGTGAAAACATTATTAAGTGAACTAAAATTGTCACATTTAACTTCGAATGATAAAAAACAGATAGAAATTATATTTGCGCAAAGTATCCTATCGTATTTTTCGTGGAAGGCGATAAGCTTAGTACTGGAAATGTCGTGCCACAGTCCATACTTGTGAAACCTAATACGAAACCCATATATGTGAAACCATATCGTTTGCCGCAGTCGTATAAACGAGAAATTAATAATTAAGTTCATAAAATGTTGAATGATGACATAATAGAGCCCGCCAATAGCGAATGGAATAGTCCAATACTTTTAGTTCCAAAAAAAGAATCGAATGGTAAAAATAAGTGGCGACTAGTGGTCGATTATAGAAAAGTTAATGAATCAATTCAGAATTATAACTTTCCTTTACCTAATATTACAGAAATATTAGACTCACTTTCAGGTAGCATTTATTGTACTCATTTAGACTTGCAACAAGGATTTTTTCAAGTAGGATTACAACCCGAGAGTAGAGACATCACTAGCTTTTCAACAAGTTCAGGACAGTTTCGTATGAAACGTCTTCCAATGGGTCTTAAGATTTGACCAAGTGCATTTTCTAGAGCCATGTCTATAGCAATGTCAGGTCTTACGTTAGAAAAGAGTTTCCAATATAGCGACGATCTAATAATTTGTGGAAGGTCAGCAGAAATTCACAATAGAAACCTTATGGATATTTTTGAACGACTTAGAAAAATGAATCTTAAATTAAACCCATTAAAGTGCGATTTTATGAAAACAACTACTCTATTTAGGCCACGTAGTATCAGCCAAGGGTGTCTTACCAGACCCAGAAAAAATTATTGTATCACAGAAATATCCGGTACCAAAAAATACTGACGAGGTTAGACGATTTGTAGCATTCTGTAACTATTATAGGAAGTTCATACCTTCATTTGCGGAAATAACCGTACCTTTAAATAAATTATACCGAAAGAATGTAAGCTTTATATGGACAGATGAATGTCAAAAATGTTTTGAAAATCTTAAAAATAAATTAATTAGTTCACCAATTTTGCAATATCCAGATTTTTCGAGTGAAAATACTTTTATCCTCCAAACAGATGCATCAGGCACTGCAATAGGTTCGGTTTTATGTAATAACGATTTAAGGCCAGTGGCATACGCCAGCAGACCATTAAACAAAGCCGAAATTATTTACCCCACTGCAAGGACATTCAGTGGGCCTCCGAAATCAAGTATCTCGGAGTCACTTTAGATAGGAAACTTAGTTTCATTCCCCACATCAAAAAAGTCACAAAGAAAGCTCTCATGGTAATGGCTCAGTTGCGTCCTATTTATACTGGACCAAAAATGTCCCTCCGTAGTAAAATGAACCTTTATAAAACTTGCGTAAGACCTATTTTTACTAAGAGCTGTCCCGCCTTCGCTCATAGTACCAAACATTCCTTGAACAAACTTCAAATTGTTCATAATAAATATATTCGTAGGTCGGTTTGTGCGCTCGATGTTATGAGAAACATAGACTAGATCTAGAACTCCCGTCCATAGAAGGGTATATCCGGACCCTTTCAAAAACACATTTTGAGAAAGCTGAAGCACACTCAAATTCGCTCATTAAGGCTTCCGTCTCCTACGTTCCCACCCCTAATGAGCAGTTATCTAATATAAAATTCTGTCGGCGTCGGCCACGTAACATCTTCCTCGACCCACCCGATGAAATCACCAGTCAAAATAAAGACTACCCCGTAATCTCTATAAAACGTACGCACGTACGCGCTAATCCGCGAAACCGTCGTCCTCGCCGCCGAGGGCGGGCGGTTAACTTCGCTCCCGCACACCCGCCGCGGCCTCCCTCTACGGACGCTCGAGCCTAGGTCAATCCTCCGGAATGGAGCCTTCGAGCTGACCCGCTCGCGCGATACAGTGACTCATTACTTTCACTGAACCCACATCATTTCACTGCATGTAACATTCGTGCACACTCACACGGTACGTACACGGTTCTGTGTGGGACCGCCCCTGGCCCTGAATGTGGTTCGGCCTTTTGATTAATATTTATTATATATAATTCAGCGTTTCATTGCCTTCTTCTCGGTTTTTAGGGTTCGATTGGCTAGGTTAGGTACTCTCGTCGTTTACTATTTAGGTAGGAAGGACGCACAGTACAATCTTGCCTCGCCGCTTTGCACAGTACAAACTAAAATAAGTTTTTTTTGCAGATCCCTATGGGATCAGTTAGTTTCGATTTTTACTTTCTTATTATTATAACGTATCTATCTCTCATTAATAGCTAGTACCGCGTTCGTTTTTCTCTTACGCGAATCGGCAACAGCCCAAGCTGAGGTGCGGTCACTAGTGACACCCTTGTACGAGTTGCCCTGCGGGATCGAGTCTAGTTCAGATGTAGCTGTTCATAGCTTCGCGGTGTAAAAGCCCCTCAGGCTAACAGGTCCTTTCGAAAAAAATAAAAAAACCGGAGGCACCGGTTGACCTGAAGTGATGCTGTGACCGCGCGCTCTCCGCCCTCTATCTCGAAAACGGTTCATCGTATAAAAAATTTTTGAAAACAAAATTTGTAGAGAATTTTGTATTCTGTAATATTGATGATAAATACATATAGCAAAAAACCCATAGCAAATGAGATATTTCAAAAAAAAGCGCAGAAAAACGATTTTTGTGACCTTTGACCTTGAAATTTAATAATTGCTTACACCTACCATATGTTAGTTTTGAGACGAATTTTAAGGTGGCAATATACAAGTATTTACAGACTTACAGCTGGGTATCTCGAATTCCGAGGTGAACTTACTATAATGACTGGACTGTCTAAACCAAGAGGAATCTATAGCGCTGCACGAAGCATGCTCCAAATTCTCTTATATATTCCACCTACGTGTAGATAAATTATCTTTCACTAACGTCCTATAGCATGAGATTAAAACGACATCTTCAACTCTAATTCATACGAAAACACCGTTTGCCCGAATGTAACAAACATTACGTTCAAACTCAAATTAATAAAATCCTCGAACAAGATATTGTCAAGCCATCTTCCGCTCCTTGGACTTCTCCAATTTGAATAGTTCCCAAGAAGATTGATGCTTCTAGGCAAAGGACCATTTCCTTTTGGCCGTTGTCATTAACTACCGCAAGCTCAACGATATTACCATATGAGACTCTTACCCCATTCCCAATATTTCTGAGATACTTGATCAAACTCGGAGCTAGTAAATATTTCAACAGTTTAAATCTAGAATCAGGTTTCCATCAGATTAAGATATCTCCTGAAGAGTCTGCTAAAACCGCATTCTCTCTGCGTCAAGACCATTATGAATTTACACGAATGCCTTTCGGACTTAAAAACGCACCCTATACTTTCCAACGCCTTATGAACACTGCCTATTTGGCCTTCAAGGTATCAAATGTTTTGTCTATTTAGATGAAATCATAATCCAGTCTTACGATCGCTCTTCCCATGTCTTTAACCTTGAAGAAATCTTTCACAGAATCAACGAGTTTAATTTAAAAATTCAGCCCGACAAATGTAAATATCTCATAAGAGAAGTCTCTTAACTCAGAAATCTAATCACTGATGAAGGCGTAAGACCTAATCCAGATATGGTCAGAGCCGTAAGAGATTTCCCAATTTCAAAATGTAGCCAAGATATCAAATCCTTTTGATGTGTCCAAATGTCCCAAAATTAATTTCCGCACCCTTGCTTATATATCCCGTGTTTTCTAAACCTTTTGTGGTCACCTGTGATGCATCCAACTTCGCTTTTTCAGCCATCCTCTCATAAGGTCCAGTCGGAAAAGCCAAAAGTATTGCATATGCTTCTCGTACTTTGAACAAAGCCGAAATTAATAATAGTGTTACAGAAAAGGAATGCTTAGCAATCTTATTTGGTACAAAATAATTACAGCCATACTTGTACGGACGTAATTTCACAATAATTACTGATCACAAAACTCTGAAATGGTTTTTTAATTGCAAAGAACCCGGATCGAAATTAATACAATGGCGTCCCAAATTAGAAGAGTTTGATTGTGAAGTTGAATACAAAAAAGGCTTAATTAATTGCAACGCAGACGCTTTATCCAGATACCCAGTCAATCCAATCCGAGATGTAACTCTAAATCCTGACTCAGATACAAACCCGCATAATCCTTCTAACTCTGAAAATATATCTACCAATCCGTCTCCTCACATCGCAACCCGAATTCCATTGGAAATAAAATTCCCTATAATATCTCCCAACTTCGACGACATTCATGACTTTCTTTCATTAGAACCACTTCAAGATACTAATATTCTTCTCAATACGCCATTCAACTATGAAACAGAAAACAATACAATAAATCCTAATATATCTAGTTCTACTGAAACAAACGACCATAATGTACTAGTGACGTGTATGCGCACGTCCCCCCGCACACCGCAGTGTTTGACACTTGTTCCGATTTCTTGTACTGTTAACGACCAGTAATAAACTTACTACGTACTAAGCCGGTTGTTTCCTTTCGAATATATATCAACTACCCATCTCATCTCATATTCTCGACGACTCCTACTCCAACTTCTCCAAAGCTCTGACAAACAAATACATGAACAAAAATTACAAACTCATATAATTGAACACAATCAGAGCCTAATGAAAAGCTGCTGTCAAATTATAGAAATTCCATTATCTATTGACTGTGATGAATCAAATCCATTTGTAGAACTTGTGACCTCTATTGAAAATTCAAGTGTCCTCATATATTGCGAAAAAAACACTTTACTCACACAAACGAATTGAAAATAAAGGAAAAATCTACTATTTTTATTCACCAAGGTTCATTATTTTGATATTATATCTTTACATAATGGAAAGTTGCTTGTGATGTTCCAAAAATCCTATCAGTTAACAACACTAATCCTATTTCTAAAATCGAAATCATGACAGAAATCATAAAGGTTCTACTTTCGCAATGTAAAACTAAATTCATACATGGCAATGTAGACATTTGACTAAACCTTGGTCATAATAATTGAATGTTTATCCAAACCCGACCGACTAAAGTAACGATAGAACGTAGCAGTTATGGTATAGAAGTGATTGTAAGCGGAACTGGTATTCTATCATTAGAACCACGGTGTGCTGCATTCTGTGGAAATATAAAATTATTGGCGATGATAAATTTAGAAGTCAATCTCCCATATATAAATTCTGACTTTAACCTTATCAATGATAAATGTTGTAACTTAGGAACTTTTAAAAACTCAACCTGGCTACTTCATACGTAACTATATCTAATATACATTTAGATAATATTGAAAACATAAAAGCTTTTAATGGGGGAGATATTATACCCCTGATTCCTTCCTCTACTTTTGCTGACCAAGCCTGACTCCACTCCTTCCTATCTCAAGCCAGCTTTCATGTTCTTTGACTCTACACATATACTCAGTCGGTCTCTGTTTCTCATTCGCGCCGGTCGTATTATTTGTAATTCAATTTGTAATATTAAAGTTTCGTTAGTTATTTATTATAAATCTGTTTTTAACCCTTATGTTAATAACCAACTTTACCGACGTCTTTTAGCAACCGGGTACCCGGGTACCCACAGATCTAAATATTAGATATTTTTTTTATTGTGCTAAAAAAAATAATTCTAAACATTTTTTCTTTAAAATATAAATAGTTAGTGACAATAATAAAAAAATAAATAATAATAATAAGAATAATAATAATGTAGTTGTGAATGACATATGAAACCAGTTTGGGGCACTCCAGGTAGTCGATCCGCTTTTATTTGTCGGCGCTGAACAGATGCCGTTGGAGAGAGACAAAGACTCACGGTTATTTCTTTTTATTCAATCTAGAGCAAGAGTCGAGTATTTTTTAGTACTTATTAGATTTTTGGTGGGATCAGACGTGTTTTATTTATGGCGTTCTCTTCATAGTGAAAAATAAAGTTATGGAACAACTATCGAGAGCTGAATTTTCTAAGTAAAGTTTACATATATTTAACATTTATTGTAAATTTTTTAATTATAATTTTGTGTAATAGTATTATTAAGAAATTGTATAATATAATAATTAATTCATTAGGTTAAGTGCAACTGAAAAAAATGAATATTTGAAAAAACTACTTGGAGAAAACGATAGTGATTCGAGCGGGCCGTCTGACAGTGATGACGAAGACTGGATTCCAGCGAATAGAGCTAGACGTCAAATTTCAAGTCAAGAAGATAATTCAGAGCATGATGAACCAGAAGATTCTGGAGATATAGGAGAAATTTCTGAGAGAAATTTAGAAGAAGAAGAAGAAGAGGTTGAGAATTGTGAGAGTGAGAAAGACGACGACGAAGTAGAAACTTCTGAACCTGAAGGTAGTAAAATATTTGTTCCTAATAATGATTGAAATAATAATTTTTGTTCTCAAATAATTAATTTATGTTATTATATATTGTTATTTATTCTAGGACGATCTCGAGAACTATCTGGGAGTTTTATTGCGAAGGATAAAACAAAGTGAAGCAAAACTCCACCGTCTCAGCATCAGACTGCAGCTCATAATGTTGTACGTCAGCGAAGTGGGCCTCATCGTAGTACGGAAATGTTGTCAATAAGTGAGACTTTCAAAAAAATCTTCACATACGAAATGGTTGATATAATCGTCCGTCACACTAACAAGAAAGCTGAAGCTACTTATCAAAATTATAATGCTGACCATCCAGAATCTCAGCATCAATGGAAGCCCGTTACGATACCAGAAATTTATTCATTCTTCGGTATCTTGATTTGTGCTGGCGCAAATAATTCAAATACGGACCATACTTTTGATATGTGGCACTCCAATTCTTATCCGCTGTATCGCGCCACGATGGGATTAAACAGATTCCATAGTATTCTGCGTTTTTTGAGATTCGACGATAGTAGTACCCGAAGTCAACGCAAAAAAGAAGACAAGGCAGCTCCAATTCGTGATGTGTGAACAATGTTTAATTCAAATTTAGCTCAGATGTACAAACCAACCGCAAATTTGACAATTGATGAACAGCTCTATCCGTACCGTGGTCGTACAGGATTCACTCAATATATACCATCGAAACCAGCTAAGTATGGTATAAAGATCTGGTGGATTTGTGATGCGGAAAACGCATATCCTTTGCAAGGGATTTTATACACTGGTAAAACAGATGGTACTCGGGAAAAAAATCAGGGTGAAAGGAGTAGTGAAAGAATTGGCAGCTCCGTACCGAGGTAGTGGTAGAAACATTTGCATGGATAACTTCTTTACTACTCTTCCCGTTGCTAAACATTTGTTATCGTGGAAACTTACAATTGTTGGCACAGTAAAAAAAAATAAGCCCTACATCCCTAGTGTTATGAAAGCAAATAAGACACGGGAGCAGTTTTCGACAGTTTTTGGATTTCATGAAAAGGTTACTATGTGTTCTTATGTTCCTAAGAAAAATAAAGCTGTCATTCTGTTATCTACAATGCATTCAGATGCATCAGTTGATGATGATGCTGAGCGAAAACCAGAAATTATAAAATTTTATAATAGATATAAAGCTGGCGTTGACACAATGGACCAAATGGTTCGGAGGTACACATGTCAACGACGATCTTCGAGATGGCCAATGGCATTGTTCTTCAACATGCTAGACGTTTCTTCACTTGCATCATATCTAATTTATTATGAAAATAATAAAATGATTGCTAAAAAAACTACAGAACGTCGTCAATTTATGCGGAAGCGGAAGAACTATCATTGCCGATGATTAAACACCGCACGGCGAATCCGCAAATAATCCGTCACTTCTCGACAAAGATTGCTGTTGAAAGTATTTTAGGTCATGCACTATCAGAAACAACCGAGATAAATTCTGGTCCAGTAGTTCCAAAAGATAAAACCGGAAGAAAAAAAGTGACAGGATCATGTCATGTATGCAATGCTTTGCCAATAAAAAGACGGCGAAAGACTCGTAAGAGCTGTGCCAATTGTCACCAGCCAGTATGTGACGAGCACACAATTAATCTTACGCAGTGTGTAAAATGTTAGATTTAATGTCATTAATTATAAAAAATGTATTATTTCTTCATTTTTTCAATAAAATTTAGTTGCATGCGTTTATAGAAACCATTTTCGATTTATTTTCTATACTTTCTACTGTGGGTACCCGGGTACCCGGTTGCTAATGGGGCGATGGCTGAAGTTTAAGCTTATTTAAAAAAAAAATAAGTAAATAAATTAAATGCACTCACAACTAACTTTCTTTTGAGTTAAAAAACGACAATTCGAGGGCTTAAAATAAAATATTGAATTTTCTTTGAGCTATTCATACTAATATAGCGCGGTGGGTACCCGGGTACCCGGTTGCTAACATAAGGGTTAACCTCACAAATTCAATTTCTGCTAGACAACGTTGGGCTAAAAATCATGGAGCGCGAACAAGAATCATATCTCATGTGCTTACTCGTGCAGGGCTTGACAGAAACTACCATGATATTGCTGCTGATCTACACCCAGATCGAATGAAAAAACAACACATCCAAATTGAAGCTTTTACGAACAGTGTCCTGCAGACCATCAATCCATTCTCTTCTTCAATAGATAAGGATATGTTGTTTAACATTTCAACGGGGCAAGCTGCTTCTCTAGAAATTACAAACTGTTTACTCAATACAGTGTCTGGAGGAACATTTCTGCGCGATCAATTCATAATGGAATGTAATTTAAATTCAGACAGGTTTCACCAGCCAGTAAAAAAATAAGGTGCTAAGTTTTGCAAGCCTCAAGAAGAAAAAAAAAATGAAAATTGGTGAAAAAGTGCATGAAGTTACATTGCAGCGGGATTTATTCGGACGGTTATTAGCTCTATCTCTTGACACGAGTATAGACTTGGAGAAAATACTTTGTTTTCCCATAACTCCTATGCCGTTATCACTGTGCCATATAGATGGTTCTTTAAACAAGACTGATAAGTCAGTACTAATGCACGAGTTAGAGAAACAAGTTGAAGATATGGAGCAACCGCCACCCCAAGTTGACCTTGTAATTATAGATGGCTTCTTTTTTTTAAATACTTTTAAAGAAATGCCCCGTAGTTTTGGAGGTGTATCAAAGAAAATATTACAATGCCTTGTCAATAACGCTGCAAGTAAAGTTGCCATTGTATTCGATCGCTACTTCACACCCTCTATCAAGGATTATGAGCATTCTCTTCGAGGTAGTGTAGATGACAAGGAATTCCACATTTCCGGTCCTCAACAAACACGAACAGCAGACTTTACGAAAGACTTAAAAAATATAAAGTTTAAAGAAGCTATTGTCAAGTTTTTGATCGATCATTGGGCTGATCAGGAGATGGCAACGATTATCGGTAGTAAGGTAATTTACATAATACATGATTTGTGTTATGAATATTCTGTTACTGATAATAAAGTAACACGCATCATTAATAATGAGTTGTCATGCCCTGATCACGAAGAAGCGGATACGAAGATAGCATTTGTTGCTTGCCAACAAAATGAAGATTCTACCATTACTGTCAGAACTTCTGATACTGATATAGTGGTCATCATGTTAGCAAATATGGAACACCTGCAAGCAAGAGTAGAAGTTTGGATGGATCTTGGAGTTGGCAATGCCCGCCGATGCATCCACGTATCCGCTCTCTACAAAAAATTAGGTTCAAAAATTTCGAAAGCGCTTCCAGCTTTGCATGCATTCACTGGTTGCGATTTCAACCCAGCATTGTACCGACGAGGGAAAAAGAAACCTTTGCAATTATTGATGAATTCAGAAATTTTCCAAGAAGCATTTCAGGATTTGGGATCAAAGGAGCATAATGTGCAGGATTCTTTTAACATTATACAGTCTTTTACTTGCCACTTGTATGGGTTGAAAAAGTTAGACGATGTCAATCAAGCCAGGATTGTCATCTTCAATAGGACATACAAAGTAAAAGACAAGTCGCAACCCTTCTCCTTGAGTGTCCGGAATTACGATGCGTGCAACTTGCCACCCTGTGAATCGGAGTTACTCCAGCAAGTGTTACGCACAAAATTCATTGCATGCTTATGGAGTAATGCCCATAATGCAAAAATTACTGATCTTTTACCAACGGACTATGGATGGAAAATTGTCGACGAGAAATTTAAAATGAACTGGTTTGCAGGTGACCGATTGCCGAAAGCGTACGAAGATGTAGTCATAACACCTGATATACTTGAAGATACTCCAGAATCAGGTATTTCTTTTCTTCAATAATTAAAAAAACACGTTGTTCATAAAAAAATATTGTTAAATATTTTAATAATTTTTTGTTACAGATATGCAATCTGAGGATGAAATTGAGCCAGAAGAGGAAGATGATTCTACGGATGAAGATGATAATTAATTAATTAATCAATTAATTATAAAACATTAAATTGTTTTAAGCTTTTTTTTAAGTATTTTTTTTATAAATACATGTATTCTACTAAAAAAGCATACACTTATTTATTTGCATGCTACTTCCTGAGCTTATCAATTAATTAAGTTCAAAGATTAAAAAAAAAAAAAAAATTTTTTTTTGAAAGTGGTTTTTTTGGAATAACTTTTAACCGGCTTTATCGATCAACTTCAAAAACTAATCCGCCTTTGAGCTTGAAAAACCACGTCGATCGCCACCAAGCTGGTCAAAAGCGGTTGATTCGTTCGAGAGATATCGTGAACGAAAGAAACCCGAAAAAGTGTTTTTTCGGGATTACTCCGAAATTTGTGGTTCGATCAATTAAAATTGCAAAATTACTTATGAGGATGATAAAACTGCGTCGAATGCCGCCAACCGCGTGAAAATCGGTTGATCCATTCAAAAGTTATTGCGGTTTGAAAATTCCAAAAATAGTGTTCTATGAAACTTCTATCAGACTTTCGAGCTGGGAGAGCTCAAATGCATAGAAATATTATTTCTTTGAACTCAGCGAGCTCAAAATATCACATAAATTATATTTTGAGCTCAAAAACGTCATAAGTACAATTTTAAGAGCCTAGGAATGGAATTAGCGGGAAGTTGCAGGGATGGCCTTTAAGGTGAACCGTTTTTCTAATTTTTTTTTGTCAGATCAGGCCAATCCCTCTAGATAATCGTCAGATTATGAGACAGTACGTTTAGAACATAAAGATGAACCATATATATCTTAATCTGACGCGCTTGAGTATTTCAAAATGGCGAATTTTTTTTGCACATTATGAAAATGGCCGCGAGTTTGCGTCCCATCGAAATCATCAGATTAGTGAATGAGAGCTTTTTTTTGGTGCACTTAACACTCCCTTAGAAAATCTGACGCGCTCGATTAAATTTTTTTTTTTTACATTTTCAACTCTTAAATACAACCACCCGCATCATGCAAACGATCAGATTAACATACGTACATTATTAAAAATACGTAGGGCATTGATGCTATTAATATCTGACGCGCTCGAGGATGTCCATGCAACAGTTTTTTTTTACATATTTAAAAATCTATAGCCGCTTCCCCCACCGATGTAAAGGTATATATCACATAACATTTTTTTCTTCATATCATCTAAGCTTTGCATCCCAATAGGTCTCTACGACGCTCGAGTAAATCCCCATTTAGCCTCGTGGGCTCCCTTACTATTATGATAAAACTAATAAAAGATACATTGATCGGCCCATTACTGTTAGTGAATACAATCGATATATGGGTGGTGTAGATTTAGTAGACAGCATCATGGGCTATTACAAAATTTTGATACGAAGTAAAAGATGGCAAGTACGAGTATTTTACCATCTATTAGACTTTACAGTGGCAAATGCGTAGCTTTTATATCGGCGAGTAAAATCTTCTAAGCCTTAAAACCTTGAAAAGGATATCTCTTCGGCAGATTTTCGTCTCGAAGTAGCCGAAACTCTATGCAAACTTGAGAACAAAACAGCAATCAAGAAACGCAAACCGACAGAAATTGATATCCAGGCCAAAAAGCATAAATGTCCTGCGCAGCATACTCCTCCGATTGCAGTGCGTCAAGATCAAGTCGGGCACTGGCCGGTTTGGTCAGAAAATAGGATCAGGTGCAAGTTTTCTAAATGCACAGGTGTCTCTCAAACTTTATGTGAGAAATGTGGTGTGGCTCTTTGCTATAATAAGAAAAATAATTGCTTCAAATAGGTCCACACCACATAGATCAATATGATACTATTGGCTCAATGTCACAGATATGTCACAATCCCTATTTTTCGAAATAAATAAATAAGCAAATAATAAAAAAAAAGATTTTCTGAAAATTTAAACGTAAATTATTTTAAAATTTATGATTATGAGTTACAAGAGGTTAAAATATAAAGACAATATAAAAGCATTGCTGACTTTTAGAATTTAAAGAAACTGGCTCATAAATACTGGTAAAAAATTGCTGTTATTCATACGGCAAATTATGATATTCCACTAGTGACAGCAGTTAAAATCCAATATCTGCCCGCCAATACGACATCAAAAATACAGCCTATGGATCAAGGCATCATTAAAAACTTTAATTCATTGTATTGGAAAGAAGTCATCAAGAACATGTTGGATATAGAAAAAGAAAAGAATTGTTTTATAGATGTATTGTAAGTCATGAGAATGGCTAACGAATCATGTCGAAATTTACACTGTTTGTTTTTCTTTGTCATCAGTTTAAGTAATATTTCTTTTCAACCTCCAGTAGAATGGAATACAGTGATTTCTGAACCAGGAATACGTTTTGAGGACTTCGTTATGTGCTGTTATACCCAACCCATTTACCCAAATGTACCAACCTTTCTCTAATACCACAGAACCATATCCTTTTCTAGAATTTAGCCTCAGCACTTTTCTCAGTCCTTTCACCATCTTGGGTTTCACGCTGTAGCATTAAGAAATTGATATTGTTTGTTAGTGTTACTGTCGTAATTGATTAATTAATGATATATAATTTTAAGGAATACATTATAATAACTTAAAAATAATGTTTGCCTTTTGTTATTTTTATATTCCCTCATCGTTCACAGCGCTCCATGCCTATTTTACGCATATACCACATTCTTACACACTTACAATAAGTAAGCTATTTTGTCTACACTAGAAATTACTTAAAATTATTTATATGGCAAAACAACGTTTACCGGGTCAGCTAGTTTATTATAAATCTGTTTTTTAAAGCTATTTACCAGACCCCATATAACAGTACAACAAGTAACGGTGCGGCTACGATTTGTCACGATTTGCAACAATATATATGGTGATGTATCTCTAGCAGCCATACTACTTCGCGACGTTCATGAGAAAGAGCGTGACATATTTGAGCGAAGAGTCGCGAAGGAGACACCGCACGACGTTAACAAAATAGTTTGATTTTGTCGTTCAACAATACGAGTGTTTTCTGATAATGTCTGTTGAAAATGTTGAAGAATTCATGTCTGCTGTTCAAGCTAGACAGGCTATTTGGATGTCAAAACAACCATAACAGACAGATAGGGTTGAAATTTGAAAGCTATGGACTGAAATAAAATCAATATTCCCAGAATGCACAGATAAGATTTATTTATTTAACTTTTATTACATATTAAGATTCTACCCAATCTTCAGTGTCTACAAGTACGGCCAAAAAACAAATCAAATCACGAAGAATTATGCGAAATAGAGAGAGAGATGCCTAATGAATATAAAACTCTCTATTTTAGACTGAGTAAAACAAGTAACAGTTTTTAAGGTAATAGTGTTAAGTTTTATAATAAAGTTCCACAGCACATTAATTAATATAGGGTGGATCAATATGTCAGCCATCTTGATGTCTGGAATTGACACCCCTCTCTGTACATCCACTAATATCTACTGTAACACATTAAACTATTATATGTCGTAGACGGATATTGATACAGACCAATAACGTAACGAAGCACGAGGTTCCGTTGATGGCGGCACTGTCGCCATATTGCAACTAACTTCGTGCTACAACAGAGCCTAGCGGATGGAGGGATGTGGAACCAAGACTCACTTTCCATTTGGTCGTCTTCAAGTAAAGTTCTCCACCAAGCTAGGAACTGTTCTAATGTTTCGTTTACCGTGATATTTAAATTGTGATTTGTGTTCAGCTTCGGTGTAATAAATCGTGTTGTGTAATTTGTGGTCTTATTGCTCGATTATCCAGTTTATACGCTCACTTTGTCGGACGATGATGTTAATAACACTGCCTCGCCGTCATATATAAAAAAGATAAGAAAAAGACCCAAAAAATAAAAAATGCAGATCGAGTTTCTTGCCGGTTCTTCTCGATGACTGCGTTACTTTCCAAACCGGTAGCAGTTTTGACGTTCATAAGCGCCTTAGGGCCTAAATAGAATAAATATTTTTGAATTGATTAGAAAACGAAAGCCTACTGGCTCTATTAGAGCTACATGGACTGCAAAAGACTGGAAATAAGTCATGACTGTAGTAAAAGATAAAAGATAAGATTTTTTTAAACAAGAATTCAACATTCTTTAAAGACCTCTTCGACATTGGTTTCTTATTGGAAATAATAAACAAGAAATCCCTGGACCCGGTTCTCTATTTGGAAACAAAGAAAAAAAGATTGCTAATGATATACAGACGTGAGTTTACCGCCCATCATTACTGGGTTCGCTTTAAAATTAGATTGCACTATGGTTAACTTTATTTGTATACACCTTAAGTAATTTATGAATAAAAAAATTACAAAAAATCAACAGCAGAGTATCAATTAGTAATTCGCCCCGACAACTCATTACTTGCAATTACCCATTTTTTAAAGATTTTAACTCCAAGTATCTAATAATTTGAATTACTCATTGAAATAAAACTAATTTAAACGGATTTTATTGCGGTTATTTATTGATTTTGATCCCGACGTTTCGAAAGCTTTTCAGCCTTTTTACATATATGACAACCACTTTGATTTTAAGTGCATCACTAATGGTGAAAAGTGAGGCTTTCTTGTCCCCAGACTTTCTCGGAAATCCTACGCAAAAACTCATCTCTTTTTGTATTTTGGATTTCTATACCATCAATGCCTTGAACAGAAGCAGATCCCGAGAAATGAGTGAATTATGCTTTTTCTAAATATGGAATGGAGCCAATAGATACAACCAAATGTGGCTCTTGTAGAATGAAAAACAAAAACAATCGAGTTAAAACACAAAGACAAATAAAGAGAATGAGACACCTGACAGAAATGAGTCACCATGCGTTCTGGACACCTGTGAGAAAATTTCGATTCGCAAGCAAGCACATTCTTAGAAGCAACGTTAGCAGTTATGACGCCAATGTTAGATACGCTGGTGAACATAGTATTGCAGAAAATCACAGCAGTTGCCCAACCAATTTTAAATCCGTATGCAGGAATATTAACGCCACCAATGATAGACTCACAACCAAGCACATTATCCGCAATAACACCTATAGATTTGTTTCCGATTCGCAAGCCTACCTACGATAGCCTAAATCCAAAAAATAAACAGAAACAGGAGCCGCACAGCAAATCAGAAGTCCATATACAAAAGGTGTTACAAGTCGAAAAACTACAGCAAAAACAATCGAAAGCACTAATGAGAGGAACCAAAGAATATGAAACTGTTAAATATTGAAATGTTGTTACTGTGGAGATGTTTGTACCTCTTGACACGAAGATGGTAGGATACGCTATTCTATTTGTAAGCCACGGGCACATGTAGCATGCTCAAGCTATGATACATAGCAATGATAACGAAGATAATGTATTCCTTAGCAAATTTTGTCCATAAAACTAGTAAGATCCTAATATATGTTAAAATAATAATTGTGTAGGTTCCTATGTATAATGATATACTTAAAACCTCATTAAATGTAATTTATTTAGGGTTAACTAAGTAAAACTCAAATAAATCTTAACAACTAAACATATAATGTTTAATTCACACTAGGCCACTTTACCCGCATTTATGATTTATGTAGACCATTTTACATTTATGAATCCTGCTCACCGATTAAAACTGGTACCACTGGTAAAACCATTGCGTCAAAAATTACTTCCAAATTTATTGGAAGATAGTTAGAAAAGTTTGTCATCTAGTAGTTTTACAAATTTAAATAGTTCACAAGATATTTATGAACCTTCCGAAAATACCGACTCAAGTACTATGAATTCTAGCAGCTGAAGCTTTTATTCGTCCTTTTACAATATGAATACTATTTTTACGACTTAGTTGAACATAACCTACACTCCGCGACAATAGTATAACCCACCCCTCGATTTTTTTTATATTTACTGTAAAACTAAATACAAGTAAATAAATTCCTAACGCGCCAGCATTGTTTTCTTGATTCTAGTACTATGGTATATATATAGTTACGTTTCGATGCTGCTTTGTTACGCAGCGGCGAAGTTATTGGTTTGATAGCGCGACAAAAGTATAACCCATTCGTCTCATTGGCTCAAGCAGCTCGGTGCACTGGACATGTCAATTCATGTTTATACTTGTTTCGTGTAACTCGTAAGTTCTTACGTATAAATAAATTGTTCAAGTTAATATTTGTCTATTTTTTATTTAAAATGCCACGGGGAAAACACTTAAACGAAACTGAAATTAATATAATTAAAAAATTGCATTAGGCCAATATCGCAAAAATCATCAACAGAAGTCATCGTGTTGTGCGAAATTTTTTAAAAGATCCCGACAACTATGGTAAGAAAAAACGGAGAGGTCGACCGAGAGCAACTACACCACGAGAAAGAAGGTCAATTCTAAGAGTTGCGTCAAATTCTACGCTTACCGCAAGACAAATCGCAGCGGAGGCTGGTGTTAGTACTAATTTAAGAAACGTTCAACGCATTATACGTGAGTGTGAGCATTTAAAACGTAAGAAATTACCAAAAAAACCACCGTTGTCTGCTAAACATAAACTAGTTAGATTACAATTTGCAAAAGATCACGTTCAATGGAAAAAAAAGTGGCGAAAAGTTATTTTTTCTGATGAAAAGAAATTTAATTTGGATGGACCTGATGGTTTTAATTACTATTTTCACGATTTAAGAAAAGATAATTTTATATTGAGCCGTCGGCAAGCCGGAGGTGGTAGTGTAATGGTATGGTCTGGCATTGGATACTCAGGTAAAATGGATATTATGATGCGACTGAAGAGTATAACATTGGAAACGAACGTGAAACGAACTATATTTGATGAAGATCGATAAAAATAAACAAGAATCGATGATGTACATCACAAAAAGTGAAATAGAAACGAATATTATTATTTCCGTAATCGATATGCTATTTGATACTGCGGTTTATACAATGAATTCCAATTAATTCCATGCAGGCCGCGAGGCGCAGACTGCACTGAATGGCCGAATGTTACATACCACGTCTTCTGCTTATTAATATGGAAAGTTAATAATACTACATGCTTTAAATTAATGAGAAGGAGGGTAGTTGATAACACTGATATAAGTGCCATGCAAGCGCGTGTATGGTTCAGTTCAGTCGAAGCGCAACTCGAGGCAGTTCAGTCAATTTAAATTGAGTTAAGAAAGTTGGACAATACGGACGACTGTTCGAAATATACAATGTAGTAAGCGGAAGCTCTGTTGTAAAATATAACGATTGTGGAAAGAGACTCTGTGTATGATTCTACGTCACCTCCTTAACCTCCACGGTCTGTAACACTAGGTGAAACAGTGACTAATGGGAAACAAAACAAACCATAACCGCAGAGAAAATTACATTTGAAACGTATGCGGGAACGAGCCTGTTATATGAGAGAAAGAAAAAATAAGTTTTTTATTCACTACGTACGTAAAGTTGTAACCACCTATCTAGTAGATTTTTACTCATAAACCTAACCTTATATCTAGGAAAGGTATATGAGTAATTATAACAGTACTAGGCTTAGCGAGTCCTCGATTTTAATGCACATTTTCACTTAAAATCAGCTAAGATTATAACCATAACGCTAAAGAGCAGTCTCGCACAGGCTTCGGTCGGAAGCGATGGGACTCTCAGCATCGCTTGCGGGATCTGTAAAGCCGCCAACTTCCACCGTGTCGACACCTACGAGAATCATTTGCACCAATACGCAATGCGGTTAGTCGAATACAAATGCGAGTTGTGCGGCAAGTATTTCAAAAATGCAAGCAATTTCTCTAAACACAAAAAGATACACGGCGGCGTATATTTCCAGTGCGATCTCTGCAAAAGGAAGGTTAATACCAGAAGCAATATGATCGAACATCTCGGACTTCACGATGCCACGTCACCGCCGAGTATTCAGCACTGTGGTGAAATATTTTATTTTAAGACGTTGCTAAATGTACACAGCTAACGTAATCACGCTAGGGAACTAAACATCAAACATAAGTGTACTTTCTGTAATGAACACATGAAAAATATAAAAGAGAAAGGAAAGCGAAATATGCTAATTTGAAAACACATTGTTCCGAAAGGCACAACAACAGCATAGTGGTTATACCGCTTATGCGGAGTTCATGAAAAACGCGGTAAAACATTAATTAAACTGTCTATGTGGCCTACGTGAGTTAATACGGTCTGTGTGACCCACGTAATATAAAGCCGGCTGTGTGATCCAAGTCTTAATTTGTAGAGACGGCTTTGTGATCAGGTCCATTTTTAATAAGCACTGTGTGATTGAGCTTTACATTGCTTCAAATTTTAGTAGAGTCCACATTTTAATACAAGTTACTGCACTATACAATTTTGTTTCAGAACTACGGGTTGGCGAGTGAAAAACAGAATGCAGGCCGCGGGGCGCAGACTGCACTGGATGGCCGAATGTTACATACCACGTCTTCTGCTTATTAATATGGAAAGTTAATAATACTACATGCTTTAAATTAATGAGAAGGAGGGTAGTTGATAACACAGATATAAGTGCCATGCAAGCGCGGGTATGGTTCAGTTCAGTCGAAGCGAAACTCGAGGCAGTTCAGTCGATTTAAATTGAGTTAAGAAAGTTGGACAATACGGACGACTGTTCGAAATATACAATGTAGTAAGCGGAAGCTCTGTTGTAAAATATAACGATTGTGGAAAGAGACTCTGTGTATGATTCTACGTCACCTTCTTAACCTCCACGGTCTGTAACACTAGGTGAAATAGTGATAATGGGAAACAAAAGAAACCGTAACCGCAGAGAAAATTACATTTGAAACGTATGCGGGAACGAGCCTGTTATGTGAGAGAAAGAAAAAATAAGTTTTTTATTCACTACGTACGTAAAGTTGTAACCACCTATCTAGTAGATTTTTACTCATAAACCTAACCTTATATCTAGGAAAGGTATATGAGTAATTATAACAGTACTAGGCTTAGCGAGTCCTCGATTTTAATGCACATTTTCACTTAAAATCAGCTAAGATTATAACCATAACGCTAAACAGCAGTCTCGCACAGGCTTCGGTCGGAAGCGATGGGACTCTCAGCATCGCTTGCGGGATCTGTAAAGCCGCCAACTTCCACCGTGTCGACACCTACGAGAATCATTTGCACTAATACGCAATGCGGTTAGTCGAATACAAATGCGAGTTGTGCGGCAAGTATTTCAAAAATGCAAGCAATTTCTCTAAACACAAAAAGATACACGGCGGCGTATATTTCCAGTGCGATCTCTGCAAAAGGAAGGTTAATACCAGAAGCAATATGATCGAACATCTCGGACTTCACGATGCCACGTCACCGCCGAGTATTCAGCACTGTGGTGAAATATTTTATTTTAAGACGTTGCTAAATGTACACAGCTAACGTAATCACGCTAGGGAACTAAACATCAAACATAAGTGTACTTTCTGTAATGAACACATGAAAAATATAAAAGAGAAAGGAAAGCGAAATATGCTAATTTGAAAACACATTGTTCCGAAAGGCACAACAACAGCATAGTGGTTATACCGCTTATGCGGAGTTCATGAAAAACGCGGTAAAACATTAATTAAACTGTCTATGTGGCCTACGTGAGTTAATACGGTCTGTGTGACCCACGTAATATAAAGCCGGCTGTGTAATCCAAGTCTTAATTTGTAGAGACGGCTTTGTGATCAGGTCCATTTTTAATAAGCACTGTGTGATTGAGCTTTACATTGCTTCAAATTTTAGTAGAGTCCACATTTTAATACAAGTTACTGCACTATACAATTGTGTTTCAGAACTACGGGTTGGCGAGTGAAAAACAGAATGCAGGCCGCGGGGCGCAGACTGCACTGGATGACCAAATGTTACATACCACGTCTTCTGCTTATTAATATGGAAAGTTAATAATACTACATGCTTTAAATTAATGAGAAGGAGGGTAGTTGATAACACAGATATAAGTGCCATGCAAGCGCGTGTATGGTTCAGTTCAGTCGAAGCGCAACTCGAGGCAGTTCAGTCGATTTAAATTGAGTTAAGAAAGTTGGACAATATGGACGACTGTTCAAAATATACAATGTAGTAAGCGGAAGCTCTGTTGTAAAATATAACGATTGTGGAAAGAGACTCTGTGTATGATTCTACGTCACCTTCTTAACCTCCACGGTCTGTAACACTAGGTGAAATAGTGATAATGGGAAACAAAAGAAACCGTAACCGCAGAGAAAATTACATTTGAAACGTATGCGGGAACGAGCCTGTTATGTGAGAGAAAGAAAAAATAAGTTTTTTATTCACTACGTACGTAAAGTTGTAACCACCTATCTAGTAGATTTTTACTCATAAACCTAACCTTATATCTAGGAAAGGTATATGAGTAATTATAACAGTACTAGGCTTAGCGAGTCCTCGATTTTAATGCACATTTTCACTTAAAATCAGCTAAGATTATAACCATAACGCTAAAGAGCAGTCTCGCACAGGCTTCGGTCGGAAGCGATGGGACTCTCAGCATCGCTTGCGGGATCTGTAAAGCCGCCAACTTCCACCGTGTCGACACCTACGAGAATCATTTGCACCAATACGCAATGCGGTTAGTCGAATACAAATGCGAGTTGTGCGGCAAGTATTTCAAAAATGCAAGCAATTTCTCTAAACACAAAAAGATACACGGCGGCGTATATTTCCAGTGCGATCTCTGCAAAAGGAAGGTTAATACCAGAAGCAATATGATCGAACATCTCGGACTTCACGATGCCACGTCACCGCCGAGTATTCAGCACTGTGGTGAAATATTTTATTTTAAGACGTTGCTAAATGTACACAGCTAACGTAATCACGCTAGGGAACTAAACATCAAACATAAGTGTACTTTCTGTAATGAACACATGAAAAATATAAAAGAGAAAGGAAAGCGAAATATGCTAATTTGAAAACACATTGTTCCGAAAGGCACAACAACAGCATAGTGGTTATACCGCTTATGCGGAGTTCATGAAAAACGCGGTAAAACATTAATTAAACTGTCTATGTGGCCTACGTGAGTTAATACGGTCTGTGTGACCCACGTAATATAAAGCCGGCTGTGTAATCCAAGTCTTAATTTGTAGAGACGGCTTTGTGATCAGGTCCATTTTTAATAAGCACTGTCTGATTGAGCTTTACATTGCTTCAAATTTTAGTAGAGTCCACATTTTAATACAAGTTACTGCACTATACAATTGTGTTTCAGAACTACGGGTTGGCGAGTGAAAAACAGAATGCAGGCCGCGGGGCGCAGACTGCACTGGATGACCAAATGTTACATACCACGTCTTCTGCTTATTAATATGGAAAGTTAATAATACTACATGCTTTAAATTAATGAGAAGGAGGGTAGTTGATAACACAGATATAAGTGCCATGCAAGCGCGTGTATGGTTCAGTTCAGTCGAAGCGCAACTCGAGGCAGTTCAGTCGATTTAAATTGAGTTAAGAAAGTTGGACAATATGGACGACTGTTCAAAATATACAATGTAGTAAGCGGAAGCTCTGTTGTAAAATATAACGATTGTGGAAAGAGACTCTGTGTATGATTGTACGTCGCCTTCTTAACCTCCACGGTCTGTAACACTAGGTGAAATAGTGATAATGGGAAACAAAAGAAACCGTAACCGCAGAGAAAATTACATTTGAAACGTATGCGGGAACGAGCCTGTTATGTGAGAGAAAGAAAAAGATGAGTTTTTTATTCACTACGTACTTAAAGTTGTAACCACCTACCTAGTAGGTATTTACTCATAAATCTAACCTTATATCTATCTTCTATATATCTTTGCAGTTATTCTTTGGGGGTCGATGCTGCTCACGTCCGTAGGCTTTACCCTGGAGACCCTACACGTGACCCCCGGGTGGTGCTAATCGAGTAGCTGCGGGGTGGTAGGGCGTCGGTGCCTGCCTGGTTCGCAACCACCATGCATATGGTGAAAAGCCCGTAATATTAACTTGTCGCGTTTCGGGATCCGCCAGTGTATATCCAGTACCTTGGGAGATTTTTCCGTGTCCCGGAGGAGTGGTAAGATTCACCATTTGCTCGTTGCTCTTTTGAGATGTACTGACCCGACAGCCACGGAGACCTGTAGAAACGGTTGTACCGCTGGCCGCCCGCGGTATAGTACAGGGGCCCAATCGCGGCTAACCACCACGAGAGGCTGCCCCACCACGCCGCGCATAATCTTGGGTAGTTTCTTCGTGCCGGTTGGTGACCGGAACAGGGTCTCGGCGAGCTATTCCGGAAGGTATGGGGGCCCTTCCATCTGTCGGATCAGTGTCTCTACGCCATGCTGGAGCTGGTGTTTCGAGCCTCATACCTTTGTGTCTCGGTAAAATTAACCAAATTCACGCCTTCTTCTTTCTTTATTTTTAATTAACCTCCCATGGCAGTGCCTAGGAAAAAAAAAGGTAAGGACCACAGCGGTGTACAGCCCCGACGCCGCCTTCAGATGGAGTTCGATTTCAACCTCGGTCGTGAACGGACGTGTCTGTGAGTGCTCCTTGATTGTTCTCGAAACCGATCTCTGCGCGTTACTACGCCGGCTATTGTTCTTTGTACCATTGTGAAGTGTTATCGGCAATAATCCCTCTATTATTGCCGATAATCCAGTTCGTGGTACCGATAATTACTCCTTGTTAAATTCATTCTATTGTTTGTTTACCGTGTAAATACCACATTGTGAAAATCTCATAGTTTATTATGTGAAATCAGTGTATTGTTTTGGTTACTGTGGAACAGTGTTGTGATTGAATTGCCGCCTCTGTAAGTACGCCGGACACCGGCCGTTAACAAAGGTAAAGCTTAATTACCCTTTAATCTTTTTTACAGGCCAGGACCCGGTTATGAAATTTATTTTTTACTTATATTTTCTTTTTTCTTTCCGTTACTGCACGTGCAACAGATTTGTACTTCAATGTCAGTTCGCCGAACTTGGGATAGCTCCTATAAGTTTTGCTAATCGCGCCCCCCTGCCCCTCAGGCAGGGAGGTTTTATATAGACTCTCATTTTTAACTTTCCCTGCTCCATACCCGCCACTAAAATGGCCAGCAGCCGTATAGATTTAATAAATAGTAGGCTCCGCGCTTTCATCGGTAAAGAGCACCCGGACCTGCTAAAAGAATTTCTGGCCACACAACTCCCACAAACACAACACGTGCGCATGCCCGCTGCCGCGATAAACGCGCCGACGCGTGCCAGCCCAGCATCCCCAACACTTTCTCTGCGCTCGCGCTCCCGTTCCCGGTCACCAGTGATTCGTCCCTCTCAGACGCCTACTGTAACCGCAACATCAAAATCACGCCCCACATCGCCGTCAGCCTCCTCCGCTCCACGCCTCGTCCTTTCGACGAGCTAATTTCGTTCGCCCCGTGTCCGGTACCCACAGCCAACTCTTTTTCGCCGCTTTCGAGCCTCGAAAATGAGACTGAAATGCAGGACCTCGAACCTGAGGCCCAAACTAATCCCGAGGCCGGCTTTACGCTTGTATGTAGGGCCAAACCTAAAAACAAAAGGGTGCTATCACCCGAGACAGTAGAAACCGCGTCTGTGAAAGCTAGACGCGACGAAAATTCTCGTGGGCCTCAGACACCCACGACGACCGCAATCCCTAAAAATCCAATCGGTACTACGCAACCGCAATCAAAAATACGCCCACCTCCCCCGATTACGATCAAGGACAAATCCAAATGGACTGTTATCTCCGGTCAACTAAACCAGCTAAAAATTTATTACACCAACGCCCGGAGTACCCCTTCCGGGATCCAGGTCAAAGTCCCTACAACAGATGATTATAGAAAACTTACAACCTTCCTTAGAGAAGGAAAACATGAATTTTACACGTACACTTTAGAAGAAGAGCGCCTTCTGCGCGTTGTCCTAAGACGCGTACCAAAGGAAATACCTGTCGAAGAGGTATTCGCGTCCATCAAAGCGCAAAACTTTCCCGTCCGAGAGGTACACCGCATGTACCACACCATTACTAAAAAACAATACGATATGGTCCTAGTAATCCTTGATCGTACTCGGGAAGGTAAGGAAATCTTTTCGTTAAGCTCAGTCTGCGACCTTTCTGGCGTCACAGTAGAAATCCCCCGAAAAAAACATATTCCAACACAATGCCACAATTGTCAGGCATACGGTCACTCAGCACGTAACTGTTACGTCAATGCACGTTGCGTAAAATGCTTAGAAAACCACTCCACAAAGGAGTGTACGCGTACCCGCGACTCTCCGAATCCACCAAGCTGCGTCAACTGCGGTAAGGACGGGCACCCCGCGAACTATCGCGGATGTGAACGTGCCCCACGCACGAGACATGCTCCCGTCCCACAACGAGCACCGTCAGCGCACACCGCGGCAGCACGTCCTGCTCCGCCACCGCTTATGTCAACCCAGGCCTTCCCGAGCCTTTCCGGTCCTGTGCGAGTCACTCCTGCGCACACATCCCCACAAGCCCCATCTACCGCGTGGGCCGCCAAATCGCAACCTGCGAAAGCTAAACCCGCAAGTTCCACCGCATCCGCATCGTCATCCGCCTTCCAAGGCCTCGATTGGCTCGCAGGCCTTCTCAAGGAACACCTTGTCGACGACCTCATCGCGTTTGACGATATGATTAGTTCAAGTCGCGATTTCGACCGCCTCAAGGCCATTAAGACCTTCCCTGACATCGCGCGCTCCATGCAACGCCTCATTCGCGCTTCTCCGTAATTAGTTTTTGCAATGGAGGATAGAATTAGACCCCGTGGCCTTTCTTTATCCTTTTTTAACGCACGTAACTTAAAACCCCAAAGAGACTTAGTCGCTAGCTTCCTTAAGGAGCGGCAAATAGACGTGTTTCTCATACAAGAGACACTTCTTAAACCGAGCGTTCGTAATCCCGCGATTGCAAACTACAAGATAGTAAGAAATGATCGTACGATCGCCGCTTCATACTTCCTGATAACATTCGAAGACTGATCACGGAGAAAAACGCCGCGACTCGCGCTCACGATTCTTATCCGACGGAGGAAAATCGCGTACGTCTACGTAACCTACAAAGAACAGTTAAATCCCGTATCTCTGAACTACGCGGTCAAAGATGGCAGAGCCTCTTAGAGGAAATCAAACCGTCTCATCTCGCCTTATGGGACCTCGTTCGTAAACAGAAGAGCAGCTATTCGTCTACGATGCCTCCGTTAGATAGAGGCCCTGGCAATCCACCCGCCTTCGAAAGTATAGACAAGGCAGAGTACCTCGCTGCTACTCTCGAACAACAGTGTTCTCCCAATCCCTATGAATACCATACCATTGATCCCGAACACGTCGGGAGGGTCGATCGAACAATTCAATCAATAAGAGAGACCCTCCCAATTGAAAACTTAGAGCCGGTTACAACTGACGAAGTCCTCGCTATCATAAAAGCCCTTAAGCCAAGGAAAGCCCCCGGGCCCGACGGAATCAGGAACGAAGCCCTCAAACTTCTTCCTGATAAACTCATAGCCCTTCTGGTCTGCATCTTCAATGCGGCCATAACTCACTGCCATTTTCCAGCCGCTTGGAAAAAGGCAACGGTAATAGGTATCCTTAAACCCGGGAAAAGGGCAGCCCATCCAGAAAGCTACCGCCCAATAAGCCTAATATACGAGCGGCTTCTGATAAACCGACTACAAGCCTTTGTCTCAGACAAATGTCTCTTACCATACGAGCAATTCGGCTTCCGACCGAAGCACTCGTGCACCCACCAAGTGCTCCGCCTCACGGAGCATATTCTCTCCAATTTCACGGAGCTACGCCGTCCCAGGCGCACGCTTGCTGTATTTTTCGACATATCCAAAGCCTTCGATAAGGTCTGGCATGAAGGCCTTATTTATAAACTCAACCTCTTTCAAGTTCCGGACAGACTAGTCCGCATAATCCTTGCTTATTTATCGGACCGCTCCTTCTGCTACAAAGCGGACGGAGCCCTATCCTCGCCTCACCCAATACGCTCAGGAGTCCCGCAAGGCTCCATCCTAGCGCCTTGCCTGTTCAACTTGTTCGTTAGCGATATCCCCGAATTCCCCGATGTCGCAGTAGGCTCCTACGCAGACGACACAGTCATCTTCAGCTCGGCCAGGAATAGGATTCACGTATACCACCGCGTCCAAAGAGCCGTCTCTATGTTTGGGTCCTGGTGCCTCAAATGGCGCATAGGAATAAACCCAGAAAAAAGTGCGGCTATCATGTTCGATCCTCACGCGAGGAGAGATATAAAAAAGACATTACACCTATTCGACGTCAATATCCCCTGGGCTAATGAAACTAAATATCTTGGTGTAGTTTTAGATAGGCGCCTAACCTTCAACAAACATATAGATTACGTTCAGAAAAAAGCCTCCACGGCTATGGTTCTGCTACGCAATCTCACCTCCTCTAAGAGCAAAATGGCACTCAGACATAAGCTCACAATATACAAAGTATGCATCCGTCCCATACTTACTTACAGTTGCCCCGTATTCGCTCACGCTTCACGCACCACCCTTCGCAAACTACAAGTATTGCAAAACAGATTCATGCGCATAGCCGTCCAAGCCCCGTTTTACGTCCGTAATGTAGATCTCCATAGAGACATGGACCTACCGTCCATGTATGCATATATTAAAGACATTACAAAGAAATTTTTTGCAAATGCCGAACTTCATCCTAACCCCAAAATAGTACACGCAGTTAGCTACACTTCCAATCCGCATGCCAAAGGCTTTGCTCGCCGGCCACGTGACTGCTTCTCTGACGCCGTCGATAAAATAACGAGATTAAACGCGCTTCTCCCTGCCGTCTCCACCAATCGCACGTGTCCGCGCACACGTCCGCGTAACCGCCGTCCTCGCCGCCGAAGCCGAGCGGATAATTTCGCTCCCGCACACCCGCCGCGGCCTCCTTCCGCAGACGCCTGAGCCTAGGTTCGATCCTCCGGACAGGAGCCCTCGAGTGACTCTGCTCGCGCGATACAGTGACACTCTACATCACTGAGATTACATCAACACACCGCATACCATTCGTGCACACTCATACGTTAAGTACACGGTTCTGTAAGGGACTACCCTCGCGGCCCTTGAGCTGCTTACCTGATAAGGTCGTAGTTAGTATCACTAATTTAGTAATAAAGAACCTGTTGGTTAGTCAGGATCATGAACCTTTTCATTTACCGGCAGCAGTCCTAGCCGAGGTTCGGCCGTCCTGGCACCCTTGTGCCTGCTGCCTCGGGGCTGAGTGCCCTCAGCACTCGCCCCCAAAAGTCCGGTGAAGCTGTCAAAGCCCTTGGGGCTAACAGCGTAAGTCAGGTCGAAAAAAAAAAAAAAAAAAAAAAAAAAAAACGCCGCCTTCAGTGGAGTTTGCTAACATCCGTGGACTCCACTCTAACTTAAATGCTGTCCACCACCGCCTTGAGGCGGCACGGCCTGCTTTACTTTTTCTGACGGAGACACAGATCCGCCGTTCGGCCGATACATCCTATCTACACTACCCTGGCTACCAGCTCGAGGAAAACTTTCAAGCAAAAGCCGGGGTATGTTTATATGTACGGTTGGATGTGTGTTATCGCCGTCTGCACCTCATGGAGGACCCCTCCTTCTCCATCTTGTGGGTACACGTGGATCTCGGCGCTGTAAGCCAAGTCTATGTGTGTCTATATAGATCTCACAAAGGGGATTCAGAGACAACTCGGCTGTTTGAGTACTTAAGTCAGGAGACAGATGACGTGCAAGAACAGTCCCCTACTGCAGAATTGGTGGTTTTGTGGGACTTCAACGCACACCACGAACAGTGGTTGAATTCGTCTAAAACCGACCATGCAGGACGAACTGCTCATGCATATGCTCTCACGCACGACCTTTCACAGCTGGTGACCCAGCCCACCCGGGTCCCTGAGATTGCGGGTCAAGCGTCTTCGTTGCTGGACCTACTGCTGACGAGTCATCCTAACGAGTACAGGGTGTCTGTCAGTGCCCCATTGGGTAGTTCAGACCACTGTCTCGTTGAGACATCGGTACCGCGTTCCTTGCTTCGACGTCCCTCGGAGACCAAGCGTAAGGTTTGGCACTACTCGTCTGCAGATTGGGATGGTATGCGAGATTACTTCGCATCCATACCATGGAGGCAAAGGTGCTTTAATGGGAGAGATCTTTCTGCGACTGCTGAGGCAATTGCTGCCGAGATAAGACTTGGAATGAAATATTACATTCCCTCGTCCCGGACAATCGTTAGTAATCGCCGCAGACGCCCTTGGTTTAATCATGAATGCGCAGCTGCTTTCAGCCAGAAGCAATATGCGTATCGTGCTTGGATCAAGGGTCGCGCGAATAAAGATCCTAATCTCAACTTCCTTAAAGCAGCCTACAATAAGGCCACTAGGTTCTGCAAGTAGGTTTACTCAAGAGCAGACGCACAGCGCGTTGCACGGATTGGCCAAAAGTTTGTCCACCAGCCGACCAATAGTCGCGCCTACTGGGGGCTGGCGAAAGCCACCCAGGCAAATTTCTGCCAATCCTCTCTGCCGCCTTTGCGATATTCGGATGGATCACTGGCTCATGAACCGCTAGAGAAAGCCGCCTTGTTGGCCAAAATCTTCGCGGACAATTCCCAACTCGACGATAGAAACACGTAACAGCCCACAACAACCAATAGCAATGTCTCGATGCCTGACATCCACTTCAGACAAAGAGACGTGCGCCAGGAGTTACTATCGCTCAATGTTCGGAAAGCCAGTGGCCCAGACGTTATCCCAGCAATTGTTCTCAAAAAATGTGCAGCTCAGATGACTCCGGTATTGACACGCTTGTTCCGCCATTCCTACTTCTCCGGTGTCGTGCCTCGCGTTTGGAGAGAGGCCAACGTGCAACCGATTCCTAAAAAGGTGATCGTTCAAACCCCAATAACTACCGCCCAATCGCTGTAACCTCAGTGTTGTGCAAAATTATGGAACGCATCATTAATGTCCGTCTTATGCGCCACCTAGAAGACCATCCCCTTATCCATGATCGACAATATGGCTTTCGACCGAACCGGTCAACGGGGGACCTTCTAGCGTATATATTGCACCGCTGGGGGAAGCGATTGACAAGCATGGCGAGGCTCTGGCTATTAGTTTGGATATAGCCAAAGCTTTCGACAGGGTCTGGCACCGTGGACTTCTCTCCAAACTCCCGTCGTACGGACTCTCCAACAACCTCTGCCGTTGAATCTCCAGCTTTTTGCATGAGCGCAGATTTCGTGTCCTTGTGGATGGACACCAATCGCAGTTAATAAACCTCTCGGTCGCATTCATTGCTATGCAGATGATAGCACAGTTCATGGGTGCTACATCAGTAAGCCCGGCAGTGGTCGGGGAGACACAGAAAGGAGATGTAAGGAACTTATTGTTGAACTTAACCAAGTCTTAACCCGCATATCCATATGGGGAGCAAGTAACTTGGTTGAGTTCAATGCGAAGAAAACCCAGGTATATGTCTTTACCTTAAAAAAATCCCCTTTTTCACCCAACCCTACTCTTCCGAACACCCAACTTGCAATGCGTAACAGCCTAAATATTCTGGGAATGAATATTCGGAGTGACCTAAATTTCAAGGACCACATCGAGAGTGTCATCTTCACAACATCTCGGAGACTCGGAATCCTGGACAAAGTGCGTCGGTTTTTCATACCCGACCAGTTGTACCTTCTTTATCTCTGGGATGGATCCGCTCAATATCTACTCGATGCCTTAAACAGGTTGCAGAGGCGGGCTGTCCGCATCGTTAATGATGCAGACACCACCAGCACCGTAGAACTACGAAGGGACATTGCCTCTTTAAGCGTGTTCTACCGTATGTATCATGGCGAGTGTTCTGAAGAGCTCTTCAATATAATCCTCTCCTCCCCGTTCCACTACAGAACCACGCGGGCGCGACTTCGGTGTCACAGCTTCACGGTGACTCCTATTGAATCGCGAACTAAAAAGTTTGCTGATTCATACTTTTGTCGTACCGTGGAGCTGTGGAACCGTCTTCCGAACAGCGTATTCCCACCCTCCTATGACATAGGGTCCTTCAAAAGAGGCGTGAAAAGGTATCTAAGCAGGCCAGCATGACAGCGGTGACTGATAGTGAATTTTGAATCATTGTCAGTCACCGCTGTTCTGGATTGTACTGTACTTAACACCAGGTGCAGTACAGTTACTTTGCTGAGCAACATAAAAAAAAAAGGTTATACTCACAATATAAACATGAGCTCCTCATCTACTCAATCCTCGAAAACTCACAAAGCAGAAGAAAAAAGTCGCACAAGAACACCTAAGACCGATGAAGCTACAAACCAAAATACTGATAACCCAATAACACACAAAATAACAAAAGCAGCCGATGCAACAAACACGGGAATAAAAGTAGATAGAATCAGGAAAGTAAAAGACCAGAGGGTGGTGATAGGGTGCAGCAGCAAGGACCGAGTTAGCGCATTGACAGACAGACTGAAGAAGGCAGCCCCAAATCTAATGGTAGAAACAATTGAAAACAAAGACCCATTACTCATCATAAAGGACGTACTTGCAGCGAATTTGGCGAAAAGGTGCTAACATCTATTAAAAATCAGAACAAGAAGTTGTGGGAGGGCATAAGTAACGAGAATTACAGAGTCACCATAAAGTACAAGCAGAAAGCGAGGAACCCGCATTTCAACATATAATAATACAAGTCTCAGGTATGGATGAGAGCAACCGCTGCAGGCCGGATTTATATCGACCTGCAAAGGGTATGGGTACAAGACCAAACGCCCCTAATTCATTGCACACGATGCCTAGGGTATGGATATACAAAAGGAGTTTGCAGAGAAACTGTAGACAGTTGTTCATATTGTGACGGAAAACATATTAAGACTGATTGCACTAAATGGAAAAATGGAGAAAATCGATGTTGCATAAACTGTCATCGCGCAAAATTAGAAAAAAACAAACCACAACTCATTCGACCTCAGCTGTCCTATAAAGAATAAATGGGATCAAATTGCCAGATCTAGAATAGCATATTGTTGACAAAACCACAAAAACAAATAACGACAGCAATAGATCCAATAATAAAAAAATCGAGTTACAGGTCTATCAAATCAATTTACAAAAAAAAAAACAACTAGCTACTAACGAGTTAATGTTACAATCCGAAAAAAATAACACAGCCTTAGCACTGACACAGGAACCATACACTGCCTCAATAGGGATGGTAAACGGTGGCAATGTACGCATAATACAACACCAGGGCAGCAAAGCCGAACCTGTAAAAGCGGCTATAGCAGTGTTCGATGGGAGTCTGAGAATTATAGAAAATTCTCATCTAACAACACAGAACATTGCCGTGGCAATGCTGGACACAGGAAAGACAAAGATTGGCATCATTTCAATTTATTTCGACGATACTCAGCCACTTACGCCATACATAAGTAAAATAAAAAGTATACTGAACAAACTAGACACAAAAAAGGTTATCATAGGGGGGGATGTGAACGCTTGTAGTAGTTGGTGGGGAAGTAAAAGGGAGGATGATAGAGGAGAAGAGATGATGGACTGGATTATAGAAGAAGGGTATAACATCTTAAACCAAGGAAACACGCAAACGTTTTACACGATAAGAGGTGGGAAGGAATATCAGAGTTGCGTGGATATAACGGTATGTACAAACCAAATATTGAGTGGAGTCCATAGCTGGACGGTCGACCAAGAATTAATAAACTCAGTACCATAATTGCATTAAATTTAAAATATCAATAGAAGAAATCGAAATAAAACAACAGAAAAATGACAACTAGAATATATAAATCAGAAAAAGCCAAATGGACAGAATTTAGAATAAATATCAAAAAACAAATAGAAGCCAATAATATCACTGTCAATATGATTAAAAAGACGTTAGAAACACGAGAATTAGAAAATATAGTAGAAAAATATAGCAACATTATAACGCAGGTATGTAACCTACATATACCTAAAATAAACCGAAACGGAAGCAATAAACCTTGGTGGACCGGCGAGCTGGAAAGAGAAAAAAGAAAGGTATTTACCATGAAGAGACGAATCCGTTGTGCAGCACCACGGAGGAAGCCCCACGTCGTAGATGCGTACCTGAAACAAAAAGAGAAATATGGACAAATAGTAAATGAGGCACGAACTAAAAGCTGGAAAGAATTCTGCACCAAGCAGAGCAGAGAGACAATGTGGGATGAAATTTATAGAGTCATTCGGAAAACTACCCCAAAATATGATGACCAACTGCTAACAGAGAACGGAAAAACATTAAACCCTGAAGGCTCAGTCAAGATACTCGGTGCGACATTCTTCCCAGACGACGATGCAAATGAAGATACTACGGAACAGGCAATAATTAGAGAGAAGGCGAAGAGGATAAATGAAGATGACGACGACGATACAAACGACCCCACAATTACAGAGGCGGAAATGTTATACGCAGTACGGACATTCCACAGCAAGAAAACTCCAAGAAATGATGGTTTTACTACGGATATTTGCTTAAACGCAATAACCGCAGACAAAGATGTCTTCCTGGAAATTTTGAATAAATACTTAGAACTACATTGGTTTCCTAAAAAATGGAAGTGTGCTTTTATCCTGAAATTACGCAAACCGAACAAGCCAGACTACGCAAATCCCAGAACGTACAAACCAATTGGTCTGCTACCTATTCTAGGAAAGATACTAGAAAAAGTTATCGTTAAGAGAATAAGCTGGTATGTCGCGCCAAAACTAAACCCTAGGCAGTACGGGTTTATGTCACAGCGCTGCACGGAGGACTCGCTCTATGATCTAGTGACACATATTAAAAACAACTTAAAGGAAAAAAGATCAATGTCCTGGTGTCACTGGACATAGAGGGGGCCTTCGACAGTGCGTGGTGGCCCGTGCTGCAGTGTAGACTAAAAGACCTCAGATGTCCTGTTAACCTAAGAAAATTAGTGGGTAACTATCTAGAAGACATAGAAATAATTATGGAATATGCTGGTGCGTCTTTAAAAAAAATTACGAGTAAGGGTTGCGTACAAGGCTCCATAGGACTAATATTTTGGAACATCATTATTGATCCGCTGCTAAATGACCTCACCGAAAACAAAATATACTGCCCAGCGTTCGCAGATGACGTGGTCCTAGTTTTCTCTGGCGATTCAGCAACCAAAATACAAATAGAAGCAAATAAAATATTTAAAAACATATTAGAATGGGGAAACTTAAATAAATTAAAATTTACACCACAAAAAACAAATGTAATGGTCTTTACAAAAAAACTAAAATATGAAACACCAGAAATTTATATGAGGAGGGTTAAATTAAACATAACAGATAAAATTAAACTTTTAGGCATAAACAATAGATTCTAATTTAAACTACAAAGAACACACCACAAATATATGTAAGAAAGCTACAAACATCTATAAACAAATATCCAAAACAGCAAAAATCTCTTGGGGACTGAACCCAGAGATAACTAGGACCATATACATTGCCATCATAGAACCCATCGTACTGTATGCGGCTAGTATTTGGCGTCAAGCCGTAGAAAAAATAAATATCAGGAAAAAGCTGAATGCCGTGCAAAGAGGATTTGCTCAAAAAATAGCAAGATCATACAGAACAGTGTCTCTCTCCGCAGCTACACTACTAGCAGGACTGCTCCCACTGGATCTACGGGTGATAGAATCAGCAACACTTTAAGAGATCAAGAGAGGAAGACCATGGGCTGCAATAGCTGATAGAAAAACTGAAGCAAAACTAAGTTACCTAGAATCACCATATCCAAGAAAATTAATTACACTAGACTACAACTGTATTTACGAAGTAACAGAAAACGAAACAGGAGAACACACCACAGTAAATACCGATGGAAGCAAGATAGAGGGGAAAGTGGGAGCAGCACTGTCGGTATAGAGGAAAGGAGAAGAGACAAAAAAAAAGAAGATAAAACTCGAAAACTACTGCACTATATTCCAGGCCGAACTATGTGCTATATACAGGGTGGTTAAACTGAATACATGCTTCGACAAACTAAGCATAATAAGTGACTCTAGATCTGCACTTGATATCATCACAGACCCGAACAACTTCCACCCTATAGCCTTTGCTATATGGAGGAGATATATCAGACCAAGCACGCTGGAATAAAGATCCAACTTAATTGGATAAAAGCCCACGCCGGCCATAAAGGCAACGAAAGAGCGGATTGAGTTGGCAAAAGAGGCGGCATTAAAGACCAAGGCGAAGGCGATGTATGACAAATGTGCAATCTCCTTCGTGAAGAAGGAAATTATACAAAACACCATCAGTCAATAGACTGAAAGGTACTTGCACGAGGGTGTCGCGGAGGTCACCAAAGCATTTTGGCAAAATTTTACAGAAGCTTTCACGACCATCAGGAAGCTATCTTTAGAGCCTGACACAGTTCAAATTTTGACAGGACATGGTTCTTTCGCGGCATACTTGTGCAAGTACAAAAGAAAGGACTCTCCAGCGTGCATATGCGACGGAGGATAAAGGTATATGAGTAATTATAACAGTACTAGGCTTAGCGAGTCCTCGATTTTATTCTACATTTTCACTTAAAATCAGCAAAGATTATAACCATAACACTAAAGACCAGTCTCGCACAGACTTCGGTCGGAAGCGATGGGACTCTCAGCATCGCTTGGTAGATCTGTAAAGCCGCCAACTTCCACCGTGTCGACACCTACGAGAATCATTTGTACCAATACGCAATACGGTTAGTCGAATACAAATGCAAGTTGTGCAGAAAGTATTTCAAAAATGCAAGCAATTTCTCTAAGGACAAAAAGATACACGACGGCGTATATTTCCATTGCGATCTCTGCAAAAGGAAGGTTAATTCCAGAAGCAACATGATCGAACATCTCGGACTTCACGATGCCACGTTACCGCCGAGTATTCAGCACTGTGGTGAAATATTTTATTTTAAAACGTTGCTAAATGTACACAGCTAACGTCATCACGCTAGAGAACTAAACATCAAACATAAATGTACTTTCTGTAATGAACATATGAAAAATATAAAAGAGAAAGGAAAGCGAAATATGCTAATTTGAAAACACATTGTTCTGAAAGGCACAACAACAGCATAGTGGTTATACCGCTTATGCGGAGTTCATGAAAAACGCAGTAAAACATTAATTAAACTGTCTATGTGGCCTACGTATGTTAATACGGTCTGTGTGACCAACGTAATATAAAGCCGGCTGTGTGATCCAAGTTTTAATTTGTAGAGACGGTTTTGTAATCAGGTCCATTTTTAATAAGCACTGTGTAATTGAGCTTTACATTGCTTCAAATTTTACTAGAGTCCACATTTTAATAAAAGTTACTGCACTATACAATTGTGTTTCAGAACTACGGGTTGGCGAGTGAAAAACAGAATGCAGGTCGCGGGGCGCAGACTGCACTGGATGGCCGAATGTTACATGCCACGTCTTCTGCTTATTAATATGGAAAGTTAATAATACTACATACTTTAAATTAATGAGAAGGAGGATAGTTGATAACACAGATATAAGTGCCATGCAAGCGCGGGTATGGTTCAGTTCAGTCGAAGCGAAACTCGAGGCAGCTATGTAGTAAGCGGAAGCTCTGTTGTAAAATATAACGATTGTGGAAAGAGACTGTGTATGATTCTACGTCACCTCTTTAACCTCCACGGTCAGTAACACTAGGTGAAACAGTGATAATGGGAAACAAAACAAACCGTAACCGCAAAGAAAATTACATTTGAAACGTATGCGGGAACAGCCTGTTATATGAGAAAAAGAAAAAGATGAGTTTTTTATTCACTACGTAACTAAAGTTGTAACTACCTACCTAGTAGGTATTTACTCATAAACCTAACCTTATAGTTAGGAAAGGTATATTAGTAATCATAACAGTACTAGGCTCAGCGAGTCCTCGATTTTAATCCACATTTTCCACAAAAAAGAATCATTTTCACCAATACGCAATACGGTTAGTCGACTACAAATGCGAGTTGTGCGGCAAGTATTTCAAAAATGCAAACAATTTCTCCAAACACAAAAAGATACACGTCGGCGTGTATTTCCAGTGCGATCTCTGCAAAAAGAAGTTCAATTCAAGTGTTTAGTGGTAAAGTTAATATTAGTTCCGCTATTGCATATGAGATGGAGCTGTATCAAACCTCTAAACTCTGAATCGCGGTGACGAGATTGAACACGCAATAATAACTAGCCATGTTATTTTCTTATTAAATCGTATTAACAAGAAAAGTGGTTTTACTTAAATAACTTCAAGAACATATCAAGAAGCAAGTGTCCGACTCTGATATTTTATTTAGTACTAGAATCAGAAAGTTGGACAGTAATAGTGCTCGACCCCGGGCAGTCCTCGTCAAATTACCTAGTTCACGTGCTAGAGATAATGTTCTTGCAGCCGTGTCCACCTTCAACAAAGCGCACAAAAACGATAAACTGAATTCATCTCACTTGGGTTATGGTGGCAATAAAGTGCCTGTATATGTCGCAGAACACTTGTCTCCATATCACAAAACTCTCGACGCTGAAACGAGAAAGATAGCGCGTGAAAAATGTTATAAATTTGTTTGGGTAAGAAACGGACATATCTTCGTTAGGAAAGATGAAAATTCACCCCCCAAGCAAATAAAAAGTAGCGATGCGCTATGTCATTTATGAACGCCGAGTAAACAAGAAAGTCCAGAGCCGTATCCTAACTTCTTATCATTCACTCTATACTACCAAAACTTTCATGGGTTGCGTAGTAAACTCACAGATCTGCACTTATCATGTCTGAGAAACGATTTCGATATAATTGTTGGGACAGAAACCTGGCTTCACGACTCAAACCTCGACTCAGAAATATTAGATTCTCGTTATAAGATATATCGTTGAGATCGCTCCACTTCAGCTGCGTCCAAGTCCGATGGAGGAGGCGTTTTAATCGCAGTTAAAATTTCTTTGCAATCTCGCAGATTGCAACACTATGAGAGCTCACACGAAGACTTGTGGATTTCAGTGAGGGTCAATGTTCATGGTGTGTCAAAATGCATAAACATATGCGGTGCTTACTTGCCGCCTCCAGTAAGAGAAGCTCAGCTTGAGAGCTTCTTGGAACATGTAAATGGAGTATTTAGACACAACAGAGCATGTCACGCTAATGATTGGTGACCTTAACTTACCGTTTATTAATTGGAACGTTGATTGCTGTAATACTTCTAACTATGCGACCCCTTCCAACTACAACAGCAAAATGGGTTATTTACTTATTGATTTTATGTCTCAAAATAATATGTATCAATTGAATTGTATAAAAAACGGTAACAACCGAACTCTCGACTTAGTACTTAGTAATTCTTTACACATAACGTCAGGTGAATGTCCTGATCCTCTTATAAAAATTGATGCCAACCATCCACCTTTGCTAGTCGAGAGTTCTTTCGTTGCAGAATCTTACCTAAAAAGCAAACAGTTTTCTTCCCATAATTTCCGCAAAGCCAACTACTGCATTATAAATAGTGCGATTAACCAGATTCAGTGGCAATCAAATCTATCAAATTGCGTGAATGTAAATGAAATGGTCAATGTATTCTATAAAACTCTAAGAGATGTTATTAGTGAAACTGTTCCGATATCCAAACGTCGTGACTTAAAATATCCTATCTGGTTTTCTAAACCTTTGGTTAAGCTACTCAGCGAAAAAGAGAAACTAAGGAAGCGATTCAAAAAGTACAATAATCCGCGTGACTACCTTGAATATAAAATTCTTGGCACTAGGGCAAAAAACCTACAGCGAGAGTGTTACAATACGTACATAGAGAAGTTAGAGAAAAGTATATATGTAAATCCTAAAAAATTTTGGTCCTACATTAAAGAACGCCGAAAAGGTAAATCGACGTTTCCCTCAGAAATGAGATGTTATGACACAGTGGCCAACTCAGGGATCGAAATATGCGATATGTTTGTCAATTACTTCTCCTCAGTATATCAGTTGCAACATAATACCGTACCTGTTGACATCAACATCACTGGCCTAGGATTCTCTCAATTCATAATGCCAACAGTGCATATAAGCGAGGGTGTAATATTACAAGCGATAAATGCTATGGACGCTAACAAAAGCGCTGGTCCTGATGGTATACCACCATATTTTATTAAAAAAACAGGTAGAGCCTTAACTTTACCATTAAAAATCATTTTTACAAATTCACTTGAATCCGAGACATTCCCCTGTTACTGGAAGCAGGCTCATGTAGTACCAATTTTAAAAAAAGGAAACACAAGTGACTGTAAAAACTATCGACCAGTGTCAATACTGTCATGTTTTTCCAAAATTCTCGAGTTAGTGGTTCGTCGTGAGCTTGACTCGCATCTAAGGCAATTCATGACATCCCTACAACATGGTTTCTGTAAGAACAAGTCTACAAGTAGTAATTTGATTGTGTACTCCTCCGACATAGCTCCTGTTATGGACAATAGGGGCCAAGTTGATGCTTTGTACACTGATTTTAGTAGCGCTTTTGACCTCGTAAATCATGAAATTTTATTAACAAAGCTCTCGCACTATGGCATTGGGGGTACCTTGCTTAAATGGTTTAGGTCCTACTTATGCGATAGAGAATCGAGGATTGTTATGAATGGATATAAGTTCAATCGCTCTTACTTTGCATTTTCCGGCGTACCCCAGGGATCCGTTTTAGCGCCTAGTCTTTTTATTGCATTTATCAACGACATAGTTACCTATATCAAATACAGTAGATGTGCTCTCTTCGCAGATGATTTAAAGCTATATATGCACATACAAACTCTAGATGATGCACAGTTACTGCAAAATGACCTAAATGCGGTAGAGGCATGGTGCAATAACAACCAAATGATGTTAAACCCGACTAAATTGCGTACATGTTAAATTCACTCGAAACAAGGTCGGCAATTTTCCCACTATATACAGGCTGGGCAACAATATTGTAGCAGAGGTTAAATTAACTCGCGATCTCGGTGTTCTATTTGACAGCTCGTTCAGTTTCAGAGAACACATCGACAAAATCGTCAAAAGCGCGAATAGAGTTGCCGGTTTCGTTAAGCGGTCATGTCGTGAGTTTCGTAACGTACAGACACCAATGCTACTTTTTAACTCCTTGGTACGTAGTAACCTCGAGTATGCCTCAGTGGTGTGGAACCCTGCGTATCAAGTGCATGTAAACCGCCTGGAAAAGGTACAAAGAAATTTTACTAGGTTTTTGGCATATAAGGATACTACCTGTCCTTATGACCTTAGCTACGAGGAACGTCTTGATTACTTTAAAATGTCCTCTTTAAAATCTCGCAGGGATATTGCGGATCTTGTTTACCTATATAAACTCGTGAATGGAATACTTGACTGCCCTGAATTATTGTCTAAAATATTCTTAGTAATCCCACGTAATGGTTTCAGGCTTCACACTAGAAACACATTCCTAAAAACAAAGTACAAAACCAACTTAGGTAAAAGTGCGTTTTTGAATCGGGCTATTGATCTATATAATAATCTTTATAAAAACAATAATACCATCGACATATTTGGCAACTCACTTGATTCATTTAAAAATAAGTTACACAATCTGTTTGCTAGATAAGGTTTTGCATGAATAATAAATTTAGATTTAGACATATATATACATTTTTTTAATTTTTATTTTTATTTTATATTGATTTGGGAATCTCTCATAATACATTATTTGCTTTCTCAATCATGATTTCACTTGTTTGTATATTTATGTTTGTTAAACTTTTAGACTTAAATTTGTTTCATATTTATCTGTGAAAGTTATGCATGTCTATAATTATTGTACCGGCATTGGAATCGTTATTCGTTATGTTTTGTATGTTAACTTTATGTCTGTGCAATGTTGACTTGCTATATATAAATAAATAAAAATAAATAAATAAGTAGAAAGATTAAATAGTCGTGCATAATAAAGTTGGTGAATGTACATATGGTCCTATAAAGCCGGATAATGGAATCGCCCTAAGTGACAGTTAATTAGTGAACTACGCCGGAGCCCGCAACAACGCCATGCCGGAGCCTTAATTATTAAGTTCAAAGTCCGTGTCAAATGTTCGGTTACCAGAAATCATATTACCTATATTTTCGGGAATTTACACTGATTGGAACTCTTTCAGAGATTTGTTTTTATCGTTAATACATAAAAATGAAGCTTTAGATGAGGTTCAAAAAGTTCATTATTTGAAAGATCATTTAACAGGGGAAGCAGGGCAGTTATTACGCAATATCCCAGAAACAGCTTTGAATTATGAAGAGTGTTGGTCAGTTTTTTTGAAAAGATATACAAAAGCTTTCTCACTCACTGTATTTTGAAAAGTCTTATTAAACAACCAGTTGTCACTAAAGAGTCGTCATTCAACATTTATTTTTATTTATATTTTCTTTTATGTTGCGTAGCATAGTGCCAGTACTGCACCTGGTGTTAAGTACAGTACGATCCAGAGCAGCTATGACTGACAATGATCCAAAAGTCATTATCAGTCACCGCTGTCATGCTGGCCTGCTTAGATACCTTATTACGCCACTTTTGAAGGACCCTAAGGCTGTCCGGAAGACGGTTCCACAGCTGCACGGTACTACAAAAGTATGAATCAGCAAACTTTTTAGTTCGCGACTCAATAGGAGTCACCGTGAAGCTGTGACACCGAAGTCGCGCCCGCGTGGTTCTGTAGTGGAACGGGGAGTAGAGGATTATATATAAGAGCTCTTCAGAACACTCGCCGTGATACATACGGTAGAACACGCTTAAAGAGGCAATGTCCCTTCGTAGTTTCAGCGGTTCTACGGTGCTGGTGGTGTCTGCATCATTAACAATGCGGACAGCCCGCCTCTGCAACCTGTCTAAGGCATCGAGTAGATATTGAGCGGATACATCCCAGAGATGTGAACAGTATCCTATACACGGCCGAACTTGGGCCTTATAAAGAAGGTACAACTGGTCGGGCATGAAAAACCGACGCACTCTGTTCAGGATTCCAAGTCTCCGAGATGTTGTGGAGATGACATTAAATCGCTATTAGATAACACTGTAGACTGTATACATGGATTACAGAATTTAAGTATTGATATTAAGTCTTGGGACACTATTGTAATTTCTTTGATTAGCGAAAAATTAGATAATGAATCTAGAAACTTATCTGACTTTGAAGAGTTTAAAACCTTTTTAGAATCTAGATTTAGATCGCTAGAATACTTAGATCCAAAGCCGACTAAGACTAACAAACCTCAAAACAGTGTAAAATCATTTAATGTAAACTACACCATTATCATGTGTCCTTTGTACTGGAGATCACAAATTATGTAATACAATTCGCAAAAAGAAGTTGTAACGAACGTCGTGATTCTGTTAGAGTTAATAAACTATGTTTTAATTGTCTAGGGAAAAATCACTGCGTTTATAATTGGCGTCAAAAAACCAGATGTCAACTTTGTGAAAAGAAAGAACACTCTTTGCTTCACCATCATGCTGCTGATAGTCAAGCTGAACTCGGCAACAATTCAGCAGATAATAAAGTGACGGCTGCCGCGTTAGCGACAACGTCCACTCCAATTGACAGTTCCAATGCGGTAAGTGATGAGCCCATTTGTTGTTTTGGTCATCTGGATCACAATTATGGATTGCTAGCTATGTAAACTTGGTCCACGTTGAATAAACTAGAACTGGTACTGCTGAGGTTTTAAGAGCTCTGTTAGATAAGGGCTTTTAGGTCTTTTTCATTCCCGAGGCCGCAGTTCAGTTTCTTGGGTTACTTAAAAAACCTATTCACACCGGCATATACAGATGAGGGAACTTCGGTGCCCTCTAGGTCAATTGTGACGTTTAAATTACAATCTCGGCTAGATTATAACTTGTGTTTATATGTCGATGCTTATGTGCTGAATAAACTCACCACTCAACTTCCTGAGAAGAAGATTGTTCAAATCCCACCTTCAGTTGCAAATTTGTACCTAGCAGATCCCATCATTCCACAAACCCGGGAAGATTGATTTTTTGTTGGGTGCGCGTGTGGTTGGCGAGGTTCTGTTAGAAGGTTTGGTCAGGGGTCCGCCTGGAACTCAACTTGCATAGAAAACTAAACTTGGATGGATTTTATTCGATGAGATACAATCTTCAGCAATCTCTAGGTCAGTATGCTATCTTACTGTGGTACAGTCAACTGACATCAATGACCTTTTGCGTAAGTTATGAGAAGTAGAAGCAGAGCCTTCAGTTCGAAAAATCTTGAGTGAAGAAGAACTGTAGTGTGAACACTTCTACTCCAAGACCACCGAACGCGGCTCGACCGAAAGGAATATTGTGAAACTGCCATTTAAAGCCGATCGACCTAGTTGCGGGTCTGGAGGATCATCGCAGGTCATTGCCCGTAGGCGTTTTATTAGCCTAGAGAAAAGATTAATGAAGGACCCGGAGCTTAAAGCACAGTATAGTACATCATTAACGAGTATATACCGCTGGGACACGCTGAAGTGATAGTTCAGATATAATTATATAATGATGCCTTTTACTTACCACATAACGCGGTGGTGCGTGATGATAAACTCACCACGAAGGTCAGCGTTGTTTTTGACGCTTCATGTTCAAGTCATAATGGTGTATCTTTAAATAATGAATTAATGGTTGGCCCAACCCTACAACTTGATTTGCGTCAAATTATTATGAGATGGCGCCACCATCCTATAAGTTTAGTAGCGGACATTGTCAAAATGCACCGTCAGGTTAAGGTGAGTCCAGAAGATACTGATTATCAGCGTTTTCTGTGGCGTGATAACCGAGAAGCAGAATTGAAACATTTCCGATTGTTGCGTGTCACTTTCGGTACAGCCTCTGCTCCTTACCTAGCAGTTCGTTCGCTACAACAACTTGCTAACGACGATGGAACTAGTAATACATTAGTAGTCGGTCGAGTTCTAAAGGATTTCTACGTTGGCGATTGTTTATCGGGTTGTGAGTCTGTTGCCGAGGGTGAACAGATCTATCAAGAAATGAATGTCTTGGTAAGACGTGGAGGCTTCCAGCTACAAAAGTGGTCAAGCAGTAATGCCGAATTATTAGTAAAATCAAGAATGAGGCAACAAACAACGATTTAGAGTAAAATTCGGATTCAGTTATGAAAATATTAGGTATAGCTTAGGATAGATTGACTGACAATTTTAAGTACACTGTCCACCTTCCTCCGCTTGAAGCCCCCGTAACTAAACGTATGGTAGTATCGGACATCGCTCGCTTGTTCGATCCACTTGGTTGACTGGCACCGGTTATAATCACAGCTAAGGTGTTCATGCAACGTTTATGGCTTTCAGGAATCGATTGGGATCATGAACGCCCAAATCATTTGTTAAAGGACTGGCTCAGTTATAGAAACAACCTTCACAATCTTACATCATTCAGATTACCACGTTGGATTCATGCCAGTAAATCTGATGTCCTTTTAGAGTTACATGGATTTTCTGACGCCTTTAATGTAGCTTACGCGGCTGTGATTTACACTCGATGTCAAACAGGTTACAGGTTCCATACCACGTTTAGAGTTATGTGGTGCTGTACTAGTTAAACCCGCAGATTGTGCATCGTGTGGTGTCAATCCTTCCGAGTGTGCATCCTTAGATTTGAGGATACTGAGGGACCTAAATGGCTGAAAGATAAATAAATAAATTATAATACAAAGGAAATTAAGGAAACTAATTTAGAGGAAAAGAGTGTAATAGTATCCTTTTTTTTACGTGGGTAAATGCGTTTATGCATGCCCTCCCAGCCAGGAGGGACTAGGAAAAGTATATGGGACTCGCCCGGCGCTAGCCGCCGGGAATACCCACTAAAACCCTACGGCCACTGTCGCCTTTCTGGGATGACACAGGTCCGTGCTTGACAATCACCGCGTCAGTATAATAGTAGCCTGCAATACTGTAATAGAGGAAACTAGTGAGGTTTCTATAATGTCTAAGAAACTTACTTATTGTAAAAGGTTTTTGAAGTTGAAGAACGAACGGGAAAGATACTACAAAATTTAGTCACTTTCTAACATATACTGAAATTCAAGGGGCACTATTTACCTGCATTAAATTATGTCAAAAAGAATATTTTGCATTAGAGATAGATATGTTAAGGTTAAAGGGAGAAATAAATAAAAAAGGAACACTTAACTCGCTTAATCCTTATCTAGGTCTGGACCAACTGATGAGAGTTGGCGGTAGGTTACATAAAGCTAGTATTCACCAGGACTCCAAGTATCCTCTGAATTTTCCTCATAAATCAGATTTGTCTCACCTTCTGATAGTTGACGCTCATGAACGAACATTGCATGCAGTTTTAAATTATTTGAGATCCAAGTATTGGATAATTAATGCAAAAGGTGCTGAGACAATACGTGCGTAAATGCGTTATTTGCATACGTCATTCCGCTCAGGCTTTTCTGAATCGCGGTGTCGAGATTGTACACGCAATAATAACTAGCCATGTTATTTTCTTATTAAATCGTACTCTCAAGAAAAGTGGATTTATTTATATAACATGAAGTAGAAATCAAGAAGCAAGTAGAAAGTTTAAATAGTGGTGCAATATGTTAATTTAAGACGTTGTTAATGTACACAGCAAACGTAATCACGTTAGGGAACTAAAATCAAGCATAAGAGTACTTTATGTAACGAACACATGTAAAGTATAAAAAGAAAGGAAAGGCGTCATCGAGTGTCTCATTTGCAGGTAAAAGTTAATGAAATATGCTAATTTGAAAACACATTGTTCCGAATGGCAGAACAACAGCATAGTGGTGTTACAGACCGTGGTGATTAAGCAGAATCATACTCCGAATCTCGTTCCACATTCGTTATATTTTACAGCAGAGCTTCCGCTTACTACCATACTTGCGTACTGTCGAACGTTCTTAACTCAACTGAACTTGCCGCGAGTGTCGCTGTAACTAAACTGAACCTCTAACCGCGCTCGGATCGCACTTATATAGTAATCTGTGTTATCAACTACCCTCCTTCTCATTAATTTAAAGTATGTAGTAGTTCAGTTCTATCGCGTGTTGGTGTCGGACGTGCGCCGCTTAAATTTATAATATTCAATATTTTTCTACACTTCACATACACAAATTATCTGATTGGATTTTGAAATTTTATCGACCCCTCTCGTTCCTTCCTGTTTGATTTTAACGCGTGACTCAACCTGTTGGGCGGCGGAAGCGAGATGGAATGGTTTTAAGCGGGCGGTGCCGGGATTGCGCTTGAGTTTGGTGGGGTGTGATCTACACATTGAAAATTTAGAAAAAGTAATTTGAAATTAACTCTATGGGTCGGATTCGAACCGTCGACCTCAAACACCTTGTTTGGCTCGGTCGCGCCTCGGACCGCAGAGCTACCATCACTGTGGCTGCTACGTTAGAAATTTAGATAAAGTTAACACTGAGGAAACATAAAACATAAGTAGCTAAAATGGCAACTAGAAATAAATCGAAATTCCGTGGCATTTGTGCAGGATGCCTTAACGATATTCAAGACACAAATGTTATTATGTGTACAAACAATACATGCAAAAAACATTACCACAAAGACCTATGTATGGGTGTTGGCTTTGAAGCGGGGGACAAGGGACAAAACTGGATCTGTCCAAAATGTCAATGTGGCAAAAAACGTATCGGAGATAATTCTGCAACTCCGCTGCGTAGCTACACATCAGATGTTCCAAACGTTGTCTCACGTCAAAAGGATATTAACTCTTCAGACTGCTGAAATAAGACTTCTTCGGGAAGATATGTCTCTTCTTAATAACCAAATTGCTACAATGAACTCGTCTCTCTCTCGTTGTCATGAAAGATTGGACGATGTCTCCTCTCATCTCACACAAACTGCTAACAGATTAAGACATTTAGAAGAACGAGAAAACTTAGTCGAATCACTGCAGTGTGAAGTTCAAAGTTTACAGGAACGGCTTGAAACCCAGACACAAAATTTGCTGAAAAACGAAATCGAAATAGTTGGTAGGGTTCGATTTGCTAGGTTAGGTACTCTCGTTCACTATTTAGGTAGGAAGGACGTACAGTACAATCTTGCCTCGCCGCTTTGCACAGTACAAACTAAAATAAGTTTTTTTTTCAGATCCCTATGGGGATCAGTTAGCTTCGATTTTTACTTTCTTATTATTATAACGTATCTATCTCTCATTAATAGCTAGTACCGCGTTCGTTTTTCTCTTACGCGAATCGGCAACAGTCCAAGCCGAGGTTCGGTCACTAGTGACACCCTTGTACGAGTTGCCCTGCGGGATCGAGTCTAGTTCAGATGAAGCTGTAAAAGCCCCTCAGGCTAACAGGTCCTTTCGAAAAAAAAAAAACCGGCGGCACCGGTTGATCTGAAGTGATGCTGTGACCGCGCGCTCTCCGCCCTCTATCTCGAAAACGGTTCATGGTATAAAAAATTTATGAAAACAATATTTGTAGAGAATTTTGTATTCTGTAATATTGATACTAAATACAAATAGCAAAAAACCCATAGCAAATGAGATATTTCCAAAAAAAGCGCAAAAAAACGCTTTTTGTGACCTTTGACCTTGAAATTAATTAGTTACTTACACCTACCATATGTAGGTCTTGAGACAAATTTTAATTGGCAATATACAAGTATTTACAGACTTACAGCTGGGTATCTCGAATTCCGAGGTGAACTTACTATAATGACTGGACTATCTAAACCAAGAGGAATCTATAGCGTTGCAGGAAGTATGCTCCAAATACTCTGATATATTCCACCTACGTGGAGATAAATTATCTTTCACTAACGTCCTAAAGCATGAGATTAAAACGACATCTTCAACTCCAATTCATACGAAAACTAACCGTTTGCCCGAATGTTACAAACATTACGTACAAACTCAAATTAATAAAATCCTCGAACAAGATATTAACAAGCCATCTTCCTCTCCTTGGACTCCTTCAATTTCGATAGTTCCCACGAAGATTGATGCTTCTAGGCAAAGGACCATTTCCTTTTCGCCGTTGTCACTGACTACCGCAAGCTCAACGATATTACCATATGAGACTCTTACTCCATTCCCAATATTTCTGAGATACTTGATCAACTGTGAGCTAGTAAATATTTCAGCAGTTTAGATCTAGCATCAGGTTTCCATCAGATTAAGATATCTCCTGAAGAGTCTGCTAAAACAGCATTCTCTCTGCGTCAAGACCATTATGAATTTACACGAATGCCTTTCGGACTTAAAAACGCACCCTATACTTTCCAAAGCCTTATGAACACTGCCTATTTGGCCTTCAAGGTATCAAATGTTTTGTCTATTTAGATGAAATCGTAATCCAGTCTTACGATCGCTCTTCCCATGTCTTTAACCTTGAAGAAATCTTTCACAGAATCAACGAGTTTAATTTAAAAATTCAGCCCGACAAATGTAAATATCTCATAAGAGAAGTCTCTTAACTCAGAAATCTAATCACTGATGAAGGCGTAAGACCTAATCCAGATATGGTCAGAGCCGTAAGAGATTTCCCAATTTCAAAATGTAGCCAAGATATCAAATCCTTTTGATGTGTCCAAATGTCCCAAAATTAATTTCCGCACCCTTGCTTATATATCCCGTGTTTTCTAAACCTTTTGTGGTCATCTGTGATGCATCCAACTTCGCTGTTGCAGCCATCCTCTCATAAGGTCCAGTCGGAAAAGACAAAAGTATTGCATATGCTTCTCGTACTTTGAACAAAGCCGAGATTAATAATAGTGTTACAGAAAAGGAATGCTTAGCAATCTTATTTGGTACAAAATAATTACAGCCATACTTGTACGGACGTAATTTCACAATAATTACTGATCACAAAACTCTGAAATGGTTTTTTAATTGCAAAGAACCCGGATCGAAATTAATACAATGGCGTCCCAAATTAGAAGAGTTTGATTGTGAAGTTGAATACAAAAAAGGCTTAATTAATTGCAACGCAGACGCTTTATCCAGATACCCAGTCAATCCAATCCGAGATGTACTCTAAATCCTGACTCAGATACAAACCCGCATAATCCTTCTAACTCTGAAAATATATCTACCAATCCGTCTCCTCACATCGCAACCCGAATTCCATTGGAAATAAAATTCCCTATAAGATCTCCCAACTTCGACGACATTCATGACTTAAATCCTAATATATCTAGTCCTACTGAAACAAACGACGATAATGTACTAGTGACGTGTATGCGCACGTCCCCCCGCACACCGCAGTGTTTGACACTTGTTCCGATTTCTTGTAATGTTAACGACCAGTAATAAACTTACTACGTACTAAGCCGGTTGTTTCCTTTCGAATATATATCAACTACCCATCTCATCTCATATTCTCGACGACTCCTTCTCCAACTTCTCCAAAGCTCTGACAAACAAAAACATGAACAAAAATTACAAACTCATATAATTGAACACAATCAGAGCCTAATGAAAAGCTGCTGTCAAATTATAGAAATTCCATTATCTGTTGACTGTGATGAATCAAATCCATATGTAGAAATAGTGACCTCTATTGAAAATTCAAGTATCCTCATATATTACGAAAAAAACACTTTACTCACACAAACGAATTGAAAATAAAGGAAAAATCTACTATTTTTATTCACCAAGGTTCATTACTTTGATATTATATCTTTACATAATGGAAAGTTGCTTGTGATGTTCCAAAAATCCTATCATTTAACAACACTAATCCTATTTGTAAAATCGAAATCATGACAGAAATCATAAAGGTTCTACTTTCGCAATGTAAAACTAAATTCATACATGGCAATGTAGACATTTGACAAAACCTTGGTCATAATAATTGGATGTTTATCCAAACCCGACCGACTAAAGTAACGATAGAACGTAGCAGTTATGGTAAAGAAGTGATTGCAAGCGGAAGTGGTATTCTATCATTAGAACCACGGTGTGTTGCATTCTATGGAAATATGAAATTATTGGCGATGTTAAATTTAGAAGTCAATCTCCCATATATCAATTCTGACTTTAACCTTATCAATGATAAATGTTGTAACTTAGGAACTTTTAAAAACTCAACCTGGCTACTTCAAACGTAACTATATCTAATATACATTTAGATAATATTGAAAACATAAAAGCTTTTAATGGGGGAGATATTATACCCCTGATTCCTTCCTCTACTTTTGCTGACCAAGCCTGACTCCACTCCTTCCTATCTCAAGCCAGCTTTCATGTTCTTGAACTCTACACATATAGTCAAGTCGGTCTCTGTTTCTCATTCGCGCCGGTCGTATTATTTGTAATTCAATTTGTAAAATTAAAATTTCGTTAGTTATCTTATATATAAAATTTTCGTGTCACAATGTTCGTTCCCGTACTCCTCCGAAACGGCTTGACCGATTCTCATGAAATTTTGTGAGCATATTGAGTAGGTCTGAGAATCGGCCAACATCTATTTTCCATACCCCTAAGTAATAAGGGTTGTTCACCCTTAAAATTTTTTTTTCAATTTTTGGACGAAGTTTTTTGTTTTTATTTTTTTATAATGTGGCATTAAAAAATACATACAACCCTAAATTTTTACTTTTTTATCACCAACCCCTATTTTTTTATAGCCATTTTAGTAATTTAATCATTGTTCATCCCCGGTCGATAACTGATCAATCGTCATTTCATTAGTTATCCCCGCCAGTTGTCTACAGGTGTCACTTCTGACCCAGTAAACAGCACGGAGTAGGGATGAGAACGAAGCCGGTCTCCTGATTCTCTCACACAATAAGACTTCTCTCACTCCCTACACAGTTGTCGGCCATCATTATTGTTTATGCATCAAGTGTAGTAGTAACGTTGACAATTATTATTTTGCTATCTCAGTGTAACTCTCATATTAACTATTAATCATTCCTATTTTATTAATAATAATAAAATTATCAATTTTGAGTGTATTTTGCACGATTAGTTAATCAAGTGATTTTCATAACCTCAAAAGTACTCAACACGTGGCACGAGCTTCCACCAACAACGGCTTTTGTGTTGTAAGTATACTTTTTTTTTATTTATATCGAAAATGTTGTTGGAAACGGTCAAAAAAGATTCGGTGGAATTTAATTTTTATTAAAATTGGGCAAACTTTTTTTTTGTATTCATTTTTTTTTACCATTTCTAACCATATATTTTCGATATGATTATGAAAAATAAAAATTTTCGCTTTTGTAAATCAGTCTAATGTTTACATGAATGTGTGTACAACCAAATATTAAATACATTATAACTAGGGCCAAGATTTTTGCCGTGATTTCATTTTAACATTTTACAATTAATGCTCTAAGTTTTTGACATTACGGCATATATATTTGATCTTATAAAAATGTAATTTTAATTTAATTTTATTAAAAAAATGTAATTTAACAATTAAGATTTTCATAGTTTCCAAAAACGTGAATCAATCATTATGAATCTTTATTTTGAAATATCGATCGAAATATTGGTTGTATGAGAAAATTATATGAGACATTTTTTTTCGTAAAATTTAATTTTTTACAACTTTGGTCAGATTTTTTTTTCATAAAACTTATATTTTTGCTATAATTTCAAACTAATCATTTCAAAACTGCGGCAAAAATCCTGGCCATAGTTATACCTTTAACATTTTTCATCATTAAGTAATTTCATTAATTCTATTTATGTGTGTTTTGTACAGTGAGCAATGACAAGAAAACGCAAAGGGGCTGATTTAAGCCGTAATACAAGTAAATCTCGAAGCTTGGAAAATAGAAGATCCGAAAGAACCGAGGAACAAATTCAGCAACAAAATACTGATGCACGTGTCAGAATGGCGCAATTGGGTCAAGAAGAGTCAGAAGATACACGAGCTGAACGCATTGAAGTAATAAGATTAGAATAACGACAATCACGCCGTTTCACAGTCGATAGACGCAGAACAAATGACCACCAACGACAACAGGTACATCGAGCATTTACATCTGATTCATTCCTGCGTCTAGCATTTCAGTATGAGCCCGATATTGAATATTATGCTCATTCAAAAGTGGTAATTAGTGCTATGGACAAGGAATGTCCGCATTGTCATGCTCTGAAATTCAAAAATGAGCCAGCTGGGATGTGTTGCGCGTCAGGAAAAGTGCAACTACCTGAAATTGAAACACCACCTGAACCATTGAACGGTTTACTTATCGGCACGGATCCAGATACTAACGTGTTCCTGAAGTCAATTCGAACATACAATTCATGCTTTCAAATGACATCGTTCGGAGCAACAGAAATAGTTCGAAATACTAATGCAAATGGTCAACAATACAATTCTAGTTTTTTTGTTTTTTTTTTGAGTCCGATTTTGGTTCTGACAGCGAGTGGTCGCATACACGAGCCAACATCGTTCGTTCATATATTACGAAACTTTATTCGTAATTTCTCTTATTAATTCGTCGTAATTAGTGAAGTGTTCTTACGTGTTTATTTGCATATCGCGTGCTGATAAGGTAAGTGAGTTGCAAATAATCGAAACAGTTCTTTCGCGGTCTCGCGGTAGTTTTTCCGCGTGCTTTTGTAACGGCTTCTTAGAAGCCGTTAACCGTGTAAATCCTTTGTTATAAGGTCGACGGTTGAAACCTAACGGTGTCAACGAAGCCGTCGGAGCGTGCCCCGAGCGCTCGCTGTCTGCCTCTCGTTGGCTAGACAGCACTCTCGGACGGGCCTGGGAATCTTAGCCTTTGTCTATTCACATAGTTAAGCCCCAGGTGTCTCCCGCCCACCTTGCCGATCCTGCACGACTCCATCCCTACGGTGCGTTTGGGCACCGCCTTTATAAAGGCGACTGTCCTCGGCCGTAGGATTGATGGGGCCCCGTAGCTTAGGGTACCTAGGTACACACATCCTGTGCCATTGCACTCAGGCACAAGGTCTTTAGATCGAGCTCAGGAGAGCTCAGTAAACTCATATTTTCCGCCCCCCTGCCCTTCTGGCAGGGAGGTCTTTGAAAATATTAAATATATTTATTTTATATTTTATTTCTTCATATATATATTTATATTCCTTTCTCTATTAATATATATTCTTTTCCTTAAAATTACTTTTCTTTTTATATATATATATACGTAACGGTCTTTACCCCCCCCCCCCCCCCGCCCCCCTGCCCCTCAGGTAGGGAGGTACATATATATCGGTGCGCGTATTCGCATTCCGGTCTATTTATAGATTTAGTTTTATTTTCCTTATCTATTTATAACTTCGTGCAACGGTTTTTACACCGCCGCCCCCCTGCCCCTCAGGTAGGGAGGTATATATAAGTATTTGTTTAGAATATTTATCTATATATATATTTAGTTTGTTTTAGTATTTTATTATATTGTTTATATTATATTATAATTATTTCAACATTATTTTTCTTTTTTTATATTTAAGTATTGCATTATAACACCCCCCCAACCCGCCATCGGAATGGCATTAACAGGTATGGATAGGGAGGATTACGAGCAAATGTCTCGTTTTCTCAAAGGTCATCCGGACCTTTATAGGGTTTACAGGGAGTTGCATCCGGTGCAACCCCAGGTTAGGAAGCCAGTAAAGAACATAAACGCATCGGAAAATTCGATGCGCGTCGCGGTAGGGACCGAAAAAGCAATCGTGGCAGTCGAGCCTTCTGCTCCTGCCATGATTCCGGCTAGGCCTTCCACTCCTCAAAAATTTTCATCCATTAGGGGTGACTTTGAGAGAATGACGTCGTACGCGTTACGACCTGTTCCAGTCCGAGCAAACACGTGCGCGCCGGAGACACCGACCGGCGCTGCGTGCTCGATCAAGCTCTCTAATATGTTCTCGCCGCTGTCGCCGGAAGACAGCAACGATCGCCGTCCGTGCGAAAGGCCGGTCTCACGTGCATCGTGCGTAAGCCCGATCAGCATGGAGGGCGATCAGATCAGCTCGGAAGGGAGCACCACAATGACAGAAAACGACCTCGAGGTCGTTCAATCTCGCAGACGCACAAAGCGTAAGCGAACGAAGCGCCCGGACTCTGACTCGGGCGCCGTGAAGCGCTACGCTATCCCTGATGGTGAGGGCAGCCGTGCGGTCACCCCCGCACCCTCCATCTCCGCGTTCCGATCGCCCCAGGAGTCAGACTCTGACAGTAGGGTATTCTTAAGTCCTGATGGTGAGAGCCATCCGAAAAAGGCACCCGCGCCCCGCGCAGCGCCCGCGTCACACGCCGCGCCCGCGACCCGCGCTACACCCGTGCCCGCGACCCGCGCCACACCCGCGACCGTGACTCGCGCCCCCGCTTCCGGCCCCTCGGGCTCGGCTGGCCAGGCTCAGCCGCAGCAGGGCCGCATTCCACCGCCCGTCATCATCCAGGACAAATCCGCCTGGACCCGAATCTCGGCGGATTTGCACGCTAGGAAAATTCATATTGTCAGTGCGACGAGTACCCCCGCGGGTATTCAAGTCAAAGTTCAGACGTCGCTAACCCATAAAGCGTTAACCGCTTATCTCAGGGATGCTAGGCAACCTTTTTACACCTACACGCTCGAAGAGGAACGCCTCCTTCGAGTTGTTATTCGCAGGGTGCCCAAGGAGCTCCCCCTGCCCGAAGTCGCAGCTTCACTGCGATCTCAGGGATTCCCTGTCCGGGATACATTCAGAATGTATCACCGTTTAAACAAAAAGCCGTACGATATGGTTACGGTACTTCTAGACCGAACGAAGGAGGGAAAGAGTATTTTTTCCCTGAAGTCGGTGTGCGGTTTAACAGGGGTCATCGTAGAACCCCCCCGCAAGTCACATATCCCCTCGCAGTGTCACAACTGCCAAAATTACGGCCACTCAGCCAGTGGCTGCCATCTTCGGCCCAGGTGCGTAAAGTGCTTGGGCGATCACTCCACTAAGGAGTGTACTCGCACCCCTGACACGGCGGCTCCTCCGAGCTGCGTGCTATGCAAAAAGGCGGGTCACCCCGCAAATGATCGCGCGTGTGAGTGTGCGCCTCGCACCAGGCGTCCGCGCCAGCAGAGGCAAAGGCCCGCGCCCAAGGCGCGCGTAGCAGCCTCTCGGCCTGCGCCTCCGCCTCTGACGTCCGCTGAGGCCTATCCGAGCCTCAAGACTCCGGCCAGCGCCTACGCGCCTGCCCCCTCCAAACCCGTGCGTGTCCCTCAGACGGCATGGGAGAAGAAATCTAAGCCGCAAAAGGCTTCTGCTCCTGCTAAGGAGCAGCAACTTCCAGCGGACCTCTTCCAAGGGGAAAGCTTCGCCACTCTGGCGCAAATCCTCAGTAGGCACGCTATTGAGGATATCATCGCGTTTAACGATGCGATCAAACGCTCGTCGGACCCTATGAAACAGTTGGGTATCATTGCCGCTTTCCCTCACATTGCAGCTACTCTGCAGTGTATATATTCAAAAAAATAAATTAAATATTTAGATTTTTAGTTTTTTTTTTTTTTAAATAGTTTTTTAGATTTCAACTGATAGATGGATAAAATCAAACCCCGCGGTTTGACTTTGTCCTTTTTTAATGTTAACGGTTTTACTAAAAATAAAGCCTGTCGCGACCTGTTATCTGACTTCCTTCAGAAGCATCAGATAGATGTGTTTCTGTTACAAGAAACACATCTAAACAACAGTTTCCGCAATCCAACGATTGCCAACTACAGTATAGTAAGAAATGATCGTACCGCAGGCCGAGGCGGCGGCACGATGATTTACTATAAGAGATCTCTCTATTGTACAGAAATAGAGCCACCGAAACTCGATAATTTAGAAGTATCGATTTGTAAAATAGGGATGTCCGGACATCAATCGATACATATAGTGTCCGCGTATCTCAGTCCGAGAAAGAAATTAATTAAAGACGATTTGTTAGCTCTCTTCTCGCTGGGCGGGGCGGTTATAGTGGCCGGCGATCTCAATAGCGGGCACGTTATCTATAACAGTTCGAGGACTTCCGCTAACGGTAGGTCGCTTGCTGTTTTGGAGAACGAGCTCGTGTTCGATGTCATAGCTCCTTCTGAGCCCACTCATTTCCAGACAAACTGTACTCCTACAGTACTGGATGTCGCTCTTCTTCAAGGAATCGCGCTTCCGGTAAGACGTATAGAAGTCTTACATGAACTCGATTCTGACCATCGTCCCGTCATTCTTCAACTAGGTCAACCTGAAGATATCGGGCCCTCCTCCGTCCAAGTGGTTGACTACGCGCATCTCCGGAGATATCTCCGTGATAACATATCTTCTCCCAGTCTAAGTAGGATCCCGGATGAGGTGAAATCCGTCAGCGACGCAGACCTTGCGATCGATTCCTTGGTCGATCACCTGCAGACGGCGGTCAGGGTGTCATCCAAAGAGGTGAAAGCGGCGAACGATCGCCGCTTCGTGCTCCCTGCCGACGTCCGGGTATTGATCACGGAGAAGAACGCGGCGACGCGCGCGCACGATTTATACCCGTCCGAGGAAAATCGCGTTCGCTTACGAGCCCTCCAGAGGGAGGTTAGGAATCGTATCACGGAGATCCGAGATAAAAGATGGGAAGACCTTCTCGAAGGTATTCAACCGTCCCATCTGGCTTTCTGGAATTTAGCCAGAAAGCTAAAATCTATTAATAAAGTCTCCATGCCCCCGTTGCAGAGAGGGTCTGGGGAAACTCCTGCTTTTGAGAGTGTAGAAAAAGCGGAATGCTTAGCCGCTACACTCGAAGAACAATGCTCACCCAATCCGGGTGTATCACTCAGTCATCTGGCGGAAGTGGAATCCAAAGTAGAGTCACTTCTGTCCTCTTCACCCGAGGCCTCGTTAGACCCTGTCACGTCTGACGAGGTTCGGTTAACCATTAAAGGCCTTAAGCCTAAAAAATCTCCCGGTCCGGATGGTATCAGGAATGAAGTTTTGAAACTTCTTCCTGACCAGCTCATCGCTCTTCTGGTTTGCATCTTCAATGCGGCCATACTTCATTGTCACTTTCCAGCTGTTTGGAAAAGGGCAACAGTCATAGGCATTCATAAGCCTGGCAAAAAGTCAAATCTGCCAGAGAGTTATAGACCCATTAGCCTCTTGAACACTCTAGGCAAGGTATTCGAGAAACTCCTTATGAGTCGTCTCCTCAAGGTAGTTGAGGATAAAAAGATCATTCCGGAAGCACAGTTCGGCTTTCGAGCCAGACACTCGTGCACGGACCAAGTGCTTCGCCTCACGGAGCACATCAAAGCCAACTTTGTTAAATCAAAGTTTCCCAACTCTCCCTACCGCACTGTCGCGGTCTTTTTCGATGTCGCTAAAGCCTTCGATAAGGTATGGCATGCCGGGCTCATCTATAAATTACACCAGTTCGGAATACCGGACAGGTTAATTTTTATTCTAAAAAGATACCTCGACGACCGCTCCTTTTGCTATAGAGTGGAAGGAGCCCTCTCTTCTGAGCATCCTGTTCGAGCAGGAGTTCCCCAAGGTTCCATTCTGGCACCCTTTTTATTCAACCTGTACATCAGCGACCTCCCGAAGCTGGAGGATAAAGTCCACTACGGACTCTACGCTGATGACACAGTGATTTTCACATCCGATAGGAGGAAAATAGATATCATCCGTCGTACCCAAAGGGCGATGGACACGTTCGGAGAATGGTGCGTCAAATGGCGTATTGCACTCAATCCGGATAAGACTGCAGCCATTCTTTTCCAACCGAACCTCCCTAAGAAAGTGCTCAGCAAAAACCTCTCCTTATACGGTAAGGATATTCAGTGGGCTTCCGAAATCAAGTATCTCGGAGTCACTTTAGATAGGAGACTCAGTTTCATTCCCCACATTAGGAAAGCCACAAAGAAAGCCCTCATGATTATGGCTCAATTGCGTCCTATGTATACTGGACCGAAAATGTCCCTACGTAATAAAATGACCCTTTATAAAATGTGCGTAAGACCTATTCTTACGTACGGCTGTCCCGCATTCGCCCATAGTTCGAAATATTCCTTGAACAAACTTCAAGTTGTTCAAAATAAATATATTCGTAGGTCGGTCTGTGCTCTCGATACCATGAGAAACACAGACCTACATAAAGATCTTGAACTCCCGTCCATAGAAGGGTATATCCGGACCCTTTCGAAAATACATTTTGAGAAAGCTGAAGCACACTCAAATTCGCTCATTAAGGCTTCCGTCTCTTACGTTCCCACGCCTAATGAGCAGTTGTCTAATATAAAATTCTGTCGACGTCGGCCACGTAACATCTTCCTCGACCCACCCGATAAAATATCTAGTCAAAATAATGACTACCCAATAATTAAACGCACGCACGCACGCGCTAATCCGCGAAACCGTCGTCCTCGCCGCCGAGGGCGGGCGGTTAACTTCGCTCCCGCACACCCGCCGCGGCCTCCTTCGGCGGACGCTCGAGCCTAGGTCGATCCTCCGGAATGGAGCCCTCGAGCTAACCCGCTCGCGCGATACAGTGACACTTCACACTCACTGAACCCACATCATCACACTGCATGTCACATTCGTGCACACTCACACGGTACGTACACGGTTCTGTGAGGGACCGCCCGTGGTCCTGAATGTGGTTCGGCCTTTTCTGTTTTGATTTATATTTATTATATATAAATTTTCTTTTCAGTTAATTCATATAATTTCAGTGTGTCATTGCCTTCTTCTCGGTTCTCTGGGTTCGATTCGATTCATTAGGTTAGATACTCGCGTCTTTCGTTAGATAGGTAGGAAGGACGCACAGTACAATCCTGTCTCGCCGCGTTGCACAGTACAATCCAAAATAAGAGTTTTATCAGATCCTTAAGAGGATCAGTTAGTTTAGACTTTTTCTTTTTTACATTTTATAATATTCGCTTAGTAATAGCTAGTACCGCGCTCGTTCTCGTTCGCGAATCGGCAACAGCCCAAGCCGAGGTTCGGTCACTAGTGACACCCTTGTGCGAGTTGCCCCGCGGGTTTGAGCGCCTTCCGCGCTCGCCCCACTAGTTCAGGTGAAGCTGTAAAAGCCCCTAAGGCTAACAGTGTAGGTCCTTTCGAAAAAAAAAAAAAAAAAAAAATACAATTCTACATTCAAAATCAGAGGCCAAGTTTATCATAAAATGGGATTTATCAAAAAAATAACATCACTGCTGCCAATGCCAAATGAACCACATAAATTTTTACAAATCTACTTCATGGGCGGCGAGGATTCCGGAAGCGCACTTGCCAATCGCGTGAATGCACGTTGTGATTATACTAACCTAGATTCATTTTATGCCAGACTAGGCTTGGGTAAAAAATATCGATATATCAAAATATCGATATTTTATCAGAAAATAATCGATTTAAATCAGCGAAATTTTTTTCCCGCGATATATCGACTTTCGATATTTATTTTTAGATATCAAAATCGATATATTTTTTAAAGTACTGCTGTCTGCTTTTGCGTCACATCATGTATTTGACTTTTTACAAATCTGATGTCTTAAATTTAGAAAAAGAGTAAATAGGCAGTGCAGTAAAACACAAATAAAAATTACAGTCTATGATCTGCTTGTCTATGACAATGACACTGCTTGTTGGTTTGGTTGGTATCACTGCGCTTACTGCGTGTGTGTGTTGGTACGTACGTTGTTTATTGTGCTGCGAGTAAGCTTAGCGTAGCTCATTGTTATTTTTTGTGGGAATTGTGTTAATCTGTTAATGATAAAAAGTCATGTCTGCTGTATGGAAGTTCTTTAAAAAAAAGGGAACAACGAACCTGTTTCTTGCAACTTGTGCGGCAAAACGTATAAAACTTGTGGAAACACAACAAATTTGGCAACACATTTAAAAGTGAAGCACCATTATGCTTATTTGCAAATGGTAAACATACAAAATTCATCGAAAACCGAAAAGTTTAGGAATGATACTATAGATGTTGCGTCGGTAAGCTTTGATGACACCAGCGTTGATGTAAGTCTCAAAAGATCCAAATTAAAATTGCAATAGTTAGTCAACTTTGAATATAGGTTATGAAATTATTTTTGTTCTGTTGATTATTGTTAGGTTACTCTTCCAAGACCAAGTACGGATACGAATACATCTAATGACGATTTCCAAATACAAGAAATTAGAGAAAATTCTGCACATTCTCCAAAAAACCAAAAAACAAAAATAAGAGAAATAATGAGGCATTTTTAAAGTATTGATAGTATATTATGGAAGGGGCATATGGGCAAGACGGAAACTTGCATTTTAGGGCAAGTTGGAATAGTTTTCCATCTTGCTTGCGCACTCATATTGATTTTTGTTTTCAATTTCTGTAACTAATATTGTTGTTTTTTATTGTTTTTAGATGGTGAACAAGTATATAAGGAAAAGCAACAAAGGTTCTTGGACTGAAGAAACGATGCAGATGGCGATGAACGAAGCTAAAACTACATCAATAAGCTCGGCATCAAAAAAATATGGAAATCTAACCGGAACTTTACATCGTCATATTAAAAAAGGGGACTCGTCCAAAAACCTAGGAAGGTTTAATAAACCTGTTTTTTTTTTCAAAAGAACTGGAGCGGAAAATTTCTTGCAATTGAACGTGATATGCTTTTTTATGGTTTAACAAAGCAAAGTCTACAACAATTAGCTTATGAGGTAGCGAAACTAAATAATATATCGCATCCTATTACATGTGAAAAAGCTGGGAAAGCATGGTATGATGGTTTTATGAAAAGACATCCCCAACTAACATACAGGACACCGGAACCAACAGCTTTAGCTCGTTGTTCTGCTTTTAATCGAACACAAGTAAATAATCGGTTCTATGATAACCTGTGAAGCGTTATATCTCAAGGTAGCTTTCTGTCACGACCAGATGACATCTATAATATGGATGAGACTGGTGTCAAGACCAGTGCTTCCAAACCTCCAAGAGTTATTTCTATAAAAGGTAAAAAACAAGTAGGAGTTATAGCAACAGCAAAAAAGGGCAACTTACCATAGTAATCTGTGCTTGCAGCGCAACTGGTCGATTCATCCCACCTTGTTTTATATTTGGACAAAGAAAAAGAATGAATGAACGCCTTTTAGATGGAGCTCCTAATGGTTCTCAAGCTTGGGTTTCAGATTCTGGTTGGATAACTAACAGCACTTTCAACAACTGGCTACAAATTTTTATTGATAGAACAAGACCAACAGATGACAGGCCAGTTTTATTAATTCTAGACAATCACACTACTCATCAAAACTTGGAAGCATTGAATTTAGCTCGACAAAAGCATGTAATTATGGTCAGTATTCCCCCCCATACGAGCCATAAGCTACAACCATTGAACGTGGCTGTTTACCGTTCATTCAAAGCGGCTTTTGAGCAAGCCCTAGACACTTTCCAAAAGAATCATCCTGGAAGAAGAGTAAATCAGGTTGATATAGGTAGACTTGTCTGCATTGCCTATGAAAAAAGTGCTTATATACAAAATGCTACCAGTGGGTTCAGAAAGGCTGGTATCTTCCCATACAATAGACATTTGTTTGCAGATTTCGATTTTGCACCGGCCACTGTTTATGAAAACGCTGTAGTTATTGAAGGAGAATCAAATTTCACTGTGACTGATGAAGGAGATAAAAATAAAGAACCTGATATTACGGGAGACTCAACTTTAAATAACGATAATGCTCCAGTAAATAATAATCTATGTGCTGTCATCAATGATTCTGTTGATAACAACAATACTGAGGAACCACCCGTTGTGAACTACAGTGAGGAAAAGCAGAAAGAGGAAGAGCAACTTAATTTTAATGATAAACAGAATGAAATTACTGAACATAATATGCTTGAAACTCGTTTCCGTGTTGTTGGTATGAGCTGGGATTAACCATCCACCACTATATTTCTCCAATTAAAATTCTTCCAACATCAAAAGTTACTTCTACTATAAAGCAGCGGAAAGTTAGATGTCAAAAGTCAGAAATCTTAACCAGTTCGCCATTCAAAAACGCTATTGAAATGAAAAATAAGATGAAAGCGAAACCAAATTTAGTATTAAATCGGGCCATTAAAAGCAAGGAAAATAAAAACAAGGAATTAAGAACCTACAGGAATAAAGGGAAAGGCAAAGGAAAATGTAAAGAAAAACGAAAAAAAAAACAGAAAAAGAAAAAAAGATTGTACAAAATTTAGAACAGGACTCACAAAATGATGTGTTCTGTGTATTATGTGGAGAACTTTGTATGGAACCGCCCTCAGAGGACTGGGTACAATGTCCAGTATGTAATGATTGGGCTCATGAATTGTGTACCGATCCGGAAGATGGTAGTTTTATGAGTGTAAACTGTAGTAATATGTAGTAATTTTCTTTAACTGTATAAGATCTCATTCAAGACTGATTAAAATAAAAGTTTTATATTACGTAGTTTTATTTTTTTATACATCATAAAGTTAAGCCTTCCATATTGCCCTCCGTTCCCCTAAAGTTGTAACGATGGTATCAACTTTCGTAGGAGAAATGCCCAAGCCACAAGTTCGACCTCATGACAAAACTAATAAAAGATACATCAACATTGATCGGCCCAATATTGTTAGTGAATACAATCGATATATGGGTGGTGTAGATTTAGTAGACAGCATCATGGGCTATTACAAAATTTTGATGCGAAGTAAAAGATGGCAAGTACGAGTATTTTACCATCTATTAGACTTTACAGTGGCAAATGCGTAGCTTTTATATCGGCGAGTAAAATCTTCTAAGCCTTAAAACCTTGAAAAGGATATCTCTTCACCAGATTTTCGCCTCGAAGTAGCCGAAACTGTATGCAAACTTGGGAACAAAACAGCAATCAAGAAACGCAAACCGACAGAAATTGATATCCAGGACAAAAAGCATAAAGGTCCTGCGCAGCATACTCCTCCGATTGCAGTGCGTCAAGATCAAGTCGGGCACTAGCCGGTTTGGTCAGAAAATAGGATCAGGTGCAAGTTTTCTAAATGCACAGGTGTCTCTCATACTTTATGTGAGAAATGTGGTGTGGCTCTTTACTATAATAAGAAAAATAATTGCTTCAAAGAGTTCCACACCACATAGAACAATATGATACTATTGTCTCAATGTCACAAATATGTCACAATCCCTACTTTTCGAAATAAATAAATAAACAAATAATAAAATACAATAATTTTCTGAAAAATACGTGTTTCATTTTAGTTAAATATAAGCCCTTAAACGTAAATTATTTTAAAATTTACGGTTATGAGTTACAAGAGGCTAAAAGAAAATGGCTCTTAAATACTGGTAAAAAATTGCTGTTATTCATACGGCAAATTATGATATTCCACAAACGACAGCAGTTAAAATCCAATATCTGCCCGCCAATACGACATCAAAAATACAGCCTATGGATCAAGGCATCATTAAAAACTTTAAATCATTGTATAGGAAAAAAGTCATCAAGAACATGTTGGATATGGAAAAAGAAAAGAATTGTTTTATAGATGTATTGTAAAGTCATGAGAATGCTAACGAATCATGTTGAAATTTATTTATATACACACTGTTTGTTTTTCTTTGCCATCAGTTTAAGTAATATTTCTCTTCAACCTCCAGCAGAATGGAATACAGTGATTTCTGAATCAGGAATACGTTTTGAGGACTTCGTTATGTGCTGTTATACCCAACCCATTTACCCAAATGTACCAACCTTTCTCTAATACCACATAACCATATCCTTTTCTAGAATTTAGCCTCAGCACTTTTCTCAGTCCTTTCACCATCTTGGGTACCACCCTGCAGTTGATTCTCAGACTCGGTCCATGACACTTAAAGCTTATAATTGGTATATTAATTCAGTGTTTAATAAATATATATTATACGTGTAACAAATCTATTCTTTATTTCATAGTTAGGGTTTAACGTTTTAGTCATAATTTGACTTGATCTTAGATGTCGATACGGCCCAAGTTCGTAGACACCCTAAACCTGTGAAGGGGCTGGCACTCAAGTACAACTGCCGAAACACATCTATTGGTAATTAGCGGCAGATTTTCAACTTGAGTATGGTAGCTAACCGGCGGGCGTTAGAAAAAGTCCTACCGCCATGCTATGGTTTCCTCGCGATGATTTGTTAGTGGATTCGAACTCACGCCCCTCGACACAGAGTCCGTACACACTACCGCTGAGCTATCATCGCTTCAAAAAGGGATTACATAGACTCGTATAACAATGTGACGACGAAGTAGTTTTACTGACGGAACATTATCTGATGACAAATTATCGATTCACTTGCTCGAAAAATCGAAACGAATGATTTAGATGACATAGAAAACACGAATACACCGCCCGCACCTTGAGGTTCTTTTAAAGAGGGAGGAATAGCTTTGAATACTTTTCGTAATGTAAAACAAAGCAGCAACACGGAAAAATAATAAAATTCTGCTTTTTTACCTTAGAAAATGCTATAGATAGAGTACATGCGAATTATTTTATGCAATCAAAAAAACTGACGATTTTTAATACATTTTTAAATATATAGACATACTGATTAGTATTATTTTTCAAAAAATACATAAAATTACGTATCATTAAACTTTTGCAAAAAAAAAATGTATTTTACCTATATTAGTAGGATTTTTATTTATTTCATCTCTCTAACTCAAAACTAGTGGGATTAAATTGTAACCTTTACAATCGAATGTTTCCTAACAAAATTCTCTTAAGTCAAATCCTTCACAAGTCGAAAACTCTATAACTCGATTTTTTTTGCATCTTCCTTGATGATCGACTGAACGAGGTTCTACTGTATTATAATAAAATAATTTCAAATTCGATATTAACACATTTCAGAGATTCCATCACAATTGATACACCTGAATCTCAACATCCATAGAATATTAATGAAAACTAAAAAGCCATCAAACTCAAGCCATCAAACGGTTTTATTTACATTACTAGCTAAGTCCCGCGGCGTTACCTGCTGTTTGATAGAAAACTGTCGAGCCGTTAAGTTTGGAAAGTTTTTAAATAAAAAGCAGCCTACATGTTAATCCAGAGTCTCGGCTACTTCTATACGAAATTTCATTAAGATCGGTCAATCCTTTTGAGCGTGAAGAAGTAACAAACAAATAAACTTTTACCTTATTAATAGGAAGTAGGATATTAGTAGGAATAGGATTACAGAAAACCAAAAACAGAAGAAGTATGGCCGTGCATAATAAACTGAACGAACTCATTGCTTGTAAGGCACCAACACTATATAGTTAACAACATGCATGAGAACATATTAAAAAACGTTTTTTCCTTCCACTATACAAGAAAAAAAAACTCTCCAACTGTCTTATCTATACACAATTGTATGCTTACACTTCTAAAGACACGAAAATTATTACACAAATCCTGTTTTGTTATATACCTACATACGCAAGTAGACATCTTCTAGTCATGTTTTTCCATATAGTCTTATTATGCAATATATATAGAAAAATATGAATTTCCTACAAAACTGTACCTAAAAATTTTGTCAAACTTGACACGGGCAGAACCGTGGACACAGCAATAGCTATTTTAAAAGGCAGACTTTCAACTCAGTTTCGTTTTCAACTTAATGGACGGTAGAGCTTTTGTTGATTCTTAAACTATACTTATACTGTAAAGCGCAATAGTTTGTTTGTTTGAAAGCGCAAATATGCGAAATCATTATTTTTTTTAATTTTGTTTTTATATTTAATAGGGCAATCGAATATTGAAATATTAAAGTTCCAAAAAAGGGAAAACTGTCCTTAAATCTTTTTTTAGTTCGACGCGGACAAAGCCGCGGGCAGAGGTACTGTATCGCATAATTATTAATTCTGTCATAGCTATATCTGTATGAACCTGTTTTGTGCAATATAGGTGGCACTTTACATTTACAGCTTAGTTATTTACACACAAGTGATATGGTTTAGAAAAAATAGCATGTACTATTAATTCTGACATGGCAAAAGCATTTTCTGGGAAGCTATATCAAGAGTGCTTGTTAATTCAACGATGTGAACAGGTGCCAAGTTAGCGAAGAACATGAAAAATTAGCACAAATATATCAATATCATTGGTACATTGTAAACAGCAGAATAAAGACAAGCTTTACATTCTTGAAGAATGCGATGCAAACTTAAAATTAAAGGCAGATTTTATAATATAAATACAATTAGATGTGTCTGACTTCCCGTCACTAAAACTATATAAAGCGATAGCCTTGTGTTTTATGGTTGAATACAGTTATAGGGGGGTAGTTTATAACGCCAATTAGTATAAAGAGTGGCTCGGTGGGCAGTCTAAGCTTGGCGCTTGAAGCGTATTCATCGTATGTAGCTGGAACATTACCGAAGGGACGTAAGATTTATATTTCTTTAATATTAATATAATATTTTCTTTTCATTATCCGGAATGGTTTATACATGGTGGAGTGAGGAACGAGCGGTGAGAGTGAGTGTTGACGATCGTCGACAAAGGAGGGCCCCTCAAACCTACATCTAATCTGCAGTGTCATCAATGGCATTGCCCTGTCTATAACGTTTCACATAAGTACAAAAATCTATAAAGTATAGTATTAATAAGTTTATGACATAGTGTCAAATTATAACTAGTATCGGTACAGCATTCTATATAGAAATAGTTTATATAAAATCTGCAGTGTTGTCAATAACATTAAATCCATAAAGTATTAGTATTCATAAGTTTATCATATAAGTTGCTGGATAATATTGTTTTTCCTGATGAAAACTTGATTTTAAGAGATAACACCCAAAAATGAAACAAATATGTTAACCTATAAAAATGATGTATAGCAAAATAAAGTTTATGACTTCGCGTTAGAAGATTGATTCGTAAATAAAAATAAAAATAAAACCTACATCTGTGTCGCAAGTCTCGGACACTCTCGTGTTATCGTCTCTCTGCCACAATGATTGAGTTTACCGATGTACCCGACACCCTTACGGTGAATCCGTACTTTGCTAAGAAGTTCGTATTTCATCCTGAGATTATTACTGATACGATTATCAATGTCACCTCAAAAACTACTCGCCACATTTTATCTTAAGAATACATATTCAACTTTTTCAATACTTTTAGTACATACACAAAACACACGTAAATATATGAAAAGGGGATTCGTTTCCAAATTAGCAAAAAACAGAAAATATTGAAACAAATATATCATTATCATTGTTATATTGTAAACAATTAAACGAAAACATAATCTCTACTTTCTCAACCTATGCAATAATACCCTTAAAGGCAATTTTTTTTCAGTATACATATTAAACTTTCAGTAAATAGACAAAAACACATACATATTATGGTGGAAAAAGAGGTCCCTTATGAAGACAAGGAAAACTGGAGATATTGAGGAAAATATATCATAATCATTGTTATATTGTATATAATATTGTAAAGAAAGGACGAAAGCATAATCTCTACCTTCTTAACATGACATACATTATAGTTTAAGGAATATTTTTTTCAATAAAGACTTATAAATTATTTTTTTCAATATACTTGAAACTTTAATATTTTTTAGTACATATACATGACCATACACATTTAGTTTACATATTATGTACCTACATCATTACAAGAGACTACCCACTTTTTAATAGCAGCAATAATCTTCAACGAAGAGGTTTTGTTGTATATGGCCATACTCTCACCTGATCTTAAGTGACGATACGGCCCAAATTGTTGCACACGCTAAACCTGTGGAGGTACTGGTTCTCAAGTGCAACTGCTGAAACAAGGTATTATTGGTAGTTAGCGGCAGATTTTCAACTTAAGGGTGGTAGCTAACCAGATGGGCATTAGAAAAGGCTCTACCACCATGATATGGTTTCCTCACAATGTTTTCCTATACCGAAAGCTCAAGTTCATTGTTGATGGATTCGAACTCACGTCCCTTGAGGCAGAGTCTGTTTACACTACCACTGAACTATAATCACTTAGAAAATGTTGTTAGTAACTGAATTAGGACATAAACTTTCTTAATGTTGCATACCTTACAACTAAAGGCAAATTTTTTCAATATAGAATAATACATTTTTAAATATGCATAGAATTTAGTATTTTTAGTAAATATACATTATCTATATATTTTGGTGAAGTGTTTCAGTACCTAATTTCTTAGTTCTCATGGGGATCTTTTATTAATCTTTATTTAGTTAAGCATTTGACTGCAATCACTCTTGATGTTTAGTTATTATATGGTTCGAGATATAACATGTTGAAGCTAATGGGGAACCCGGTAACAGATTTACAACCTGCAAAATGTAGGCCGCCAGGTGGGCTTTAGAAAATAAAATTTAACTAACAGTGATGACATTGGTGATACAGACTGAATCTGCGGTGTTGTCATGTCAGCTATTTCATATACTTCTTCGCCTTTTCGAAGGCTCCACTGTCGAAGTTGCAGAGGACTCTGTGGTTGAACAATCATGAGCACTGAAGATTAGTCCTATGTGGTTCTGTAATAAAAATACGTGTTTCTTTTATTATAGTTTATGTTTTTGGAATTACCGTTAAAGATGGTGGTCACTCTAGGCCTTGTGAAGAGACTGGCTCTCAAGTGCAACTACCGGAACACACTGGAACATATTTAGTGGCATATTTTCTACTTAAGAGTGGTTTCTTATTACTATCTTGTGTTTTTTTATTACTATCTAAAGTAAACCGTTCCAAGAAATTTTCTTTAACCATAAACTTTACATGATCTAACTATGACTGCAGACACAAAACCTATTGGGTCATTATTTTTTTAGGTATAACTAAATATTTCTTTCTCAGAAGGAAATTTATTATGAAATGGTTCTGGACGTGATAAAATTTGCACGAGCTTGAGCTTTCGGCGAAGAAAAACATTGTGAGGAAACTATTTCATGGTGTTAGAGCTTTACTGCCTCCCGCCTGGCTAGCTACCGTCCTCAAGTTGAAAAGCTGCTGCCAAATACTAATAGGTGTGTTCCCGCAGTTGCACTTGAGAGCCAGTTCCTACCAAGGTTTAGCATGTCTACCAATTTGGGCCGTACCGTCACTTAAGACCAGGCGAGATCATTGCCATAATGCTTAATCTTAACTATCCAAAAATGAAAATAGAACAATCTTTTGAAACAGTAGAAGTTAAACCTAACGTTTTAATACAATAATTATTATCCTTTTGAAAATCTAATTCATCAAATTGCTGTTTGTTTATAGATACATCAGCTAAGACTTGTGCAGAATTAGAAGTCCATTTATGAGTTTCAAAGCCACCTAGAGCCAGTAGTTACATCAGTTAACATAACTCTATTTAGCCTTGATTTAAATATGTAAAACAGAGTGTGAAAAGCAAGAATCATCAACATAGGTACAGTTATTTAGGATTAGTGAAGCTAAAAGAAATTAATTGTTGATGTTTTTGCAAGCTCGTATAAACACTTAGTAGAAAGACCCTTTTGCCCATAAGTGACAGTATCTAATTGTATATATTTTAAAGATTCAGATCGATTGCTTCTCCACAAAATGTTTTGAAGAGAGACGTACGAAGGATTTAACCAAATACAATGTAACATCCATCTAATATCAGTAGTAAATGTGTGTTTACTGATGCGAAATAAAAGCATTATATAAAATAAATCTTTTTGTAGTATATAGTTCTATTAAGTATGAAATAGAATAGAATATTTTTTTATCAGTTAGCATTAAAGCACCAAACACTACTTGCATTCTTGTGCCCTTGCTTTGTTCATTGGTGACATTGTGTGCAACAAAACACACAGGTTTATTATTTGAATATAATTACTTGAAATCTATATAATGTGTATGACCTAACAGTACTTATTCATCAATAATTTTTTTATAGTCAGTAAACAAATTTATATTTTTATGAAACTATTTCTCTAAACTAAGGAATTTAAATTATGCAGATTCAAAGGCATTTCCAATGTTTTCAAAGGTATTTCATCAACTAGCAACTTTAATGGAACTTGAAATGTATTATTTGTTAATTTGTGGGAATTTTTAAATATTTGATCAAATAATTGATCTTCTGAAATGTCTTCACAGAACTTTTGTGGAATACTTTCAGTTTACCAAAAGTCTTGTAACATATTATTTAATATTGTATCTGAATTAAGACATAAAAGGGAAACCTTTTTAGCCTATGGTTGGTTCGGTAAGCCCCAGCTACTATTGTCTCAAACTTTGTTTCAATGAAGTGCAGTTGCAGATGATAAGTTTTGCAATATTCTCAGTTTGCTGAGAAGCTAATTGGCTCGGAGAGAACTGTAGCTCTGGCTGCTTCTCCATCATTAGCACCTGGAAAAATATGTCAGCACCTAGCAGCAAATTCATCTCAGATGGAATATTAAAGTTTTTATCTGCTAATTCCAAATGTAAGGGAATATTCAAAGTAGTAAGATGTATTTTATATTAAAGAAGCAGGCATGTTATTCTATTGAGTACATGATGATTAACAATGACTGCATGGAGTGATAAGGGAATGAAATTCCAATGGTACTTTAAATCATTGGAAGTACATTGCTGACGGCATTACTTGCTAGGTTAGACCTTGAAAGTCAATCACCTATGTTGTCACTAACTATACCTGTGAAGCTGAATCAAGTACTGTCTTAATGTGTACCTCTCTGCCTTACTGTGAATAGACTTTAACCTTGATCATTTGAAGTAAAACCTAGTTAGCATTTACATTTGAGATCAGAATGACAGAAAATTCACATGATGCATCAGAATGTATTAAAGTATAATGATTATTTCGGCAAACAGCATACCTAAAGTAGTACTTACATTTTCCCTGATGTGTATTTAAGCAAATTCAAAGTGTTTATTTTAACAGAAGTCTATTCTGCTTGTAGTGTGCAGCATTTTATAATTGTCACAAAAACACAATTTATTTGTAGGTAATTAACAATATAAGTATTTCTTACCTCCAGAAACTGCTGACACATTCATGACTATCTGCAGCTTGGCAGCATGTGTTACTGTAGTAGATTCAGTGTTTACCATGGCTAAGGCTCATTTCTCCAAAAATGGTAAAAACTCAGTGACTTTTGGCTCTGGTAAATCATTCCGATCCAACTGGTAGGCTCTTGCAGTGTAGGAATCTAGTTTATACAACAAAATACATAATATAATAGGGTACCAAGTCTGTATTTCTATACCTAAATATTTTAATGAGGCTAGACATTTGTTTTACTTTTGATACCAATTCCTTAATATTAATTGGGTCTGGTTTGACCTAAAAATTTATGTCAAGCAAAGATTTAATGAACACTTTTACAATTTTAGACTTGTGATTGTAATATTCAAAACCTGAAGTGTTTCTTCATAACTTTTATTACTAAGATGTAGGTTTTTTTAAAATCAAAAGTCACTTTATGTAAAAATTAACGTATATAATATAGTTTTTCGAATGTTATCTAATGATTTATTGTTGTGTATTAAAACAAAATAAATTTTAATGGACGGAATGTAATCATAATATTTGCCTCTAAAGTTTGGTATTTGTATTGTAAGTTTATCTTTACAATAGTTTAATTCGCCACAGTTCGACGACAATTTTTTTTTTAATTTCCTCATTAGGTATTTTCAGAATTTGGAAATATTTCATCTGTATTTAACTTACATTCACGTTGTCGTTGTCGTCTAAGCCGCATATTGTTTTGTTGCACAGTTGTACGTACTCAGCAAAAAACTATACATTATGAGCACGCATAGTTTGTAAAGAACATAAACTTGTCAATTCCACATCTTGGCTATTTGAAATCAAATTATACAAACACGCAAACGATGCTCTAATATAAGCTCTCGTAGCTCTTATTGATATTAACAAATTTACATCTATCACTAAACACTTTAATTGAACGACACAAATTATAGGAAACAAGAGTTAGTAACAAAAATTATAAGTTTTACAACTACGTACAACGTGCACTAACTAAAATAGCTACCTCAAACTTGCTCAAACTTAAAAACGTTACATATTATTTTTTACTACTAAAATTACCAAAACAACTATTAAAAAGTTATATAGCGCGAATTTATTGGTCTATAGGTTTGAAGTATTTTCTTATCTATTATTTTTACAATGTTGTTATTCCTATTGTATTTGCATTTCACTCACACTAAAGTTCACAATATGCTGTCCTTGTCTTGATGACACTCGAAAATTTGGAAGTCTGTAATGCTGTGATGTTGGTACAAGAAGTTGCCATTATTTCTGCTTCTCTTTTTTTTTTTCGCAACTCATTCCTCTTTATTGTCTATGACTGCCATTACCAAGTGATAGGGTTCGGTAATTTTAGGCAGATGCCGCGAATAGGCACGTAAATGATGAAGTGGCAATATATAATATATATAACATGAGACATTTACAATGATATTTAAGAAATTTTACTAATAATGTAATATAACTTTATTGCTAAGAGATAGGATAGATGACAGGTCACAAGGAAGAAAAGCCTTATAATTACATAAAATATCATACAGTGGTAAAGATTTATATAGAGAACAGTTAAAAAGAATAGGCGTGATTTTACCCTCTTTCAGACCACACTCACAGGTAGCTGTATCTCTAATTCTTTATTTGTTTAGGTGGACTGACGAAGCGCCTTGAAAAGCAGCTAGTATTGGCCATTTTTCAGCACTTTCATTGCTCGGGATACCTGAATGCCCAAGAATATAAATATAACTCTAAACTTCGAAATTTCTTGGGAATTGTAGATTGAAATTAAACCAATACGTTGACCTGAAAACAAAGTTTTTATTTTAGTCCTTAGATACATACATATAATACTAATTACAAGGTTTGAACTCAACAATAATATCTTAACTGAAAACAAAGAAACGACATTTAAAGTATAATTTCTAAACTGTCAATTCCTTATTTATAGAAATCCAAATTTTATAACCTCAATTACGGTTAGTTGTGAATTCCAAACAAACTACTTTATCAATAGAGTTAGCGTCATTACGTTACAGCGCCATCTATCAAGTACATGACCACTGTTTTAAGCGCCCGAAACGCGCTGTACAATTTAAAGAAATAATTAAAGTTTATTTACACATATTTTGAAATCATTTATATATCATAAAAGACAAATAACGCCGTAAGTTAACCTAACTTTGAATAATTTTATTTTATACGTATTCAATAAATAGATACATTCTCTTATATAGTTTTTAAGACAATAGGTTACATTCGAATTTTCTATATATGAAGTTGATTGCTAGGTTTGTCTTCTAAATAAAACGATTTGTACTCTTCAGTATTGTGATTTGGAATCATTTCTTCTGAAATCTTCTCGACGATGAAGAATGAGGTGAGTTTTCGTGAGGTTTTGGAATTAATGTCCACGCTGTTTGAAGGTACGAACTAAAAACAAAAAAATAACATATTATTCTTCTGTTGATAATAAAGAATAAGAGCTAAGTAATTTATGTCTTAAATAAAAAAATCTTTAGTAACTTTGATTAGCTTAAAATGTAGGTTTTATTACATTCGCTCTATTAAACAAAAAAACATGCAAATGGGAAAAGTATATTTTTATCGATATGTAAACCTAATACACTTATACTAACATTTCAGGCCAATTTCACTTTTTGACACGTTTGAGTTAATTAAGTAGGATTATCAGTAATGCAGAAAAATAGAAAAACATTAAATACGTAAAAATATATCTTAAATTCTGAGGCTGTTTAACTGAAAACTGTCAAAAAGTGAGACTGAAGCCTTTGCTTTTTTATGCAGGTAAATTTCCAACTTTATAATGGTAGCTACTGGCCAGGCGGGCATTAGTAAAAATCCTACAACCCGCTGCGGTTTCATAACGATGTTTACCTTCACCGAAAACGGAAGATCATTGCAAGTGGATTCGAGCTCACGTTCCTTGATGTGGCATCCGTATACACTACCTAATGAGCTATCATCGCTTCAGTCCGTAACATAGTTTAGACGTATAGTATAGCATAGTTTAATGCCGCTCCTGATATTAAAAGTATACTGTCAGTTTCCTCGTACATTACCGTATCGCTACGTGCACATTAACGTGCCAATTGTTTAGCTAAATATTATAAAGACAACGCAGATTGAGTGTAATGCAACGTTTTTCTTCAACGTACCATCAGGCCTATTCTAAGATTGACAACCCATCTCTTCGTTGTAGACAATGCGGTAAGGATAAGTGATATTGTCGTAATTATTCACCTGAACTGTATCTGGTCCACGTTTTCTCCTCAAGTAGTTGAAGCAGCAGGATCTGAAGCGTCTCGTGCCGCAAGCAGGAGCGCAATCCCTCCCGCAGGAGTCGCAGGAGAGTCTCGCCGCACACAATGTGGTCACTGAGAAATGATGTTCACAAAACTAACATAACATTCATATAACTTGAGCTGGTAGTGCAATAAGTGATTTTATTTATTATAATACATCCAAGTGACGTCACTGTATGTAATCGTCAGAGCAGTACGATTCTAAAATAACGACAACTGATAAAAGATTAGTAATATGTATTGAAAGTTACAGGACATACACTAAACATCAAATCAGGTTGGATCAAAAGAGCGTCACTGTGGTTCAGTCGACTACAGATCCCTACCGGTTTTCCTTTAATACATTATAGATAGTCTTTGGTCACAATCTCACCTGGTGTTAAGTAACAGTGTGGTCCTAGTCAGTGAACACGCTAAGCCGAGTAGACTGACTCACAAGTACAACTACCGGAACACACCTATAGGTATTTAGTGGCAAATGTTCTTGCTTAGGGCAATTTTCTCAGGTAACATATCTCGTACTGCGACGCGCCTATTCTTGTCACTGTCAGCTGATAAATTATTTTTTCGTAGTCATCTACTACCTTATCGTGTCAGCACAAATTTAAAAAGTATATATGTATGCCGTCGTTAAAAGATTGACCAATCAGTGAAGTTGGAATCGGGACTGACTGTCCAGGGTGCGCCGGACAAACTCGGGTAACATAACCCGTGGAGGTGTTTTCCTTGCACCCCTTCCTTTTCATTTTTAGGGTTGTTAAAATACATTTAAGTTATTTCGCTTATGCCGGGTGGGCCGCTAGAGTGGTATCTGGTGGACTCATCAGGTGAGAAGAGCCGGCAAACACCTACCAAAAGACGTATTGACTACCCACAATTCCCCGCCTGCTACAGACTAGGAACAGCTTTCACACTTCATCCAGCTTTAGTGTGTACTGATGCGACATCAAGAGACGTGAGTTCGAATCCATCTACAACGAGCTTGATCTTTAGGTGAAGGAAAATATCGTGATGAAACCATAGTATAGTGATAGGACTCGAATGTCCGCTAGCTAAAAATTACAATTGAAAATCTGCCGCCCAGTATCTATAGCCAATGTTTCCATCAGGCTTAGTAGGTCTGCCATCTTAGGCGACATTGTCTGTTATGGTCAGGTGAGATTGCGGCCATAACGCTAAACCTTAACTATAATTAAAAAAAAAGAACATATATGTAGTCTGGTCTACAATTCATGTCAACATTTTGAAGCGATGATAGCTCAGTGGTAGTGTGTACGACTTTGCGTCAAGGGACATGAGTTCGAATCCAAGCACCTACAATGAGCTTGAGCTTTCGGTAAAGAAAACATCGTGAGGAAACCATAGCATGGTGGTAGGGCTTTTTCTAATGCCCGCCTAGCTAGCTACCACCCTCAAGTTGTAAACCTGCCGCCAAATATCAATAGGTGTGTTCCGGCACCTGCACTTGAGAGCCAGGTCCTGGACAGGTTTAGCGTGTCTACCAACTTGGGCCGTATCGTCACTTAAGATCAGGTAAGATTATGGCCATAACGCTAAACCATAAGTATTAAAAATAACCTATTATCATTAAATTTACTCGCAGACAACTTACCAATCAACATGAAAGAAACGATAATCATCAGCTTAAACATTTCGTACGTCTTAAAATTACAAACTACTGTATAAGTTCTGTAAGCGGAGATAGAAGTGTCAACATGCGAATGACAGATTCCAGTCAAAGAAACCCTTTTATATCCAACAAAGTTTGTTCACTTGTTAAAGCGTAGGACGGTGTATTTGCTTAGAAGTGGCTTATATTTACTATTACTGTTTGTGATATTGAAAGTCTGTCGTCAAGCACTGACACCTAGTTTCCCAGTAAGCTTAACGTGTCGTCTACTTGGGATAGGATATCGTTTAACACCAGGTGAGTTTATGATGTCGATGGAATTAAAAAATGCTGGTGTATGGTTAAGTGTAGCTGAAGGGAAACATCACTACATCTGTACGAGTTGTAAGTAAATCCGCACACTATGATTTGTAGTTGTAGTGAGTAGAGTAAAGAAGTAGTTATAAAGTTAAAAGGTATATTTCGTAAAAGAGTTCTACAATAGTAAGTATAAGACTAATTGTTTGAAGCGATGATAACGCAGTGGCATTGTGTACGACTTCGCGTTAAGGGACGTGAGTTCGAATCCAACCACCTGCAATGAGCTTGAGCTTTCGGTGAAGGAAAACATCGTGAGGAAATCATAGCATGGTGGTCGGGCTTTTTTAATGCCCGCCTGGTTATCTACAACCCTTAAATAAAAAATCTGCAACCAAATAACAATAGGTGTGTTCCGGCAGTTGCACTTGAGAGCCAGTTCCTCCACAGGTTTAACTTGTCTACCAACTTGGAACTTATCGTCACCTAAGATCAGGTGTGATTATTGCCATAACACTAAAGCCTATAAACTATAAAAAAAACTAAACCCCCATTAAAAATAGTACTACTACAATATAATATTACCTACACAATCCTAAGGATAAAAACAATATTAGATTATAGATGTGCCTGCGACTTTGTTCGCGAGGAATTAAAATTATTTAATCTCGCATCGTCATTTAAATTACAATAACTCGACAAACCGCTATCATTGTTATATATAAACTCGAATGGCAACTAAAGGAGATATCATAAATTAATATTTTAAGCTTCTAAAATTGATACTTTTAATCTCAATCGAAATTGTTATTTAATTATGAAAGAGGCGGTAAAATCTTCCACCTAAGCTAAAAAATCTTACGTTGTATCCCACTGTTTCGAAGAGTGATATATTGCACGCCTGATAAGCGAAGCGTTGAGGTGGGTACTACTATCACTTCACGCGAAACAACTGATTTTTCAAACTTAAAATGTCTCTATTCATCATATATATTGCACTTTTAAAATAATATATACAGGCACATATCAAGAAAAAACACTATTTTTAACACACATTATATTTTTGATGCCATTTTTGTTATTTAAATTAGTTAAAAAACCATTTAAAAAAGTTATGTCTTGGACGCTCGTGTGTCTGTATGTGCGGATCCTGTATGTTATCACGATAACGAGCTAAATACTTTATAATCGAGTCGTTTTTTTTTCTTACGCTTCAGTATAATTAGGAATAGAACCCTATTACTTTTTACCGTCTGATTCGATGTGGTTTAATTATTATTAAATAAACAACAAAAAAAAATGATTATGAGGCGTGCACTTTTGGATTTTCCAAACTATTTTTTTTTAATACATTAGGTTTAGCATTACGACCACAATCTCACCTAATCTTAAGTGACGATACGGCACAAAGTGGTAGACACGCTAAACCTGTGAAGGAACTGGCTCTCAAGTGCAGCTGCCGGAACACACCTATTGATATTTGGTGGCAGCTTTACAACTTGAGGGTGGTAGCTAGCCAGGCGGGCATTAGAAAAAGCCGTACCATCGTGCAAGATTATAGGTGTTCAATAAGCTACAGTAACTGAATATCATCAACCGGGCTACTACCATAGTTTTACGAATCTTAACCATACAAATTCCAAAAGTATGCCCAAAACACAAACATAAACCTTATATAAATAAAAATCCATTTGTATTGTAATGTATGTCGTCCCACGCGTGGTAAACGAGTCAACTCCAGCTGGTTATAAGACGGCTTGTCTTAGGGAATCCTTCATTCCATTGCCGACAGCTCTATCGCTATCTACTGAACCTATATAGAAGTTACTACGTGACCTTAAATTATAAAACACTTGCGAAATGTTTAAGCTTATGTTTGTCGTTTCTTTCATATATATCGGTAAGTTGACTGAGAGTTTATTAAAAATTTAATTACAATTCATACTTGAACTGATTTTGAAGCGATGATAGCTCAGTGGTAGTGTGTAGAAACGCCGCGTAATAAGACGTGAGTTCGAATCCAACTACCTAGAATGAGCTTGAGCTTTCGGTGAAGGAAAACATCGTGAGGAAACTATAGCAGGTAGGCAAAGAAGGGCTTTTTGTAATAATGACCACCTTGCTAGATACCACCTTCAAGTTGAAAATCTGCCCCAAATACCGATAGATGTGTTCCGGCAGTTGCACTTGAGAGCCAGTCCCTTCAATAAAGTCCGGCAACGCGCCTGCGATCTTCGGTAGTTGTGGGTGTCCATGAGCAGCGATGATCACTTACTATTAGGTGACACGCTTGTTAGTTTGCTCCCTATTTCATAAAAAAAAATATAAGTTATCTAATATATTTTGCCATTCTCTTTTATCAGGAACCAATGTGTTGGCGGGGAGACTCTCCTGCGACTCCTGCGGGAGCGAGTGCGCTCCTGCTTGCGGCACGAGACGCTTCAGGTCCTGCTGCTTCAACTACTTGAGGAGGAAACGTGGACCGGATACAGTTCAGGTGAATTATTACAATAAAAGATATTGAAGCTATATCTAATGACATTGATTAGAAACTCACGAAATTCCTCTAATGTATGATAAAGAAAACATTATGATAAAACCATTCTAAAATCTTGCTAAATAACATGTTGAAGATTTGTTACTCTATATCTATACACAAACAGGTAGTGACATGATCTCAGTTGAAAATTCGGTATCTTTTATTCCTCTGTTTTTCAACGAATTTCCTTCTTTTGTATTAAGTAACTATTAACCGGCTTTGTAGTTATTAATATGAAGAAAACTAGAAACGGCTTGATTCCGTCTTTGGAAGATGGAAACCTTAAGATGGTGTCAGGATTGCCTAGTTTCTGTAACGCATCGGGTGTGTTCGCTGAAGCCGGAGACGATGATTTTTGCACCATCATGCGTCAGCGATCGGTTTCAATGCTGAAGCGGGTCAGAGCTAGTCCTAATGGCATAATGAGTGTACTAGCTAATAGGTTGGATAGGCCTTTTCTTATCTATTGAGCTACATAGAGCGATGATAAGTGAGTGGTAGTGTATACGACTGCTCGTCAAGGGACGTGAGTTGAGCTTGAGCTTGTGGTGAAGGAAAACATAATGAAGAAATTACAGCATCGTGGTAAGGCTTTTTCTAATGCCCTCGTGGGTAGCAACCACCCTCAGTGGAAAATCTACCGCCAAATACCAATAGGTGGGTTCCGGTAGCTGCACTTGAGAGTCAGTTCCTCCACAGGCTAAACGTGCCTAGAAACTTGAGCCGTGTCGTTACTTAAGATCAGATGAGATTATGTCCGTATATATATATATATATATATATATATATATATATTACATGTACGACAAGGCATATATGTAGTTAATTAAATAATATATTTAACAGTCTAATAATACTAACACGAGATTAAGAATTCGTGTAAAAGCACTAACACTAATATAGTTGTAATAAATGAAATAAAATATTAATAGTGTTTTATTTTTTATTTTTTTTTATAAATGACTCTTAGCCTAATTTTAAGTCATTAGCAAACACTAGTTTATAAAAATATTCTGAAAAGAACACTTTGGACTTTATATTTACCTTGTTATAATTAGTCATTTGGCATGTTTGATGTTTTACCGCTTTATGTATTAGTCGAAAGGCAAATGAGTTTTTTGCCGAATGTTCCTGATGGGTAAGTCTTCTATCGAATTGGTTATAGTGATTTCCACGAGTGGCGCCTTTTCATGATTTTATATTTTGCGTTAAAATTGTCAATGATTCTAAAAGATTTCTTTAATTTATATCTGTTATATATTGCATTCATTATTATCATGTCCGTGTACCTAATCCCTAAATTATTTGGTTTTTACAGTTCTTATCGTCAAACAACTTGGATGCTGACCTCGAATATTCATCGAAACCAGTAATCCCATTGCCTTACTTCATTGTCGAGAACGTTCCAGAAGAAGCGACCCCAAGACACTTTACTACAGAACGCAAACCTTATGTTTATGAAAATAAGGTCGACAATCCAACTGATATCCAGGAACTTTGATTTTTGACTATTAATAGAGGCAAAATACATATTTACACGTATTATGTAGTCTTAATAACTAATAAATGATATGAACAGTAATGGCTTTGTGGTTAATTTATATAAATCAGATCGAGAGGTATACCAGCGCAATCACTCTACAATCTACTAATAGATCTTGGGCTGTTTAGGACTGTAATAATTCTATACTAGAACGTCCCTATAAAGCGACGCTAGCAGGCTCCTACCAAATTTATCTGGGCAGAGGGTAAAATCTTGAAGGGCAACAGAAAGGGGCATTAAACATCTATGTCACACCTGTGTCATAAGTTTTGGGAAATGCTTGGAGTTTCCCTCTCTGCCTCAGGTGGACCCCCCACCCGCACGGTGAATCTATAGTATGCTAAGAAGTTCGTCTAAACTTAACAGTGCTGATTACAATCAATGCAACCGCGAAATTTGCTCCACCACCTACGATTGTCAGGCGTAGTAAATCAATTCCGAAGCATATTTCCGGCCAGCGTTCCCGAGTCGTGAGCAATAGGATGGTCTGAAAATGGATGGATATGTAACAATACTTTTTAGGAATATGTATAAAGTGATGATAGCTCAGTGGCAGTGTACACGACTTCGCGTCAAGGGACGGCAGTTCAAATCGACCTACAGTGACCTTGAGCTTTCGATTAAGGAAAACAGCGTGAGGAAACCATAGTATAGTTATTGTTAGCGTTATGGCCATAATGTCACCCGGTCTTAAGTGACGATACGGCCCAAGTTGGTAGACACGCTTAACTTGTGGAGGATACTAGCTCGCAAGTGCAGCTGTCGGAACACACCTATTGTGATTTGGCAGCTGATTTTCAACTTGAGGGTTGTAGTTAGCCAGGCGGGCATTAGAAAAGCCCTACCACTATGCTATGGTTTCCTCGCGATGTTTTCCTTCACCGAAAGCTCAAGCTCATTATAGGTTGGGTTCGAACTGACGTCCCTTGACGAGAATTCGTACACACTACCCCACTGAACTATCGTTTAAACGGCTAATATAATCGTAAAGCTCACAACAGACGGAGCTATAATATATTTTGATATAGTTATGTTAGGTTTATTTATTAGATAACACTAATATTTGTTAGGTGTATTTATTACATAACAGTAATATTGTATTATTAAATATTTGTAATAGTAAATTAGGGTACTTAAGTCAAACTGTCAACTGATTAATGTACTTAAAACATACTGTAAATATTTTAACTAATAAATTAGGATATTTTATGGTACTATAAGTCAAATTGTCAACTTATAACCAGCACCGCACTTAAAACATATTGTAAATATTTGAAGTAATAAATTAGGGTACTTTAGGGTTCTATAAGTCAAATTGTCATCACATACTATTCGAAGCACCACACTTAAAATATATTTTAAATATTTGTAGAAATAAATTAGAGTACTTTATGGTACTATAAGTCAAGTTGTCGCATTTAAATACGAGACGGCTGTAGAAGTCAGCACGATTCGATCGGAAGTCGTTGTTTTGTGCTGTATAGAGTAAGACGTGCAAAGTAGAAGATTGTGAAACAATATAGTTTTGTTACCTAGAGGAAGTTCTTTATTATATACGCCTATATCCCCTGACCTAAGCCTTTAGTTAGCTATATATTACGGTAAAGCAAGCTGTCACAAACGGTGGCCATGTTATATTATATATGTTTGCACTCATTGCAGCTCTGTGGCCGTCGTTGCGTGAGCTTGTATTTGTGCTACATTCTTAATAAAGGTGTTCTAATTTTAAAAAACTGATCTAATTAATTATGTTCACCACGACAATTACACCCTGTTTCATTGAAATATATCAAAATATATACTAATATATTTTACAATAAATTGTCCTTTACAATATCGCATTGCGTCAAACGACGTCGTTTGGATGCAACTCTTTTATTTTTATGTTAGCCAAAAAATGGTCAGAATTATTTTCCATCTCATAAACTAATTAGTGGACCAAATGTGACAATTTTCCTTATCCATCTGCTCAACACAATCCTAACTCATATCACTGTCAGTAATTGTCAAACGTAATGCAATACGACTATTCGTAAAATCTGTCGCACGCTGCACACCAGCTCGGTTAACACGTGAGGTGGCTCGTTTCAAATTTTAAATAATAAAAGTAATGCGTTTACTCGTTATTACATAGAATGAAAGTACAATTTATATAATTTTTAAGAACGTATAAGCTGCTTAATACTTTTTTAAATTTTCAACGTCAAGTCCCTGCATATCGGTTATCAATGCTATTTCACACAAAGTTTACTAACACGCATACTTTTACCTCCAATTTTACGCAATAATATCCACAATGAGACAATTTTAAGTTAATTTACTCCTTGTTTTATTTTGTTTTATATAACCTTGCCCAAACAACAACGAATACAATAAAAATGGAATTATCCAAAAAGTACCCATAATGATTTCTTAGGTTTACGCGAATATTATTCATTGAAATAAAACTAATTTAAACGGATTTTATCGCGGTTATTTATTAAATTTTGATCCCGACGTTTCGAAAGCTTTTCAGCCTTCGTGGTCACGGGGCGGACTGAGGTGTAGGTTGTCCAGAAAAGTTTATGTTACTGTGTCTACCTTCAATTTAATTTTTAATATTTAATATTTTTAATATTTTTATTTTTTATATATTTATTTAATATTTAAAAATTAAATTGAAGGTAGACACAGTAACATAAACTTTTCTGGACAACCTACACCTCAGTCCGCCCCGTGACCACGAAGGCTGAAAAGCTTTCGAAACGTCGGGATCAAAATTTAATAAATAACCGCGATAAAATCCGTTTAAATTAGTTTTATTTCAACAAAAAGTACCCAGTTACAGTTTGATTCTGTATATGTAAGATCATATTTATCCTAAAAATACACGGCGTCGGTATGTATTTTTCAAATATTTAAAGATCCGTGAGATGTATTATGTGTACGTGTATTATTATGTGTACCATGGCGTCATCTATCAGCTATGTTTGGAGTTTTATTTTATTATTAAAAGACTTTATATAACCGTCTTTACTTAAAAATCTGACAGATGTCTCTCTTTACTGCAGTTAATGTAATGTGTTTATTTACTTACCTATACAAAAAATTAAATTGGTTTTGGTAGAAAAAATACAAATATACAGTGGTTATCTACAACTACAAAAATAAAATTAGAATAACAAAGAAAATAGTATCAAAATCCGCTCACAGGTTCATTTAGTACAAATTTTAACTTTTGTCTCCTATGCCGCAGGAACCCTATCGTTTTATGGAATAAAAAGTATTCTAAATGTTGATCCGTAATATTAGCTACCGCTCTGCCAAATTTCATTGAAATCTATTCAGTAATTTCAGAGTGATGCGCGTTCAACGAGACTGAAAATGAACTTAACAGATTTTTTTTTGTGTCGGAAGATGGCGCTGCCAGTGCATCCGTAATATTTATTTTTATTTCCGGTTAATTTACTGTTCCTGCACTGATTTTTAAAAATATTTTTTAATAGTGAAACTATATATATATATAAATAATTTTTAATTGATATACATTAATAGTATTATACATTTACAGATATATACATTTTAACAGTTGTTAAGTATATATAATAATTTTATATTTGGTGATTGGTGATTATACTTGCTTCGGCATTACGCGTTTTTACGCCTTTTTATTATACGTATATAGAATATATATAGAATAAATAACCAAACAGGTTTTCAATAAAATCAATTGTATGTCATTTAATTTAGGAATCAGTAATTATGTATAAAGTAGAAACGTTCCTTTTCTTACTGATACTTAATTTTTTTTTAAGTTTTCAATGTTATTAACTTACCCATGAAGAGTACAGCAACGATAAGCGTAAGTTCAAACATACTTTTTTTATAATTAAAAAATTACCACATAGGTTCAGTCGATGATAAATGATCGATTCTGATCGTAGGCACATTTTTATGTCAAGCAGAAGTGTGCTCACTTGATATGCTTAGAACAGTGTACTTATATTTTATTTAACTTTGTTAGTGATAATACAGATTGAATATTTATTTCTAAACTAGCTTTTACTCGCAACTTCACTCGTGATAATGCTAGTTTTGTCAAACAATCGAATGACGCAATAAAAAGTTTTATACAAAGTTAATCTCTCTTCACGCACTTTCAATAAGGTTTTCGCCAGAAAAAGTAGCCACTTACCGTTTTCAGGTTCTCATCTATCTCTATACCAAAATTCATTATAATCTGTTCAGCGGGTTAGGCGTGATAGCGTAACAAACAAACAAACTCACTTTCGCATTTATAATATTAGTAATGATTAAAATAACTGGGTACATTTGAATATTGTTTATTTTCTTATTTGTATGGTACATAAATTATTTTAATTACAACTGTTATTTTAATTAATTGCTTAAAATCTGAAAAAAAAAATCATATCTACGCCAGCCTTCGTAAATATGAAAGTATTTTTCATTCCCGATAGTGTGAATTCTGAATTCTAAAGTATTCATACTTATCTATTATGAAATATTAATAACCGCAGGTTTCTGCGGAAGGAAGATTAAATATGCTAGTACAAAATATTTTCCCATTGAACAAATTGGATTGATCAGTAAATATCTATATTACAATACATATGTAATTTATTTTAATCCGTCGAACAAACATTTAATGCTTTTCGGTTATTTACATTGTCTGACAGTTTTTAATTATAAATTTGACACTGGCTAAAACATATTTAATAACCACAGATGTCATAGATAAAGTGACGGCGTTTTACTAATAGCGGCGAAATATAACAACCTCAATGTAATTTACCTTTTAAACAATAATCAATCGTAAATAAATATTAGTATTGACGCCATTGATAGGTATCAAAATGTTTAATTTAAGATTAATTTAAACATCCTGAATCCATAATCGATTCTCGACGTTATCATTAAAGCTATAAGGTTTGTATTCGTCGGCAATGAGGTCGAAGATTATCTGTTCTGGAATGTTCTCCGCTATGAAAGAGGGGATCTTCGGTTTCGGAGCGTTGTTTGACAACCGGAGCTATGGACAAAGTAGATTACTCTTAAATGTCGGTTATTGAATGAAACTTGTTTATAACTCCAGTGAATTACACACCATTCAATTATATGAAATTTAAATATAAGTTGATTCGAACCCACCTTGTTGGACGCGGCGTCCGTACACAGTACTATCATCGCTTCAAACTAAGCTCTCATGGCTTCATTACTTTTTTTATTATTAGATTTAAAATAAACTGTCTGTTTTATTTTTGAAGCGATGATAGCTCAGTGGTAGTGTGTACGACTTCGCGTCAAGGGACGTGAGTTCGAATCCAAGCACCTACAATGAGCTTGAGCTTTCGGTGAAGGAAAACATCGTGAGGAAACCATAGCATGGTGGTAGGGCTTTTTCAAATGCCCGCCTGGATAGCTACCACCCTCAAGTTGAAAAACTGCCGCCAAATACCAACAGGTGTGTTACGGCAGCTGCACTCGAGAGCCAGATGCTTCACAGGTTTCGCGTGTCTACCAAATTGGTCCGTATCATCATTAAAATCAGGTGAGATTATGGCCATAACGCTAAAACCTTAAGTATAATATATATATAAACCTTGTCCTAACAATAACGAACACAATAAAAAAAAAATATCCATTTTGGTACAGTCGTTCAGAAGTTATGGGCGTACATACATTTCGGCGATTTCTATTTTTATATATATAGATGACATGTTGTTGATAACTACCCACTGATCCATTAAAACAATGTCTAGCAACTGATTGGTTTTAATTTACAAAGATACCTTTAGAAGGATACATTGAAAATGGCTCGATGTGTAAATTTTAAAGTTTTTAAAACGCACTACTCTCGGAATTTAGTTTGAGGAGATATATTCTAATATGTTAACCCATACGGACACCACGTTTTTGAAGCGATGATAGCTCAGTGGTAGTGAGACGTGGGTTCAGCTTGAGCTTTCGGTAAAGGAAACCATCGTGAGGAACCTGTAGCTTGATCGTAGGGTTTTTTTCTAATGTTCGCCTGGATAGCAACCACAGTGAAGTTGTAAATCTGCCCGCCAAATACCAATAGGTGTGTTCCGGCAGCTGCATTCGAGAGCCAGTCCCTTCACAGGTTTAGCGTGTCCACCAACTTGGGCCGTATCGTCACTTAGGATCAGGTGAGATTATGGTCATAACGCTAAATCTATAATCTAAAAGAAACAACGTTAGTGAACGTAAGCTCGAATCCTCGTAATGAATTAAATATATTAAATGAAGGAAACATCGTTATGAAACCATAGCATTATCTGTCCGCATGGCTAGCTACCTCCCTCAAGTATAAAATCTGCCAAATGCCTAATGGCTTGTTCCGGCAGTTACACTTGAGAGCCAGTCCCTCAACTAGGCTTACCGTGTTCACGACCTCGGTCTAAGTCGTCATTTAACAGCAGATGATCAAAACGATAAACTTATAAAGTTCTAGCTTTTACCCGCGGCTTCGCTCGCGTTAATATTCATTTTATCAAACAAATCGGATGACGCAATAAAAAGTTTCATAGAAAGATAATCCCTCTCGTTACTCCACTTCAAATAAGTTAAAAAAAGTAGCCTGTTACCGTTTCCGAAGTACCATATATCTCTATACCAAAATGCTTCACAATCGATTCAGCGGTTTAGACATGAGAACGTAAGCAAACAAACAAACTCACTTTCGCTTGTATAATATTAGTAAGGATTAAAGAAACTCTCCTTCTTGTACTCTTTTGATGAGCGAATCACCATATTATCACATTTATTTATTTAATAATTGTGATGGCCGTCAACACTCGCACAATAGCTAATTTCTTAAAATACATTTTCGAGATGCATAACATTCTGCGGCTCTTGAAAGTCGATCACGGCATGCACAATTAACCAAAATATGAAGTGAACAAAATGAAATAACAATTATTACCCATACAGAAAAATAAATAACATGCTAACATAACAATAACAAAAAAAATTGAAAATTAAAATAAACGACAAAATGTACGGAATTCGAATAATTACTGCGACATTACAAATACAGATAGAAATTTGACAGCTAACTAATTCGCAAGAACATTTTAAACTTGTATAGTGTATTCGAAAAGATGTCAAGTTCAAGGTTATTAAAGACAGAGAAATATATTTTAATGCTTTTACCATGACTGAATCCGGTTCACGTTTCTTCCTCAAGTAGTTGAAGCAGCATGACCGGAAGTGCTTCGTGCCGCAAGCAGACACGCACTCGCTGCCGCAGGACTCGCAGGAGAGGCTCGCCGCCCAGATAGTAGTTCCTGGTAGATAAACTATGTTAATTACAAGAGAGTTTTATATATAGTTTTTCCTTTCAATTGAGAAATGAAAAGGCAAAAGTATCTAGAACATGCAGCCTAGTCAGATGTTGTTTTAAATGCAGACGATACTATCGTCAACAATATAGTGACTCTCTTGTTGAAGTTCTCTTAGGAGTTTTAGTGGCAAATATCATGTTCTGAATGATTATTCACGATTCATTTCACCTATACAACATTACGAAAAATGTCACCTTAATTTAAACAATATAGGGCTAAACAACTAACTGTATGAATTAAAATAAAAATTACAACATGAGAAATCAAGATCCCGCCAAAAAATCATTCGATCACTCTATCTTCTCTTATTTAGATTCAACAAGTTATAAATAGTCTTTATTTTTTGTCTTTGTCTACATTACATAATTCATTAAGACAAATCTTTACAAAAAATAAAAATAAATAGTATGTTTCTGAGAATTCTTAGAAGATACAACTACGTATTATTAAATCGCTTTCTAATAATTTATAATACCATTCATGTTTTCCTAAAATCTATACTACAAGTAATTTACAACATACGCTATCGAATCTTCAGTGGCACAAATAAATCCGCCACCGTGTTACCAAAAATAAACAAACCATGTCAGGAGTTTTTGGCGGGATCATGGTCTGTTATATTGTGACTTTTATTATTTTTTTATCGATGGTTATTTAGCTCTATATTGGTTAAATTTCGCATGGCGTAGTTTAATAAGCGAAATGAATTGTGAATAATGATCGTGACTTCGGCGAATATATTATTTGAGACGAAAACTCACTTGCCAGTTTTAGTCAGAATCACCATAACTACCATATAAACCATAAATCACCATATAGTTGAAACTTTAGGCCCAAACTACGACTTGGCTGCAAAGTCTCAGTATCTTTGTCTGTTTCTTAAAAATCGGCGAGTTGTCTGATTTTTAATTGTCTTTAATGAAATCTTGAATAGACCCGTAATAAAAATATTCTAAATTTAGAATACATACATATACTAAAAACTACTATACATAGTATATTGAGAAAACTACAAAATAAAGCATTTTTTTATATTTGCGTTATGGTCATAATCTAACCTAATCTTAAGTGACGAAACGGTCCAAGTTGGTAAACCTGTGGAAGAACTGACTCGCAACTTCAACTGCCAGAACACATTTTATTAGTATTTGGCAGCAGATTTTCAACTTGAGGGTGGTAGCTAGCCAGGTGGGCATTGGAAAAAGCCCTACCACCATGCTATGGTTTCCTCACGATGTTTTTCTTCCCCGAAAGCTCATTGTAGGTGGTTGGAATCGAACTCACGTCTCTTGACACATTACCACTGAGCTATCGTCGCTTCAATTCGCAACTCTATTCATATTCAAACTATTCATAAATCGTAAGGAAGTGTGAAAAGGAACGAAAATGTTTCCATAATTCTATTGAACACAAACAACAAAGTTTTAAGGTCAAGCTAAGTTCTAAATATCTATTATCACTACAAACATCAATTCGTTCCTCTAACAAACCTTGCACAGAGTGATCAGATGCCGTCGCGTCCCTCTTTCGTCGTTTATAAACTGCTTGCGACCATGTCGCTGGTGAAAATACACACGTTAAGTACGCTTGCACTAAATAGCTTGTACCTTTACTTCTAATAGATAATTATATAACTTGGTGTGTGCTAAAGACGGAAGTGAACAATTTATGATGACGTTTATTTTTTGATATTTTTTGCGTTATTGCCACTGTCTCACCTGATTTTAAGTGGACCTGAGATACATGTTAAGCCTAGTGGAGGAACTGGCTCTCAAGCGCAACTGCTGGAACACACCTATAGAGTATTTGACAACAAATTTTCAGCTTGAAGTTGGTAGCTAGCCAGGCGGGCATTAAAGCCGTATCATAATACCATGGTTTCATCACAATGTTTTCCTTTATTAAAAGCTCAAGCTTGTTGCAGGTGGATTAGAACTCACGTCCGTTGACGCGGCGCCCGTATAAGCTACTACTAAGCTACCGTTGCTACGCCTGTGCACACTGAACTTTTTTAAGATTTCAACTTTAAATAACTTACCGATAAGCAACACTGACACGATGAGGGTAAATTTAAACATATTCGCTAAAAAGAAATTTATGTAAATCAAAAAATAATTATTTTATGCCGGTAGATAGCGATGGAGCGATTGACGAGTGAATGACAGATTCCGTTCGGAAGAATCCTTTTATATCCTGTAGAAGTTTGCACACTTGCTATGCGTAGGACGGTGTATAAGTTACTCTGAAGTGGCTTCTAGTTTCCCCTGATTTCTACTAATGTATAAACGTGTCGAATATTTCAAAACGCGCTTTTGAAAATAAACGTTTTCATAAAGAAAATACGTCAGTGTCGTGGAACACTCGGTTGGAACGAATTTCCCTACGTAGTATTTGTTATTATTAAACGTATTATATTATTAATTAACAAATACAAGTACACAAATGTCTAACGTCTGAGAGTAATTAAATAAAACGCAGAGATAACTAATTAATTGAAAGAATATTAGGAAATTTTGTTATTAATATATTTTTCTAGTTGTGCAATGAAACATTTTATTGTACATAATTTCTTTTATAGTTAAGGTTATGGTCATAATCTCATCTGATCTTAAGTGTCGATGCGGCTCAAGTCGCTCAGTAGACACGCTAAACCTTTGGAGGAACTGGCTCTCAAGTGCAACTGCCGGAACACACCTATTGGTATTTGGCGGCAGATTTTCAACTTGAGGGTGGTAGCTAGCCTGGCTGGCTTTAGAAAAAGCCCTACCACCTACATTCATGTTATACATATTATAATATATAAAACAGCTGATGCGTATAACATTTACATGCTATATCTGCGGAGCAGCTGAAGACTTACTGGCTGTCTTGAACCAATAAGCGCGAACCTATGACTGGGCACAGCCAATAGCGTACGCGCTATGGATAACCGTCTACACTATAGAAATATAGTGCAATATAGAATAGACTAAGAATGGATCGTGACGGGAAAATCTCACTTTGTGATTTGCCTAGCTTCCATCCGTATCGTGCGATAAGGAACTTAGTTTGAATTATACTTTACCAAAATAGCAAAGTACGGTCGAAAATCTGAATGACCGCTAAGTCATTTCTGTAAAAACCACAAATCTAAACATCTAATACATCTGTAGAAAAGTCGTTATTATACATCGAAAATGAAAAAAAATTAGTCAGGGTATTAAAGGATAACCAACAGAACCCATATCCAGCATTTCTGGATTTATTATCTGTTTGTCTGCTCACTGCTAAACTATAAAGTTTATGATAAAACGTCACCAAGGAAATTATAAAGCGTGTTCTCGAGTATCATTTATTCGTTGTTTCATTAAAATAGGTTAACTCTATCAAAAGTTATTCTAATTTAAATATCGGCGCGAGATTAAATAATTTTTATTTCCACGCGAACGAAGTCGCATGCACAACTGGTTGTTAAATAAATTACATATCTCGGAAAGTGTTACTCTTATGAACGTTCCTTGAGCTGCCTAAGTATTTTTCCTAGCCTGGGACAGAGCCGGATCTACACTTGACAGACACTAGACGCAATGTGAAAGCAGTTACACGTGTCTGACAAGTGGAAGATGATGCAGGGTATGAGCATCAACCAACATTATCCACTAAAACGCATCACGGCAACACTTCTGTTGCCAGAGACCAGGGGTAGTGAGTACTTTTCTTCTAGTCAAGTTACCTATTAAAATATATACCAAAACCTGACGACAGAGTATGCTTATGGTTTACAAACTAATCATTCGTTACCTACATCGATATAAGTACTTTTAATATTCTTCGTTCTGATAGAAAGTACAGAACAGTTCGAAAACACAGAGATCTGTAAGATTCATGCAACCCAGTTAGGTTTCACCGTGATGGTACTATAACGATGTCAGACACAATTGGCATGTCTTTTTTTATTGTTAAGGTTTTTTATAAGGGCGTTATAGCCACAATCCCACCTGATGTTAAGTGACGATGTGGCCCAATATGGACACGCAAAACCTGTGGAAAGACTGGCTCTCAAGTGCAACTGCCGCAACATACCTATAAGTGTTTGACAGTAGGTGTTCAACTTGAGGGTGGTAGCTAGTCTGGCGGATATTAGAAAAAGCTTAACCACCATGCTATGGTTTCATCACAATGTTTTCCTTCAGTGTAAGCTCAAGCTTATTGCAGGGATTCGAACTCACGTCCTTTAACGTGTCATCCGTACACACTACAAGAGCTATGATCGTTTCATGTCCGACTACTCCACAAAAAGCTATCATCCTGCTATACACTAGAATTGAGTAGTGAGAATATGTTTTATTCAGTGGAATCTCTATAACTCGAATGTCAAGAGGAAATCCGTAAAAAATCGAGTTAATGAGTTTTCGACTTAACAAGAAGTCCGAGATACAAAGGATTTAATTATAGAAACTTCGATTTAAAAAAGTATGATATCTAAGTACAGTTTTCGAGTTGTATTATATCGAGACGTCATTATATTTTACTAACTATAGCTTATGGAGTTTGGATACAGTTTAAAAGTTGTTTGTTACAATCTCCATCGTTTACATTGACAAAAAAAAAGTATTATCAATACTTCACAGGGAAATAACATTTTATTCAAGTTAAAATGTCTCATTAATTCGAGTTACCGCGTATTTAGGGGTTCAGTGAAAAGGAATGGCATTTTTTTCGAGTTCCTGAGAATTACGATTTAACGAGCTTCGAGTTATACAGGTTGTGGGAATTCAACCTTCTTGTATTAGTATATTCTAGTGATTTATTCGTTTTTGTTTCATAGTTTTATTTTAATATTCGAATTATTTTTCAATGTAAATTTTATTGTCAGTCTACATGTGTCCCATATAAGATATACAACAAAATGTCGCTATTCCTAAAATGTTCTTATTTTTCCCCTTTAAAGCCCTAATCAATACACAGTCTGAACTATCCGTAACAGAGATTCTATTGTATATTGGACTCTATTATATCCTACGTATATGTATATGTTGAAGTAATTATAGCTCAATGATGGCGTGTACGGACGTAAGATCTAATTATTATAATAAAGCTTAAGCTTTCAGTGAAGGAAAACTCAGTGATAAAGCCATACAAACCAGTACATTTTTTACAAACCACGAGTTAGGTATCTGTCTCCAAATACCTATATGTGTATTTCAACAGCAGCACTAGACAGCAAGTCTCTCCACTAGACTCAGCGTGTCCTCCAATTAGGGCCACACGGTCATTTAAAATCAGGTGAGATTGTAACCATAACGTTAAAGAACTATAATGTATAGTTAAAAAACGTCGATAAAATAATTAAGAGGCAGCTCGTACGCGGCCCGAGCAGTTATTTTAACATTTTTATAAGAAAAGTTTGTTATAAATTCAATCTTGGAACTCGCCGATGGAATTATAATCGATGTGATCTAAAAATATAGATAATACCTATGTGAGTTTATACGCATGATATAATCTTATATAGGGTATACAATTTTATGAACATATATAATAATTTTTAAGCGATGAATGATTTCAGTCTGTAGTTTCTACGGATCCCGAGCCAAAGGACGTGCATACGATCCGAGAGGAAAGAGCTTAAGTTTTCGGTGAAGGAAAATATCTAGATGAAACTATAGCATGGTGGCTTTAACGTCTACATCACTAGCTATCACCCTCAAGTTGAAAATCTGCTACCAAATACATATAGGTGTGTTCCGGCAGTGGCACTTGACAGCCAGTCCCTCCACTGGGCTTAGCGTGTTGACCATCTTGAGCCACGTCGTTGCTTAACATTCGGTGGAATTATAGCCTTAACCTATAAAGTATAAAAAAGAGAATATATGAGACTTCCGTACACTCATTGCCAAATGTCCAAACCTACAACACATACTTACAATTATATGTGCATCCTCCTCGTGACCCTTGCGCGGCTTGCCAGATGTCATTGTTAGGACCACTAAACTTAGTAAGTTAGGACCTATTGATTAGTTAGGATCGCGAATCTTTGTTCGTTTTCCGGCAGTGCCCTTAGCATTCGCCCCAAAAAACTCGGTGAAGCTGTCAAAGCCCTGACGGTTAATAGCGTATGTCAAATAAAAAAAAAATGTGCAATCTTTCACAACGGCTACGTACCACTTAGTGTTTAGTTGTTCCACATGAGACCATGGATCTTGTGATGGCAGCGAAAACGTCACTAATAACGACACTATTCTCACTCACGTCAAGCCCAAAACGACTCACGCAAATGTTACTGCATTCCACTAGATTCATGATTGTAACGCTCGCAAGCAAGAGGAACGGGAAAGCTCGCGTTCGGAAACGTGAGCATTCTAAAAGCAACCGACATAGACTTACACCGGATTATAAGATCACAGATCACATATATATGAAACATGACCTTGATATATTTCACAGATGATAGTAGAAAAGGTATGTTTTTGTTCATTAATTCCACTATTCACTCTGACGACGATCAGAGATTTTTGTATTACAATAGAGTTTTTTTTTTAATCTTGTAACATATAGTTAACTATGACAGGTACAATAATTTAAAAATAACAAGAAATCAAACTGGGTAAGTAGCATAATGTTAAATTTAAATTAAAGTACGTCAATACAATGAGTCAATTGTAAAACTAAAGTGTTATAGTATATTCGCCTATATTGAATTTTGTTTTTATTTTAACGTTAATATTACACAATTAAAAAATATATGTCACGCATTGCGTAGTTTCCAAATAGCTTAAATAATTGACTTTTCTTATGCCACGTTTTTACACGTTCTGATCAAGGGTTTAATGTTTAAATATAAAATGTCGGCGGTCTCGTATTTAGAATGTCATGCCATTGTAATTGGATTTCTAAAAAAGATAACTTGGCTCGAGGGGCTGTGACGGCTTTCGCACTGTTCATCAATGACTACCGGTAGTAAGATGCAACAGTTTTGATGCTACTTAATTGAAATCACGATACCTCAAGGATAACACACGATATAGTGTTTAGTGATGTTTAGTCTGCAAGAATCGAGAGGAGATAGAAATCTGTACTATCTAGATTGCGACCAGTGGTACCTTTTTATGCCTATATGTGTAGTATTTGCCCACAATCTCACCTGATATTAAGTGATGACGTAACCGTATATAATGGATAAGCTAAACCTTTAGATTGACCCGAAAGGTTAGGGTAGGTCACAATCTCACCTGGTGATAAGTGACAATGTGGCATAAGATGGTGAAAATACTAAACCCAGTAGGGGGACTAGTTCTCAAAAGCAACTGCCGAAGCACACCTATATAGTGTTTGGCGACAGATTTCCAACTTGAGGGTGGTAGTTAACCAGGCATTAGAGGCATTAGAAAATGTCCTACCGCCATGCTATGATATCATCACAATGGTTTCCTTTAACGAAAACATGAGAAAAAGCTTAAAAGACATTTAAAACCATTCCCCGTTCACAGTACACACAAATTGTATGATATTTGAAACGTTAATAGAATCGAAGTCGTGTTTAGAAATGCGTCATATGTAGGGTTACCAAATAGAAGAGAATGTATTTGGGGCATTGTTTGAAGATTTTTGGAGATGACGCTTAACGATATCTCTAATTCGACTGTAGACTTCTTTTTCTGATATACACCAGTACCGAGAGACAGGACATAATTCTGTCTGAACACTATATGTACGCTATACTCAACCTGTGACCCGCCACGCTTGTGGGGTTGACCCATCTGGTATTACTTTATTTTGAATAACCTATGCACCTATAAAACTTGTTTTTTTGTTTGTGGCTCGATACGCCATGATTAGCATATGCTTGTGACCCCTATACAAAAAAAGTGTTCCCACCCTCGTATAACATAGGGTTCTTTAAAAGAGGCGTGAAAAGGTATCTAAGCAGGCCAGCATGACAGCGGTGACTGATTGTGAATTTTGGATCATTGTCACTGCTGCTCTGGATTGTACTTTACTCAACACCAGTGCAGTACAGTCACTACGCTGTGCAATATAAAATAAAAAGGTTGAGTATGGCTGCTATATGTGATCTTCTCCAAAAATGATTCCTAAATATTTTTTTCTTGTATACCTCTTGTCACTTTTTATTACATTGGGTAGACCCCTTGAATAGTTGAATATTGAATTGTTACCGGTTCATCAAATTTAATTGCGTTTTTGACAGTTAAAATTGTTCCTGACTTGAATTTGATATATTTGACTAGGTTAAAAACTAAAACAATAACATATATTCCATTTTATATATCAATTAAAATAACGAGGAATTATTACATACAAAGAATTTCAATATGACGAATAAATTGTCAAAACGGTACAGAAGAGTTTTCATCATCATTTCATCAGAAATCATAGCCTATGTTATTATTTACTTACAATTCACTTTATCCATGAACAATAAAGAAACCGTATCCCATGAAATAGTATATACTCTGAAGTTTGAAGCAAATCGGAGGACGCATTAAAAAGTTTCAATCAAAGTTTATCGCCCTCTTTACCCTGCTTTCTATATGTTTTACGTGAGTACAAGTAACCTATTACCTTCTCCTGGTTTCCATCTATCTCTATACCAACGTTCATCTTAAACGATTTAGCGGCTAAGACGTCAAAGCGTAACAAACAAACACACTTTCACATTTATAATATTAGTAAGGGTAGTGGTAAATATAGTGAGTTTTTAAACTTAAGTAGAAGCCATAACGCGACATATACCCTGAGGCGGGCTTGTCAGATACCCTGGCAAAAAATTAATAACACAATAATGAAGTAGGTACATACACTATCTGACCAAAAACTCCAATAAGCTTTAATAAATTATCACTTATTACTATGTTATACTATCGTCTTACTGAAAGATTAGCTATTGGTAATAACGAAACCCATACAAGCGTTGTCAACCTAGTTTTGCACTTTGAAGGATAATCCACCAGAGAATAAATAGTTCAAAAACAGTACCGTCTTTAAGTAAAGAAAGCGCACTTTACTGTGTACATGTCATATGACATATGACAGATAATACAGGTTTTTTTATGGTATACCATTAAATAGAATCCTATGTATATTATATATATATATAAACATATGTATAAACACTTTTATTTATTTATACATATATGTATAAACATGAGAAAAAATCCGAGAAATTGAACGATTTGTAATTGATGAAACAAAAGAGTAACCACGTTTGTCCTTTACATATAAAAAAAATATGGGTTATTTACCAAGCTATTTTAAACGATGCAGTGTTATTCCTTATTCAATTTTTATTTTTATAATTAGGGCTTAGCGTTATGACCATAATCTCACCTGATCTTAAGTGACGTTAAGGCCTATGTTGGTAAACCCGTGGAGGAACTGACTCTCAAGTACAACAGCCAGAACACACCTTTTTAGTATTTGGTGGCAGATTTTTAACTTGAGTACTACCATCTTTCTATAGTTTCCTCACGATGTTATTCTTCACCGAAAGCTCAAGCTCATTGCACATAGGCAGATACGAGCTCACGTCCCTTAACGAAAAGTCGTACACACTACCACTGAGCTATCATATCTTCAAATAGATAAATTGTGCATTCCATGTAGATCAGCATTGCCATTTACAGCATATAATTAAAATGAATATCTTAGAGGATATCAGAGCTTTTAAAAGCTGGGACAGTGCGGCTGGCGGACCGTACGTCCGTCACTCCACACTGCCCCACATTATTAGTATCTACATTACACCCGTGCGAACCCGGTATATAAAATAAAATAACAATTGGAAATATATAAGAAATAGCCAGTTTTATTGATATTAATAAATTGAAGTTGGAAGATTGATTAGAATTGATTATAGCTAATTAAAATATCATCAAACCTTTGGCTTAGAGATGGGTAATTTCCAGACTTAACTATCAAGCACATATTGATCCAATTTGTAATCGACGAATAATAGTCTTTTGACATCAAAACCCGCTTGGCTTGTACTTACTATCTGGCAAACGGCTTTGGGGTTCTCTTATAAAACCTAACACTATTACTTAAAAAAACATTTACCGATCTTACTGAGTCTAAAATATGAGATGACCAGTTTGTCATGGTTTTTAGTATTTAATTCGTCCGGAACTTTTCGCTGACATACACTATTGAATCATATTATATAATAAATATATAGGCACCGCTAACTTGACCAGTGTAAGTTATGAAAATCTTTTTTTGTCGTCAAAAGATGGCGCTACTGTATATTTTCATCGCGCCAGTGATTCTGATCTCACAAACCGTTGGTAGTGTTCGCGAGACTCTCAGTGAGTTATTCACAATAACCAAACAATATTAATTTTTGTAAAAGGGCGCGCTAGCTTTGCGTATACAAAGTTAGAGGACGCCTTTTAAATATAACATTAATAAAGTAGGTTCGTCAAAAGTTCATTATTGAACAAGATTTCAATGGGGGATGGTTTTGCTTTATCAAGATTAAATCATATCGAAATGAAATGAATCGCTTCAAAAGAAAATCGTTTCGTTTTCGATTACCTTTTCGTATTTATTTTTTCGATATAAAGCCAATCATAGATACCAAAAAGAACACCACGATAGGCTATTTCCTATCACTCTTAAACTTATTAAAGTTTTCTTTAAAATTACAACATAGTATCATGGACACACGCAGACATTTATTTCAGAAAGTTATTGGTTACATAAAACGGTAAACTTTTGTAAAACGTTGAAATAATGTTTTATGAAAATAGATAACAATCGAACCTAGATTTTTATAGCAGGAATATCGATTCAGAGTTGTATATCGACTTTTTTACCTTACAATTATGTATTTCGTATTGCGTACGGTATGACTTCAACAACAACAAGCATAAGGTGTTTTTTAATGTTACCGTATTTTGAACCAGATTTATGTATATGTAAATCTAAATGTAGATTGATTTAATAGGATAGTACTATAACTAAACTGCAATTTATTTATCCCAAGGATCTGACAGAAAACTACCGAATTTACAATGGATTTACTGTTTGAATGTTTTATCCGGGGAAATATGCAATATCGCAATCAAGTCTATTATTTTCAAATTTTATATGTATCACAGAATTGTTTGATTTTATTTTTAGATTGATATCGTTTTCTACTTGCATGAATTGAAACAGTTGCATTCGTTTGCATAAAGACAGTGGTGAATTAACCAGTAGGCTAATTGATGAGGTGTTTTTATTTGTTTTTTGTTTAGAAACTGATATGATTTCTATTAAATTATGTATCATTTTTTTTCAACAATTTAAGTATACCTATGTGGAATCAAATTGTAGAGGTAGGTGGAAACGGCAAAATTTGGATAGCCTACAAGGGCGACAGAGTAAATCAATGAAATTAACATGCATAAATAATCAATCAAACTAACATCAGTACGAAAATACGTTATAAACGTGATATATATATATATATATATATATTTTTTTTTTTTTTTTTTCGATAGGACATACGATGTCAGCCTTAAGGGCTTTCACAGCTTCACCGAACTTTGGGGAGAGTACTAAGGCACTCAACCCGAGTCAACGAGCACAAGGGAACCATGAAGTGGCCGATACTCGCCTTGGGGTGTTACCGGAAACGCTAAAAGATATCGCGGTTCTAACTCATCCTAACTAAGCAGAAAAACCTATTCGACTACAACGCAAGTTAACATCCTAAACTAAAGGATTGTACTGACTTTGCCTCAGGGCGGAAAGACTGGACTGCAACCTGTCCTACACTGAGTGAAGAAAGCTTACAACCACAAGTAAAAGGCCGAACCATATTCAGGGCCAGGGTGGTCCCTCTCAGAACCACGAAAGTATGAAACATACGAGTAACGGAATGCATGCGTTAGTAACGTTTCGGTATTCGGTACTAGATGGCGTAACCTTTACTCAGTACCGAATACGTATGTTCGGGTTGTTACAGCTCTAACAATAACCAGAAAATATTAACGTTTGAATAAGGGCGCGCCAGTTTTGCTATGGCTTTGCTAGAGGTCACTTTTGCTAAATTTCTAATATTCGTAGGGTTAAGCGAGAATTAATTGTGGTACAAGGTTTATAAGCCGTTACAATGAATGAATGAAATAATATGTATCGACAATACAAGGTAATAAATATTGACATTTTTATCTCAAGACAAGATTTCCCAAAATACCAGCTGTGCTTGTGGAACTAAAAATTATTTATACTTATTTTTGGAAAAAAATTGACCAGTGTCCTTTTCTGGACCAATACGAACGTGTATGTAAAACTTCATTATGATCTGTTGAGCGCATAAAAAATAAAACGAAGCGATGAAAGCTCAGTGGTAGCGTGTACGGAAGCCGCGACATGAACGTGATTTCGAATCTCTGCAATGAGCTTGAGATTATAGTATAGGAAAACATCCTAATGAAATATAGCGTGGAGGTAGGGCGTTTTCTAATTCCCGTCTGCCTAGCAATCACCCTCAAATTGTAAATCTACCGCCAAATACCTATAGGTGTGTTCCAGTGGTTGCACCCGAGAGCCAGTTCCTCCACAGCGTGTCCATCATCTTGGGCCTTATAGTCACTTAACATCAGGTGAGAATATAGCCATAACGGTAAATCTAAACTCTATAAGAAATACACTATCTAGTGCCTACAATTTTATCTACCTAGATATAGTACTTTTAGTAGCCTACTTCCCCCATGCTACATCATCATCAGATCTTACATCAATTTAAGTGACAACTTACCCTAAAAAGTGATACGAGTCAAGTATTGTCTTTTGGTCATTATTTACAACCATATGCGTTCACATAACATGCTATAACAGGCGATGTTTCTCTTCATAGAGTTATCTTGATAAAGTAACTTTCATTCGTAAGGATTAATATGCCATACCAAATAATATTGCCCATATATCGATTTTTAATTTTTAATATTTATTGTCACAAAATACCTTATTCTGACCTTATAATAGTTATATACCGCGTTTTGCACGCCTGATAAGTGAAGCGTTGAGGTGGGTACTACTGTCACTTCACGCGAAACAACTGATTTTTCTAACTTAAAATGTCTCATATATAGAACTTGTACAATAATATATACACACACATATCAAGAAAAACACTATTTTTAACATTCATGACGGTTTTGAAGCCATTTTTGTCATTTAAACTAGTTAAAAAACCGTTTAAAAAAGGTCTGTCTCGGACGTCCGTGTGTCTTATATGTGCGGATCCTGTATGTTATCACGAAAACGACCGAAATACTTTACTAATCGAGTATTTTTTCTTTATTACGCTTCAGTATAATTAGGAATAGATCAATATTACTTTTCACGGTCTGATTCGATGTGATTTAATTGTTATTACATAAACAAATAAAAAATAGATTATGAGGCATGGACTTTTGGATTTTCCAAACTATATTTTTATATATATAGTAACAAGCAATATTTTTATAGTAAATTGTATTAACGTATCGCTATGTATTTCCCCAGGGGTGCGGTGTCAGGAACCTCCACGTGGTGCACCCTGGGCAACGTCGACCGCTTCACGGTCGGCGGCTGATACCTGACAGGGGGGTTGGGGCTTCTCGCTGTCATCCCTCTGTTCATCAGAGGGAGCAGCCGACGGAGCAGTCGTTGGCGGGTCCGACGTGCACTCACCCTGCCGTCGGACAAGCGGGTATCCACACCGCCAACAAACTCGTAATCTCGTCGGAGTGTCGTGGTCATGTCTCGCGGCTCCGACGAGACCGAGGGGCTTGGCTTAACCGCCCGGCCCGCGAGGAAGAAACCTCTCTAAAAAATCACCCTAATCCCAAGCGGCGGCGCACCGTGAAGGGATGCGTGGCTGGCAGGTGGCCAGTCACTAGTGCGACCCCCGTCAGGGAACCGGCCGATTCCTTGACGGGTTACACCTTGGCTTACCCGGGTACAGGGGGCTCTGCCCGGGTGGACCATTTATTTCCCCCACACTCGTGGGAATCAAATGACGGATCCGAATTTAAAAAATAAAAATAAAAATGATGATAAGGGCCAGTTCGTACTACGTTTCTGGACGGAGGGGGAGAACATCTCTGGAGAGTCTGAGGGTGAGGGCTTGGGGACACGCAAGCGGACCCTTGATCCTCTGTGTACCGATTTAGACCCTGTGGTGGTACCAAAGGTGCCAAGGGCCCGGAGGGGCAGGACGTGTGACCCGGGGAGTGCAGCGGGTTCCAAACACGCGGATGTTTTAAATGATGAGACTGTGCGTGTCTACGACGTGGACACCCTCGACCCAGCAGCAATGAGAGCTTTGGCTGACGAAAAGGTCGAAGCAATTTTCCATGTCTGCAGAATAAGCGGTCACCTCCAAGGCGGCTGCATTAAAGAATTAAAGGAAGCAGCCATTGCTTTGAAAGACGTTGTGACTGTAGCCCTGACGCGCAATGTCACTGAGGAGACCCTCTGTCTCCGGCGCATGGTCTCGAACCTTCGCCGAGAGTTGGCTGACGTGAAGGCGGAGGTTCGAGCAATGCGTCATGAGAAAGAGGCGAGGGAATCAGCGCCAAATCCGGCTGAAGTACCGCTGCCAGAAGAGGAGAGAGGCGACGGGGTTCCTGATGCCATACGGGCGATGCAGCACTCCCTCCAGAATTCTCTGGGGGAGATAAATGCACGTCTGGATGTGCTTGAAGGGCGCATCCTCCGTCCTTCGTTGGCGGCAGAACAAAAGCAGGCTTTGACTACACCACCAGCGTTAAAGCCTGTATCTCGCACGAGACCTGCTCCTAGACCGGCTGCCATTGTGGCAAGGAGGACTCCTGTTGCGGTTAATGCCACGCCTGTTTCAGAAGAGCTTGCGTGGTCCACGGTGGTCAAAAGAAAGAAACAGAAAGAGGGTAAAAAGGCACCAGTACCAAAGGTGCCCAAGCCAGCTGTCTCCCAAAAGGATGCTCCTGGGCAAAAACGCAAACCGAAGCTTCCTTCGGCCCCGCGCTCGGCTGCAGTGCTGTTGACGCTGAAGCCTGAGGCTGTGGCTGGGGGGTTGAGCTACAAGCAGGCCATCTTGAGGGGAAGACTCGCACTTGACCTGCCTAGTCTGGGGCTCCGTGAGCTCTCCGTGAGGGAAACAAAGACGGGGGCCAGGGTCATTGAGATCCCTGGTCCCCAAGGGGCAGAGCAGGCGAACAGGCTTGCCGAGAGTCTCGGGGCGGCATTGGCGGACGTCGCCACGGTGGGAAGACCCACGAAACGTGTGGATATCCGCATCGTTGGCCTCGATGACTCAATCTCAAGAGATGAGCTTCTTGCGGCGGTTGCGTCCAAGGGAGGGTGTCCGCCAACTCAGGTTCGAGTTGGCGAGATATTTATGGTGGGGCCTACTCTTGGCAAGGCACATGTGTCCCTGCCTGTAGCGGCAGCGAAATCGTTGGTGGAGGGGGGCCGACTGGAGGTTGGCTGGAGTTGGGCCCGCATCCAAGTCCTGGAGCAAAAACCCTTGCGGTGCTTCAGGTGCATGGGCGTGGGTCACACTCGGCCTGTTTGCCCGTCAAATATTGATAGGGGTGGGCAATGTTTCCGGTGTGGGCAGCTCGGACACAGGGCGCGTGAGTGCACGTCTTCCAAGTTGCACTGTGCCCTGTGCGCCGATGCTGGACGATCGGCAGACCATTACATGGGCGGCGCCAAGTGTCGGCCCCCTGCTGTGAAGAAGGCCGGAGCACGTTTTGTGCCACCAGCCCCTACTGGGGGTTGCGTAGACGAGGGTGACACCATGGAGTGAATTCTTTTCGCTTCCTGCTGTCATCCGTGCTGAGCCAAGGAAAGATGGGTCGGGGGGCCCGTCTTTCCATTGCACTGGTTCAGCCGTCTGGGGGACAGTTGGGGTGTACCAAGCTGTCCCTCTTTAGCGCCGGGGCTCAGTTGGGCCAGCCGCAGGGGCGACGTGGTGATTGTCAGCTCGACCCCGGGTCGCCCCAATTGATGCGGCAGAGGTACACCGTGGAGTTTTAGTGGGTATTCCCGGTTCGCACCGGGTGAGTCCCACATAACCCGCTCGTCCCCCCCGGGGCGAGAGGGTATCCATAAACGGATTTCTACACGATAAAAAAAAAAAAAAAAAAAAAAATGTATTTCCCCAGCGCACGCAGGTAATATTCTGATTAATCTTAGAAATTGTGTCTATTACAATATCTCATCCGCTATTCAACATTTTCCAGTTTTATTTTCGCACAAATTCAACAACAACAAAATTCATCAAAACGAGTTTAGCGGTTTAGGCATGTTTTTGTACAATTAAGGTTTTAGCGTTATATCTACAATCTTACCTGATGTTAAGTGACGATGTGGCCCAAAATGATGGACACACTAAGCTTAGTGGAATAACTCGTTCTCAAGTGCAACTGCCGAAAAACACCTATAGGTGTTTGGTGGCAGATTTTGAACTTAAGAGTGGTAGCTAGCCAGACGGGCATTATAGAAAGCCAGCATTCACCACCAGCGACCAAGTTTCATCACGATATTTTCTTCACCGAAAGCTCATTGTAGGTGGATTCGAACTCACATCCCTTGACACGACGGCCTTACACACTGCCAACTTTTTTTATATAGTTAGGTTTTAACGTTATGGCCATAATCTCAACTGATCTTAAGTAACGATACGACTTAAGTTGGTAGACAGCCTACATCATCGCTTCATAAAGTAACGTCTGATAAGGTAACGTACAGGTAGACAGTTATATATATAGAGTATATATATTATTATTATTAGTATTATTATATATATATATATATATATATATATATATATATATATATATATATTATTATATCCATGAGAAAGTAACTCATATATATATATATATATATAGCTGTGCCTACGACTTCGTTCGCGTGCATTTTAAACATATGTCGAGTAGTTTTAAGACCATTTTTATAATGTCATGGACACGATACTGTTATGCTGTGTAGAACTGTCAATATCACAGATACTTGTTCAGGCTGAATACCACTGTTAATCGTAAATGACCGACGGATTGCAAAGTGCGCATTTAGGATATTACCTAATGGTTTTTAAATTTTTCATAAATAATATAAGAGTAGGTACAAATCATTCCCATTCAATAACTCTTTTTGTTTATTTTCTTTCTTTCTAAGGTACAAGCGAAGGTGACGAAACCATACAGCCAAACAATAAGTTCATCTCATCATCCGAAATATTTCTATAACTTCTATGTAAGCATCTGCCAGTGTCACGTGTAACAAAGACAAGTTTTTGAGTTACATTGCTGTAGCATAACCTACACTGTTTATGTTAATAACTTTTATGTTAATGTTACCTATTTGATGCTTGATTGTCATTATTTGTACTTTATGAATGTAGCGTGCGCCTATAATTGGTTCGCATATATAATTAAACATTGTATAAGATGTTAGTGAATATATAATATGCGTACTGTTGGAGCTGCCTGTGTAAATAAATGAATAGGACCTATAAATTAATTTTGTACCGAATAAATCATGCAAAGGAAACGACAGAAGCAAAGTAATTTCTAATCATTTTAAGAGTTTTTAATCGTTTTATTCAGCACTTCCTTTTGCAGCATAATGAAACTCTGCGCGATGAGTTTGTCTTTTAGGTGTTTCTTTAAATGCGACTTCAGCTTTGGCCGAGTTAGGAACCTTTTCTCGCAGTGGGCACACTCGTGTGGTCTATCATCCGTATGGACCCTGATATGCCCTTCGAGGTTAGACTTCTGAACGAACGAAGCCGGGCAGAGGTGACACTTGTACGGCTTGATTCCCGTGTGAATCTTCTCGTGGCGGATGAGGTCCGGTTTCCTGAAGAACGCACCGCTGCACACAGGACACCTGTACCTCCGGACCCGGTTGTGGACCACCTCGTGCGATCTCACTCAGGTGGCACAACTGCTTGTAACTCTTCCGGCAGACGTTACAAACGTACGGCCGAACGTCGGTCTGGTTTCCCGGCCGCGGTTGCGACTGCCCGTCTGTTCCGTACACCGATTCGCAACGCTCCCACGTCACACTATCTGCCGGGAGTACGCTCTTGTTAATTGACGGCCATAAACATTATTATAAGAAGGCGTTCAAGTATTGTAACGCAATTTATTGAAACCCCCCTCACCCCCTGTAACACCCCTGCAAGCATTTTACCTAAAAGTCATAATCATGTTGTACTCTTTTTTACTAATAAACATTTAATATAAAATAACATATTTATCCTAAATATTGGCAATACGCTTAAAAGTAGTCGAGGGATTCTCCGTAAAATATAAACAAAGAGTTGCGAACATGGGACATTTTAATTACCTAGATATGTATATAATAATAAAAAAATTACGTACCGCGGTGTTCGAAACCCACTCCCGCCGTTGTAACGCATCGTAACGTTTTGCATGATCCCTCCTAACACTCTTAAATTGCGGTACGTAATACTTGAACGGCCCCTAACGATATATATATATTAACTGGACTATAATTAATACGAATTATCGAAAGTTAATAACTATCTATACAGTGATGAATTAAGGTTAGATGGCGCCCTAGGCCCAAGTTAATTTGACGCTCTTATATACATATAATAGCTGTGCCCGCGACTTCGTTCGTGTAGATCTAAAAATTATTTAAAACCTAATTGATTCGGGTAATATTTAAATCTTTTAATACAGCAGTGACGAGTTTTAAACAGCGTAACATATTTTAATTCGATATGAAAGATGTTGAGAAACAAAGTTTCTTTGAAATTTTTTGCCGCCTCGAAAAGTTTGGCGCCCTTAAAATTTGCCGGCCTAAATCCGCCACTGTATCTATATCAATATCGGAAAATGAAGGCTTATTAATGTTTGAAATAAAGCTTCTTAGTCGTCAAGTTTGGTAATCAGACGAGAATTGAGACTGAAATTTTATGATAATTTCTTTATATGAGAGCATAAATATACATTTTCTTTTTAATTTCTTTCTCTTTTAATTTCTATCTCAATCTATTTTATTTTATTACCAGCGTTTACCCACGGCTTCGCTAACGTTATTACTGATTTCGTCAATTTGGGTGACGAAATAAATAAAAAAAATTCAAAGTTTATTGGTCTATTTACCCCACTGCCAATAAGTTTTTTGCGAGAAATAGTGGACTATCACCGCCTCCAGTAAGGTTTTATCTTTCTCTATAGCAATGTTCACAATCAATTCAGTGCTTTAGGCGAGAAATCGTAACAAACAAACAAACTCACTTTCGTACTTATAACTCTAGTAAGAATAAGTGAACAATTTTTTTTATCAAATATGTAACAATTCAATCCTACAATGCAAATAGATTTTTGAATTAAAATTACATCTTAATTTCATAGGTTTATTTTTATAAAAATAGACAGGTTAAGAAACACTTAATTTTTCAGTGATCGAACGGCATAAGAATTTATTTATGTTTAATTATATATATATATACATTTCTAAAGCAATACTTAAGTATAAAAAACATGAATTCATTTATTTACATTATACATACCAATTTATGTATTTAATTGTAATAAAATAATAAATATATATTTTAAATTAAATAACAAATTGCTGATATATTATTTACAAAGTGAAGTTACAGACCAACGTCTAGGTAAACGCCATAATTAGAGCTTATTTTAATAAAAAACATATGTACAGGAAATTCTTTATTGATTTTGATTACCTTATTAACAATGTTCAATGTGAACTTAGTAACATAATGTTCAATATGAAACATCTTTATGTAAAAAAAACTTGTGTGCTTTTAACATCACATGACAGAAGTGAAACATCGATACATCTCTATCTCGCTCGCTCAGTCGCTTCGAACCGACTTCGTCCGAACGAGCGTCAGAGAAAAGGGTTGCGGATTAGAATTTCAAAGGCACAAGAAGTTTCACTTTGAAATTCCGGTGTGCGAACATACGATCAGCGATTGCGTCACAATTAGGATATGAATTCTGGCCCAAGATAGATATGGATGCAAGAAGACCATACATGACAGGACAGCGGATGTTAAGATGCATGTGTTGAGCAAATAGAAGAAATATTAATCTATTCGAGTAAGTCACGAAAAAGTAAAATATATATATAATACATATGTTACAAAAAACTTTAAAATTATTTTGACAATAATTGTCAACATTACAACTACAATCAAAAGAAGCTATATAAAAAAGAAACTACAGATGTCAAACGCATAACAGTCTGAGGCCACAGGTTAGAAATTATCACTAATGACTTAATAAAATACTGAAAATTAAATAACAAAACTTGTAATAATTATACTCTTTGATATATAAAACCGAACAAGGTGTATAAAAGGTGTAAATACTGAGATAAGAGCTGATAGCTCGTTGCTGACCCTACTTAAGAAGTATAAGAGGAAAAAAACAAATGTTACTGGAATTAGAATAATAATATAATTCGTTACGAATTTCACTGCATTTCTAACACTGATATTGCAAAAATATTTGAAATCTGTTATTTTCCGAAAACTAAGTAATCGTATCGACATTCCTAACAATAGTTTTCAATCAAAAGACCTTCCTGTAATAACAGTTATTTTATTGTAACTGAAACAGTTATTCAAATTTAACACAACAATTTTGTCTGGGAAAATTCAACTTTACGACGTCACCACAAAAAAGATAGAAACAAAAGGTCAACTGTATACAAGAAGCAATAACGATGTAAACATATTATGTAAATGCGTACTAAAATCTGGGGTTAAGTCAGTCGAATGCTAATCGCGAGCGTCCGTCGGCACCAGTTCGATAAATATTTATTGTGATTAAGTTGTGAATTGACAGTCAATACACAGCCTCTCTTCAGAATACAGACTCTCTTTAGATACCCTCTATAAATACACTTCAGAGTATATTTACTTACTTGAATACCCAATTAAAGCGAAATTAATTCATATTCTTAAAAATATATATAACATTTTTCTATTGAAAATCCCAAATAGCAATATTTATACCAAAGTCAGCCGCAATTAGCCTTCTGTTCTTATCTATTTTGTGCGTTTATTTGTTTTAATTATTTTTTGCATTTTTAACTATACTCGACTTCTATTTGCATTTAATTTCAACTCCCGGCCGTTCACAGCCACAAATAAAAGTTGAGACGAAAAAAATTCCAACCTATCCTAACCTAGCCTAACCCCACTTTATATGTTAACATTATAAATCTAGTGACTATTGTCATCAATCTGACTCCGTATCTACGATACTTTTGATTCTCTTATCCTTCTCGTGCCGTTTTGAATGCAGCATAAGTTTGCTGCGAGTCATAAATCTTTTATCACAAACGGGACAAACGTGAGCCCTATCACCGACATGCATCTTCAGATGCATCACCAGATTGTTCTTCTGGGAGAAACTCTTCGAACAGATCTCGCAGGTGTGCGGCTTCTCGCCCGTGTGTGTCTTCTCGTGCCTGTCCAGGTCGGCCTTCCTATAAAACCCCATGCCGCATTCGGCGCAGTTATAATTTTTGATACCTTTATGCATGAGCTGGTGTATGCTGAGGTGTCCCAGTTGTGTGTAGGTCTTGCCGCATGTCGTGCACATGTAGGGCCGTTCGCCGGTGTGGGTGCGAGTGTGTTTCTTCAGCTCGTACCGTGTTGAGAAGGTTTTATCGCACTGGTCACACGGTAGGCGCTCGATCGGCGTATGCTTTTTCCTTACCCTCCTACAAATATTATTGATCGTTCTGTTTTATTTCCTTCCAAATATTGAATGGGTTTTTTATGGTAAATTGACGGCACTGACACCCGATGTGAAGCAGGTTACAACCCAAAAGCTGCATAAATGCTTCATTACGTTACAGATCAAAAATCTTTATTAAATTAAGGCGCTTATGAAAGTCAAAACTGCCACCGAATCAGAAAATAAGTCACTCATAGAGAACCAGCAAGAAACTCGATCCGACTATATCTTTTTATGTACATATATACTTTTTTAATAATACATTTACAATAGTTTTTAGCGGATGCACAAAACGGGTGTTAATTCCAAACGTCACCAATGTTCATATATTGATCTACCCAATAATAGCATTGTAGCATCAAAACCCGTTTGACATGGTGCTTAACCTTACGACTTCATCACGATTTTTCCCTTCACCGAAAGCTCAAACTCATTGCAGATGGATTCGAACTCACGTTACTTGACGTGGCGTCCGTACACAATACCAACTGAGCTATCATTGCTTCAAAAACCTGATGTCCGTACGGAATAACATATTGGACACTAAATCGACGATATATCCACTTAAACTAAATCCTGAGAGTAAGAGTTATTTTTTTATATATAGTTAAGGTTTAGCGTTATGGCCATAATCTCACCAGATCTTAAGTGACGATACGGCCTAAGTTGGTAAAAACACTAAACCTGTGAAAGAACTGACTCTCAAGTACAGCTTGTTACAAGTACACTTATAGGTATTTGGCGGCAGATTTTCAACTTGATGGTAGTAGCTAGCCAGATGGGCATCAGAAAAAGCCCTACCACCATGCTATGGTTTCCTCACGATATTTTCCTTCACCAAAAGCTCAAGTTCATTGTGGGTGGTTGGATTTGAACTCACGTCCCCTGACGCAAAATCGTACACACTACCACTGAGCTATCATCGCTTCAAAACCTGAAAATTTATTTACTTTAATATTTATTTATTTATTACCTGAAAATGACAGGATTACATCTACCAAAGCAGCTAGTATAGCTTAAAAAGGGTTAACTTTTAATCTTGCACATTGAGCTGTTACAGAAATACAGGTTAAGACACTGAACTTGAAAGCAAATACTTTGTTCTGATAAACAACACTATAGTGTTCTACAGAACAGCGAATACAACAAAGTAACTTCGTATTACTGATATGTATAGTTAATACAAACTTCTTTTTGGGCTGTTCCTCTTCATCGGATATTTCAATAATTTCTTCTTTTACCATGACCTCATTCACTATAATCTCCGGTTCCGCAACAACCTTAGCCATAATCGCAGACCCTACAAAATTAATAATGAAAATTATAAACATTGCAGCAAAAAGAATGAATATCAATAAAAACCAGGGTGCAATTCAGATAAATAAAAATGGACCTTCAGTATACACAGTGGTGGATTTACCAGTAGCCTCAGTAGGCTGCAGCCTAAGACGACAGATTTAAGAGATGGCAAATTTGAAGTTTTTTTTTTTTTTTAGAAACTGAAATGATTCATATACTTAAAAATTGCTAGATAATAACTTTCACCATTTATGATCTAAGTCTTATATAATGTTATTTCCACAATTTACATAATCCTATGTGAAATCTAATTGTAGAGGTAGGTAGGGAGGGTATAATTTGTATAGTCTACGGGTGGTAAAAGTGTAAAGCAACCCACAAGTACAGATGTATGATACACAAATTTTATTAAATATTTGCATAGAGACCAAAAATCAAAGATAGAAGCCAGGTACAAACACGGAATGACATGCTTTTCCCTTCACAAACTGGGTGTATAAACTTTTTTTATATGGCACAGGAAAGTGACTGCCTGGTACTTGACGTAAAGTACAGCACAATCCAAATTCAGTGACAAGCGACAGTGAACAGAATTCACTTCATACACCTCTGTCATATTGTCCTGATAAATGCTAGCTTGATCAGGCATGCTTGAGTGCTGGCACACTTTACTCCCATACAATCATTGCTTTACCCAAGATTTTTTTCTGGAAACAGCAGGCCACAAAGCAGCTCAGTACCAACTACAAGATTTCAATTTTGGTAATGTTAATTACAGTAAAGGTCAAATTAGGTTTTAAGGAGAACTGGCAGGTTCCTAGAGTGGAGCAATTAAAGTTTTAGAAAGGGACCATTTACTTCCTCTAGTTATGGATTATGTAAGGGGTGTATGACATTGAACAGGTACAAATCACCCAAAATACCCAATACAAAAGCACCACAACCACTGAATGTTCTCCATTGTAGCCAGAATCCTGAGAATGCTTAGTACTGCTTATAGTATCCATGCCCGCCACCTAGCTACATCAATATTTCAATACACATACAGAATTTTGTACAACATTACTGTAGAAAAATATGTGCCTTTATTTTTAACATGCAACTGAATCATTACAATTAGAAAATCATTCAATTTAAATTGAAAAAAAAAAACAATAATTGTCTAATAATTTTTGACAGGCCATGTCTCAGTGAAAATAAGTTGTACATTGACTTTAAAAACAACAATCTAACACTTGAATATTCTTGAAGATTTTCAGATCCTTTGTTCTATATAAGATTATTATTTATTATTATGGATAACACAATAATACTAAATTATCTAACATTATATCTAGTAACTTGTGTAAAAACACTTAGATTGTAAAACAGAAAAAAAGTGTTTGATTTATCTTTTTTTTTAATACTTAATTAATTTATTAATGTTTAATTAATTTATTTTAATTCGTGGAAATTTCAATAGTGGTAGAACTTTAATTGACTAAAATTAAAAATTTAACTTAAGATTAACAACAGGCAATATTATTTCCATAAAATATTAGAAAATGAAATCATACCAGATAACAATATAAAAAAATATATAACAAATCAATATATATTTTATTGATTAGCCACTGACAGAGCACAAAAGAAGTTATTGATAGAAATATAAAACTTTATTCAAAGCATTATTAAGAAACTAAAGCAGTTATGAGGCCTTTTTCTAATGCCCGCCTGGCCAGCTGCCATTCTCATATTGAAAATCTGCAGCCAAATACTTATAGATGTATTCTAGCAGTTGGACTTGAGAGTGACTCTCTTCACTAGGATTAGTGTGTCTACCATCTTGGGCCACATCATCACTTAATATCAGGTGAAATTGTGACCATAATGTTAAACCTATTAATTATAAATTGCTATGGGATTGAGGAGGAACTCTGAAATCCAACTGCCGAAACACACCTGTAAGTATTTGACAGCAGATTTTTAATATCAGAGTGGTAGCTAGCCAGATGTGCATTATAAAAAGCCCTACCATCACATCATGGTTTCATCACAATGTTTTCCTGCACCAAAAGCTTAATCTCATAGCAGGGATTCGACCTCACATCCTTTGGAGTGGAGTTAGTATATGCTGAGCTATCATAGTTTCAAAATTTTATTCCTACTTATTTTGAGATTAATTGCATCTATATCATTAACTGTTCTTAAGTTACTTTTGTATGCCCAGTGCTGTGGGCAAATGGAAAAATAAATATGCAACAACTCACAATGATGTGAGTGTAAGCTATCATTCATTTAAGATAAATCGAATTTTACTTACTAATTACTTTTAGGTTGATTTTTATATATACAGTTTTTATAATGACAATATTATCTACCTACCATTCTTATATGTAAATTTTCCCTATCTTGAAAATCACTCTAATATTTGGAATGAAATTTTGTATTTGGACAGATCGTTGCTTTTTCAATAAGTGGTTTGTATCCAATTTGTTTTTTTATTAAATGGTAAAAATACCGAACTAAGCTGTCACCCAAGTACTCTAGTTATTGCCCAAGTAAATACTTGGTTTTGTACAGTTTCTATAAAATGCTGATGTAGGAATATGCATAATTTTCATTTTTCAACATTAATGTTTTATAAATGTCTTCTTTCTTATTTGCATCATAAAGCCACAAATGAATTAAATATAAAATACACTGCAATGGGTGAAATTAAACAAGACGTGGAATGAGATCGATACCTAACCGCAATGGTATAGTTCTTAGTTATAAGTTATAATCTATGGCTATAGTACAAGGAGAAACAGGGTTCGCTGGACTAGCAGTAAGTCACCAATAAAAAGGGAATGTGACTAAAAACAAATACAGAAGGGGAATATAAGGATTTTAGGAGAGGAGAAGATATCTTGGTTTGAATGTTTCATTATATTCAACAATACAACAATAATTTGGCAATAAAAACACAATAACATTGACCAATAATCGAAAAACCGACAGACAAAATCGGCCCTATTTTCTATGCGTATAAGACGAAAATATCTCGAATAAATACCTTATAACGATATTTTGTAATCTCCAGATATTATTTTATACATTTAATAACATCACTAAGAAAACAAAGATTGTAAAAAGTAAAATTTATACAAAAAAAAACAACTTATAATGTTGTTGACAAAACATGTACGAAAGAGAAAACAATATAGAAAATCCCATTAGTGTAAAAAGAACAGACTATAAAAGTAAGTTGCTCAAAATAAAAAAAATGGTTTAGTTTGATATCAGTTGTCATTGTCAACCAGAGTTGCCAATAGTTGAATATACTTCCTTAAGATATTTTAACGTGATTTGAATATTTTCATTATAAATAATATAATTTTAATTAAATATATCGTCTGGTTGCTTTTATTGTAAATGTTAAACTCCTATTCAATTGTACCACATTATACAACAAACGTGGTATGATATATATTTATAGATATAGACAGATATATTGATAAAATAAAAGACCTTGGCCTATATAGGACTACAATAAGTTTTATATTAGAAAGTGTGTCTAAAGCTGCGCTAGCAAGCTCCTACAAAATTTGGCTGGGCAGGAAAGAAACACGTGTTGTGAAGGTGAGTGTTACCGCTCGTCGGAAAAGGGCCCCTTAAACCTACTTCCGTGTCACAAGTCTCGGGACCTGCTCGGAGTTTACCTCTCTGCCATACGATGAACTTGGCACTCGTTCGTCTTTATCTCTCGCTAAAGCTTAGTTCTTGTTCAATAATTAAATAATTAAATTGTCACAAAAACTCTGATTCTATTATGAAAGCCACGATATTGTTAAAGCTGTATTTGATAAATGAAAATCAGAACAACCTGTTATTCACATATGTTGGGACACGGTACGTCTAGCGGTGGTGGACCACCGCCCCCTGGTCAAAGTGCGACGTCGTGTATCCCCGTTTGGACGGGCGTAGAGTCCTCGTTCGTTATAAACGAGGATGCCGGATACCCGCCTCGGTGGCAGCAGGAAGATGTCAGTTTGCCGTAAGGGGCCGTAAGGATGCAATAATGCGTGCACCGGTCGAGACGTGTGACGAAATAATACTCGGAATTCTTCTCAATAAAACGTGAACCCGAGCCAACGGTCGATATCTTCAGGTAGTTGCTCTTCTTACTTGTAGCCAATGGGCGATCGGTGACTCAATCGTGGAACATGATTAGGTAACGCCCCTTCGGAGGTTACCCATGCCGATGCGTGACTTTACAGAGAGCCACTCGATCGCGACGCTTTCTAATTTCTATTTGTTTCTATTTTCACTACCGTTGGCTCGGTTTCTGCGCTATATTTATTTTATTTCACATAATATCCTTAATATCTATATACAATCTTATACCCTAGGTTACACTCTATCTTATAAATATCACTTATCCTAGGATACACGCATAATACTCGAGATCGAGCAATACTTACGCTAAACTTTCTCTATTTCAATTTTTCTCTATCACGTTCTTACTCTATAAATTTACATATTCCCATATTTCGGGTTTCTATATCAAAATACAAGCAACGCGATGTCTCTATTGTTGGATTTCACACTTGTCGTGTGAAATCCCTCAATTCTCTATACATATTTTCCGGTCTAATATTTAGGTAAGTATTGCTCGGTAAATTATCTATTTTAAAACTAACATGCACGATAATCTTAAACATATCTATAAACTAAACATGCAAACATCAATTTCGATACAAATATACATAAAATACGCGAAGGAGACGCGAAAAACCTACTCGGCACAATCATTACCCGAACTCCCACGAATCCTTGGCAAATGAATGTGTGCGTCCCCAACGGTAGACGTCGATTATAACGTACGCCTTATGACTTTAACATAACATTCTTTATGTTCTCATTTATTAATATATCTCAATATTAATAATTCTCAATATTATTAATCTCAATATTATTAATTCTCAATACTAGCAATCTCAATATTATTAATTCTCAATACTAGCAATCTCAATATTATTATTCTCAATACTAGCAATCTCAACACTCATAAACTCAATGTTAATAATTCTCAATACTTAATCTCAACATCTATAAGCTTAACAATAATTCTCAATGCTTATATCTCAATATATCCACAAGCTTAATATTAATAATTCTCAATAATCTCAATAACCTCAATAATCTCAATAATCTCAATACTTGATCTCCATACTCATATTCTTAATACTTATATTTTCAATATTTATATTTATATAACGCGTAGTCAGTCTCGATACTTATGCTAACACAAAAACACTGTTTATTCGTCCGGTACAAGTTAATACTCGAACGAGAACTCGTCTAGCGTCTCAGGGGCTCTCCCTACGGTAACGCGTGCGTCCTATTTACCATCAGCGCCACCTGTGTGGAACTATTATTCCGGACGCCATTTCTATTTTCGTATTAACTTGTTATGCGTCGCTAACAGCGCCACCTGTGCGGAACTATTATTCCGGACGCCATTTCTATTTTTGTATATTACTCGTTATAGCCTTTATGCGTCGCTAACATCCTCCCCCTCGTGCACAGCACCAACTCCTTGTCCTAGCGACGCCGCTGTGTCTCCAGGCTCGGCAGACGATGTCCTAGGCTCTGCAGACGATGTCTCAGGCTCGTCGGTGACCCGTGGCTCGTTGGTGGCTCGTCGTTCGTCGCTTGTCGATGCTGGTACTAGTAACACCGCTTTGGAGCTCGGTCGACGCAGCAATCCACCCGCTGTGCGTACTTCTAGGACTCGCGTGCGGCCGTCGGGTCCAGGATATGTTTTGACTACTTCGCCCCTTGGCCAGGTGTTCCGTGGCAGTGTGGAGTCCACTATGAGGACGGTGTCTCCACACTGTAAATCTCTCGTGACGACCTCTCCGCCGATCCGTCTGGGGAGCAGAGTGGGCAGATATTCCTTAAGCCACCTGCTCCAAAAATGATCGGCCATTCGTTGTGCCGTCCTCCATGTTCGCCGCCCGATGAGGTCCGCATCGCTGGAACCTCCAATGCCGGGTAGCCCACAAGACCTCCCGATCAGGAAGTGGTTGGGAGTGAGAGCTACGTCGTCGCTGTCCGGTTCCGCCGCGACAAGTGGTCTGGAATTGACCACGTGCTCCGCTTCTAGGAGAAGTGTATGCAATGTCTCCTCGTGTGGATTCCTCTCTTTCAATGTAACGGCTAGAGCCGTCTTGATGGAACGGACCAAGCGCTCCCACGCTCCTCCCATGTTCGGTGCCCCAGGTGGGATGAACTTCCACTTGAGGTTCGATCTGGTAGCGACCGCCTCCATATCCACCTGTCCCACGGCTTCTTTCAACTCTTTGTTCGCCTTGACGAAGTTGGTGCCGTTGTCGCTGAATACGACTTTCGGCATACCCCGCCTGGCTGCCATACGTCGAAGTGCGAGTATCATCGAGTCCGTGGATAGTGATGCCGCTAACTCTATGTGCACTGCCCGTGTAGTGAGGCAGGTGAGTAAGGCGCCCCATCTTTTCTCTCGTCGTCGGCCTACGGTGACTGTCATAGGCCCGAAGTAATCCACGGCGGTGCAAGTGAATGGAGGTTCGCCGAAACGCAGTCGCTCTTCCGGCAAATCCCCCGTAGGCAGTTTCTGTGGCGTGCTTCGGTACACTTTACACCACTGGTAAACCGCGCAAGCGTATGCGGTCTCACTGGCATCCGTGAATACGTGCAGCTCCCCCTCGTCGTTCGAGCGCGTGAAGCATCTTGGTATTCGTAGATCCTCCAGCACTCGAACGTTCCTATTGTAGTCACACCAAGCCTCTATGTCCTTTTCAGAGATAGCCTCGTCCCAGCCGACGCCACTCCTCCATATGCTCTGGATGAGCACCTTGCCCTGTACTAGAACAGGCGACGCCACCCCCATAGGGTCGAAGGTGGACATCACCATGCTCGTCACTTCTCTTTTCGTAGGAGCTCGATAGTTCTCCGATTTCTCCATCGCTGCGTGGCTGAGACGCGCGCGGAACCCTAATTCGTCGTTTCCCGGAAACCAGCGTAGTCCCAATGTTTTTTCCTCCTTCGAGCCGAGTTCCACTTCGAGCTGTTCACTTTTACTTGTGAACTGTCTCAACACGCCTTCGCTGTTGGACGCCCAACCTCTCAATTGGAACTGCGCTTTTTTATGGATGGCGTCCACCTCGTTTGCTACCTTCACAGCTTCGTCTTCCGTGGCGAAGCTCTGCAGATAGTCGTCCATGTAGTGATTCGACTCTATCGCTCGCGCTGCTTCCGGGAACTGTTTCGCGTAGTCTGCCGCGTTCCTGTTTTTGACGAAGATCGCCGTACTGGGAGAGCAAGCGGCCCCGAATGTGACGGATGTCATCCTGTATTCCTTGGGGACCCTGTCGCGTTGCTCTCCTCTCCATAAAAATCGTAGGCTGTCGCGATCTTCGTCTCTTATCCTGATCTGCAGGAACATCTCCTTAATGTCTGCGACTACGGCTACGGGCTTCTGTCGGAAACGCAGTAATACTCCGAAAAGAGATTGTAATAGATCTGGTCCCGTCAGAAGCAAGTCGTTGAGACATCTTTCCCCGAATTTCGCGGAAGCGTCGAAAACCAACCTCTTTTTCTTCTTAGTCGGGTGCGTGACGGCAAAGTGGGGCAAGTACCACTTCCGCTTCGAAGACGACTCGCGCGGGACCTCTTCTGCGTATCCATTCTCAATTAGATTATTAATCTGCTCATTATATTCTATTTGCAGATCGAGGTCCCTATTCAACTTCCTTTCGATGCCCCTTAGTCTCATCTCGGCCGACTTGTAATTGTCGGGCAGTACGTCGTCTTCGTTTTTCCACAAGAGGCTGACTTCGAATCTGCCGTCCTCTCGTCTCTTGGTCGTCCTCTCCAGAACGCTAAGGGCTCTCGCTTCCATGTCCGTGCTCGGCCGCTTCGGCGCAACTCCCAATGACTCTATCGCGAAGTGTTCTTTCATGAGCGCATCCAGCGCGTCTTCACGCGCGGTTACATGCGCGCATAGAAAGTTGACTTCCTTGGAGTTACCTCCGTCGACGCCGTGTAGCACCCATCCTAAGTGAGTGAAGGATGCTACTGGTTGGTTTTTCTTTCCCTTACGCGTCTTCCTGGTGATGATCAGTCCCCAATTGTCTTGACCGATCAACAACCTAGGAGACTCTTCTTCGTAGCACAGGTGATCTACCAGCTTCTTTAAGTGCACGCAGCGCTCGATCACTTCCCTTTCTAATCGCTGCGGCGTCAGGTGCAGACCATCCATCGTGCGAACCCCATTGACGGACAACTTGCTTCTTCGGTGGAGCCCCCTAACCTTGATGTCGAGCTTCATCGAGTCGGTCTTGGTGACCGTTCTACCACCCACGGTTTCCAGCTGCAGGGTCTCCTTGGGTCCTTTAAGGCCTACTTGTTCCGCTACCGCCGAGTCCAATAAGGAAACGGTGGAGCCCTCATCTAACAAGGCCAGGACTCGGGTTGAACCTGCTGGTCCGTACACTTCCACTGGAACCATCTTTAGGTAGGCTCTCGACGTCCGCGTGAAGTTTACGGGTAGCCGTACGTTGTTGGCTACCTCCTTAACTTTGACCTCTTCTACAACCGCAGCTTCCGTCTTGTCGCTATGCAGCAAGTGATGATGCCGTCGCTTGCAGGTCCGACACGGTGGTCGCTGGCAGGTTTCCTTACGGTGCCACCCGTGCAGGCAATTATAGCACAAGCGAGATTGCTTGGCTATGTCCCACCTCTTTGGCACCGGAGCCTGCCGGAACTTCGGACACTCGTATAACTGGTGCCCCTCGTGGCAGTGTGGGCATGCTGGCTTCTGTCTTGCTGAACTATTCGCTGCCTGCTTTTCTGGTTGTATATCGACAGTAGTATGCGAGGCCTGTCTCCGTTGCTGCGGTTTCCTCGAAGCCGCTTCTCCAGGTACGGTGTGGGGTCCACATCTGTCCGCGATCTTGTTGAGGAATTTCGCCATCGTGTTCAAGTCTGGGTCTCCTTTATCCACCGTGTCCGCGGTGTAGTCATACCACCGGAACTTCAATATGGTTGGCATCTTGTCGGTGATGCTCTTCAGTATTTCCGGTGACTGCAGATACTGCGGTTTCTGTAGCCCCCTTATTGCGGCGACGGTGTTATTAATGCAGCTTGCTAGCATGCATATATCGTATGCGGAGTCGCTTATCACTGGCAGCTTCCTTATTTTCTGCAGCTCTGCCAGGACCAGCGCGTCCGCTCTTCCGTACGACCGCCTCAGCGCTTCCATTATTTCCTGGGGTGTACTCTCCGAGTACAGCAAGCTACGAACCCCTTCTCTCGCTTCGCCCTTCAATGCTCTTCTTAAACGTGCCATATTTTGCACGTCAGAGAAGAGCGGAGCGGTGTCTTCATAGACGGCTTTGAAGGCCACCCATTCTCTGCAGTCACCCTCGAACGGTGGTAGATGGTGCATGTAGTCGGGTTGTGGTATCAACCCGTGATGCGAAATCCTCATCGCTTCGGCTATGGCGTTGGCTAGGCTACGGTGCTCTTGACTCTTCTCCATATGTTGGCCGTCGTGCTTAGAGTCGGGGGCGGGAGCACTCTCTATCCGCTCCATAACTTCCTTATGTCCCGCCGCCTTATGGACCCAGTCTCTGACCTGATCCTCTCTGTCCGCAGGCTCCTCGATAACCGAGTCTTCGTCTTCGTCATCTGCTTGGATGACCTCTAAGCGTAGCCTGGCTGCCACTGTAGCCGCTTGTGCCTCCCGAAGCTCCTTTTCGGCTAGTTCCGCACGGGCTTCCAGCTCCTTACGTCTTCTTTGTGACTTTGTGGAAGCGGGCCTGTGTCTCTTCATTGTGGATGCTTCGGTGGCTTTCGATGTTCCAGTGATGCCCGTGACTGAAGTTTCGTATGTTGCATACGACGTTGTTTCCGTCGCGCTGCTCTGTTGTGCAGCGTCTGTCTCGGTCGGTTGCTCCTTCGGCGATTCCTTATGGCTTCTCGTGACTGGCATCTTGACTGCTGCGAAAATCCGGCTCGAAGGACCAACTGTTGGGGCACGGTACGTCTAGCGGTGGTGGACCACCGCCCCTTGGTCAAAGTGTGACGTTGTGTATCCCCGTTTGGACGGGCGTAGAGTCCTCGTTCGTTAGAAACGAGGATGCCGGATACCCGCCTCGGTGGCAGCAGGAAGATGTCAGTTTGCCGTAAGGGGCCGTAAGGATGCAATAATGCGTGCACCGGTCGAGACGTGTGACGAAATAATACTCGGAATTCTTCTCAATAAAACGTGAACCCGAGCCAACGGTCGATATCTTCAGGTAGTTGCTCTTCTTACTTGTAGCCAATGGGCGATCGGTGACTCAATCGTGGAACATGATTAGGTAACGCCCCTTCGGAGGTTACCCATGCCGATGCGTGACTTTACAGAGAGCCACTCGATCGCGACGCTTTCTAATTTCTATTTGTTTCTATTTTCACTACCGTTGGCTCGGTTTCTGCGCTATATTTATTTTATTTCACATAATATCCTTAATATCTATATACAATCTTATACCCTAGGTTACACTCTATCTTATAAATATCACTTATCCTAGGATACACGCATAATACTCGAGATCGAGCAATACTTACGCTAAACTTTCTCTATTTCAATTTTTCTCTATCACGTTCTTACTCTATAAATTTACATATTCCCATATTTCGGGTTTCTATATCAAAATACAAGCAACGCGATGTCTCTATTGTTGGATTTCACACTTGTCGTGTGAAATCCCTCAATTCTCTATACATATTTTCCGGTCCAATATTTAGGTAAGTATTGCTCGGTAAATTATCTATTTTAAAACTAACATGCACGATAATCTTAAACATATCTATAAACTAAACATGCAAACATCAATTTCGATACAAATATACATAAAATACGCGAAGGAGACGCGAAAAACCTACTCGGCACAATCATTACCCGAACTCCCACGAATCCTTGGCAAATGAATGTGTGCGTCCCCAACGGTAGACGTCGATTATAACGTACGCCTTATGACTTTAACATAACATTCTTTATGTTCTCATTTATTAATATATCTCAATATTAATAATTCTCAATATTATTAATCTCAATATTATTAATTCTCAATACTAGCAATCTCAATATTATTAATTCTCAATACTAGCAATCTCAATATTATTATTCTCAATACTAGCAATCTCAATACTCATAAACTCAATGTTAATAATTCTCAATACTTAATCTCAACATCTATAAGCTTAACAATAATTCTCAATGCTTATATCTCAATATATCCACAAGCTTAATATTAATAATTCTCAATAATCTCAATAACCTCAATAATCTCAATAATCTCAATACTTGATCTCCATACTCATATTCTTAATACTTATATTTTCAATATTTATATTTATATAACGCGTAGTCAGTCTCGATACTTATGCTAACACAAAAACACTGTTTATTCGTCCGGTACAAGTTAATACTCGAACGAGAACTCGTCTAGCGTCTCAGGGGCTCTCCCTACGGTAACGCGTGCGTCCTATTTACCATCAGCGCCACCTGTGTGGAACTATTATTCCGGACGCCATTTCTATTTTCGTATTAACTTGTTATGCGTCGCTAACAGCGCCACCTGTGCGGAACTATTATTCCGGACGCCATTTCTATTTTTGTATATTACTCGTTATAGCCTTTATGCGTCGCTAACAACATAAAAGTTGTACAACTGTATAAAACGTGTGCTATCATAAACAATATTAAGAAGCAGCCGATGAATATAATATATTTTAAAGATGAAGGCATTTCAAGGGACTTCATACAATATTAAATTAACCATAAAACTAAAAGTAAATCATTTTACACTACTATTCAATCTGAGTCTAAATTTAATGTGTGATTTTGAGGTTAATTTACCTTCCTTTTTCCAAACAAAAAATTATGGATATAAAAAATGTAGGAGGTTTACGAGTCGAAGTTACCGATTTGTCACTATACTAAATTTTTACGCACCTAACCTGCATAACCTAACTTGCAAAGTTTGAAGAAAAAAGAACTCTTTAACGCATATTATTTAGAATCATTCAATAGTGGATAAGTACCACTAATACATCACATAAAGAAGAGGTATATGCAGATACATATCGCTTGCATGCTAACGATATTTTCATATTTACCGTATATCGAATACCATAAATCTCATATTTATTTGGGAAGTATGTACAGCTGGCAACATACATATCAAACAAGCAAAGTGGTATTGCCATAAAAAGGACTCCAAGTATTACTTTCAAAATCTACATAATTATTGCTACAGTAACAAACATTGGTCATAAAAAGTTAAACTGTACATTTTAACATATTATTATAAAATACATTCCAAAAAGAACAGTATTAATAGATTTTTATTTACACATCAAATAAATAAATTATTATTATTTAATAGGTTAATAAATATAGTTATTTATCACAAATATGACCCATTATTACGTTGAATGCAAAAGACATGACTGATATTGATTATTCAATATTTTAATATAATGATATTAATCATCGATCTTCATTTCTACATATCATTTGAAATATATATACTCGCTAATGTATTTATAACACTATGACTCATTCTAAGACAAAACGCATTTTCTTCGAAGCGTTACCAAAGTATTTTTATTTAAATTAAGCTGGTACGTTTGAAAATACCTACATTTATACTAGCAAGTAGTATACCTTCAAAACAGCGACCTTCGCGGCATTACCCTACCAAAATAAATACGTCTTCGCAGTATAACGCAATACTGAATGTTTTGATGAGTGTAATTCGGTCGATTTATAGATAATCGGGTCAGGAATGATGTCATAGCTTGTAGCTATAATTTTAAATGTGACGTACTTATTTCAACATTACTAGCGGTGAACTGCACACGGTTACGTGAAAATCGAGTGAATTAATTAAGAATACATAAAATTGTAATACTTTGTGAATAAAATGTCATACTACCAAGAAAGGATAGCCGGTGAGTGCTTTACGTAATTATAAAACTGTTATTGACTTGTTTCTACTAAATTGTATTATTTTATTTGTATGTTTCGTACGTCATGGTCGTTAAAATGAAAAATTGAACCCATATAATTCAATCGTCAATTGTATTTGCAATTTATTTACATTTGAATAATTGTTCCCATGACAAACATATCAATATAAAAAAAAAAAATTAATGCGCATGCATGCATTAATTATATTTTTTGGTAAATCACATATAATATAGTAGACATTTTATCGTATAGTATAAAGACAAAAAGTTTTTAGCAGATAAAAGAAAAAATCAATAAGTAAAACATAAGAACAGCTGTTCAATTGTCCTGTCAAGAGGGCGACGTTTAGTTATTACAATCGAGGACGCGTTTATCTATTGTCAGACAAAAATTATCATTATTACCGGCAGGATGTTATTTAATTTAGTTGCATTTGTAATCCTTTAATTAAAATTAATCTCCATTTGATAATGTATTTGTAACTTTTTTGTGATAAGCGAATTAATACCTACCTACCTGTTCAAACACGGCTGTAAAAGTGCGGATACATGCCTCACGGTGTAAACCGTATAAAAATAATTGGGTCTATCTATTCGGTGTGTTATATGTGCGGATATTTGTGGGGACAAGAAGCATTCGCCTCATTTTCGAACCGCTTAAAAAACTAATTGTATAAAATGTTCGTAGCTTCTAATATGAAGTTATCTTATCTAACTTAACTTTTTTGTGGTTTTATATTTAAAATCACAATATTCAAATCTTAACTACAAAATCAGTTGAACTGTGTTTTAATTTCGATTTGTGAAAAAAAAAACGTTTTTTGACAGGCCAATGCAGTGAAGCCTTTTACGCACAGTAAGGGCTTGTAGAGACATTTTTTTTTTTTTTTTTTTTTTTTTTTTATGTTGCACAGCAAAGTGACTGCACTGGACCTGATGGTAAGTACAGTACAATCCATATCAGCGGCGACTGACAGCGAACAGAATACACTGCCAGTCGCGGCTGTCATGCTGGCCTGCTTAGGTACCTCTTCACGCCTCTTTTGAAGGACCCAATATCATAGGAAGGAGGGAATACGTTGACAGGAAGACGGTTCCACAATTTCACGGTGCGACAGAGATAAGAGTCAGCAAACTTTTTGGTCCTGGATGTTATAGGTGAAACCGTGAAATTGTGACACCGAAGCCCTGCCCGTGTGGTTCTGTTGTGGAAAGGAGCAGAGGGGAAAATGGTCATGATCAAAAAGTGCGATATGAACCGCCCAAAAATAAGAATGTTGACACAGACGATCATAAAAAGCGATGAAATCTTTGATGAAACAATTAGCATTATCTAATTTGAACTTTCAAGGTCTTGCACCTATTTGGGGTCAGTGTGGGAAATACGCAGTCTCCATAAAGAAACTAAGTGCTAGATGAGCAAATCATAGTGATTGTGTATTGCGTCTACTGCCTTGGGGCTGAGTGCCCTCGGCACTCGCGTGAAGCTCGTTGAAGCTGTCAAAGCCCTTAAGACTAACGTACGTCAAGTCGAAAAAATCATTTGAAGTTTATTTGCGCAGTATCTGGTGTGTCTAAACAAAGCCTAATAGCATCGCATAGAAGCCTTATACTATCTAGCAATTGAGCAGTGCCAACTGCACGTAAGACGCTAATCTATATTAATACTTGAAAGCATTTGTTTGTATGCACGCGTTAAACTAACAGTAGGATTTCAAAAAATATTTTTGTATTCTATAAAGCAATCATTGCAGGTTTTAGGCTATTTAGCATCACGCCACCACCAATAAGAGCAAGGCTGTATTGAAAAAAGTTACAAAAGCTAGTAAATAATCCTTACTAATATTATAAATGTGAAAGTGAGTTTGTTTTGTTACGCTTTCACGCCTAAACCGCTAAATCGATTGTGATAAATTTTGGTATAGAGATAGATGGAACCTTGGAGATGGTGATAGGCTACTTTTTCTCGCAACTTATTGGAATTGAGGTAAAAAGGGGTTATACTTTGAAACTTTTTTATTGGGTCATCCGATTTGTTTGTCAAAATCAATATTAAAGCGACCGAAGCCGCGGGTAAAACCCAGTATTAAATAATTTTTAGTTCCACGTGCATGAATCGAACATAGATAATAGTAGTTGATATACAACAATTGTGTTCGACCAAATTGCGAACTCCGTAGATCAAGGTTTACAGTCACCATAAAGGAACTCTTAGACATGACCGTAACTAAGGGGGACATGAAGAAACTCTGTTTCACATACAGACCTCATTATTATTAATAACAAAAAAGTGTTAAAGAATTAGCAACTATCTCTTCTGATGTTAAACGACGATGGGCCACACTTAGCCTAGTGGAGGCGCTGGCTTCCTAGTGCAACTGCTGGAATACAGTTATAAGTATTTGGTGAGAGATTCCCAACTTGAACGTAGTAGCTAGACAGGCGGACTTTGAAGAATTCTCTAACATCCTGCCATTGTTTCTTCGCGAAAACACTAAAGCTAAGGATCATAGCGGAAATTCGAAGTCGCGTTTATCGACGTGCCGTCGCGTTCGTATTCGGTACCACTGAGCCATTTAATGGCCAAGTAATAAGTAATACTCCAACTGCCTCTTTGAAGTGGAACTTTCTATGGGAGGACTTTAGAATTCTTATCTGTAACCTTCTAGTGTGACGATATTTCTGGTAAATTCGACTCTAGTTGACTAAGGAAGCGCAAGATATACAATTATGTTTCACTACTGTCGTTCAGTCTTAAACATACCGACGACAAGGTGACAAGAACTCCTATATGTACATTTGCACAAATGTAATTTTGTGTTTTTTTTTCTTCGTAGAACGACTTTAAAAAAATTGATCAAATACCTGCCAGTTTCACACCTTGCGATAACTGCTTTGTAGAATAATACATACCAATATTTAGTTTTTTTCATATTATGTTGAAAATTGGTGACGCTTTCTTTCCTTTCCTATAGAATTACGTTTTTGCACATAGGAGTGCTTGTCACTTCGTCGTCGATACACCCTTTTTCTTATTTCGATCTATCGATAAATTAGTGCAACGTGTCTGAAAAGTTTGATAATGATTAGTATAGTAGGTAGTTAAAGCGTGAACACGGAACAAATTAACTCGCTTTCGCATTTATAATATTAATTGGGATAGGAGGAGTGTTAATTAAACAACGGGGTTAAAAACCGGGATGTAAATCTATATTAATACTATAAAGCGGAAAAGTTTGTTTGATCAAACGCGCTAATCTCAGGAACCCGAGTACCCGGAATTAAAAACTTTGGACTATTCAATAACACTCTGCCATCAATGGAGCAAAGCTGTATTTAAAAAATCCAAGAAAAAAGCAAAAAATATTTATTCATTTTTCATTATTTATAAACATGTAATAGTACATTTTTAATTCACATAGAAACTCATCCTGCTGAAGCCGTATTTGCGGTTAAATGAGGAAAAACAACGTCAATTCATCGATCGTAAAATTATCCGCGAACGAAGCCGCAGGCACAGCTAGTAGATTATATGTATCTTAAACTAGACCAAAAAATCGATTTTTCTAACTATATCATATATATTACTTAGGGTGACAAAAAAAGGTAACATTTGAGTCCTTAATATTGATATTAAGAGGTCTATCATCGCAATTTTAGTTTTTTTTTTCCCTGAACGGGTATTTGTCTCACAACTCCAGACCCATTGAGTTAAACAAAATTTGCTCATGATATTTTTTGAAGGAAATTAAATACATTAAAAGATCTGATTGATATTTTCCGTCCAATGAACCGTTTCCTCACAATCATGCCTTAAAAATTGGCATAGTTTTTCAAGCTGATCTTTCAACTTTGGCCTGTCGTATTCTATGGATGTGAATGTTGTGCAATGAATGGAACGGAAGAAAGAAAATTGCATGCAGCAGAGTTGTGAATGATACGACGGATGTGTGTAGTAACTAAAATGGATAAAATTAGGACTATCCGAGGAAGCATGAAATTGCACCAGTGACAGAGAAATTTTTGAGTAATAACTTAACATGGTATGGGCATATTATCGGAAGAGATGATAGCGTTGTAATTAAAATAATGTTAATTATGGATGTAGGAGAAGAAGATATGGTCTATATAAGTTAGTATGAAACAATTTGATTTAATTAACTGGAACTACCATGAATACTCTTATAATTCCATATCAGAGTCTAGATGCTAAACTCATACTCGGTACGTTGCTTGTGAATATAGATTATAAATTAATTGTCTTTAGATTTTAAAGAAATTACCTTCAAAGAGTTTTACTAGGTACTTTATCATCACACTTCTGTCATATGTTTGTTTTAAAGTTTTCTTATCAATGGATACATGCTTAGATATAGAATGACTACGAGTAAATACATTACTATTTTACACTACGAATCAAATAATAATTTACGGACAATACTGTGTATCTTGGTATTTCATAACAAAAACCAAACGTTGTTTTAACAATTAAACTTGGACAAGATTAAATTTGAGGTTATTTTTTGACAACCACATTGTTAAGAACGATTTGTTTAAATTATCCATTACCTTTAATAATGGTTGCAACAAAAAATAATTAGAATGATGCCTTAACGTTTTAGAAATAAAAAATTCTTTCGTGTAATCTCTGTATGCATTTAAAGCAATAGCCCACCATTGGAATACGGGATACCCCGAAATGTCATTTTGTTTTATGCATTATTGTCATAAGAATATTTTCAGAATAGATGTTTGGAATGGATGGTCAAGTTATTAACACCATAAAGTGTAAATCAGCGTGAAGTTATGATATAGATATGATTGATAGATATCCCTATGTAACTGATGGTCGTGACCTCGTCAGATACGACTCCCTACTATCGCTATGAATTGCTAGGGCGTATACTCTGATTGGTCCCGAAACAAGATGCGCCTAAGTGCATCCCTAAACCTTTTTTTAACGTGGTGTCTAAAATCCCAGATTTTATGGATTCCTGCATCGCAACGCGACGTTCAAAGCCGTGAGAGGCCTGCAGTGACTCATCGCGTGCTAATCACCCAACACTACCCACTATAAAGCACCACCCAGACACTTCACAACTCCCGTGTTGCCAGAGACCATGGGCAGTTTTCGCAATTCGTCTAGCCTCTGGTGGGAATATGTGCTCCCCTAAGCCTGGTGCTACATCTAGGCTACATTTTACTCATCGTTCACAACGGCCAAAATAGTTCAGACATTATTTTCTCACCCCTCATGTAGCTTACAAAGACCCATTTGCACGGGTGGATCCATACTCCATTTCACTTGAGCTGATGGTTGTAATGCTCGAGGGAAATTAGAACGGGTAAAACCGAAGTCGTGAGCTACATCTTTGTCTTGTGGTCACGATATATCCGTACTTAATCGACGTAGAATTATCATCGAAAGTTCAAGCCTTTTCTAAAATTAAACCGTTAACCTATTCTACATTTGAAACCATTACTCCTAACGTTTTCTATAGACAAACTGACATGACTGTTTACTCTGTCAAATATCTTAGGAATTAGCGAATGAATGAACTGATTATAGTTGAATGAACTATATTAAAGTTCATACAACTATAATCGGTCGTTATTCTATATTGATAAAAAATAATTTTAATAATTACTATCTGGTTGATAACAGTTTTGCATTTGTACAGTACTGTTTGATTACTTCTGTTAATTTTACCTTTGTGTGAGTAATAAAGCAGTTGACGGTTTTCGTTTAAACACTATAAAACGTATCTATTGATATAATTATGTTTTCACAAGAATAGAGCATAGAGGAAAGGAGAATTTCTCATGTCGACACTGGCATAAATATCGTATCTATAAGAAGCGAATACAGATTTCAGATAATTTCAGATCCCGAAGGGGATCAGTTAGTTTCGATTATACCTTTTTACGATTAATAATATATCTATTTTTTATTAATACCGCGTTCGATTTTCTCCTACGCGATTCGGCAACAGCCCAAGCCGAGGTTCGGTCACTAGTGACACCTTTGCACGAGTTGTCCTGCGGGCTCGAGCGCCCTCCGTGCTCGCCCCTCTAGTTCAGGTGAAGCTGGAAAAGCCCCTCAGGCTAACACACATACACATCTGCGGAGGTCAACCTTTATTATTCTAATCTTATTCATTTTTACAATGACAAGTTTTATTTTATTAACAATGTTTGATCTTTATTTAAAATCTTTTTACGGCAATGCAAAAGTTTTATTATCCAGAGAAATACTCTCATTATCGCACTTATTTAATTCTTATTAAATTGATTTATTTCAATATAGACAAAAATGGTTTATTGGAAAAAAAAAATGGACGCCCGCGTGTCTGTGTGTATGGATGTGTAACAATTACGGCCAAAAATGTAATGTAATGGGAACTTTTTTTTTATAATAGCTCTAGAATTACATCGAAATATTTCGTATTTAATATGAATGCTTTAATCTATGTCATTCAATTACAATTACGTTATGAGGCGTGCACTTTTGGATTTTCCAAACTATGTATTATCAATTTTATAGACGATTACAACACTCTCAATCGGTGAATTCGACCAGGTATTAAAATTCACTGAATTGGTGACCTAGTCAAGTAAACGATCCTCAGATCACTTGAATCTGAAAAAAAAAATCTTTAGCAAAGGATTTTGGTTTCGTTCTTGTACGATGAAAAAAAATTTTTTTTTTATTATATATATTTTTGAACTTGAAATGTACGAAGTCGTGAGCTAAGCCGCAAAAGAAATGATTAAAATTGTGCTGATAATTATATAGAAAAAGTGTTAAATTCACTAGTAAGTAAGTAGAATATGAATTACTTGTTTTTTCTCTCGCACTTAAATAAACAATTGAAAAAAAAATGATATCCTAACAATTTATAGCACATTCTTTGTGATGTACAATTTATTTTACAGTAATGCCATTATAGGGTATTTTGTTTATGGACACTATATATGGAGATACTTCATTTCTCTACACTCCATGGTCGCAAGTCAGGTGTTTAAAGACTCCGCCGCCATTACGAAAAGTACATTGCGCGTCGCGGGTGGCGCTGACATCATGATCATAAAGTAGGTTAATTGTCAGCACTGCTCACACATACATAATTATACAAAAGCGTAAATGAGATAGAGATATTATCGATAGTTACCTAAAATCATAATTCATTATGCGAACAAAACATAATGATTTTTAGTTACATGACTAACTAGCTGATCATTTGCATGTAAATTGGTAAAGCAGGTAACTTCATTGTTAAAGTTTGTCAGCTTTTTCTTGGGATCGTAGAGCGATGAGAGTTCATTCGGTAGTGTTTACGCTGCACCACGCCATGGGACGTGAATTCAAATCCATCTACAGTGTGCTTAAGGTTTCGGTGAAGGAAAACATCGTGATGAAACCGTAGCATGGTGGTAGGGCTTTTTCTAATACCCATCTGGCTATCTACAACTGTCAAGTTGAAAATCTTCCGCCAAATACCTATAGATGTATTCCGGCAGTTGCACTTGAGAGCCAGTTCCTACACTAGGCTTAGCGTGTCCAACATCTTGGGCCTCGTCGTCACTCCACATCACGGAAGATTGTGATCATAACGATAAATCTTACCTATAAAAAAAAATCAATTCACGTGCAGCCTTTTAGTAAAATGTAAGCTGGCCTTGTGCAGATCTACCTACAGATACATAAAAATTACTTCTATTTAGATTTAAAGTTTAACTTTTGGAAAAGGATGAACTTATTATCCCAGCCTAATTAATTTTTATAATATACAGCATGCATTTATGTACCTACTAGCTTTTACCCGCGGCTTTGCACATGCTAATATTGATTTTGTCAAACAATTCTGATTTCGGTACCCGCTATTTTAAATGAAATATATCAAAGGAGACTGGAATAAGAACATTTGTGCTCTTAGTCATTTATACGCGGGGCGCTCACTATTTTGGCGATAATGGCTTACACATAAAAGATAAATATATGCTGTTGCGGGCTTTTTTATAGGACTATTTAAGATAAACATTTCCATTATACATTTTATACGTGTTATTCTAACGGTTTTTGCAGCGCACGCCAGAATAGCACGCAGACGGCAGAATTGTTTCCTACTTACTTGACACTTATCGTTATATTTTGGACAATTCACGCAATATCTTTATAAATTATAGCCTATGTATAATTCTGATTCATATGGTTTATTATTGTAAATTTTTATTAAAATCCATTTAGTAGTTTTTGCGTGAAAGTGTAACAAAAATCCATGCATTCATACTTACAAACTTTCGTATTTATAATATTACTAAGGATTTTAAGTTTAATTTCTAGAAAATACAAAATAAGGTATCTCAGATCAACTAGTTTTTATACTACACAGCATACAATTATGTACCTATTCTCAGTATTGCGCAGAAGTTAATAACCTAGTAATTATTTTCGTTTTGTGTTATAATTACTGCCTTTATTTTATTGTTTCTAAAAATACTGACGGTAATGTGTTCGAGGCGCAGTTATAAGATGTGGGATAAATTAGCCTGTGGATCGTTCTACGTTGGTTTATATATGTCCTCGTTATCTGACCCAGCTTCAAAAGATGCTAGATAATTTTATAAAATTAATTTAAAATATTGTTAATAAAGTATTTGTAATTCATGATGGCGACTAAGTTTTTAATAAATAAAAACATTCCGCAGGCTTTAAGAGTTGATTTTTTTATAGTTAATGTTTAACGTTATGTCCACAGTATCACTTGATGTTAAGTGACGATGTGACCCAAGCTGGTGGACATGCTAAACCTATGGAGGGACTGGCTCTCGAGTGTAAATACCGGAACACACCTATAGGTATTTGGCGGCAGATTTCAACTTGAGGGTGGTAGCTAGCCAGGTCCTAAAGCCCTAATGCTCATATTAAGTGGATTCTGGAACTGAGCTATTATCATTTCAAAATGATTACTTATGCTTGCTGTTTAAGAAATTTCGTAAAAATCGACCAAGCGATTTGTGTGTTCATAATGACATATTCGTGATCAGCGACCATAAATGACCATAATATTTGTTTGTCACGGAATTAAAATAATACGTGAATTAAAATATAGATTAACTAGCTGTACTAGATTATCTAACTTCGTTCGCGTGAAACTAAAAATTAATAATTATTTTTTGCCCGTTGTTGGGTTTTCTCATTACAACTTTGCTTCTATTGGTGGTAGCGTGATTTTAACACACACAAACACAAACAATCCTAGTCATTTGAATAGTAGAACATATAATAACTTATAAAAAAGATTCTCTATAATTTTGGAACATTAAAAAAAAATTGAGCGACCAGTTATTTTTTTTTGAGCTGTGTTTTTTTTTATGAAATCTTCAAACATAATTAACTAATATATATTCGTAAGAGAGTCGTTTTTTTGATCCACCCCAATGGATATATATTTTTCTTTATTATTTGTATATTATAATTTTATACAATATAATATGGACATGATTACTACCCACCTTTTAAATATCACGCCGTGAATGTACACAAGAAAGTGTCTAGTTCATCTGATATATTGCATTGTGTGTAAATAAATATTAGCGAAGCGCGTTCCTCCTTGACCCATAATGCTAATGAGATATAGGGTTACCACTCGGGTTTTTGTGGGTATTTTTTTTAAATTCGATGATTAAAATTTCCTAAGAATCTATACTAATAATATAAATGTGAAAGTTTGTACGTTAAGCTGTAAATGTTATACAATCACGTGAAATTGGATGAATAGATTTGGATGAAATTTGTCACGCAGATAATTTATGAGCAGAATTTACACATAGGATATGTTATATTGCGTAAATATTATTGATTAGATATTACGTACGGCTTCGTTCGAGTTAATATTGATTTTGTCACACAAATCGGATGACGCAATAAAAAAAATTATATAGGGTTTGTCCCTTTCTTTACTCCACTTCCTAGAAGAATTTCGAAGAAAAAAGTATCCTATCACCGTCTCCAGGTTACCGTCTATCTCTATACCAAAATTTGTCATAATCTATTCAGCGGTTTAGGCTAGCGTAACAAACAAACAAACTCAATTTTGCATTTATAATGTTCGTAATAATTCTTTAAAATAAAGAAAATAAGCCTTGATATTGTACTTACAGTTCAAACTAATCGAGTAAACTAAATTTCTTAAGTAACTTTCTGTACAGCATGCCCTTCTACAAAGGCCTCCACGAATGATTTCCATTTTTCCCTATCTTTTGCTGTTTGAATCCACGCAGACTAGCAACTTCTTTATATCATCTTACCATCTTTTAATTGGCCTACTTTGACTTCTTTATTCAGACCTAACTCTAATGTCAACGCGGGCGAAGTCCCAGGTAATAGCTAGTATTACTTTAATATAGTTATTACTGTCATAGGCGAGTTTGTTTGTTACTCTGACTTCGCAGCCGGTACTTCTCTTCTTAGAAGAATAAAAGCTTCTAGTTACTCATGAAAGAAGTTGCGGGCACAGCTAGTATAATAAGCGATTTACACTATAGCCTTAGAGTAGGATTGTGTCGAATGGGGCTTTATATTACACATACAAACAAATAGATATTACACTATACACATTTAACATCAAGACCCAGAGCATTCATTTGTAAATCACGTTAATAAATATTAATGAAATGTATATTAAAAAAAAAGTATTACCGTCTGTATTGATTTGATAGGTTTATTTAAGGACGAAAGAAAAATAATTAAATCTAGGCTTTTCGTGTTGTGACCGTCGCGCGTCCCTTCGTTTTTTTTAAGTGATATTTTTTTTAATTCGCGTCATTTTTTTCGTCCATCTATCGCATGTCGCATTACAACCGGCTGCGGAGTAGGGGTAAAGTGGGCGGCGTTTAACAGAGCAGTCAAGGCCAATATGGCGGCGCCCATGGCTGGCCTGAGCTGACCGTGTAGTGAATATCGTGAATACTATTAATAAAAAGTTTTACTTCCATCGGGGTTTCATAAAACCACACAATGATTTTTTATTTTCATTTGTTTTTCTGTTATCATTGGTCATGACATGACGGCTGATATACGACCTCATTTTCGACATAAATGTCTGGTGTGGAATACGACCCCTAACACTTAGTGGCTTAATTATAAGTTTTTAAAAATCTACATTACATCGAACCTTTTTAGGGAAAATATGGTAAGCACAAAAAAATTAAAAAATGTTTTTTTTATTGTAATCTCCTAAAAATATCTTTGCAAATTAGATGTAGTACGTCAATAGCTTCTATTTTAATAGGTCAATGATCAATTATGTAGAACAAGTAATGATTTTTTGATAAATATAATATAAATACTTTTTAATTAGAAATAAAAAATTATCTCCTGTAAAAAGTACAAATTGTCGCTTACAATGTTTTTCCTATAATGGTTCGACGTTATTGTGTAACGTTATTATAGAACGTGTGTTACTGAAGCGTGCATGACAACCCTAACGAATCAGTTATATTTACCTATAGTCTGGCGATGCAGACGCGGCGCGTTGTGTTGCAAAACTTTTATATGAATTCAGTTAGCTGGATTATAATGTAATAAACTCTTTTGGAAGCCATGGTTTGCATAATCGGGAGCATTGATGACTCAGTGGTTGCGTGTACGGGCTTAGCGTAAATAAATGTGAGTTCGAATCCCTGCAAAGAGCCTGTGTTTTCGGTAAAGGAAAACGTCGTAATAAAACCACAGTATTTTTTGTAACTTATAGGTGTAACCTTATCGGCAAAATCACCTGATCTTAAGTGACGATACGGCCCAAGTTAGTGGACACGCTAAACATTTGGAGGGACTGACTCAAGTGCACCTGCCCAAACACACCTGTTATTATTCGGTGGTAGATTTTCACCTTGAGGGTGGTAGTTAGCCAGGCGGGCAATAGAAAGAGCCCTATCTCCATGCTATGGTTTCCTTACGATGTTTTCCTTCATCGAAAGCTCTAGATCTTCCACCTAGGTTTCGAACTCATGTTCCTTGATGCGACATCCTTACACACTACCACTTAGCTATCATCGCTTCAATATCATCTTCCAAGTCGTCAAATACATATAGGTATGTTCCGGCAACTACATTTGAGAACCAGTTCTCCCACAAGGCGTAGTAAGTCCATTATCTTAGGCCTCATCAATACTTAACATCAGGTGACATTGTAACTAAAAGCTAAATCTATTAAGTACCTACTAAAAACCTACTAAGATCAGAGATGCCATTTTTACATCGATATCGAAGTCAAAATCAAAAACACTTTATTTAGTTTAAGCCCTGCGAAGGTATTTATGAACGCCAAAACTACCACCGTGTCAGAACACAACCCAGTCATCGAGAATATAATAAAGTACATAACATAATACACAACATACAATTAATACAGAACATAATAAGGTTTTCGCGAGAAAAAATAGCCTATCACTCCAGTCTCTAGTTTTCAATCTATCTCTATACTAAAACATATCATAATCTATTCAGCGGTTAAGGTCTGAAAGCGTAACAAACAAACTCACTTTCGTATTTATAAATAAGGATTAATTTGGAAGTAACAGAGGATTTCAATAGAAATAAGGAAATAGGGATATCTGATAAATCAAATGACTTCTGTTACTTAAAACGATGATATCACAAACACCTAACTTGTTTCTTACGATCTAGTGTTTTTTTCCGTAGTCAGGTTACAGTTTTTAAACTTCTTTTTATTTAATTCTATTGTTTTTAAATTAATGCATTGTAAAGTATTACTGTTTAGAAAATAAGCGAGTGGTCACGAGTCGGTGACGTGAGTTCTCAGATATATTAAAAAATATAAAAAAACTGTACATTTGAAATTACAATTCATTTAATCTGTTGTTTGTTCGTTATTACTTTATTTTCAGTATTTTATAATTTTGCAATACAATAGGAATGTATGATTATTAACATGTCAACGTAATTAATACGTTGAAACATTTAAATAAACAAATGCAACTAGGTCACGTAATATTATTTATTATTAATATTAACGTTGATTTTTTTTTTATTTAGATTATAGGTTTAGCCCTACCGCCACAATCTCAGCTGATGTTTAAGTAACGATGTGGCCCAAGATAATGGACACGCCTAGTTGAGGGACTGGCTCCCTAGTGCAATTACCGAATTACACCTATGGATATTTTGTGACTGATTGCCAACTCAAGGGTGGTAGCTACCCAGGCGGGTATTAGAAAATCCACACCACTATGCTATGGTTTCCTCACGATGTTTTCTTCATCGACAGCTCAAGCTCATTATAAGTGGATTCGAATTGACGTCCCAAGGGTCCGAACACACTATCAACTGAGCTACCTTCTGTTGTCCGTTTGTTCTTCTTATATTTTCAGTTTTTTCTTTTATGTTTGGCAATACAATAGGAATTCCCGATTAAGTAACATATCAAGTCAACGTATTTTATAAGCCTTGGAAAATTCAAATAAATTAGAAAATATACAAAAAAATCACGTAATATATTGTTACGTCAAAACTAGTCATGTTGAAATTGTTTCGAAGAAGTTTCTAGCGGTCACATTGAAAACTGCGATCATGGAAAGTTTTAATTATTGTAACAAATTCAGAACTTTTTTACTACTAATTTTTGTAGATAATTAGTAAAATAATATTAAAATTCACTATTGCTACAAATTAATGTGTACTTCTTTTATTTTTCATAAATTACCGGTTATAGAAAAAAAACAATATGGCGCTTTCGAAGCGTAACGTTTTTATTTCATTGAATACAAGACTATTATTTTAAATTGAGACATTTCAGTGAGAACTATAAAAATTAAAACTAGAATATTAATTGTATTTAACTTATTAATTAATTGTATTATAATACAATTATATAAATATATTATAATTAATAAAATAGAAGTACAAAGTTTCGTCAATAGATGGCAGTGTAGTATTCCCTCTATACATTAGGTCCGCCATGTTATAAATTTAGGGAACAGCACTAAGATCTTCATTCCTGGGTTTCCAGACGAGAGTCGCCTCCAATCAATGATTGGTATTTTTTGTTATTTAAAAAAATATAGTAACTGTACGTTTATTGGTTATTTTGTACCTCAAATGTACAATCAAATCTAAAATTATATGGGGCTACCTCTTTACATTATGACATTAGCTCCTATTATTTAATACGACGTCGATTGTCTATACCAATAAATAATAATTCTGTTTATTTATGTTTTATTTTGTAATTCATCTTCTTCTTTTTTATTCTTGGCAACTCAGTCCTTTTTAGAGACTATTACTGCCATTTTTGAATGTTAAGATTTGGACTTTTTGGACACATGTTACTATCTTCAACAAGATGGCGACTCTGTCATCGAAGCTATCTTGAGAGTTTTTGTGACGACTAATATATCATGTTCCGAATGATTATTCATAATTCACTTCACTGATGCTCTTCAGCTATACTACATCACGTAAATTGTCGTCTATAGTACACAATACATGGTTAAATAACTAAGTATATAAAAAATAAATAACAATCATAACTTGTCATATCAAGATCCCGCCAAAAACTCTTGTTTTGTAATTGTTCTCTATTTAGGAAAAGACTGACCTCGATTGTAAACTTAGAATCTCTGTTTATCTGGATGTCATTTCCAAATTCATAGATTAAAATGTGACTATACTAATACAGATAATTATTATGATACATGATACTAACTGCATTCAGGAAAATCAGTTGGTATTTATTCTCAACCGATTTCAATGAAATTGTGAACATACTAGCTATGCGCTCGACTTCGTTCGCGTAAAAATATTTTTTAACCCTTCTTGTAAGTTTTCAACCCAGCCTTGCTTCTATTGGTGGTAGCGTCATGTTACATAGCTGAAAGCCTTCTTCAATGATTGCTTAATCGAAAACAAAGATTCTAAAATAAGCATTTTTGAAATCCGACTCGTAGTACTTGAGATTTGAGATTTATATTATTAAATTAACACAAGTGCATCCCAAAATTAACTGTATATGTGGATAATAAAAATAGCTACGAAAAAAACATTAAAAATGGTTGAGTATCGTGAAACACTCGGTTGGGACGAATTTCCTCACGTAGTATATTGTTATTGATAAACGTAATATATTATTGATTAACAAATACAAATAAATGAATTATTTGCACCTGAGTAAATGAAACACAGTGATAACTAATGAATTGACGCAATGGTAGGAAATTTCGTAATTAATATATTTTTTAGTTATGAAAATAAAATTTTTATTGTAAATTATTTATCTAATTCATTATATATATAATACGTTACGAAATAGCTGATACGTATGACCGGCATGACGTGTACAATCTATGTCTACGCAGCCATTGAGAACTTACTGGCTGTCTTGAACCAATAAGCGCGGACTTGTAACTGGGCACAGCCAATAGCGTACGCGCTATGGATAATCATCTGCAGTATCGAAATTTAGTGCAATATACAACACACTAAAGAATAGGTCGTGATGATAAAATCTTATATTTTGATTTCTTAGGTTTACACGAATATTATTCATTGAAATAAAACTAATTTAAACGGATTTTATCGCGGTTATTTATTAAATTTTGATCCCGACGTTTCGAAAGCTTTTCAGCCTTCGTGGTCACGGGGCGGACTGAGGTGTAGGTTGTCCAGAAAAGTTTATGTTACTGTGTCTACCTTCAATTTAATTTTTAATATTTATAGTGTTCCGATCTACGCAGAAAGAGCTCACAGTGTCTTGAGGTCTGGCAATTGGTCTTTTGGGTTCCGATTTAATTAAATGTATAATTGGATCCCAGGCTTGTGCTAGCTTCCAACCATCTTCTCTGTTGAAATTTGGATGTTTTGTAATTTCAATAGCCTCACGAATCATCCTAGGTAGGAATCGGTGTTCTCTGGCAAGGATTTGTGGCTTGTCGAATCGAAGATAATGTTTGGAGCCTTCTTCTGAATGTTCAGCAACTGCAGACTTCGTAGAGCGTCGGTGTTTAACATCAGCTATATGTTCTTTTACGCGGGTCCCTATATTTCTTTTGGTTTGTCCGATATAGGAGAGGCCACAGTCACATTCGATTTTGTATACGCCCTGTTCTTGTAGAGGTATATGACACTTGACAGGTGGTAAAAATTGACTAATCTTCTTGGGCGGCTTGAAGTAAGTTTTAATTGAAGCACGCTTCAGCACATAGCCAATCTTGTCTGTGACCCCTCTTACAAAAGGTAGCACAACAGGTACACGTTCTACTGTGGCTGGTTTCACTCGGTTTCCGTGACGGCGGCGTGGAATTTGGAGCTTGTTATCACGCAGTACTTGCTTGACATATCGCAGCTCAGCAGCCAGATGTTCCTCGTCACAGATTCCTTGTGCTCTCTGAAACAAAGATTTACCCACGGTAGCTAACTGTTTCGGATGGTGGTGAGATTCACCATTCAGGTATTTATCTGTATGGGTCATTTTTCTGTACACAGTTTGGCCTAAAGACTGATCAGGATTACGGATAACTAAAACATCTAAGAAAGGAAGAGATTTCTTTTGCTCTAACTCCACAGTGAATTGTATGTTATTGTTAATGGAGTTAAGATGATCTAAAAATGCAGCTACTTTGTCAGATGGTAAAATTGTGAAAGTATCATCTACGTACCGTTTGTAAAACCTGGGGGTGACGGGGGCAGTGCTTAGGGCTGTCTCCTCGAAGTCCTCCATGAAAATATCGGCGACTACTGGAGATACAGGTGAGCCCATAGCTATTCCATTCACTTGTACATAAAACTGATTCCTCCACAACATGTAGCCAGATGTGAGGCAATGTTTAAGTAATGCTGCATACTCTATGGGCATGTTATTATCTGCTAACCTCTTAGACACAATTTCAATGCAGTCTTGTACTGGTAAGCTTGTGAATAGAGACTGGACATCAAAACTAACCATGGTTTCATTGTCAGCTAATTGTAAGTGTTTAATATCACTGACAAATTGGTATGGATCCTTCACAGATGCTCTAGTGTTGCCTCTTAGTGGTGATAACACTTTTGCTACGTGCTGAGCCAATCTGTAGGTTGGTGTGTCGACCTGACTCACGATGGGACGTAGTGGAGCATTGGGCTTGTGTATTTTCGGTAACCCATACAGTTTAGGAGGTTTTGCACACGATGGGACGAGTAAGTTTACGTCAAGATTTAATGTGTCGGAGTAACTGCTTATTAAAGAGCTAGTAGCCTTTAAAACTTTGTTGGTTGGGTCTGTTTTAACCTTCTTGTATGTACTTTCATCCGACAAAAGTTGTTCTATTTTATTATTGTAATCTGACGTATCCATTACTACTGTCGCATTACCTTTATCTGCACGGAGAATAGTTACATCCTTCTGTGAACGCAAGTTCTTTAAAGCGATATATTGTTGTTTTGGAAGATTTGGTTTGGGCGCTTTCACTTGTCGTAATATTGACGAAATGTCTTGACGTATCGCCTCCGAATCCTCCTTTTGCAAATTATTTTTCACGAGACTATTCTCAACGTTACAAATAATGTCTTCATACGGTATCCTTCGTGGTGTTACGGCAAAATTTAATCCTTTTGATAAAACCTGAATTGTGAATCTTATATTTTGGTATATCTAGCTTTCATTCGTATCATGTTAAATGGAACTTTCTTTCAAAGTATGAGTATAAATACAAAAATAATTATTGCAAACAATAGCTACTTAGCTAGTACATAAATATATATATTTTCTCTTTTTAAATTTACATTTTTTTTATTTACAGGCGCCGTCCCGCCACCAGAGCTGACTGACAAGCTCCGGCTGTACCACGTAGATATGAACCCTTACGGGCACAGGGTTCTGCTCATCCTCGAAGCGAAGAAAGCCAAGTACGAGGTATACAAATTGGATCCGCTGAGGCTGCCCGAGTGGTTCAGGGTGAAGAACCCACGACGTATGTATTACATGTTCAGATAGATCGTGTGATTCAGATTGCACTTTGAAATAGACCTAACTTTATCTCCTTGGTTTGATTTTGTAAATACAAAACCTAGTAAACACTGGTAAACTGTAAATACTTATATCTCCCAGTGTTCGACATTTGAACACAATCATTGTTGACTAAATGTTATTATATTTTAGCTACCAAATAATAAGTAATAGTATATTGAATTAATTTGGTTTTCTATTAAAGCGTATGTTTTAGTTTTTTAAACTATCTACTTATTTGATTGATGAAGCCGATACTTTGCGGAAATCCATAATTAAATGTAGAAGTGTATATCACTTTGCACTTTCGCTTAGAAATGATACACCTATAATGAGCTTGAGCTTTCGGTGGAAGAAAACATAGTGAGGAAACCAAAACATAGTGGTAGTGCTTTTTCTGATGCCTACCTGGCTAGCTACCACTGTCAGGTTGAAAATCTACCGCCAACTACCAATAGGTGTGTTCCGGCCATTGCACTTGAGAGCCGGACACTCCAAAATAAAGGTAGGCCATTCCCCTAGTGCTGTGTGTGTCTATGGCCGGCGGTGATTACTTATAATGAGGTGAAACGCCTGCTCGTTCGCCCGCTATTACAAAAAAAAAAACTTTAGAATAGGAATAGAGTGATTAACAAAATTAGGCATAGTGCTTTTTATGGTACTCTATAATAACTCTACTTTTAACAAAATCTATCAATAAATTATTTATAACAATTCACATGAAACATCCAGGACAGGGCGTTGTTTTTTATAATATAATGAATCATTTCCTGTCACTATTCTAAACTTATCGAAGATTACTTTTAATATGTCAACAAATTGAGAGTGCATTAGAAAAGATCACTCAGTGAAATCTTAGGGGTCAAAAATCGCTGAATTCATTGTTAGTTATGGTTTAGCGTTATGGCCACAATCTCACCTGATGTTAAGTGTCGATGTGGCTCAAGATAGTGGGCATAATAAGTCTAGTGGATGGCCTGGCTTCTCAAGTGCAACTGCCGAAACACACCTATAGACGGGCATTAGAAAAATCTCTAGCAACATACTATGGTTTCAGTCACGTTAACTGAAATCTCAAGCCCGTTGTAGGGGATTTCTAACTCACGACCGTTTACAAACTACCAACTAAGAAGCCTTTCAAGAATTACGTAACGTGAATTTGGGGGTAGGGGGGCTCTTGTAAAACGTTACGATTCGTTACTAAGACGGGAAGGGGGGTTCAAACAACGCGTTACGTAACACTGTCTTTTTATTCTAATAAAAAAATATCCATTGAAATAAAACTAATTTAAACGGATTTTATCGCGGTTATTTATTAAATTTTGATCCCGACGTTTCGAAACCATTTCAGCCTTCGTGGTCACGGGGCGGACTTTTATTTCAATGAATAATATTCGCGTAAACCTAAGAAATCATTATAAAAAAATATCCCTTTAAAATATCCCAAGTTCCCATATTTACGTTTTACGAAGAATCCATCGACTAATTCTAATCGCATTTCCAGCGGTTAAGATAAATAAGTTATGAGTTTTAAGAGTTTGTTAGTAAAAAAAGGTAAAAAAATAATTATGATTTTTAGGTAAAAATGGTCACTACAGTGTTATGTAATGTTTTAGGAGGAGTAGCGGGGTACAGGCGTTACATGGGGAGAAGGGAGGGTCAAAAATTTTCAAAAACTGTGTACCATAATACTTGAACAGCTCCTAAGATATCATCGCTTTTAAATCCTATTGTACGACGGAGCTAACAAACCCACCCTTTTTGCTACATACTTACCACTTACTTATTTATTTACTGGGAACGTATATACTGTTTCTATAACAACACAAACCGACGACTGCGATTCGACGTCTAACAATTTTTCCTACATATTTCAGTGAAAATTCCAGTACTGGAGATACCCACTGACAATGGTGACAAATACTTATTCGAGAGCGTTGTGATTTGCGACTACCTGGACGAGAAATACGCGAGGAATCCGCTGCATTCCAACGATCCCTACGTGAAAGCTCAAGACAGGCTACTTATAGAGAGATTCAATGAGGTAAGTTTATGTTTTTTATAGATATCAGATCCAGCGCTATGGCTACAATCTTACCTTTTTTTTTCTAGTTTAGGTTTAGTCTTATAGCCATAATCTCACCTGATCTTAAGTGACGATACGGCCCAAGATGGTAGACACGCTAAACCTGTGAAGGAACTGGCTCTCAAGTGCAACTGCCGGAACACACCTATTGGTATTTGGCGGCAAATTTTTAACTTGAGGGTAACTGGTAACTAGCCAGCCGGGCATCAGAAAAAGTCCTACCGCCATGCTGTGGTTTTCTCACGATGTTTTCCTTCACCGAAAGCTCAAGCTCGTTGTAGGTGGTTGGGTTCGAACTCACGTCCCTTGACGCAAAGTCGTAGACACTGCCACTGAGCTATCGTCGCTTCAAAATGCCTGATGTTGAGTTACGATGTGGCGCAATGCGGTGGACACGTAAATTACTCGGGCTCAGGCCAAAGCGAGAAAGGACATGTGGTAAGACTCTTTAGATGATAATCACCAAACATTACCCACTATAACGCACAACGGCGACACTTATTATTATTATTTAATAAAACACACTAGCAGACTATTAATTAGATGATGGATACGTATCAGATAGCTTGGAGACAAGGGAATCTTGCTTGTCCAATCTCTTCTTAAAATTGGTAGCTCTCGTGTTACCAGAGACCTAGAAGTACACGTATTTTTTTTAGTCGGGCACGCTAAACCTAGCGGAGGAACTAGCTACACACCTGTATTTCACACTGGAACACATACCTATATTTAGGCCACTAGTTAGCCAGGCGGAAATTAGAAAAAGCCCTACCACCATGTTATGATTCTGTGGTGACAATGCTGACGCATTATTTTCGGTATTGCGAAATGCGACACATTGTCCACGGCCCATTCTGTAAGGCAGTCGTTGGGTGGACTCCGCCTGTAAATCATGTAATTTAATGAATTAATAAATAGTAATTATAATAGTTATCTCTATATATAAAAATTTCGTGTCATGTTCTTTGTCCGCGATGAACTCCTAAACTACTGAACCCATGTTAATCAAATTTAGCACACTGTGTGCATTTGGATCCAACTTGAGAGATGAGATAGTTTTCATCTCGATAAGTGATCATAACGCGATAGATGTCGCTGTAGTCGACGTGATGGACCACTCGAAAATGCATAACAAGGTTTGCCACGTCAGCTAATAGTAATATAATTAATAGTAAAATACATTTCTCGATTATCATTTACCCACCCTCCACTCGCACAAATTCGCACTCACACGCAAAGACTAAGAGATAAATTAAACCTACATAAACACTACAGTTTCATCACGATGTTTTCCTTCACTGAAAGCTTTGGCTTATTGTAGGAATCGAACTGATTTCCATTGACACAGAGTCAATACACGCTACCATTGGGCTATCATTGTTTCAGATATAGATTTAGATCATATATGTATGTTTTATTGTAAAGTAGCTGATCCGGCGAACTACATACATTCTAAAAGTCAACGAATAACGTGTCAACATTTAGCTTAACTTAATTTATTATTGACTAGCTAACCCGGTGAACTTTGTATCACATTACAAATCTTTTTTTCAAAATCAAATCTTGTATCATTTTATGTACATTGTATCATTTTCAAAATTGTGCGGCTTTTTGTACTATAATATGTATGTATTATACATATAAAGCTTCCTTATGAATCCCTCTGTCTATTGCCAAAAACTGCATTAAAATCCTTTGAATAGGTTAAAAGATCTCAGCGATCAGACAGCGGAAGCGACCTCATTTTGTACTACGTAAAAACTTAATTAAATTAGTAAAAAAATAGATTAGATTAGTGTTCAGATTTGTCGTCGATTTAGCGTTTAGAATGTCATCGTATTTCTATTTCTGTTTTCTCTTTATGCTAACGATTGTGGTAAAAGACATTTTACTCTCAAGTGCAACCATGAAAACATGTCTATTGGTATTTGGCAGCAGATTTTCAACTTGATGGTCATAGCTACTAGACGGGCAAATGTAAATAAAAAAATGTCTATACTTTTCAGTTGATCAAGGGCAGCTTGGAGTGCTTCGACACGAATTTCGCTTTCGGTAGTGAGCAAATCATACAGACTTTGGATATATTCGAGAAGGAACTTGCCACGAGGGGTAAGTTTTGTTGCCTCTCTCCTTTAATTAGTCTTGTTACCTTAAAGCCTTTTACAACTTCCGAGGCTTTATGGAGACAGAAAATATGCACAAAAGTGCTAAAGAAGCCCTCTTCCATATTTGATTGCAAACAAACTTTCCGCTTAGTAATATTATATATAATGTCATTATTGCTGCTTTGCCCTTTTACAAAAGTGTCCATCGGTTCCGAAGGTACGTCGGAACAAACTAACAGACAAGAATTCTTAATACATATATTGGCCTACACTAAGAAGTGCCAACAAGTATAAAACAATAACGATGAGACGGCCCTTTTTTTAAGCTAAAACAGACAGTTTAATTTTATTTATATACTAGCTGACCCGACAGACTTTGTCCTGTCTTAACTACAAATATATTTAAGTAATATTAATTCGTTGGTGGGAGGCGCCCCACGTGACGGCCCAGTGGCATGCGCGTGGTACTGGACAGTACTTGGACATTGCAACATTACTTTATTTTTCTAAAATAAAAGATATTTTCTAAAATAAACGTAGCCTAAGTTACTCCTTATTATATCAGCTACCTGCCAATAAAAGTCCCGTCATAATCGGTCCAGCCAATTCAGAGATTAGCCGGAACAAACAGACAGACAGATAATAATTCTAAAAAAAATGTTATTTTGGCGTATGTATATATATTCATATATTCATATACATGTAATAAAAAACGGTTATTTCAATATTACAAACAGACACTCGAATTTTATTTATATTTATAGATATAAATACATAATTACATATTAAAAAAAATTGTTTTTACATATCAAACCAATTCAATTTTACAGGTACATACTTCTTTGGGGGCAATCGACCTGGAATGTTGGACTATATGATCTGGCCGTGGGTGGAGAGGCTCTACCTATTGAGATGCGTTAACGAGAGGAAATTTGATGAGAAGAAATCATATTTTCCCAACTTTGTGAGTATACATACGATGTTTCTTTGAAGTGTTTTGACTTTATTTAGCAGAGAAAAGTAACAGGAATGAGGCGATGGAATTTTTTTAAAATAGCAATTTTGTTTATGTGGATTCGAACACACGTCCATTGTAGTGATAATTTATTAGCACGACTTAAACTTATGCTCGCTTCGTACAGGCGGACTGGGGTGACCAGATGCAGCTAGACGAGGTCGTGAAAAAACATGCGACTTCCCCGCAGGAGTACTTCGATTATTATAAAAATGCCCGAGCGCATTCCATGGGTTATTACTTATAAGTGACTTTTTGTGGAAAAACTATAATATATTCTAGCATATCAGCATTGGAATAGTGTTGAAGCTATGATTAGGGTTGCCAGTATTATATAAATACCATAATTTTCTTTACAGCGTCCATGTATGTGGAAACCGTTTATAAATATATACGATTCCTAATTCATTGGAAGGTATGTATTGTCAAAATAATTTATATATAATTTTGATGTGAAACGTCTATAGGCGAGGGTAAACCTGATTGTTGGCGTGGCGACGCATCGCCACGCTGTTTTATTTTTTATTATACCATATTTATAACCTGTTGTAAACCATGCTTTTATGCAAATTACCTGTACAAAATAATTTATATGCTTCACATCTACCAGATGTCACACGACGACTCATTTTTTTCATATAATCTTTAACCCCGTCAGTGAATATGTATCATTTCTTCAGAAATAGTAATAGAAATATAAACAGTATAACTTACTATTAAATATAGCTGGCAACCCTATTTATAGTCTATGCTACGGTCAAATTTGAAATATCATTTTTGATATGTTCTAAACGTAATTATTGAACTGTTTCGCCGATATAATATTAACTTCTTTCGGTAATCTTCAGGTCTTTAAACATCCATAAGACATATATAACTAGAAGGATCTAGAAATATTTATATACACTTAAAATACTATTCTATAAAGGTCATAATAAGTTTTAACGACTTATCAATAGATTTCAAATAAAAGCGGTTTACGTCACAAAAGTGGCTTGTTAAGGAATGGGCTATTACTACTCTTGATTATAACGAATTATGAATTTCATTTAACCTAGGGCTGTGTTAAGAATCGAATTTACGAATTATCTGTCGACAGATCGAATCGAATTGGACCAATCGCATTACTTCCGATTATTTTATAGCTGACAATGTTCTAATATTCGACACGATTATATTCGATACAAACTCTACTCGGCGCACCCTAAGTTTAGATTCTGTCCTAGGTCTTTATTATGGGACCTTCTTACAATTACCAGTTCTTTTTGAAACACTATTGATATTTTGAAATGTTACATTCTGAGCGCCTGGTCTCACAGACCTTAAAACTAGATTTTGGACATTTACTGTAAAAAGTCCGACTATATAAAATGGCCGACAGCGAAAAATTCTATTCACGTTAATGACCGTTATCTTATTTTTATATAAATTAATCAGATTTAATCTGTTTTCAACAATATATAGAAAAAGAATATTCGTCGACAGTGTATCGATAGGTCAAACGTCAAATGTTTCCCACCTGTCAGATTTGACGTTGGCAAATGATTTACGACAAAAAAAGACGAAAGAATTAAGATAAGAAAATAAGATAAATATCATATAAATCCACATAGAATTACGAATAGCATCTTGTTTATTTCACTGCCAATTTATGTTTAAGATATAATTATGGTGTTTCATTATTTGGCTCACATAATTTAGTATTTTGGCTCTGCATAGAAAAACTAGAACTATATTCATGTCACCTCCGCTTATTAGTTCTCATTTTCTAACATACGACCCCATTTACTTGGATAGTCATGTATTTACATGACACAGGCAGAATTCTCAAAAGTTTCCACAGAGATAAAATTATTATATAAAAAGATGTCTTAAAATATTTATAAGAAATATATACGAACTATGTAAACATCTCGTTATTATAAACATAGTCGCTATTATAAACCACGTGCCAGGAACTGTTGGAAGTATAATATATCCTGTAAAAAGAGTAATTATTCCTAATTAAATCATCCCAAACTTATTGTGATTTTTTATTGCAATTTACAATTGATTCATTTTGTACAGACGACATAGACAAAGTTACCAACAAAAGATGCAATAACAAGTGAGTGGTATCGAGCACTACAATTTGGTTTACTTACTTAAAAAATACAAATTTTGGACTGATAGGGATTTGCTTTTAAACCTATCAAGTAATATAACATAAAATTATGGCGCGTGGTTTATATAAACCGATAATTAAGTTAGTTGATTAAAAAATCATGTTGTATTAACGTTCAATATGAACATTGATATTAATTTTTATATAAACATAGCTTTTATTCGTAAGGAACTCATTCTCTTCGCAAATTTTCTCATATTAACCTCAACTGTAATTTAGTTTGTCATTTATAATTTTGTAGTATTTTTTTTTTATTCATTTTCAATAAAGATGTCGTTCGAAAACATTTTAATTTGGAGACGATAAGTCCATTGTTTGTGGCATTTGAATGCATTTACGTCGTAAATTACGGAAAGTGTGTGTATTATAACGGATGTGTACTTAAAATGACCGTAAAATTTGACTTTAAAATTATGTCCACTGCATGAGTCGTATTATGTTGTTAGTCATTTATAATTGATCGTTGTGAATTATAGTCTATATTTTATAGATGTAGATATAAATAATGGACAAAGTTTGCAGTTTAAATATCAGATTGTTTTATATTTAATATAATCTGTCATAACTGTCAAACCTGTAAGAATATTCAATCCAAGATGGTGGATATTAGCGGTAAAACTGTTTTTACCACTATGCGTTTTACGCATTAGGCGGAATATAACGCTAACTTAGTCATTATCTTAAATTTAAGATCTGTTTTGAAATCTAACATAATATTAAGACGAGAATCAAAACGAAAAAAAAACAATGATTTGTTAATTTTTGAGTTATTTTTTCTTTTTTTTGTCATCAAATATAGGCTTATAATTATTACAAGTTAAGCACAATAATAAAGTATATTTTGGTGTATTGAGTATAATTATATTATTAATTATAGATAGTGTAAGCGTTCCATAGAATTTCGCTAAAATCCAAATACTGTTTTTTTATTGGTTAATTCCATATACTAATCCAGTTTTGAGTTCACATACGTATATAACTTAAGATTAATTACTATCTACTTGCATATAGCCTTTTTGGTTTTAACTTTTTCCATTTTTATAAAAAGGCAAAAGCTCCCGGACCATGCAGCCTTGTCTGACGTTTTGTATGTATATAATTCCAGTTGTTTTTTTTTTAATTTACTTTAGCTTTTTTGGCAAAGGTATTTTGGTTCTTGGCTTAGATCTATGATCTTAACCTTCGTCTACTTTGCAACGTGTAACGTTATAACAAACAAGATTAAATGCTACTTGTTGCACTTGAAAATTCTTTATGCAAATGTGATTTGAATCTACAATACAAAACGCACGGTAAAGCACAAAATTGCGACTTTTGTGTAAAAATCGCTGCGTTAGAAATGCATATTATATGTCAATTTATTTATTAATTGAGTTTTTTTTTATTAATAAAGTTACCGCTTCTATATTAAAAGTAAAAAGCCTCACTTATTTCTAGTTTATTTTTGAACACTGTACAACGTTATTTATTTAGCTTTAAGGTGCAATTAAAAAGTATTTGATTATTGGAGTTTGATTTTTTTTATATGTACGGCATTTCTTACCTTTAACCTTCTTTACAACTTAATAAAGCAAACATTTTAATATGTACTTGCAACTTTTCAGGTAAGTTTTAGGTTTTACCACGTTCACTGACTATGCATTGAAATGTGTAATATTATTTTTATTAATTTTCTCTTTATTTTTATATTTGAGGATTGATCACTAACTGACCATGTTAACCTAGTGATAACTTCCGGTGTAATTCAGGTATCATATTTAATTTATCTATTGCATCGATCACGAATGCCACACACGACCAGCCTGTAAAGAATCCTTGCTTCTCTGGATGTCGGCGAAGCGAGGATGCTATCACATAAACCGACGGATCTCAATAATTTTTATTTTGTTTTCAAGTGCTATTTCTAGAGCTTGGTTATGTAAACATTATGCCATCATATACGTCCTCTAAATTATTACATACATCACAACTTGGCAACGGCATCAGGGCTTCGTTTTGTATTAAATACAAAAAATATTCAATGGATTATGCCGTGAACCAAGTCTTAAGACAATACAAATTTAAATATGTGATGTTGTATTTTTAAACGATTCGTTCTTATATATCCTTTATATGTAAAAATCGCATGTCACGATGTTAATCCATGCTATTATGACGAGCAAAAAAAAAAATTTTTTTTTTTTACATTGAATTTAGTCTTTAGCGTTATGGCCTCGATCTTACCTGATGTTAAGTAACGATGTAACTGAAGCTGGTGGACACGCTAAGCCTAGTGGAGGGACTGGCTCTCATGTGCAACTGCTGGAACACACCTGTTGGTATTTAGTGGCAGATTCTTCACTTAAGAGTTGTAGCTAGCTAGATGAGTACTATTCGAAACTTCCACCACCGTACTAGGGTTTCATCATGATGTTTTCTTTAACCGAAGACTAAGGCTCACTAGGGATCGAACTCACGTCCATTAAGGCAGCGTCCATACACATTACCAACTGAGCCTATTTAGTATGAAAATAATAAAAAAAATATCCAGGTTTTTAAAATACCTATAAATATAGATTCAAATATTTATACTATTCATTTATGGATCACACATAAAATGTCCTGTACGGGATTCGAACTTACAGTACTTCGGCGATGCGGTTCCTGCGAGGTAAAAGGTTTTTCGTGTAAATTCTTTATGTTGTCGATAATAAATCAATTAGATACTATACAAATTTCTAACAATATATTACAGCTGGATAAAACGCGCTTTTGCTTGTGTGAGAAAAATAGGTAGATAATAAAAGATAATTAATAAAACTGGTTTACAAAAGAAGGAAAAAAGGTAAAATTACAAACTGCGATTAGTCTTTACTTTTAATCAATTTTATTTATACAACTTATGTTACATAATATACAGTAATAAAATAGAATTTGTAGTTTTAACATAAGGTCACGTTTTTGCTTCTAATGCCTAAATAGGATTATGGGAATAATCAAAGATGTAAGGCTTATACTCATCAGCAAATGAGTCCGGGATCATTTGTTCTGGAATGTTCTCGACGATGGTTGTTCCCTGGAAGTGATGGTGGTTTGGTTTCGCAGAATTTTCATGCCCAGAGTCCACGTTGTTTGACGACCAGAGCTGTATAGACTATTATACATTAGTATTATATTTTTATGAATGTTATTACAGATTATATAGAATTATTTTTAATCTGTACTGAAAATGCCAAGTATATTTTTTTAGAATAAAACAATTCGAATTATGTTGCGCCATAATTACATATTTCTTCGTAATTGTTTTGTAATCTGTACTAATATTATAAAGATCTTAAAATAATATAAAATAATTATTATAAAAATCTTTCACCATTAAAATACTACATTAGCCCTGAGTAACATAGGCTATATAACATATTATTATGAAAATGATTTAATAAAATTTGAGTTCCACGCGAACGGAGTCGCGGACACAGCTAGTCGAGAATATAGATACTCTAAATATTAAGTTAATATGTGCAACTTCTAGAACATTATACTTTTGTTGCTGGGCATTAGATAAAACCCTACCACCATGCTCTGCTCAAAGCTAAGGTTCATTGTGGTGATTCGAACTCACGACCATTGACGCGACGCCCGTACACTACCAACTGAGCCATCATAGCTTCAAGTCTCACTAGAAGTCTCAATGTCACTTAAAGTTAACGTAGAGACTTAGAGTACTTTAAGTATACGAGTACTTTAACTTTAAGTATACTTCGGATAGCAGTTAAAGATATAGACCAGGGGTTCCCAATCTTTTCACTTCACGGCGCGCATACATGTTCACTATTTTGTATTGGCGACCTAACCTATCCACGTTGTGATTCCAAACTGTTTATTTATATGGACATAAAATTAACAGTTTCCGAGCACGTAGGTAAGTATACAAATTAAGTTGTTTATTTTGTACTCGCGAACACTTAAGTTGAAATTTCAGAGAATGGTAAATATAATCGCTTCACGGCGCCCTTCTGCACTCTCTGCGGCGCAAACTTTAGGAACCCCTGATACAGACAGTTCTCAGAATTGCTAGAGTTACAAGTGGACAGAAGACATCGATAGTAGATTGTTGATGGAGCCTAAAGAATTTTTAAGTGGCAACTATGTTGGGCTGGTTTGCTATTACGTGAACTGATGACCTAATAAAAATTAAAGGAACCGGCTGGATGCGAACAACGCATAATAGATCGTTCTACTGATCTTTGGAGGAGGCTTACGTTGAACAGTGGCCGGATATGGGAAATGATAATAACGTAAGGTGGTGCATTACTTGGTTCTCAGCTCGCTTCTTCCTCAAGTAGTTGAAGCAGCATGATCTGAAGCGCCTCGTGCCGCAAGCAGGAGCGCACTCGCTCCCGCAGGAGTCGCAGGAGAGTCTCGCCGCCAACAAAGTCGTTCCTTATAGACATAAATATATCATTAACAAAAAAAAATGCGTCATTAAATAGATACATTGTTGTAAATTCAATTATCAATTACTGTGTTTATAATAATTAGATTTTACGTGCGGCTTTACTCGCGTTAATATTGCTTTTGTCAAACAACTCGAATGACGCAATTAGTTTCATGTAAAGTTTATCCTTCTCATTACCCCACTTCCCTAAAGGTTTTCAGGAGAAAAAAGTTAAAAGTTATCTCCGTCTCCAGTTTCCCATCTATGTCTATACCTAAACTCATTATATTCGACTGCACGGATCAGGCGTGAAAGCATGACAAACATAGAAACTCACTTTCGCATTTATAATGTTAGTAAAGATTTTGCCCGTTTTTGTAATTTTTTTCAACGCAGCTTTGCTCCTATTGGTGGTATCGTGATGTTAAATAGCCTAAAGTCTTCCTCGATGATTCCGTTATCAAATAAAAATTAAATCCGACAGGTACATTTTAAAATTAGCGCGTTTAATAAACTTTTCCGCTTTAATAATATATATAATAATATAATATAACATTTAATATAGATATTTATATGCAATTAATATATGATTCTTAATCAAATCAAATCCACAAAAATCTTTATTCAATGTAGGCCCTAAGAAGGGGCTTATGAACGTCAAAACTACTACCGGTTCAGAAAGTAACGCAGTCATCGAGAAGAACTCACAAGAAACTCGATCGGATAATCGCGATAATCGCATACAACTTACCGATAAACATAAAAGAAATGATAAGCATAACTTTAAACATTTTGAATTTGTTTAAAATATTGAAAATAACTGTATATAAATTTGGTAGACGACGACACAGCGGTCGATGTGGGAATGATGGATTCCTGCGGCAAGAACCCTTTTATATCCGGCAGAAGTTTGCTCACTTGCTATGCGTAGGACGGCGTATATGTGCTTAGAAGTGGCTTTTATTTATCCACTGTTTGTAATGTTAAGTTGAAAGTTTGTCACACAAGCACTTATATGTCTCGACAGCCGTACATATGAGATAGAAGCTTAAATAAAATCACGCAAAAATAAAAATATGTATTTCCAAGTATAGTATAATTACCTACTAACCATACCTATAGGGTCGATCCTCCGGATAGGAGCCCTCGAGTGACTCTGCTCGCGCGATACAGTGACACTCTACATCACTGAAAGTACATCATCGCACTGCGTACCATCTATGCACACCTACACGTTAAGTACACGGTTCTGTAAAGGACTACCCCCGCAGCCCTTCCGCGGCTTGCCCGATAAGGTCGTGTTAAGATCACGAAATTAGTAAGTTAGGACCTGTTGATTAGTAAGCCTTGGTTATCTTTTTTTATTTTTCCGGCAGCAGCCCAAGCCAAGGTTCGGCCATTCTGGCATCCTTGCGTTCGCTGCCTCGGAGCTGGGTGCCCACAGCACTCCTCCCCAAACATTCGGTGAAGCTGTCAAACCACCTAGGGCTAACAGCGTATGTCATTAAAAAAATATATATATATATATATATATATATATATATATATTATATTTAAGAAATAATTACTAAGAATAATAAGAACTAATAAGAATCTAAATAAATACCTGTAATTGTGACACCGAACAGATACAAAATTAATGTCAAATCGAAGAATCTCTGCACTCAAATGTAACGATAAATCGATTTCATTTTACCTGCTATACTATCTGTGTTCGAATGGAATTCTGAACGTTAATTATTGATATATGAAATAAACAAAAAAACTCTCGGATCACGTCCGATGTGTTCTCGGGATTACCAACCCAATTCTAAGGAACGTCCAAGTTTGATCTTAATACCTTCATCGAATTAAAATGAAAGATGCGTAAGGTTGGTTGCATGGTAAATGCTAACGCGGTTGTAATTAATAATTAATCTTTTTCAACATTACCGAGTGTACAGACAAAACGACAAGTATATGATATTATATACTAAATTGACGACTTATCCCAACAATAAATCTCGTTATAAGAGCGTATTGTAACATCTTTACAATTTACGTTTTGATTACTACCGTAATTATTATCTATTTAATTATTTATACCCCTGCACACAATGTTTATCGTATATTTGCACGGTGGTAGGGCATTTTCTAATGCCCGCCTGGCTAGCTACTACCCTCAAGTTGTAAACTTACCGCCAAATACCAATAGGTTTGTTCCGGCAGCTGCACTTGAGAGCCAGTTCCTCCATAGGTTTAGCGTGTCCACCAACTTGGGCCGTATCGTCACTTAAGATCAGGTGAGATTATGGCCATAATGCTAAACCTTAAGTATAAAAAAAAAAATGTAAGAGATATTTGTTTTTATTGTTAATGTTTTTATTCAGAATTTTACTGCGATTGATGTAACAAGTTTTTAACGCACCGCAACTGGATTTGGGTTCCAGCTGAAAATCAGCGCTGAGTGTATCGGACACTTCAGCATGTGCTGAGCTGGACGCACTATGCTAGTAATTAGATATACACTATTATTATTTATGTGTGTATTTTTTATATTTTTTTATTTTCTTTTAATATTTTTATTTATAGTGTCCTTTATTGCTTGTATGTCTTTTATTAGCATTAAACTATTTCTTTCTTTCTACTATCTATAGTAATGTTATAAAGAGGAAAAGGTTGTTTGTTCGTTTGAAACGCGCTAATCTTAGAAACTACCAATCGAATTTCACAAATAATTTTAGTATTCGATAGAGTAATCATTGCGAAAGGCTTTATTTAGGCAATTAACATCGCGCTTCTACCAATAGGAGCAAAGCTGTCGTGTTTTTATAGTTAAGTTTTAGCGTTATGGCTATAATCTCACCTGATCTTAAATAACGATATGGCCCAAGTTGGTAGACACGTTAAACCTGTGGATGGACTGGCTCTCAAGTGCAACTGCTGGAACACACCTAATGGTATTTGGCGGCAGATTTTCAACTTCATGGTGGTAGCTAGCCAAGCGAAGATTAGAAAAAGCCCTACTACCATGCTATGGTTTCCTCTTGATATTTTACTTCACCGAAAGCTCAAGGTCATTGTAGGTGGATTCGAACTCACGTCCCTTGATGCGGAGTTCGTACACATCACCACTGCGCCTTCATCGCTTCAAGAAAGTGTTCTGAAAGAAGTTCAAAAACTGACAAAAATACCAGATAATTATTAGTTCCACAGGAAGGAAGACGCGAACACAGCTGGTACACCATTTAGTCTGTTGTAACTCTTACTGTGAATCAAGCTAGTTAGCAGTTAGCAGTTTAGTTGCTTAAAAAAGAAGTCTCTATCAATCGGATACTTGACACGTGCTCAATATAAAAACTAAGTAAATAATACACTATTTGTTATAGTGAATGTATATCGTCCCACGCGTGGGAAGCGAGTAAACTTCTGTTAGATATAAGAGGGTTCTTCCGAAGGGATTCATCATTCACACATCGACTGCGCTGTCGCCATCTACTGAACTTATATAGAATTACTTTGTACTTTTTTATATTTAAAATACGTTCGAAATGTTTAAACTCATGCTTATCGTTGGTTTTATGTTTATCGGTAAGTTGTTTGTAAATCATTAGTACGTTTCTCATACATTAAATAAAACTAACTGAAATATACCGACACAATAATGTGCGACAACATGACTCGCTGATGGCTCAGGTAGTAGTGTGTTCGAACCGAAGTAATGAACCTGAGCTTTAGCTGAAGGAAACCATCATGATGAAATAATAGCCTATTATTAATTAAAATCCTATTCTTTACGGACTTCCTCATCGAAATGCGTAAACTCAAACGCATTACTCGGGCTGTAGAGACTCATCGGGTGCTAATCACCCAACACTACCCACTAAAACGCACCAAGGCAACACTGCACTGTCCCGTGTTGCCAGAGAAATGGGACAGCTTTCGCATTTTTTCTAGTCTCTAGCTAGCTACCACTCTCAAATTGAAAATCAGCCGCCAAATAGGTATGTTCCGGATGTTGTACTTGAAAGCAAGTCCGTTCTTTAAGCTTAGTATGTCCACCATCTTGCGCCACGTCGTCAATTAACATCAGCTGAGATTGTGGCCAAACCGTAGCGATAAATTATTTCAGAGTGTACATCAAATGATTTTGTTAATATCACTTTTTTCTATGTCATACACTTTTTTTTTATATATCTTGCAATTCTTATTTATCAGGAACCAATGTGTTGTCGGCGAGACTCTCCTGCGACTCCTGCGGGAGCGAGTGCGCTCCTGCCTGCGGCACGAGGCGCTTCAGATCTTGCTGCTTCAACTACTTGAGGAAGAAACGAGGACCTGATACAGTTCAGGTAAGTTATTACAGCAAATAATGCTACTTGATGCATCGATCTTGCAATATGCTAGATAGATCTTCGAAGGAAAATATTGTGGTGAACTTATCTATCTGCTACACTTTTATAATGTGGGGAATATTTACGCATACCCTCCCATCCCGGTTTTTTCCAAAAAGACATATGCTGTTAGCCTGATGGATTTTTATAGCTACGCGGGCTTTGCGGGGCGTATGATTATGGCATTCAGCATTGAGGTAGCGAGCGCAATGGTGCAGGGGTAGCTGAACCTCGGCTTGGGCTACTGCCAGAATGAGCGACAGTATAGAATATGACTGTCCTACTGGGGTAGGTCGTAGAGGATAAAAACGATCTAACAGGAAAGAAATTCGGACAGAAAACCTCCTAGCCCAGGGGAACTCAGAGGATCATGAGGGATACTAAAACCCCACGGCCATCTGTTGCCTTGCTTGGCGACGTCTGTTCGAACTGTCTCCTAACAACGCTGCTTTTTCTACAATCATTACCTCACAAAACAAAAAAGAGTACATAGTATTGATATTTAATTTACAGTTGATAGTAAAAACGACATATTCGAAGTGATAATAACTCAGTATAGTGTATGAGCGCCGCGTATGGGATATGAGATCGAATCCACTTGTAGTGTGCTATGGCTTTCGCGGAAGAAAAACATCATGATGAAATCATAGCGTGATGGTAGGGCTACCGCCCTCAAGTTGAAAATCTGCCGCCAAATACATATGGATGTGTTCCGATAATTGCACTTGTGAGCCAGTCCCTGCATTAGGCTTAGTGCGTCCATCATCTTTGTCTTCATCGTCACTTAACATCAGGTTGGTTTTGTTGTGACTGCGATCCACTTGAAAGCAATTGTAGTCTTTTATATCACCCCCAAAAAAAATTCAAGCGTATAAATATATTTAATTTCTAAACAATGCTAAATGCTTTTAGCCGGCTTCTGGTAGCAGAATTTTAGAGCTTTTTCCATTTTTACATTTTACCCAATAATACAGCGAAATTAATCAAGTCAATCAAATCAAAGTTCCTAATGTTATTATCTAGTCATATAATAAGAATGTAAATTTAACGTGTCCGTACTTTTAGATTACTGTGAAAAAAATTAATGCAAGTGACGTTTAAATCATTTTAGCAATGTCTGTATCACTGTTTGTTTGTTAACGCATTACTGCTAAAGAACAATGTTTATGATAAAACGTCAATGAAATCATAAATCGTATCCTCGTGTATCATTTAGTCTTTGTTTCATTGAAATCGGTTAACTCTATCAAAAGATATTGTAATTTGAATGACGACACGAGATCAAATACATAATTTTAGTTTAACATGAACGAAGTCACAGGCGCAGCTAGTAAGATTTAATTTCTTTACTTTCAGTTGTCATTGGAAAAAGGTTTATAGTTGTTTTTTTGTTAATAGTTCTTGTCGTCAAACAACATGGACGCTAATCTCGAAAACTCACCGAAACCAATAATAACCTCATACTTCATCCTCGAGAACGTTCCAGAAGAAATTATTCCAAATCACATCACTGAAGAATACAAACCGTTTTACATCGAAGAGAAGGTCAACAACTAAGCTCACGTATAGAAAATTATAATGTAAAATATTGATGTTTGAAATATTATATTTTGTGATATTTATTCTATTTATAAATTCAAATTGTTAAAAGTGAGTTAAAACCTTGCCACCATTTGCATAAAAATGTTCTTCATTGTCATTTCAAATATATTATATTCATGATAATGAAAAGTATAATATTAATTTGTAATGATTTTCTCAAATAAATATTTTTATTATTGATAAATTACGTTTATTTTTTCTTTGTTTATTGAAAATTCGAGGCTGTTTATTTTTATTGAAATACATTAGGTACATTTTTAATTTACCTGATGCATAGTGACGATGTAGCCCAATATATTGGACACGCTAAACCTAGACTAGAGGGCGTGGCTCTCAAGTGCAACTGCTGGAACGCACCTATAGGTATTTGCCGTCACACTTTCAACTTGAGAGTGGCAGTTATGTAGGAGGGCAAAAAAAAGCCCTGCCACCATGCTACGGTTTCATTATGATGTTTTCCTTCACCGAAAGCTCAAGCACATTCCAGGGATTCGAACTCACGTCCATTGACAAGGCGTCCGTATACAAACTACCAACTGCGCTAGCATAGAATTTCTCTTTATTTTCCAGTCCAGTGTTTTAGTGTCCACTATTTTTAAAATATTGAAGTTTTAATATTGCTGGCACCTTGAATGTAGGCTTCTCTTGATCTTGAGGTCCTAGGCTGAAGTCTAGTTAGTCTATAGGAAAATCCGGTTCTGGTACCCATACGTGCATATGTCGTTTGTCCAAAGAATACACGTACATCGTTAGCATTATCGTATACGTATCCACATACGTATATTTGATATGAGTAAGAAGTTAACTCCGATGGGTAATATTAGATTACATAAGCAAAATTGCGTTCCGGTTATAACTTAATCCGAGGTGCTGCCACTCAGCTGAATTCTTTTTTGTCTGAATAATCGATGTCAGTTATTTTATTTATTAAGGACAAAATAACTGAGCTATGTTATGTGAAATGGCACTTATATTACATATTATATAGACAAATAAACAAATTTATTAATTAAAAAGTAAAATCTCTACATGTCAGACTAAGGTTCCACCAAATATTCGTTTATAGTATGATCTTATATCTTCTGTTTAGTGGCAACCCTTTTGATTAAGTCAAAATCACGTACACAGTACAATATCTTGTGGATATTCAATGTTCAGGGTTCATACTATAGCGTCATCATCGCCACCTAATTCAAACTCCTTTCATATTTCCTCAATATTAATAGAATTGTAACATTCGAATTTGAATAATAGAATGAGTTCGAAGTTGATGTTCTGACACGCCTCATCGAATACAGAGACTCTTCCTCGGCGCCGAGGGGCCGCTGATGGTATAACATGTCTGGTCAATTATAAGAAATAGGAAAACAATAGTATAAATCATGGTGGTTTAATATATGAAGGAGTTATTTGATGTACAACTGCAAACTAGGTGATCGCACCATAACGATCCTCAAAATACCAATCTTTAACAAGATGATGGCTCTCTTAATATAATATATTACTCACTTTATGTTCAATATTCGTATAATATCACCAAAAAATACCTCCATGTAATATAAGGCAAAATAATATCATTTTGTGAATTAAAATACACACATCACATTAGTTCACTTTATCACATTAAGAATTCTAGTGCGTTACAAAAATTAAACGCATTTTGCGTTCAGAAACCAATGACACGTTGATAGTTGCCGGTTGCTCAATTGTTTTGATAAAAATTCCTAAACGTGTTTCAACAACGTCAACCTGTTATCAAAGTTATCATTTGAATGTGATTTTTTGCAATAACATTTATTTATTACTTATAATTCCGTTAATTAATCGCGAAAATGCCTTTAATACGCTCAGCTAGTTTTAATTTATTTGTGGAAATTATAATTCGTATAGTTTTGATGTCTGCGTTTTGGTAAGTTGTGACCATATGTTTAAAGTAAACAAAATTCTACTTTTATCGTTTCTACGAATAAAATAATGTACATATTCTTCTTAAAAGGGTAACGAGTTTTTAATAAAGTTCATATAACAGCGCTTTTACTCTCAAATGTATGATAAAAGAAAACGATTATATTAATTCACCACAATTCTGACTCATGTTTCGTAGAATTCTAATGATTTTTAATTATTTTCAGTAATATAACGTTGCTCTAGCTATTTATAAAACATGTGGATAATATTTTGGTCGCTTTATAAATAGTAACTTGGAGTTGCGTGAAATAAAAGTGAAATTTCGTATCAAATGCCATTTGTATTTTTATCAATCCTTGCTTTTGATTTTAATTCAGATTTTTTATGTATCATAACAGTTACATATCGTCGAGATAGGAGCATAGTATATATGTCATCCATCATAATATTTTGGTGATATATTATTCGATATTGAATAACTCAGCTGCAAATATTACAACACTGGGTTTGCATTGCCCATTTCTGGCTTGAAAATTTCCTGTTTTATACTTTTATAGCCTTAATAGATAGTAGATCTCCTCCAAAGAGTTGTGGCTAGAATCTCAACTGATGTAAGTAACAACATAGGCCAAGAAGATGATAATGAGCTTTGTGGAAAAACTGGCTCTCAAGTGCAACTGCCAGAACACACCTATAGTTTTCAACTTAAAGAGGGTAGCTAGTCAGGCAGATATTGGAAAAGCCCTACCACTATGCTATGGTTACACACTGATTTTTTCGTCAACCATATGGTCTGGCAGGTTTTGATCTATATTTTTGTTGTTCTTATGGGGCCAACTGGTTAGCTATAGTTGAATCTGGTAAGTGACACTGTTTGTCAAGTCCAGATAATTTCCAATCATAACTTTTTTTTTGTGTTTATCATATAATTCATTTGACCTGCCAGCATTTTGGAATATTTCTTAGTTTTTTTTATTAACAATTAATTTATGATTGACCTATATCTAGATATTGGGTAATAGTTTAAGTCAATACTGTTAAAGTTTAAAACCTGGAACAGTCCAAGAAGACAACATAAAACAAAAATTACCCTACAGTGTTTAACCAGTACTCTAACTTGACTATAATCATTGTTAATAATTTTAGGTAGAAACTTCTAACAGTGGCAGGAAAACTAAATACTAAAAATTGATTACTAAACTGAGCAAAAAAGGAACAGAACTGTTTCATTTTAACATGTATTTATATGTAGATATATATTTCCAGCTATATGGAAACAATGAGTCCCTTCGTCAGGGTCATACACCAGGTTGATTTGGAGACAACATACAAATACCCGAGAGTTGATTCATACGTGCCAGGGAGCATGCTGTGGGCAGTGGTCTTTATTGTACCATGTGGACTATCACTGCTAGCCTGGGCCGGTTGTAATGATTGCAATGATGCTTTTGAGGTAAGGATATGAGTAACGATTATTATTCAGTTTTTTTTTTTTTTTTTGTGCAACATTGTTGCTGTACTGCACCTGGTGTTAAGTAAAGTACAATCCAGAACAGCAGTGACTGACAATGATCCAAAATTCACAATCAGTCACAGCTGTCATGCTGGCCTGCTTAGATACCTTTTCAGCCCACTTTTGACGGAGGGTGGGAACACGCTGACAGGAAGACGGTTCCATAGCTCCACAGTATGACATAAGTATGAATCAGCAAACTTTTTTGTTCGCGATTCAATAGGAGTCACCGTGACGCTGTGACACCGAAGTTGTGCCCACTTGTTTCTGTAGTGGAATTGTATAAGCTGTTCAAATTCTTAATTGTTTCAGGATTCCATTACCTTATTTATGATTCTCCAGATTACACCAGTATCTTATAAGCCCCATTTTATTGTTACTATGGTGAAAAAATTTGATTACAGACTTACTCTTGCATTCTGTTAACTCTTACCTAGGTTCAGAGCAAGGCGAGATACCATTAAGACATTCAAACATCCAAAATGTTAGTCTTATTAGACAGAAGATACGTTAGACAGATTTATTTTGTCTTACCACTTTTTTAAGTAAAACTTTGTTTAGGCACTCTGAGCACTTTATATTGTGGGTATTGTTCATAAAACTTAGCTATAAAATTCAGTTGTGACATTTATTCAGGTAAAGTTTGCTCGAGTTGACTAAGGAAGCGAGGGTTATATAGGCAAACTGACACCTATACATTGACTACAGTAAACTTATCTTTTGCATTTTTATGTGTTCTCATTATATTTGTTTTTTTTTTTATATATGTAATAGCAAGCGTATCACCTGATGGTAAATGATCACCGCCGCCCATGGACACCCACAACACCAGGGAAATCGCAGCTGCGCTGCCGGCCTTTATTTTGGATGGACTGGCTCTCAAGTGCAACTGTGAGAACACTTCTATTGGTATTTGACGGCAGATATTCAACTTGAGGGTAATAGCTAGCCAGGCAGACATTAGAAAAGCCCTACCACCATGCTGTGGATTCCTCACGACGTGTTTCTTCACCGAAAGCTCAAGCTCATTGTAGGCGGTCGGATTCTAACTCACGTTCCATGACGCGGCGTTCCTACAAACTACCACTGAGCTTTCATCGCTTGCTTGCGAAATTAATAATCATTAAGTCAAGTAGAATGAAATATTGTCAGTTTTTTATTGGTGGCACATAGGGTTGCTGCTGCTAGGTTACAGATGTTAAGCAGCTTTACAAGTCTTTGTGATCCTTCAAGTCGACAATGTCATTCCGTACAAACTGATTAAAATTATCGTGTGGCCCTAAAAATGGTTTGTGGTGCATATAGACCATATATACCATAGAGATTAATAAGGACAAATGGACGTTATTTTAACGAACTAGCCATCATACAGGGTCTGACCTTGCACTTGTCAAGGACCATGATCCTCATGTTGGTTGAAGGCATATTTTGAGCGTTGCGATCGCCAAGTGGAACGTTATATATATTACGATATAATTTTGTTTTTATATATATTATGACAATAAAATATTATATGTTTTAACTTCTATTTTGTGTTTTATAAACATTTTTTCACCGAAAGCTAAAGCTCTTTGCAGCGATTTGAGCTAACGTCCGTAGACGCTAAGTCCGTACTGTCTACCACTGAGCCCACATTGCTACATCAAGGCCATAGTTTTTGAAGCGATAATAGCTCAGTGGTAGTGTGCACGACTTCGCGTCAAGGGACGAATCGAAGGGGTTCGAATCCAAGCACCTACAATGAGCTTGAGCTTTCGGTGAAGGAAAACATCGTGAGGAAACCATAGCATGGTGGTAGGGCTTTTTCTAATGCCCGCCTGGGTAGCTACCACCCTCAAGTTGTAGACCTGCCGCCAAATACCAATAGGTGTGTTCCGGCAGCAGCACTTGAGTTGAGAGCCAGTTCCTCCACAGGTTTAGCGTGTCTACCAACTTGGGCCATATTGTCACTTAAGATCAGGTGAGATTATGGCCATAACTCTAATACCTTAGGTATAAAAAATAAATAGTCCATGCTACACAATTACAATGTGCGAAGTCTTTAATAAAAATTTCTTATTTCAGATACTGCTAGCGTGGTCCTTGGCTTTGGGAATCAATGGAGTTTTAACGGACGCTGTGAAATTAATTGCGGGTAAGACGCCAAATTATTTAACTGTGATTCTTTAGTAGATTAAAACCTATATGAGTGTTGGGTAGTTTAATTACCGACTGAGCGTCTTTCGGTTTGTAATAAACTATATGAGATCCTTAAGCTGACCAAATAATTACACAGCTAACATTCAATATCGAAATTGGGTAATGTCATACTATATACAATCATACTATATATACTTTATAGTATAAACAAAAATATATATACAGTAAAACCTCTATAAGTCGAACGTTAAGGAGGTCGTCAAAAAATTCGAGTTATAGAGTTTTCGACTCACAGAGAATGTAGGTTTTGGTATTTGAAGCGAAAGGTACAAAACATTATTTCGAAATTTGGAGATTTTCAACTTATCGGGGTTCGACATAACGAGGTTTTACTGTTTATCTATGGTTAGTAAGTAATGCTTTTTTAATACGCCATTCGGTAGTAATAATATAAGTAGCGAGCTGATTAAAAAAGAGAGGTTACTTTGTATGTGTTTTTTGTTATATAATATTGGATTATAGCACCTAATATATGTTGATTATATTACTGTCAAACGTCCTAACACTAACTAATGTTTTAATGCGCAGCTGTGTTTGTTTGTTGCCCTCACACACCTGAACTGCTCAACCAATCATCATGAAATTCGGTGTGCACATTGTCAGGAGTTTAGGAAAAGATATAAGATACTTTTATCCAGATAAAATGTAGTTTCCGAGTGATTATTCGACACGAACCAAGTTACGGGCACATTACAAGTTCCGCCTGTAAAAGCCCGCTACGCACCTATGATTCTTCTGGTGTTGTGCGTGTCCATGGGTGGCGGTGATCACTTACCATCAGGCGACACGCTTGCTCGTTTGACACCTACTCCATAAAAAAAATCGTAGAATTTTTTAATATTTGTATGTATATGTCTAATTTTACTGTATGATTGCATCTAGGTCGTCCCAGGCCTGATTTCTTCTATCGCTGCTTCCCTGACGGCATGGCGACGAGTGATCTCCAATGCACTGGTGATCCTACGGTCATCATGGAAGGGCGGAAATCATTCCCGAGCGGCCACAGTAGTTGTGAGTTATCAGCATTAATACTACTTAAGAACTACCAATCGAATTTCAATAAATCTTTTTGCATTGGATAGAGCAACCATTGGGAGGGTTTGGGCTTTTAACATCACGCTACCATAAATAGGAGCTAAGCTGTATTGAAAAACGTTATAAAAACGGGCAAAAAGGATTAATTTTTTTTTTTTGTTCCAAGCGAACTTGTTATTATATATACAGTAGAAACTCGTTAAATCGAACCTCGATAAGTTGAAAACCTCCAAATTTCGGAAAAATGTTTTGTTCCCTTCGCTTCAATCACTTTAACCTCCATTTTCTATAAGTCGAAAACTTTATAACTCTAATTTTTTGGCGGTCGATTTTATTTCGACATAACGAGGTTGATATTCATTCTTATTAATTTTGAGTTAGACACGTTTGTTAAAGTGAGTTATAAATTCTTAGTAATTCTATTCACTGTATACTCCTGCATTGCTTTTTAAGAAACAATGGTGTACTTACACTGTCGGCGAATTCTTAAAGTCGGTAACTTATTTTTCTTCGAACTATAGAGGTGATAAGCCTCAAATAATCGAGCTGTAAAATTGTAAGATAAAACAGTGCTATGTTCGATATACAGAGGTAAACTTTAATTTTTCGTGTTATGGAGGGAAAATACACATCATCATGGTTGAATGGTTGAATCATCGTGGAAATCATGGTTGGCAACACGGCTGTAATGCCGCTGGTGTTGCAGTTGTTGATAGGCGACGGTATACATTTAACATCGGATGGGCCGTCTGCCTGTTTGCTGCCCATTAACATAAAAAATTTTTACCATAATAGCTTGGAGGAACTTACTGATTATTTCGACTAATAGAGCGTTGAGATTTCGAGTTATGGAGGTTTTGGTGTTTTAAAGGAAGGGAACAAAACATTTTTTCTACATATTTAGAGTTTTACAATTTATCGAGGTTCGACTTAACGAGGTTCTACTATATTTAACTAGTGCCTGTCTTTAACGTAGAACAGGTTTTCCGTTTGGTGAATCACTCAAATAGTTGTACCGTGTGGAATTCGAGCCCACAACTATAGGTAACGGTAATAAATTTCTCATGTCTATCGTGCTCATGCAGATTTTTTTTTAATTGAACAGTGTCGTTCTGTTCCCTGGGCGTGGGTGCCGCATGGGCTTGTGGTCGCCTCCGTGTCTTGTCTCGAAAACGTGGTAGCGGGGTGCGAGTTCTGTGCTGCTTAGCGCCACTTACCGTCGCGGCAGCGATCGCGCTGTCCAGGACATGCGACTACCATCATCATTGGGAAGGTCGGTGCTCATCTATATTAATATTTTTGGTGAGGCAGGCGTGTAAATAGCCGTGCTCACTCAGCGGCTTGAGATCACTTTATGGCTGAACACGGGGAAGCGTGTCAGCCTAACTTTGTCTGTTTGCTTACAGTGAGATCGTGAACGGAAGAGGGTGGATCTGGCACTCAACTCAGCACTTAATGCGTAAATTCGCTTACCGATCTTCCCTTATTGCAGCTGCCAATCTTCCAAGTTTCCAACAGTCACGGAGCTTGGTGGTCACCAGCAAAACGTCCACTCACTTCACTTTAAATAATGTTCTGCAACATCTATATTTATATATTTCACAAGCGCTCCAAAATGGAGATGGTTTTAGTTCAAACCAAGATTTTTGCGGCGGTATGCGGGTCAGATATCGAGAACGGTTGTGCGGAATTTTTTGCAAGCAGCACGTCGTTGTCAATGTCAAACGTCACCTCCCGTAAGAACACAATCTCATATAAAACAAACTAGATGGCGGGACTTCCGCCTCACCAATTTTAAAGTGGAAAAGTTTGTTTGTTTGATCCTGCTAATTTTAGAAACTATTAGTCTGATTTCAAAACTTCTTACATTTGCTAGAGTAATCATCGAGGAAGGTTTTAGGCTATTTAACATCACGCTACCGCCAATAGGAGCGAAACGGTATTGAAAAAAGTTGCAAAAATAGCAAAAATTTGATTAACTATTTTGTACGTCTCATAACACGGAGCGTTTGAGTACTTCTGTATTCTCACTCTCTCAAGATCAAGCAATTATTTCGGCTTAAATTGCTTATATCCGATCCTTTTTACACTTTGAGTTTTAACACTTTTTTACGACAATACATACTTCAAAAAAACTATTTTTTGTAGAAAGTATAAAAAAACCGTTTTGTAAATATATTTCGGTGGACGTCGGATTGTCTGTATGTGCGGATGATGTATGTGGTCACGATAACGATCAAAAAACTTCACTTTTAGATTCCATTTTGGTTCATTCGCGTCAGTATCATTCTGAGTAATAGCCTGTTGAAAATTGCCGTCTAATTCACTGTAATTTAATTAAAAAATGAATAGTACTTGGTTAAAAGGTATAGAAGTTAATATGTTGCAGCGCTATAGAGTGGCGAGTAAACACAATAGGGACAGTATATAAACCTTCTCCACGAGAAAATGTACGGAAAAACAATCGATAATATTGCGAAGAAAATCTTTTTTTTTGGGATAAATGCACGTTATGAGACGTGCACTTTTGGATTTTCCAAACTTTTTAAATTCCATGCGAACGAAGTCGCGAGCACAGCTAGTTTATGCATATAGCAAAATTAACTGAGCGAAATCTGTACATATCCTTTTTTTTTTTTATTTTAATCTTGATGCAACTTTATTATCGACACCGAAGCCAAAAATACTCTATTTATGTCAATGTCTTTATATGAGGGGTCACTGTGAAATAAGCACACAGATCTTGGTGACCCAGAAGTTCGTCCAGTTTCTCGATGGAAACATCGTAAGGGAGCCATGGTGTTTGTGTTAGAGTATTTTCAATATAGAAGGGCCATTCAGCCTAAACTTTGTGTACGTTCTGGATGTGTAGCATAGAAACACGTCTGTCCTGCAGGACAATGTGAATGCGCAAACTCAGTGGTGGATTTACCATTAGGGGGCCATTCATTAATTACGTAAAGATATTTTTTGTCACTTTTGACCCCCATACCCCCTTGTAAGTAAACGTAAGATTTCTCAAAACCCCCTCCCCTTTCTTACGTAAGATTCTATCTTGATCTTCCAAATAATAAACTGTTATGTTAGGAAAGGAAATGTTTTTTTTTTGTAATTAAAATACGATAATACACGGAAAAATGTACTGCATTTTCTTCTATAGAACCAAACCAATAAAAACATATGAAATTTTAATAAGTCATTTTTTTTTTCAATACGCAATTTAAATGATTTTTAAATCATTTCAATAAAATTAAAATTCGACTGTTAAGAAAACTATTTCGAATCCAAAATTGAAGTAGATTGTTAATATTGAATTTTGATTCACAAAGTGACATTGTTGACTTAAAGGAAAACTTGTAAAACTGCCTAACATCTGTAACCTAGCTGCAGAAACCCGATGTGCCACCAATAAAAAACTGACAATATTTCATTCTACTTGACTTAATGATTATTAATTTCGAAAGCAAGCGATGAAAGCTCAGTGGTAGTTTGTAGGAACGCCGCGTCATGAGACGTCAGTTCGAATCCAACCGCCTACAATGAGCTTGAGCTTTCGGTGAAGAAACACATCGTGAGGAATTAATAGCATGGTGGTAGGGCTTTTTAGGGCTAGCTACCACCCTCAAGTTGTATATCTGCCGTCAAATACCAATAAGAGTGTTCTCACAGTTGCACTTGAGAGCCAGTCCGTCCAAAATAAAGGCCGGCAACGCACGTGCGATTCTCCTGGTGTTGTGGGTGTCCATGGGCGGCGGTGATCACTTACCTGTGATTGTTTTCACATATCAAAGCAAAAAATAACAAAAGATATAATTAAGAATTTCTACATTCCAGACGTGCTAGTCGGTTCGATGCTCGGGTACACCACAGCTATACTCTGCTACCGGCAGTACTACAACCCCCTGTCGTCAGAACTGGCCGGTGTTCCGTACATAGTGTCGAATTCGAACCTGATCAAGTACTTCAACGGGAAACCGGACGTTAGTCCGCTGAAAGACAACAAGGAGATAGAGTCGACGCCGTTGTTGAACGGGAAGAAGGACGACAAGTGGATATAATTAGGTAATTGAGTGTTTTATGAGGGAATTTAAAATAACTTTACCAGTTTTTCGGCATTTTACCGGTTTTTCTGCTATGAAATTAGTTAAAACCGTATTATCGGTTTTCACATCACTAAATCGGTAATTGAATCGGTTTAAAGGTTTTCTTAAATTATCAATAGTTGATTTTCGATTCAGGTCTTAGCCAGTATAACTGAGTTACCGAATCGCTTTTAACGTAAACTTAAAATGTTTTTTATAAAGAAAGCTACCTTCTAAGAGAGATAACTACTTAAACATCTAAAAGAATGTCAATCAACTTTAAAATATACTTGACATTATATTAATATTAGAACGAGGAGAAAAAACATACATCATTTCTTATTTTTCAATATGACTACAAATATATGTAGGCAAATTTGACAATATCAGTTGAATGAAATATTTGATTTTCAAGACTATGAATTGATAAAAAACTTTCTTTGGTTAGTAAATAAATACTTTTTTTTTATTGTTTTATCCAAATCGAATCTTGTACCAGTGTCAATGAATGTTCCATAAAAATAGTGAAGTTCATTTCGATACCTCGCTTAACTTCTTGTGTATCTAAACAATATATTTTTAATATTAATATAACTGTTTTATAAAGAAACGGCTAATTAACTAAACCTTATCATACAAATACCCTTAAGTTAAATTAACTAGGGCCAAATGCCATTATAAAGGCACCTAAAAGGTGTTTGATATATTTCCAAAACTAAATTTAATATGATTATGGATTAGTATTTACAGCAATAAAAAAAAAAGATTTTAGTGCTGTCATTGACCACATTTGTTTTTTTTTTAAGTTATTCGAAATGACGTATGTGTATTATTCATCGTTATTTAAGTGAATTTGAATAATTTGCATTTTACAGTAACTAGTGTTTCGCTTTGTCGGTTGTACAAAAGTAAATAGAAGAATTAGTCTAATTTGATTTACATTAATTTTTGTCGATAAGTTCTCTAATTGTGATATTTGAGTTGTGAACTTTCTAGCTGCGTGGTAAGGATCTATACTAGTGATGGTGACTTGATTTGAATATTGATGGTAGAAAAATCGATTTTTGAAATCGATTTTACCTCTCAAACATTCCAGTGAATCGATATTCCACTTTAAAAATTGAGGTCTGATTTTTATTTACATTCATAAAACATTTATAATTATTTGAATGTTTTACCCAAACATGATAATTTTTGACATATGTAGAAACATAAAATTTATTATTGTGGTGATATTTTTGTTCTATAATTGGTTTATATTCAAAATATAAGCACTTAAAGTATATTAATAAAATTAAATTTTGATTAATCGTAAATTTTAGACCTCGCTTCTTTTTGAATCGGTTCATTTGATTTCGATTCGAATCATTCCATGAATCACTCTTTTTCAGAAAGTATTGCCATCCCTAATCTATATCCGTTTGAGTCACAGCTACCACACACATATTAATAAACCCGTCGTATATCGTCGTATTTAGTTATTTTTAAACACCAACACGATTTACCTGATGTTAAGTGACGATGTGGCACAAGATGGTAGACACGCTAAGCCTAGCGAAGGGACTGGCTTTCAAGTACAACTGCTGGAACAAACCTATTGGTATTTGGCAGCAGATTATCAACTTGAGGATGGTAGCGATTCAGGCAGGCATTAGAAAAAGCCCAACCACCAGTTTTCATCACGGTGTTTTCTTTCACCGGAAGCTCAAGCATATCAGGTATTCGAACTCACGTCCATTCACGCGGCGTGCGTATTCGCTACCAAGTGAGCTATCATCGCAGCCCACAACGGGAAAGATTGACTTCATTCAAGTGCAATCTTAATTATAGCTATTTATGTTTGTTTCTTTGTGAGCAAAAATTACCAAACTAAACGTGTATTAACGACATGTACAAACATTATGTTATGTTATTTTTGCTTATTTACCTTTTTTTAATCCAGTGGGACTGTAAAGACATCTAGATCTTTCAGCCACAGTGTTGACCACTAATTGATTTCTTATCAGTCGCTGGTTACTGTCGTTTAGGGATTATCCTATGGTCACCGTCAGGTACGGTATTATCAAACCTATCGTTGCTGCGATTAAAAGAAAGTTCTACAACGTCCTTATATAAAATGTCGTCCATAAATCACGTGATGTTTTTTAAGCAATTTTTATCCCCACTCTGACGCTAGTTGGTGAAGTTTTGTTTGGATGTGCCGATCCCCAGCCCCAGTAGAGGGGGCCTTTAATTAGGTTTGGACATTATGGGGATTAAATGATAATTGTGAAAGCGCTCCACGAATTCTGGTGAAAGGTAGGTAGGTTTAGTTAGGTTTTCAATCAGTATGAATCCGACATAATCCATGCTTTTGCTTGGCGGAAGGTGGGTATCTTATGTATGATTTTCCTACGAAAAAAAAAACAAAGTAGTCATGAGGACTGCCGACACAAGTGAAAACTTAAAACTATAAACAAACCGCTTGTATTTTTGGATATCCCAATTAATTATTAGATCTTAAATTAAAACTTATTAATGAAAACTCTTTATAGCGGAATAAGTGTGTACTAATAGGAACAGACATAGTGTTTACGTTAAAACGTCACGTGACGTGACCATGTCGATGACGACTTACAGGAATTTACTCCCTAAACAAACCGCAGTAATTCAAAAATTGTTGTGAGGTTTTAGACTAAACATCCCAGTATCACGTGTATTTTTAGTACAAGATATTTAAAAATTGTCAGCATGTTATGTGGTTCGTAGAGACGACGCGGCGGTAGGAATTTTTTTTCGGTTTAGATATCGCAAAAGAATTATTCACGTAATTTCTCACTGTACCGACCCTACACATGATTAATGGACGATATAACATTAAAATTGGTTTCGAAAGATGTTAAAGAATATATCTATTCCTAATAATTGTGATATAGTTGTTACCATTCAATCGATATCCAGAATCGATTATAATAAATTTATATAGTATATTTATCAAAACAGGGTTTTGGATTATTTTTTTAGGTACATGTATTATATTTGTATTTATCTATTAATTTATTTTTAAGATCGTGATGGTTTTTTTATACTTTTATTTTATAAATATTTTATATTCATTTTTGACGGATGGATTTTTAATTTAATTTTTTTATTGGCGAATTAATACTTATAATAGATATTATTAATAATAATATAATAAGAAAACTTCAGACACATTCCACGACAGATTTTAAGGCGTTGAAAAATCGGTTTCACTATTTTAGTAGGATTTTTTTTTGTGGGACACAAAAATAAAAAATGGTAAAGATAAGTTACTTCATCCAAATAAAGTCTTTGATTGTTATGCAGATGGTAATTTTTTTTTTTGTTACTTTTGATATGTACTATTTTGCATCCGAATGCTTTGCCTCTACCATATCGAAGTGTCAGTGAAAATAAATTTTATAACAAGGCGCACCTTTTATTTATAGATAAAAATATTATTGAAAAAATCAGTAATAAAATTACTTCCATTGTATAATCGTGACATTAAATCTAACATCGCAGCACTTTAATCAAAAGATGTCATTTGAAGTTTCATTGACGCTTTAATTCAGGGCAAAATATAGTATTTGATTTGCCTAGAACAAGTTACTTAGTGTTATATACTTAATAAATTGAAAAAGCCAGTGACTTGGATAAAATATATTGCGTAATGTATTTATTTTATTTATTTATATCAGAATTATGTTCAGCAAAAAAAGATTTCATACGATATTTTGTATACGACAAATTTTAAAATATACTTAACATTGTTTTAATATTGAAACAAGGAGAAAACTTTACCTTTGTCAATATTACTACTATATATGTAAGCAAATTTGACACCATCATTTGAATCGAATATTTAGTTTGCAAGATTATGAATTGCTACAAAACTTTGTTACTGTAATTGTTAATAATGAAAAAAAAACTTAGTTTTTTTTTAAATTGAGTTTTCCATGTAGAAACTTTAAAAGTGATTTTTTTTATTTATAGAAATCAATAGTTTAAAATTATTATGTACAAGAAAAAGAAAACTTAGAAATATTAATGACACGGCAATCATATATTAAAATGCTGAGCTTACCAGCATGGCTGTGTAATAAAAATCAGATTAGAGGCCGTTCAACTGTGACGTAACGCAATTTTTGAAATGTCACGCACTGTAACGTTCTTCTGTAAACCCGCCCCCCTCGACCTCAAAGGTTACTTAACACTCAAGTGAGATTTTTTACCTAAAAGTCAAAAATATATTTTACCTTTTTATACTGATAAACTCTTAAAATAAATAACTTATTTATCTAAACCGGTGGAAATGCAATTAGAAATAGTCGAGGGATTCTCCGTAAAACATAAACATACGAACTTACGAACACGTTGTTCGAAACCCTCTCACACCGGTAACGCATCGTAACATCGTAACGTTTTACAAGATCCCCTCCCCCCAATCGTGTTAATTGAACGGCCCCTTCGGATATTATCGTAACGAATCGGTTTTGTTTGTAAAAGTTTATACGTAATTACTGGACGGAAGGAGTTTGCCTCGAGTTTTAGTTTCGACACAAGATGACATCATGCCAGAGGTTATAACCAAATTACTGTTAAAAAAACTTTCGCAGTATGAGAATACTAATTGACGTTATTTGATTAAGGATCTCAAAATAAGGTATTAACCTTATTTTTAGTACTTATTAATATAGAAAAAATGGTTTTACAAGAAACGCGTGGCGTTTATATTTCCTGTGACTTATGAAGTCATGTTTTGTGTACAAAGTTTTATTATATCGGTCTTAGACCTTATATTGTGACGTGTCATAATAAATATATGTGATGTTTTTTTTTAATGCATAGAGTATGTATTTGTCGATATTGTATTTAACTTTTTATTTAATTATCGATTATAATGTTTTGAAGGGATTAATAGGATGACTACTTGGAAAATTTTTAGTTTAAATTACTTGCATAAAATTGGAATCAGATATTCCACACAACCTGTTTCACCAAGAGGCAACTTTTAATCTACATTATAACAAAGCGAAAAACTTTGTTTCATAGCGCTAACCTTAGGAATTACCTGATGGATTTTATAAAATATGTTTGTATTTTATAGAACAATCAGTAGGCAAAGCTTTAAGCTATTTAACAACACAGTACTAGCAATAGGAGTAAAGCTGTATTGAAAAAGTTAGTAAAACTAGCAAAAATTATTGTTCCACGCGAAGTTTCGGATACAGCTTGTTTATCATAAAAGACAACTCCTATATTAGGGATCAAGCCCTATATCATGCGTTCTTTACAAACATACAATTAACTAACTCGAAGTAAATCCACAGTTTGAACAACCATATGGGTATCAGACTAATATGAGTACTGTGTGTGGGATTCGAACCTATGCTAATAAACATAGTAAACAGAAGCAGCAAGGCGGCCATGTAAATCACCACTATCATTATTTGAAAATTAAAATATAATATCAACAAATCTATTCTCTTCGATTACTTAAAATGTACCGATTTAAATCGTATGTGTTATTATCCAATTAAACAATGTCATACTTAATGTTTGAATAGTGATGTTACCACATAATGTCGATAGTATACGTAGTCAACATTTAATATATTAAAATGTTATTCGATAAATCTTTTGTGGAGTAACTTAATTTCAATTTTGTAGTAATAATATAAACTCTTATATGCGTGTTTTTTTATTTTCATTAAAACAGTGTAAGGTATTTAACTTACATCTTCATAATGAAAAAAATAAAAAATATTGTTAATGTCAAAATATGTATGTATTTGAGGGTTAAACGATTATAATATGCAGTAGAATATTTAATAAATTACTATTATGATTTATAAGTTTTAAATAAGTAGAAACTATAAAAATATCATAGAATTTGTATTAAAAACGAGTGTTGTAAAAGAGAACTAATAAAGAAGTAATTTTAAAAATATATGTAGGTATGTATTACGTAAAAAATTAATGTTTACAAAATAAAATGCATTTCAAGTTTTACAAAAAATACTTTTATTTCGAAATCCTTAATTTACATTACATTAATATTCAATATTATATATACATTTATATATCAACATCTTATTTATTGATGGAAAATTTATATCAAAAACTCAATGGATGACTTATCTGTGGAAAAATTCTACTATAAATACAAGAAAAATATGTGAGCAACCATTTTTGGCAGAAGCGTCCTCTGACAAAGAACACTTCAGAATGAAAATGGGGTAAATATCTCTATACAATAACTTGGTAAATGAAATTATTACACTGGGAAACATTGTCAAAGTCAAAAGTTATTAACTTCAGGTTAAGATATAAGAAACATTACAAATTAATATGAGACAAATTTCTCTGTAAATTATCTTAGTGAATAAAGTTATTATTACGTTTGGAGAGATTATTCAAATTCAACCTTAGAAAATCACTTAAAATCTACATTTACAATATCATCACTATTGTTTGTTCAATATTGACTCTTTCAGGTTATAACTGTCTATATGATTGGAGAAAAACAATATGTATGCCTCAATGAAATATATTTGACAAACCCTATACACACTACTTCAGTAAACTCTAGAAAACAAATAAACTTATGTATACTATTTTTTAAAAGTTACAACTACTTTCGAATTCTAACTCAACATAATCATCCAAACCCTAAAGTGGGCGTACAATCATCAATGTGTAAAAGGGTGGTAGCTAAAGGGCACAGTAGTGGATTTACCGTTGGCTGGAGTATAGGGCGGTAGGTTTTAGAGACGGCAAAGTTGTGGTATTCTTATTTATACATATATATATATATATATAATGATTTCTTATGTTTACGCGAATATTATTCATTGAAATAAAACTAATTGAAACGGATTTTATTGGGGTTATTTATTAATTTTGATCCCGAAGTTTCGAAAGCTTTTCAGCCTTCGTGGTCACGGAGCGGACTGAGGTGTAGATTACCCAGAACAGTAACATTAGTTACTAATATTACTGTTAATTTTAACGTTAATGTTACTGTACTAATGTTACTGTTCTGGACAACCTACACCTCAGTCCGCCCCGTGACCACGAAGGCTGAAAAGCTTTCGAAACGTCGGGATCAAAATTAATAATTAACCGCAATAAAATCCGTTTCAATTAGTTTTATTTCAACATATACATATATCTAAATTTTGCTATATAATATGTTCATCACTCAGAATGTAAGTCTTATATGATTTTTTTATACAACTTACATAATACTACATAGAATCTAATTGTACAGGTAGGTAAGGATCGCAAAATTTGAATAGCCTATGATCGGCAAAAGTGTAAATCCATCACTGAGGGGAACATTAGTGAGCTCTGCCTCCACATAAGTAAGCTCATTGCCCCCCCCCCCCCCTTCAAGTATATTTGTCAATTCTACTCAAGTCTTAGTTAAATAGAATTACTAAAAACCTTGCAGTGAATTATACACACATTCAATGCAAAGTTCAGAACTTGGCTGTAGGAATATTATGTAGGCTTTAAATAGTTTTCAATAAAACAAATTATTTTATGTATTGGAAAAAATATTTAAACATATTAATCCAATATCAATATATTCACAACCAGTGGTGACAGATTTTATTTAAAGATAGCAGTCCAATAGCTGAATCATGATTTTTGCTCACTAGAAATTCAGTCTTTCGAGTCATTCGATCAATACAACATTTACGACTATAGGGAAAAGTTATGGGACTACTTAGGCCTTAATATTTACATTACATCATTCAAAAAATAACCTTGTTTTCTTCAAAACATTAAACTAGGTAAACAATTCTTTGAAAAGATTTTATAATATTCTAATACACTTTCTAGACTCTTAGGTATTATATATGACTTATGCAAGTAGCTTTGACTTTCTATTATATATTGTTATAAATTTACCAAATAATTCTTTGTACGTAATCAAAATCCTCCCAAAACACTTCTCTATTGAAAAACACATTAAATGCTGCCGTATTCAACCCTAAATACCATAAAAGTTCGAACACAACCATCCACATGTGAGGCTTTACAAAACGTAGCCTCAAAATTATATAAGGGATCAGGAAATACCTAACTTCGATCATCTTTTGAAGAGCCAGAACCAAAAAAATACTAATACTGTATGGCAAAAGGAACGAAATACAATTCTGATCAACTAAATTATCATATAAACTCAACAACAGGAATATATAGAGAGGAATAGTTGTGTATATGGCAAAATCATATTTTCCAAACCAGCGTTGCCAAACATAGAATGTAAAATGACGATTGTCAGCCAATAAATACGGATGGACTATAGTATTGAAATGTACTATGACACCAAAAAATATACCTAGAAGTAATAGTTTTACTTTATTACTAAATATAAGTTTCAAAGTTGAGGGTAACTTAGCTATAACATATGGTAGACCAAATACTCCATAGAACAATAAGAAATATAGCAATTGTGGTAAATGGATCGTCGCTTCATGAGCGTTCTTATCTCCTAAGACTATAGAACCATTATTATACAAAAATATTATGAATGAAATCAGTAGTATACTATGAGTTAACAATGTAACAAAATCTTGGAAGGTAAGATATTTAAAAAATGTTTTAAACAAGGTTTTGAAGTGATATTCAGCAGCACAGAAGACATCTGAGAGATTGTAGTAACGTTTTAACTTCGAAGTATCTAAATCTTGAGCTATCAGAGATTTCTTGCTTAAGTTCATATTGGAAACACTATGGTTACCAAAAACCCTTGAACTCTTTATAAATATGTCTAATATTTTATGCCCAAACACCATGGCAATCCACACCACATTTGTCTGTCTCATAAGAATGCTCAGTGCCCCAAAGATTAAAATAAAGAACCGGTGCTTATTTGTGAAACATAATCGAGAAAACGCAAGCAAAAATGTTAAAGACAAGGTATCCGTATAATACACATGTGAAAAGAAATATAGAGGTGGCAGTATAGCTAAGTTCAAAGCCTGCAACAGCACCTTTGAATTACTACCATAGTATACAAATTTTAATATAGATGAAAAGAGTATAAGGTTAATACATGATGCAATTAAATTTATAAATCTCAAATTATACTTAGTACAAGGAAAATATGTGCCTAGAAAGGTGGAAGATACCAAATACAAGCCAGGCAATGTAGTAATTTTCGGCTCCCAGTATGAAAAGTTTTCATTGCAATATGCCAGACCTTGGGGCAAATGGAAAAGCTCATCAATGACTATACGGGCATTTTCATTAACTTCATCAAATATTCTTTTGGAAATAATGAAATATGCTGTTGTGATGATGAAGAGGAGACCATAGTAGCTTGCTGTGCCCATGTCTTATCAGATACTGTAAATAAAAGGTAATATATCTCAGTAGTAACATATATAGACAATACTTATTTATGTAATTGTAATTCTAAACTATTGAGAGTGAACATGGTATGCAACAGTCGCATATATAAAGGCGAGAGTTTTGCGTTCCTAATTAAAGACCATTTATTTATGACATCTTTATAAAAAATCTGACTTTTTGTTTATAACTAACCACTGATCTATTGAAATAGTTACATTACTTATATACATAAGTTATAAAATTTACAAAAATATCGTTTAGGTTGCAATAAAAAACATTTTTAGGATTTTAGGCGCTTACGATATCTTTAAATATTCGATATAAAGAAAAAATCATGATAAATACTTCTGTAGCTAAATTTAGCTGTACTATCGTAGCATCGTTTTGAACGAATCAAAATTACACTTACAAGATTTCCCACCTGAAACTTATTAAAAAGTAGTGATATTATATATAACTTTGTTTCTAATGTTTTATGGCACATTTAAGTACAATTACTCTGATAATTTTACTTTATCTTGCCGATGCCGCGATGTATAGAATTAAGAATGGCGGCATTTGTTGACAATTTAGCGGCGTGTAGTGTGACCAACCTAAAATTAGAGATTCTGCCCACATAGGCAAAAAACTGTTATGCATAAAATGCCGAAATGATGCCAATATAGTTGAAAATTTTAGAATAAATATATAAATTATTTTCATAGTTTTATTGAAAATAAATTAATGAAAATAAATCATTTCAATTTTAAAATCATGTTACAATCGTATTCTTTTCAATTACATTCTTTACACATCGCTTTTGTCAACTATTTAATCTAATTTTAGTTTGCTGGAATGAAATATAGTTGCCATGTTCACTACTGTTTTTACCAGGTTGATTTACTAAAAAGAAATTTTAATACCAATGTTACTACTAAATTACGAATACTCCCTACAATTTTGGTGTTATATGTAAAAATTTATGTATTGATGCATTTTAAAATTTCTACTGATGTTTCTTTCCTCGATAAAAACCTTGATCCTTTTAAAAGCTATACTGCCAAATCTACCGGCTTGTATCCCTATTCTGCCAAATATCTAAAACTTCAACCAAACATGCTAGAGAGTAAAATAACGGACAAAGTCTGCCAAAATGGACAGAATCCTGCTATATATGGTCACACTGATAGCGTACTACTTCAGTCAATAAGAAGCTGTCAAATATCAATTTGAATTTACTCATGCAAAAATAAAGCGTTTCAAAGTTTTAACTTGAAAAGAAAATTCGGATTTGTGTAGAAGTCAAAATGAAACAAGCCATGGTAGGTATTTTAATGCAAAACGTCTAATAAAAGAAAAATGTATGTGTTAAGTACAATAGTAATTCTTTTTTTGTATGGTATTCTACATACAGATTTTTTTTCGACCGGACATACCCTGTTAGCTTTAAAGACTTTAACAGCTTAATCGAACTTTTTGGGGCGAGTGCTGAGGACCCTCAGCCCCGAGGGAGTGGGAACAAGGACGCTAGAGTGGCCCAAGTTCGGCTTGGGATGCTGACGAAAAAACATTCGCGAGTCTAATTAACAGAGTGGTCCTAACAACGACCTTATCGGGCGAGTCGCGCAATGGCAGCGGGAATAGTTCCTTACAGAACCGTGTACTTACCATATAGGTGTGCACGAATGGTATGCAGTGTGAAGATGTAATCTCAGTGATGTAGAGTTTCACTGTATCGCGCGAGCAGAGTCACTCGAGACCTCTTTTCTAGAGACTCGAACGTAGGCTCAAGCATCTGCGGAGGCAGGCCGCGGCGGGTTACAAAATATTTAAAGAAAGTTATTCTATGATAACGTTTTTACGGTTTTGTAATATATGAGGTTTATTCAAAATAATTGAATGGTAACTAGCGTTATTCATAACTATTTTACTCGCTTCATCCAAGTTGGGTATGAGCATGTGATTTAGCCACATTATAAAGGTTACACCATCCATGTAATCCTGGTCGTTTGCTATTATCGATTTAGTGCTAAAATTAACAATTACTGTGGCACAGGGTCTGTTTCTCTTCTAGCTTGTACAACTATAAACGTTTTTCCTGCGGAAATATTTTCAATTGTACCACTTGTTGATAAGCCTCGCCAAGATGTTTTAGGTTTGTAAATTTTATGAACATACATCTTATAAAAATAAATAATGGGCCCTCCTTCTGCTTGTTTCGAAGATAAATTTCTTAAAAAGTGATATCTCCAAGCAGACTTGTCATAGTGTTAAATGAATAAATAAGGTTTTTTTAATTCATAACCATTGGTTTATAATATGCGACGAAGAATTTCGCGGCATCCATTAATATATCTAATGCTTTCTTCTAATTCTAGCTACAATGTTTTAAAGTACGATCCTGTTTTCTATGTCAAATTCATTAATTTTGTTGCGAATAGTATCTATATCAAAACTATCTAAGTCAGATACTGTTGGTTTACGTGGCCGTTTTTCCCTAGGGTATTCCAACGTCTTTGTTTTTCTCCACCTTCCTTTTTATTAATTTCAATGTCGTATCACTCGTTTCTATAAATTTTATAAAACAGAATGATTTGAGGCTTCCTTAACTAAAAGTTAATCATAAATTTTGTATATTTAAACTTTCTTCTGTAATAAGCAATTCCAAACTTAATAGTGATTGAAGTCATTTTTTTTCAAGTGCAGGTTTTGACTGTTAACATGTCTCTCAGCTCGAAATCATTAGGCTTTCAATAGTACTAACAATTTCTTTCCCCCGTATTTGCTTGATATTTTCGAAAAGCGTTATTTTTAGAATTAATGCCTTTATACAACTACGAATATAAATACATACCTGCAACAAGCAATAGTAAAATACCACCACAAACTTTATTGTAAACAATACACAACATATTAATTTTTTAGCAATTTCATTTCAATATTATATTTTGTAAAATTACTATTTTATAACTATTGTACAACCCTAAAAAAATCAATATACGAGGAGAATAAAGAAATATAGTTGTAAAAAATGAAATCAATAATTATAAATTCGGTGAAGTATCAAGACAATAGCATCCTACTAACCCAAGAAATTTAAAACCGTACGTAAACAAACTTGTTTTTGCTTGTATTTAGCGTCTTTATCCACTTATTTTTCTTTGAATACAGAAATCATACATAATAATAACTGTTGTACTTCACTCTTAATTGTTTTCATATTTTACACTCGTAACTGCTAGAACACTACATATAAAATCAGATCATATTACCGACTACCGGTATCTTATCAAATTGACATAAAAAACAGGGCCACCTAAAAAGTTTAAAAATAATATCAGGGTCTACTTTCGTTAGCAAGATTTCAACAATGATAACGAAAATAACAGTTTTAAAATTATCGCTATATTTTCTGAAAGTTTTAATATATATATTATCAATTTATAATATTATGTAATAATACTTATTGAGCTCTATGTTGTGCTATATCTTATATTGGTAACATTTTATGTGATATAGTTTGTGTTGTGTGCATAATAATTCGGTATATGGTTCATTTCACAAAAAACCTGGATTGTTATAATAGAAAGTTATCATCAGACACCAGTATAAATGTGTCACAATTCTATTAATGTATTAACTTCCAAAGAAAGAAAAACCTACGTCATTCTAACACGAAAAATTTAATTTTCCAAAAATGAAACCATACCTTTTGACTTAATTGTCCTGGCAACATTAGTTTTAACGGAAAACGACCATTCAAAGATTTCAATACTATTTAATTATATATTTCAAAGTCATACTTTTAACAACTGCTAATTGCTTGATACATCTTATTAGTTTTGTGATATATTATTAACGAAGTTCTATCCATGGAAGCTAACGACTTGGTATCAAAGCTGAAAGCAAATGGCACTAACGACGATTTATGTGATATTGATTTGTTCTCAAAAGAATATAAGATAATAAGTAACAAACTGAATAAACCAGATAAAGGAGCGTTTTCGCTAAACGTTCTTTGTATAATATGCAGGTAAGTTGTACTTTATGTCTTCAATTTGTTACAATTTTTGGTATCTCATAGCCTGCGCTCTTTAGTTGGTATATAAACAACATTCTCCAACAATAACTTATAATAGTTAAAGCAATATTCCTCTTATAATGGCCTCCTATAACTGCTTTTTCATTTTTTTAATTGACACATGACTGTGTACCCACCAATTGCATTTTTATTTTATAGTTAGATATTAAAAACGCCAATTCAAAGTTAACTACACTCGAGCACAGTTATTCTAGCTAAGTTCCTACACAATTTATGCCTATGGTCAGTTGTTACTTTATTATAAAAGTGCATTTCCAAATGCTCCATATTGATCTGCTAAAATATTTTGTATTTAGGAAAACAGGAACTCAGTTTAAATACTATCTTGCTTGATTTTGAAGTTTATTACTAAGAGATGTTTATGATGTGGAAGTAATAAGTATGTAATTTTAGAAATACTGTTATGCATTAAGTGACTGGTAAACCATATATGTCTTGTTCCCTGTGCTTCAAACTCCTAAATCCCCATTATCAGTAAGTCGAAAATACTAATACTCAAATTTTTTGACATCTCCCTTGATGTTCAACTTATGGAGGTTCTACTGTATATATATATATATATATACTAACTGTCACTCTCCCAAAGTACTGGACATACAAAAGTAAAAAGGGGAACAAATCACAGTCTAAAAATGAAGTATCATAGAACCATCTACAAAAATGTCTGCTTCAAATGACAGTAGTCCTGTCCCAAAAAGTTCAATAATTATTACATATTTGAACACTAAGTGATCTATATCTGGAACAGTCTAATGCCAGGTTATGACTGCCTATATAAAATGCACCTAGTTTACTCTAGGGTCAAAGCACCTTTCTCTGCGGTTATTAATTGGTACAAAATGCAATAGTAGTATATTTTATATATAATAATATATTTTCATTCAGTGTCCTTTCCTCCAACACTGACCAAGCATTTGTTATAATTTAATATAGAACCTGCAATATGTTATCTATATTTACATTATAGAGCAGAAAAGTTTGTTTGTTTAAAGTTACTCTTAGGAACTATCAGTAGGGATTAAAAAATTAGTTTTGTATCTAATAGAGCACTTATTGACAAAGGATTTACTTTTTTAACTTCATGATGCCATCAACAGCAGCAAAGCGATATTAAAAAAGTTACAGAAACGGATAAATATTTTTTAATTCTATCCAAACTAAATTGCAGACACAGTTAGATATGTCTAATTCATTTTAGGAATTTTGACAAAGTGCCATCATGGATTGACAAGGTTGACAGTAAAGCTGTGCTGACGCTATGCATTGATTGTATCAGAGAGACACGGGGGATGGACCAGCCTGATCGGATTAAAACTTTAGCATGTATCTTTCATATTCACAGATATTACATCAAAAAGGTATGTAGGTTTTAGAACCATTAAAAAACTAAAGTAACTTGTGTGGGTATGTAGAAACTGAGGCCTTTTATTTTCTAGGGAAATAGTTTGATGTTGTCTCAGGTTGAGCACCCTTCATGCTCGCCCATAGAGTCTGGTGATGCTGTGAAAGCCTGTCAGGATAACAAAAAAAAAATTTGTTTGGTGTTCAGTTTCCCTAGTTATAGGTTAAACCATCATGTATGTGCTGAAAAAGACAGTCACATTAACTCTCTTAATTTGTTAGGTTACAATGTACACTCAGTGTATATTCATGTATAAAGTATGCAATAATATAATCATGTTCAATGTACATTCAGCTGCAAAAAGAGTAGAGAACCAGCATGGCAGTGTCAACTCCAGACTTGTTGCCAACACTATACCACTCCCTTGACAAAGCCTAGTGTTTCCACCATCTTTGGCCACATAGTCACTTAACATCTAGGGAGATTGTGGATATATATTTAATCCTATAAAGTATAAAAAAAGATAGATTGTTGATCTTTCTGTAGTAATTATTGTTTGAATTGAACCATGTTTACCATCAGCTACCAGGTGAAACTTTTGTTAGTGATAGCGCAAAATACTAGGAAAAGCATTTGTAAATTTAATGTTTTTGTTTAGTTGCTCCATTAAAAAATTAATGGAAGACATTAGGTGTAACTATAAGACACTAACTTATCCGCAGAACATACCAGTACCTCCAGAGCTGCTTCTAAAAATTTCTTACATGGCCTTCGAAACAGATGCCAAAGATTTATTTATTGAATATTCCATAACATACTGCAACATCCTACTTGACCGTCTGTCTTACATTGAAAAACTTAAAGCCGAAGCTAATATTAATAAGTTATTACCAAAGTTAAATGAAGACATACTAAAAATTATAGAAATATGTGACACAGTACAATTCTGCTCATCCATTCTAATGTTTCTAATCAGAAAGTTGAATTTTCTATACAACACTACATGTTCGCAACAACTGAATGATGTGTTCAAATCAATTTTCACAAAGTTATCAACGAAAAAAGATTTGAGGTCATTCAAAAAGCTGACGGATAAGGAATTATTAGAATTGTATGGTAATTTGAACAATTGTATCTATATCATTGCTGAGAATGGATCAAAGAGTAATTTCGAAAATTCAATACTGGACTCAGTTATATGGACATTTGTGACTATGATTGGTCATGCATCAGACCTGTACCATTGCATGCAGACTTTCTATTTAAATTCCTTTTGCTGTATACTAACTGACAAACAAGACTGTCTATACTTAGAAACAATATTAAACAGTATGTTACATGGCTTTGAAACAGTAGACAAAATGGGATACGACAAAGCTATGAATGCGACATACCCATTTTTAAGTCAAATACTCCGGTTATATTTGGAGAAAAACTCGATAAACCTAAGCTCGCAAGCTCATGAGACTTGCCTGAGAATAATACTGTGCTTAGTAAAGAAACTCAGGAAATGCAGTCAGTTTTTAAAATGCGACAATTGTAAATCATCAACAGGGCTGCATGATTCTGTAAGGCTGGCGTTTATGTCGAAAAATCTCATAACCGCAGCCCTAGATAAAAAGTTTGATATCACGGAAATTTTAAATACGTATCTGGCAGTCGTAAATGAACAAAATATATCGCTGAGGGAATTAGCGAAGGCAGGATGCTCGAACTACTCTATTTTCTTCAAAAATATTCAAGCCGACGTCCATAATGTTGCGATCACTTTGAACAAAGCGAAATATTACAAACATTCTATAACATTGTTCGATATATATTTAAAAATAGAAATGATGAACTTCAAGACCGAAAACGAGCTTAAAAATATAAGCAGAGCGCTATACAACAAAAGTATATGCGAGCTTGATTTTAAATTGTACGAGAGTGCATTATTGGACGCGTATCTGAGCTTGATCTTCGCCAGGAATGATGGAGTTGGCTCTGATAAGTATATCGGGCTGGTTATCGATGTGAAATCGAAGGCATTGAAGGCGATGAATGAGGAAGATTCGAGCTTGCAGTTGCTTACTGTTCTCGACGCATGTGAAATTGCCTTGCGCAGGGAAATCTATGGAGATATTAGACCGTTTTTCGTTAATATCAAATTTAGGTGAGTGAAAATTTAAATTATTTTATCCCTTACAAATGTAATATGTGGGTTAATTCGATCATTTCATATTGATATTATTGAGTGAGGAACTTTCTATATCATATATCTATACTATTATATTGTAAAGAGAAAAAGTTTGTTTGTGTGTAGGACTTTAAAAATATTTTTTGTATTTGAGAGAGCAATTATTGAGCAATGCTTTAGGGCCACTTTAAGCCATTTAACATCACGCTATCGCCAATAGGAGCAAAGCTGTATCGAAAAATGTTACAGAAATGGGCAAAAATGATTAATTTAACATATGATAATTATAATATAACTTAATATTGAATATATAAATAAATGTAGAAATAGGTTGCTGTCAACTAATATGAGAATAACTTAAGAGACTTTGTATAATTACAGTGCGTTCTTGAGGCACGAATTCGAAATGTATGCGAAAATGTGGCCGTCCACAGTTCCAATAGCCGGTGTGTGGAATTCCTTGATGAGTTTGACCGGAACTGACCAACCTCAATGGATAACGAGTAAGTTTCTTTTTTTTAACTGTTTTAACCTAAGGGTAAGGTTTAAGGGTTTTAATGTCAAAAGGCTATTACAGCGAGGTTCAATATGTGCGATAATGAAGTCTGGAATTGACATCCCTCTCTGTGCATTTGCTAACAAGTAGTGAAAATTGTGATCTTTTCAAATGAATGGTATGAGATGAAATTTTGGATTAAATTAAATGCTCAAGATGATTAATAAATTAATGTAGAAAAGATTAATAGCGATGATAGCTCAGTGGTAGTGTGTACGACTTTGCGTCAAGGGACGTGTGTTCGAATCCAATCACCTACAATGAGCTTGAGCTTTCGGTGAAGGAAAACATCGTGAATAGCATAGTGGTAAGGCTTTTTCTGATGCCCGCCTGGCTAGCAACCACCTCAAGTTGAATAAATGCCGCCAAATACCAATAGGTACCAATAGGTTCACCAAACCAATAGGTTCCGGCAGTTGCATGTAAGAGCCAGTTCCCCCACAGGTTTAGCGTGTCTACCAACTTTGGACGTATCGTCACTTAAGATCAGGTGAGATTATGGCCATTATGGTAAATATTAACTATAAAAAAAAAGTGTCGATAAAACACCTTGGTCTATAAAGTATTATTAATAGGAAAAATTTGAAAATCATTAAAATGGTTAATGTAAGTATCTGGAAGTATAGAATATCAATGTGACTGCACGCTTGGTTTTAGGGGCTTAAGGAATCCGCTCGCTGCTCGCTACTAACGCAGCGCCAAAGTATTGTAGGTTCGAACCCTATATATGACAATTATCTTTGTATTCCATAAATGTTTTTTCAGTCTGGGTGTTACTTTATGTTGTTGTTTATTGTTATTTTCGCTTGTAATTAACGTAATTTCCTAAAAAGACAGATACCACATTAAAAAAACCATATGCATGTTTGGTGCGTCGTATATTTTGAGTCTGTGATATTTCTTTAGTTAGTCATTTTAATGGGATACTATAAATTGAAAAGTTGATCTAAATTGAATTCTCCAAATGATTAATAAATTCATTCTCATAAGAATTAATATCATATTAGTAAACGAATTATTATTTTGGAACGAAATTGAGAATGATAAAAATGGTTATTGTAAATAAACCAGAAAGAATAAATATATGATGTCGCACAATTTTTTTACATATCTTTAAGAGGAACATTTCTCTCATACAATACATGATTATAATATTAATGATAAAACCAGCGCACACGAAGAAAACTTACAGAAACAATATTAAACTTCCCATTTTTGTCACTTTTATCAATACTGCTTTGCTCATATTAGTGATAGCGTGATATTAAATAGTCTAACGCCTTCCTGAATGATTACTCTATCAATAAGAAAAATAATTTTTAAAAACTGACTTGTAGTTTCTAAGATTAGTGCGTTCAAACAAACGAACAAACTTTTCTGATTTATATTACTAGTATACATTTTTATAGATACTTTATTTGACCATAAAAAAATAAATAAAAAAAAACCTTATTTTATTAATGTGATGTTTCAAAATCCTACTTTTGTATAATTTTCCTTATCACAACACATTCATTACCCGAACTCAAGTGAAAGGCGTGTGGGGCATGTGATAACTCATAGGATGGTAATCGCCTAACATTACCCACTAACACGCACCACAGTTTCCAAGGTCCAGATAGCTGTAATGATAGCCGACCTCCGGTAGGCGATGGCACCTCAAGTCTCTTAATATTTAATTAGCAAATTATTTAATTGTTAATGTATGTGCAGGGGAAAGCGATGAAACTCTACGCTGGACGTTATACGAAGTGGTCCTAGAGACTCCGACGGTGGTCAGGACCATACAAAGCGACCACTACAAGACCGTGGTTAATAAACTTCTAGAACATTTTGACCAGCAGCAGCGGGTGAGTTCATACAGATGTCTAACAGCCTGCAGTTTCGCTTTTTTTACATTGCTTCAAATTTCTTCGTCCATCTATCGCATGTCGCATTTCAGTCTACCGCGGAGTAGGTTTTTTTTATTTATTTTTTTCGAACTGACATACGCTGGTAGCCCCAAGGGCTTAGACAGCTTCACCCAAATTTTGGGGCGAGTGCTGAGGGCACTCAGCCCCGAGGCAGCGGGCACAAGGGTGCCAGAACGGCCGAACCTCGGCTTGTAAATGAAAAAGATTCACGATCCTGACTAACCAACATGTCATCTTACAAATTTTGTGATCCTAACAACGACATAGTGGAAAAGCATGCGTTGCCTATCGCTCGCTTCAGCTTGCCGAGTAACATTGACCTCTCATTACCAAATAATATTATTCAATTATAAAGTTGAGATTAAAAACGCGATTTATAATACCATAATTCGAATAATTTTCCGAAAATTTTCATTTAAATGCCTAAGATCCGAAAAGAAGTATCACTTGCACCGTGATTTGATAATACCACAGAGTTAATTGTTTTTTTTATAATGGCCAATTTCGTCTGATGTTAATTGATAATATGGTCATAGACCGTAACACACGCTACCACCATTAGAGGCTAAGCTATGTTAAAAAATGGGAAAATATGTGTATATATATATATATATGAATCTCTATTTCCCTTGGTCATCGCTAATTCTTTTTTTGTTGTGTTAATTATTATCAGCTAGTATAATTTATGACATTTAATTTCTTGCAGGTGATGTCAACTGACCTAAAAGTCGTGTATTTGACTCTGATGTTCCTGCAAGCGGAGTATGACATGGCCGATGCAGCTCTGAAGAACCAATGGAAAGTTACAGAACCCGTGAGTCTATTTTCGCCTACTTTTTTTTTTTTTTATCCTGATCTTTTGCACGTCTGATACCGGGAGGCAGGTGAGGTAGTGAACTTTTCTATAGCTTATAGGCTTAGCGTCATGTTCGTAATCTCACCTGGTGTTAAGTGACGATACGGCCCAAGTTGGTGGACACGCTAAACCTTTGGAGGGACTGGTTCTCAAATGCAACTGCCGGAACACACCTATATAGCTATCCAGACGCACATTAGAAAAAGTCCTACCGCTATATTATGGATTCCTCATGATGTTATCCTTCACCGAAAGCTCAAGCTCATTGTAGTTGGATTCGAACTCACGCCCCTTGACAATCAAAGGTAGAACTTGGTAAATAACAAAAGTTGAAGAGCTACAGAAATCATAATTGGGATGTTCCAGAGCATTGATCCGGACCATTTTAAAGCCATCCGGAGTATACCTGAAGAGTACAAGGCCTATCGCAGAGCGTTCCAAGCCGTGGATAGTTGGACTCTGCTTGTTAAAGAATTGGGAAAAGGTATGTAGCATGATTTGTTTTTGCTTAAGCCTGAGAATTGAATCTGGTTTTTAGATGCCACATCTGGGTTATATAGATAAGCATACGTTGAGAGTTTGTCTACTTGATGGGGATAATCAATGATATTATTAAAAAAATAGTTGACCTGACAAACATTGTTCTGTCTTATAAATTACTTTTAGTGAATATTTGGTTATATTAAAAAAAATAGAAGATAAGGGTAGGAGGGTGGAAATGTATGGATGTATGTAACTTTTAATTCCAGCTCATAAACAAAAAATAAATGTCTAGGGTAGACCACTCTTATTACTTAGGGATATGAAAAATAGTTAACGACCGGTTCTTAGACCTACCAAGTATATATATATATATATATATATATATATGTATAAGATAGATTTATTGTATTAGACCAAAACAAGTGGCATGTTAATGCGCACATAGTAATATTACAATGGTCGGGGAAATAGAACGCTATGACATTTATACCGGGGCGAGTTATAGAGATATGTATCCATTGTTATGCATTGTCTAAAGTATTAATGTTTCTATTTGTAATACAAAATTTTGCTGATGGACATATTGTAAGTTATAAAAATATGAAATTGCCAATGAAAATAGTAATAATTAGGTACGAATTAAATGCGATGTCGTGACGTTTAGAAATTTTGATTGTATAATATCGCATTACACATGTGGCGGTTTTTATGTGTTTTAAGGCACTCGATATATCAATTATTGTTGTTTTTTTTTTACTTTATAAATGATTTCAGTTAATGCCTATTTAGAATGTATTTTATTTCATGTATTGCATTCGAAGACTTTGTATGTATAAATTTATAACAAAATGGTTGTGAGTTATAATAAATAAAAGAATTAACAACATGTAATTTTTATATATTTATGGTAATGATTATATTGATTTTGTAAATAAACAAAGTAAATAAATAGATAGGGACAATGATACGAGAATGGTAAACGGAATCGTTTCACGGCGCACACTTTGGGAACCTCTGGTGTAGTTTGATAACTTTCGCAGTAACGAGGGTCGATTGCCTGAGCAACTGCCTGCAGATCAGCCAGCTGTTCGTCCAGCAGCTGTTGAGGATGTACTGCACGGTGCCGGCGTTGCAGCTGGCCCACGTTTGCTGCCTGGTAGCTGACCACGTCGGTGACATGTGAGTATTCATACATACTCATACAAATTCACACAAACTCATACAAACTCATACAAACCGCCTGTGTAAAAATACCTATTACAAACGGCTGTTTTTGGAATGTATAATCTTCTTCTATAAAAATCTTGTCCTGACAATAACCAACACAATAAAAAAAGAATTATGTAATTTGGTGCATTGGATCGGAAGTCATGCGCGTACATACAATTCGGAGATTAATTTATATATATAAAAGACATCTTATGATCGAGTAAACCGATTGCGATGAAACAAAAACTAAGTAATACTTCAAGTTGCGTACAATTTTTACGTATAAAAGTTATCTACATTAGTTTTGTAACTTTTACGTTATGCCTGCACAGACAGACAGACAAACACACAAATTCCAAAAAAATACTGAATATGTGTTCTGTTAGTTACCCTTTATTTTTGTAAATATTTTCAACGTACAAAAACTACTTTTCTACAGATTCATTATAAGTATAGATATAGATTATAGTAACTTTAATGTGCATGAATGTGCATTATTGTCACCTGTAATTAAAATTTAATATTGAAATGTATAAATAGTAGAAATTAATGTGCTGATGAAAACTCTGTTGGTGTGAGGAAACCGAGCGTGACGGTTCAGTCACATTCAGTCTACTTAATTATTTTTTTCTCCCTTCCAAGGGAAGCATACGCCCGCAACGCCGGCGTCCTCCTCCGTCACGTGGACAGGAGGTGCGAGGAGTTGAACAGCATGATGGTCACCGCCACAGAATCCTGGGCTCAGCTGATCTCCAACGTTGATACTCTGGAGACGGCCATCATTTTCATATGCGATGCAGCTGTAAGTTCTTCCAATTAGTACAGTCGTGCTGATGCCTAATTATAATAAGAGTCACAAAGCTGGTGACCCCATATTTTACACTCAGTAACATCAGTAAAAGTTTGTTATGTAATAGATATTAGGTTTTATGGCAAAATCCCAAAGCATATTATTGATTTGTGGGACAGTGATGTCAAGCGGGTTTTGATATATATATATTTTATAGTTAAGGTAACCTAACCTAACCTGATCTTAAGTGACTATACGGCCCAAGTTGGTAGACACGATAAACCTGTGGAGGAACTGACTCTCAAGTGCAGCTGCCGGAACACACCTATTGGTATTTGGTGGCAAATATTTAACCTGAGAGTGGTAGCTGCCCGCCTGGTTACTTACCACCTTCAAGTTGAAAATATGCCGCCAAATACCATTAGGCGTGTTCCGGCAGTTGCACTTGAGAGCCAGTCCCTCTAATAAAGGCCGGCAACGCACCTGCGATTCCTCTGATGTTGTGGGTGTTCATAGGCGGCGATGATCACTTACCATCACGTGACACGCTTGCTCGTATGCCTCCTATTCCATAAAAAAAGCTAACCAGGCGGGCGTTAGATAAAGCCCTGCCACCCATGCAACACGAGTTAATTATTGTAAGCTCGTAGGCAAGTGGTACGGGAAAAATCGCGGTCGTGAGCGTGAGTGTTGGGAATGCGAATTTGAACGTAGCTTAAGAAGATTTAATTCTTCAACATACACACACACAGACAGTATTTTTTCTTTTTAGATATATTATAAACGTTGTGGCGCCGTCGGTACTTCCGCGAAGCTGGTCCAACTCGCGCAAGCTCACGTGCTGAGCGCCGCTGAGAAATGTCCTGATGTCAACTGTAAGTGCTTCTAGACCGTTCAAGTAACGCGTAATGGCGGGTTCTTGTAAAACGTTACGATGCGTTACAAGTCTTTTCGTTTATTTAAATAAAACAAAAAATAATAAGAAAAAGCAACTTCGCACGTTTATGTTTTACGGAGAATCCCCCGACTGTTCCCAATCGTATTTCTAGAGGTTAAGTTAAGTAAAATATTTAATTTAAGGATTTATTGGTAAAAAAAAGGTAAAACATAATATGGACTTATTTGTAAAAATGCTGACTTGGGTGTTTTGTAACGTTTGAGGAGGGGGAAGGGTTAAGAGAAATGTTACGGCGCGTTACGTAGGGTGGGGAGGGTCAATAATTTTCAATTATTTCGTTACGTAATACTTAAACTGCCCCTTATTCTAACTCTCACTTATTACGTTCTGGTATATGCGAACTATTAAAATAATTGTTTTTTTTTTTTTATATTGTTAAGCTTTAGCGTTATGGCAATAATCTCACGTGATCTCAAGTAAGATATGATCCAAGTTGGTAGATACGCCAAACCTGCGGAGGAACTGGCTCTCAAGTGCAACTGCCGGAACATACCTTTTGGTATTTGACGATAGGGTTTGCACTTGAGTGTTTGCTAGCCAAGTGGGCATTAGAAAACATGCTATGGTTTCCTCACGATGTTTGCTTTACCGAAAGCTCAGGTTCATTGTAGGTGGATTCGAACTCACATCTCTTGACGCGGAGTCCTTACACACTACCACTAAGCTATCATCGCTTCATTTGAAAGTACAGAAACCGGGGATAAAATAAAACAAAATATGCGATTTTATGAGAGCACGATGCAAGTGAAACCTTTTTTGGATCGTAGGCATTTAACTGAACAATTTATGGGAAATTTGAATAATTTTTACGTTTTAGGTTTATTCATGTTTTTAATCTTAACTTAATAATTACAAAATGGGAACTTTACCGCTATGCCGCGGTTGGTTATAATGCGACATGCGATAGATGGACGGAAAAATTTGAGTCGATTGAAAAAGTTTCACTTTAATAAGAATAACATAGTATAGGATAATTCATATGGAACCATACAGAGATAGAATATTAAATGAATTAAATGTAGTCATAAGAAATAAACACATACATACATTCAATACATACAATATACAGTCGAAATCGAATATTACTAATTTGAAGGGACCTTATAACTTAGGACGCTATATCCGATAGTCAATATAAGTAATAAACATATTTTGAATTATTATTTGAAGTATTATTTGAAATAGGTGTAACTAGTGTTTCTTGAATTTAAAAGTATTTTACGTTTCATTTCACACAACAATTTTGAAAAGAATCATAATTAAACTTGTATAATGCTATAAGCAACAAAGTTATAAGAAAACGAAACGTTCGCAGCTCATAAAACAATGTTGTAAATTCTATATGTTACAGATATTTATTAATTTGTTAAAATGTTATTATTGCAAGCAATAAATATTTGAAAAGTATTAAATTTTGTGTACTGTTCTTAATTGGCATATATATTGATATGGGGGTCGCAGAAACTGTGACATAGCGTGACGTGGGGAGGGGGGGGGGGGGGAAGAGGGTCTAAAAACGTTATTTTTTATGACGTATTTAATTAATAGGCCCACAGGTAGTTAAATAGGGTTTCGTCCGGTTCTTTACTATATTTTTTTATGTTGCGCAGCATAGTGACTACAATTTACCTGATGTCAAGTACAGTACAAACCAAATCAGCGACGATTGACAATGAATCAAAATTGACTGCCAGTCAAACCTGTCATGCTGGCCTGCTTACGTACCTCTCCACGTCTCTTATGAAGAACCATATGTCATAGGAAGGAGGGAACACGCTGACTGGAAGACGGTTCCACAATTTCACAGTACGACAGAATTATAAGTCGGCAAACATTTTCGTGTTCGATGTTATACGATACGATGTTCTATTGTGGAATGGATTTATAGTTATCCTTATTAATATTATAAATGCGAAAGTGAGTTTGTTTGTTTGTTACGTTTTCGCACCTAAACCGCTGAATCGATTATGATGAATTTTGGTATGGAGATAGGTGTGAGCCTGGAGACAGTCGTAGGCTACTTTCTCTCGTAAAAACCTTATTGGTAGTGGAGTAAAATGAGGGATAAAGTATGTATGAATTTTTATATTGCATCATCCGTTTTTTTTTACTAAATCAATATTAACGCAAGCGAAGCCGCACGTAAAATCTAGTAGGCTATAATCGTTATAACCGATCCGATGTTGTAATCGAAGTTGTTATATCCGGTTTCGACTGGATACAAGAAATTTGTAATATCTTTTCAGTGGATCTGGCGGTCGGTCGACTCCTGGAGGCGCAGACCATACTGTGTGGTGAAACTGGATACAGCGCCCTCTCTGCTGTCAACGGCACGCAGCGTCACTACCTCACCGTTGCGAATAACTGTAAGTTACTTTTAATAGAAAAAAAAATGGCGTGTGCAATTAACTACATTGATTGATTTATTTATTTATTACAAGCTGACTCGGTGAATTTCGTATCAAGTAAAAATTGATGTTCTTCATTCTCGCTAAAACGCAAAAATGGTTTCACAGTTTTTTTTTTAATGATTTCTTATGTTTACGCGAATATTATTCATCGAAATAAAACTAATTTAGACGGATTTTATCGCGGTTATTAATTTTGACCACGAAGGCTGAAAAGCTTTCGAAACGTCGGGATAAAAATTAATAAATAACTGCGATAAAATCCGTTTAGATTAGTTTTATTTCGTTGTTTTTTTTTTTAATTTCCTCGCGTCATTTAGAGGCTCGCGCCGCTGGCCCCGCGGCCGGTATCGCCGCAACCGCTATGCCCCTGCATTTTAAACTCGAAAATATTCATTTAAATTACATACTGTAAAAAGCCATATTGATCTATATTAAATGCACAATATGCTACCTAATTGGATAAGAATTAATGCTGTATTTCTTGAAGCTGCTTCGTAAATAAGACATTATGTGTAGTAAAAAATAAAAGGACAAAAAATGGTCATTTTCCCTAATAGATTTAAGGTATACAATACTGTAGTACATTGTGTTGATCAATCTTGTAGGGTTCAAAATGTGTTTGTTTACGACATAAAATTAGAAACCTCTATAATTATCAGTGTTTCTCTATTTTATACTGCATGTATTATACATATAATGCATGCATCAAAATCTGTTGCGTAGTTTTAAAGACATAAGCATACGTAGGGACAGACAGACAGCAGGACGACAATTTTTTATACTATGTAGTGATTCTGACAGTATGTTAGGCTTCCATGTGGCAGGCATTATCTAGTTTGCGGCCTTAAGCGAGGCATAAACCGTGTAATTGTTTCTGGAAATAAAATAATTGTATTTTATATACATATATATATATTAGGGTGGCGCAAAAAAACCGACTATTTTTTTTTTCAGTCTCGGGTAAAGAAATGTTAGTTTTTGATGTTTTAAGAGCGCTCTCCAAAGAACAACTAAAAAAAATATTTTAGGAGGTCGCTCCAAATTTTTTTTAATTTCAAAAATCGTCAAAAATCGTTTTCTTTCTCGTTACGCTAAAATTTTATAGACCAAAAAAAAATAAGTTTTTGAAAGTTTCAGTTCAAAATTTAAGTTTAGAAAGGTCGCTCAAAATTTTTTTTAATTATTAGTTCATTACTTTAGATTTTTTCGAGCGGCCTTTTAATATTTAAATTTAAATTCCATACATTTTTTTTCTTTTATTTATTACAATAATAGATAAAAATTTAAAAAAAAATCGATTTTTGACGATTTTTGAAATTTGGATCGACCTCTTAAAATTTTTTTTTAGTTGTTCTTTGGAGAGGGCTCTTAAAACATAAAAACTAACATTTTTTTACCCGAGACTGAAAAAAAAAAATAGTCGGTTTTTTTGCGCCACCCTAGTATATATATTCATTATTATTAATAAAACCTTTTTTTGTAGGTACAAAGTGGAGTGCCCGCCGCCTCCGAGCGCTGGTGTTGAAGTACCAGACGACGTTGACGAGTGTCGCGAGCGTGCGGGCGGCGCGGGCGTTGCGGGCGTGGCGGCGCGCGCGCGGGGCCTGCGGGGCCGCGCTCCCGGCCGCCTCGGGCCCGGCTCAGGCGGAACTCTTCGCCCTCATCACCAACCCCCATCAGACCAGTGACGCACAGGTCTTTCATATTTTACTTTCCCTTTTTATTGTAATCGCGACGTGCGTCCCCCAAAACAACCCCCCCAATTCCGCCAGTGTCATGCGATTAGAGGATAAAACGAAGGAGTATGGCCGGTAGGATGATCCCGTATTTTTTTTTCCTATCTTTTACGTGCGATTTCTCTCGCGTTAATATTAATTTCGTCAAATTGGATGACGCAATAAAAAGTTTCATACAAAGTTTACTCCTCTTTGTACCCCATTGCTAATAAGTTTTTCGCGAGAAAATCTAACCCATCAGCGTCTCCAGGGTCCCATCTATCTCTATACCAAAATTCATCATAATTGATTTAGCAGTTTAGACGTGCGAGCGTAACAAACGAACAAACTCAGATTCGCTTTTGATAATATTAGGAAGGGTGTGCAGTGAACAAGCGGACGGTCTATCTGATGATAAGTGGTTAACTTCGCCTATTGCCGGCCGCAACACCAGGGACATTACAGCCCTTTTGCTAACCTTGGATACCATATTTCAATCTCTTTTCATACAGACCTATATAATAGTTCTGTACTTTTCACTTGTGAATGAACGTAAGAACTTGATATATACTGATACATCTGGCTGACTGTGATGTCCACAGAAAGATTATAAAAACTGGAACATTCACTAAAAAAGTGTGTCGGATACTAACTTTGTTGAACCTTTGTCTCTTTTTAAACCAGTGATCATAAATGTATGTAATAACACTGGACACTGGAAAATGTAATTTGTTAACAATTCTAGAATATTCATATTACAAAAAATGTATTTTAAAATTATTAAACATTATCCATTGATATCAGTAAACGTGGTTCTGAAGTGATGGTAGCTCAGTGGTAACGTATACCCACGCCACGTTATGGTAAGTGAGTGCGAATCCACCTACAATGTGCTTGAGCACCCGGTGAAGGAAATGTTTTTTTTTTTTTAGTTTAAGTATATCGTTATGGCCATAAATAATCTCACCTAATGTTAAGTGACGATGTAGCCCAGGATGGTGGACACGCTATGCCTAGCGGAGTGACTGGCTCTCAAGTGCAACTGCCGAAACCCCCTTTCGTGTTTGTCGGCATGTTTTCAACTTGAAGGTGGTAGCCAGCCAGCCAAGCATCAGAAAGAGCCCTACCATATGGTTTCGTCCGGTTTACCGATTTACCGATGTTAAGGTTGTAGGTGGATTGGAACTCGCTTCCTTTGACGCTGCGTTCGCACACGCTAACAATTGTGCTATCATCTCTTCTAGTCGCTTGATTATAAGAACTGAGCATATATCCGCTAATAACTACTGTAATACATTAAACTATTATATATAAAAAATATATACCTAAAATAAAAAATAAAACCTAATAATAGATCGAATCTCTAATCGGTTCTTCTCGATGACTGCGTTACTTTTCAAACCTGTAGTAGTTTTGACGTTCATAAGCGCCTTCTCGGAGTTAAAGTGAATAAAGATGTTTGTGTTGATTTGATTTGATATTATAGACTGGCTCACCTGGCTGTGATGTTGCATGGTGGTAGGGCTTTTTCTAATGCCCGCCTGGGTAGCTACCACCCTCAAGTTGTAAACCTGCCGCCAAATACCAATAGGTTTGTTCCGGCAGCTGCACTTGAGAGCCAGTTCCTTCACAGGTTTAGCTTGTCTACCAACTTGGGCAGTATCGTTACTTAAGATCAGGTGAGATTATGGCCATAACGCTAAACCTTAACTATAAAAAAAAAAAATAAGAATATGGGTTTTTAGTACGCAACACATTAAAATGGGTATAGTTTACTCTTGTCGTATACTCGTAGAGTATACTCACATGTAGTGCGTTAACCTCGATAGTAGTCGATATTTTTGAATTACACTATGTTTATCGATAAAAAATTCGAACACGAAAATAAATTAAATTAGCAACATTAATTCTAATTTAGAATTTACGAGATTGTTTTTGCTCATTTTTATAAAAGTTATTTTTCTAATAACTATTATAATATAAGTATCTTAATTAATCATAACTGGATGCAGGTCTCTTTGATCCAAAAAAAAAAAAATTTGATAATATTTCCTCAAGACCATGATGTATTAGTGATTCTACAATGAATAGACTTATAATTCTAAATCTTTCTCATTTTCAAGCATATTTCTCCAGCGTTTAGATTTCCTTACTCCATTTCCTTTTATAATGAGCGGTATTACTACCAATTTAAATAAGTTTTTATTATTACATATATATTTTTTTTATATATGCTGGAATTTCAACCAGCGGACAATTAATTTACATCTCTCTACTAGTTTACTGATATGGCTTTTCAAAATATAATTTCTATTTCAGGTAAAAACTGACAATCAGATAAAGTATATCCTAGGGCTGCAGTCATCTAACAAAACTCTGGAATATACTGATGAAGAACCAACAAAATATATGCCCTACACTGCGAGGTACGGAGTTGAAACTATGCTGGAAGGTTTCGAACCGAAGAGAGACGACTATAGTCCCTTCAGTCTTGGTCTACGTGTTCCATGTTTTAAAGTGCCCAACATTTTCTACCACGATGTCAACTGTGACTGCCATTGCCAGTTACCGGCTGTATATGTTCTGGCCTGCCAAACCGCCAGCCTTGAAGCTTCCATCTATTTTCGGTCCAACGAGACAGATATAGCTGAAAACTATTTCAAAGGAACCATGCGAATGTTGTCCATGGCTGAAAGGAGATTCGAACCTGTGTCTTCGAATTATGAGAAATATATTACCGAGTTTGCATCGAGATCATACATCAACGAACTCAGACGTATCCGGCTCGAGTTTCTGATCGAAATGTCCTTCTTTGAACTGTCCCGAGGGAACTTCAAGGAGACAGACGATCTGATAGTGAACATACACGAAATCACCGAGTTTGGAGACGTCGATCCTTATGTGATGAACGAGGTGATGAACCTGATGACCGCTTCAGCTCAGCTGAGGGGTGTCATCAGGCGACCTGAGCTGACTGGACTCGAGATGGAAATGGAAGATCTGAGGCTGAGTCCAGCTGGTGCTGTGCCGTGTACACCAGAGAACAAAGGCTCGATTCCTCTGGTAACGAAGAATGTTGTCAAACAGGAGGAGATTTCTAAACCGATTAAACGTCACGGAATAAATTTTGACGACCCCGAAGAAAGGAATGATGTTGTAGTGAAGCCTGGATTCAAAGTCCCTGTGCCTGTGACAGGGAAGCCGGTGTTGGAGGATATCACACCAAGACCGACCAGGTCACGGCCCAAATTGACTCTGACCCAACCTTCTATAGAATTTCCCACCCCGATGGTGACTCCAAATGTGAAAGCAAAGGAGAATGAGTTCCTTACCCCTATGGGGTCACCGGAACAGTTCTTTACACCGATGTCAACGTTAAGGCCTTATTTGAAGGTACGGAGCTGTGTGGTGAAGAAGTTAGAGGAAGAGTTTAGCACTCCTAAGGGAAAGGAACCTGAGAGGGCACCGGTGAGGTCTCGTTCGAAGGCCAAGCAGGAAGGTTTAAGGATGTTGAAGAGGGCCACCAGTCCAGGGAAAATGGAGAAAGAGAATCAGTTGCAGACGAGAACTAGACGCCAAAGGAAAATCAACAACGATGTTCAATGACACTCATATTAATTGAATGAGCTAGCTTTTGTATATTTATAATTTGCTAATATATTTTTAAACTGTTGTATTTGAAAATAAAATTAACATTTCTTCATATGTAGGTGTCAAAATAATAATTCTGAAGACTGCATGTAAAAATATATAAATATAAATCTATTGCTTGTTTCATTTCCAACTTTCCTCACTACATATAAACCTTAATAAAAAAAATAAAAAGTATAAAATATTCTTTGTTATAAATTCCCTTGTTTATGGTTACTCAGTTTTATGTTTGGTCATGCCCTCATCTAAATTATATTTTATTATAAATCCATCCTCTGCAGACTCTAGGCCCTTTTGTATGCTTTTATTCATTACTTATTAAAAAAATCTAAATATTTTGTATGTATATATTTGTGTTATTTATACCTGATATTAAGTGACGATGTAACCCGGAACGATGGAAGCTTAGGCTTAAATAAAACCATCGGAACACACCTATATGTATTGGCGAGAGATTTATAACTTGACTGTGGTGTACTGGACTACATGCAGTGTACGTGCTAACCCTTATCTCTGAGAAGTTTGAATTTCGGTGTAATGTCTTTGTGGATGTTTGACGCTAGTTGTAAACGTTCTAAAATTGCGTATAGACTGAGTTAAATTAAGTATAAATGTTTCTATTATATTGGCGACTTCATTCGCTTGGAAAAAAAGAACTAAACCTTAGCAATAGTATTACGTGTGAAAGAGTAGGTAGTAATAAACAAACTGACGTTCGAATTTGTAATATTAGGAAAATAAATTAAAATTGCATACACATATTAGAACCAACTTTATTTCGATAGTTTGTACAGAAATCAAGGCCATATTATGCTCTCGATCCAGGGCACGTAATGTTCAACCCTCGTGTACATCCCGGCGTTCCGTTTGAACCCGCAGGCGACTCCGTACGACGTGACTCCCATTACCTCAAAACTGCATCCGTTTTGACGGAACAGTGGCCCGCCGCTGTCTCCCTACACATAAAGTTAAATATAAAGTATTAAAAGTTAAATAGTAGCTAGGTACCACACCCGGCTTCACATGTATTTATGTTAATCATAGATGATAAACATAAATCATCGCCCGTCGGTACAGGCTAATAGATTTTTTAAGTTGATTACTAATTCTCAGTAGGAAAAAAAAATCCCTGAATTCGCTGAACCCCTAAATAGGTGATATCTCGATTGATTTAGACTTTGCAACTCAAAGAAATCGTTATTTCGATACACGAGGTATCGATAGCACATGTTTAAACTTTATTTCTTTAAACAAATCTGTTTACACCACTTTTTTTTTTTTTTGGGAAATGCAATAACGCATACCGTACCAGGCCGGAACATTTTTGAAAAAGAAAGATAGTCCATTTCCGACTCCAGAATAGCATCTATCTCTGTGCCAAAATTCATCACAATTCAGCGGTTTAGACGTGAAAGCGTACAAAAAAAAACAAACTGACTTTCGTTTTATACTATTATTATTAATTTATAATGTTAGTATGATAAGTCGATTTTAAAAAGGACACTACGTAAGTCATAGTTGGTAAAATATAATGACGTGTAGATATATTTAATACAACTGGCAAAATATATTCAGAAATCGCGAACTAGGCAAGTCGAAATTTCTACAATTAAATCCTTTGTGTCGTGAAGTTCTTGTTAGGTCGAAAACTCATTATCTCGAAATTCTTAGTACTTCTCATGACATTCGAGTTATAGGGATTCCACTGTAGACACACTTTTCATATAGCTTTATTAACTTAAGCAGAACACGGCAGTAAAGTTTCAATTTGGCACGATTTTCAATAGTAATCGTTATATTTTAACAAAATGTTAACCAATTTTAACGTCTATACCACTGTACCGGGCTCAGCAGCGACACATGGATTGTTTTTTAGTTAAGGTTTAGTTTTATAGCCATAATCACATCCGATCCGAAGTGATGAAGTTAGTAGATACGGTAAACCTGTGCAGGGACTGGCTCTCAAGTGCAACTGCCGGAACACATCTATTGGTATTTGGCCGCAAATTTTCAACTTGAGGGTGGCAGGTAGCCAGGCGGGCAGTGAGAAAAGCCTTACCACCATACTATGGTTTCCTCACATGGATTTGAACTCATACACTACCACTCAGCTATCATCGCTTCTGAATAAATTCGGAAGTAAATACCTCGCAAGTGTCTCTGGGCTTGTAGTAATCTCCGTAGCACATCTGCGTGGTTTTGTTGTAACCGTGCTGGAGGAGTCTATGGGGTTTGTATATATCGTTGCATTCTTCATGGGTGAACTTGGTCAGATACACCTACAAAGGAAATATACCATTTGTTTTCACTAATGAGATAGTATACAGAACTATTGTAAAGCAGCAGGACTGATGCGGATAACTGCTATGCATTTTCTTTTTACCATACAAACAAACTGTAGACATATTGGCTTTTAAAAGCCACCACAGCATGGGCTGTACGGTAGACAGTTTAAATATTAAAGAATTCAATGAAAAATAAGTAGTTAAAATTGTAATTAAATACTATAAAAGGTAATATAGCACGGTTTAAATACTCAATAAACACATAAAGATAATATAAATCAACAAAACAAAATCACGTAAAAGTTATAAATTAATGAATTATTAGGAAACCCTTGTTCAACAGCAACTCTCTCTCTCTCTCTCTCTCTCTCTGTTTCATTTATTATATTCTTCGAATTATTAAGGCCGTATTGAGAACAAAGAGAGATTATTGTCGGGTTCGTGATCGAATTTTTTTTATGGTTTTAAGAACACTGGATAGATTCTTCAAAGTTTCAATCACAGATATATCTTTATCATATCGATGTATGCAACAAGTTTCATAACATATAGATACCGGAACTTGTATTACAGCTGGGATGCTAAGCTATATAGAGGTCACGCTAGGCTATACCTAGAGGCCGTGAGATTAGAAATAATCTAAAATTTATAACAAAATATTTATTTAAAATTGTAAATTTTATATAAGTAATTAAAAATAAATAAACTTAGACTTAATTAAAGACTATATAATTTAAATAAATTATTGAAATTTAAAGGCAGTCATAAGGAAAGAATCAATTTTAGAACGCATCGATATGATAATTCTATTCTGATTCTATATATTGAAAATTGTATAGCTGGATCTTTGAACTATGGCAATGTTATTGATAATCTTGCGAATAGAACGTGCAAAGAAAAGATTTTTAATAATATCGTAAATATGTAATATCTATGCTTTAAAAAATTAATTATATTAGATATTTAACTCAAATGTACAATAAATACTATTAATATTGTAGGTAAACTATTTCAGTGGTTTATTAAAATTAAATTACATAGTGACGATTTTTACTAGGGCCCAATTCAGTAAATATGCCACGGCTTTCAAATAGTATAGTTACTCCACTGTATAAATGTTATATTTACCTAAATGTTCCAATACAGTTCTAAGAGGCCGTTCAAGTGTTACGTAACGTAATTTTTGAAGATTATTGACCCTCCGTCTCCCCGTGAAAAGCGTCTCAACATTTTTCTATATAAAAATGCTACGTAACATCCCAGTGAGTATTTTTATCTAAAAGTCATAATCATGTTTCGAATCATAGCGATGCTAAAACAGATTTTATTTCAAAAACTTTTATGTAAGTGATCTGGTTTCTTGCAACGATTAAAAGCTCTATTCCGATCAGTGGAAGGAATTGTGTACCGCATTCAGGTTCTTTTGTGAGAGGTTGGAGTGAATGGATTATTTAATTTTTATAGTTTACTTTAGATATATTTAATTAATGTATTATTTTGTTTTGTATTTTAATCCTTCGGTGCACACAGTGTTAGGTAAATATGTTAAATTGTGTAAATAACTAAATTATACTTATTGAGGTTATGAGAATACTAAAAATATCTGTAACTCTTACTAAAACTTTTCCTATATAAATGTGTATAGAAGATGTGGTGTATCTGATCTGATCTTAAGAAATTTTCCAGTGAATGAATATGTTGTAATGTAAGACTTACCTTTTGCAGAACGTCCGCCAATTGTTGCTTGTATCCGAGAGCGCCCCAGCCTGCCGCGTACGCGTACCTGTCCTGTGTCGGTTCGGTAGTAGGCAGGCAGGCTGGCAATACCAACCAGGAGAATTTTATACTGAAGAAAATATTTATTGCTCTTATTATCCATATCGATTATTTTGTTATATTATGTTGTTAATTGTTCTCTTTGTTGATGGTATCGATTTCATTCAATGAGAAATTGTCAAATGCATGGATGGGACTGTAAATCCTATACTTTCTGGATATCAATGTTGTGATAGCAAATTTCAAATCAATAGACTGTTTTGGAAATCTCATAACGAGGGAATGAAAGTCTTCTATATATATAGATGAATAGTCTTTAATATTGTAGAGATTAGTAATAGGATAAGTCCACAAGTAGAGCGTGTAATTGGGTATAACTGACGGAACACTTCAATAAGTATCTGAGAGTGCTCTAGGAAGGAGGACTCCGATGATGGCTTAGTTGGTATTGTGTACGGACGCCACGTCAATGGACGTGTGTTCGAATCTACCTGCAAATGAGCTTGAGCTTACGGTCAGGGGAAACATCGTGATGACACTATAGCATGGTGTTAGGGCTTTTTTTAATGCCCGCTTCGATAGCTACCACCTTCAAATTGATAATCTGCCGCCAAATACCTATAGGTGTGTTCCGGCAGTTGACCATATTAAACATTTATCAGAACATGGTTTTAAGATAAGTGAAGTAAAGTTGAGTAACTAAATATTATGACTGTTTTATTCCATTAATCTGCGACCACAAACATGGGGAGAATGTAGTGCCATCGTGAGTTTATTCGGTATTACATTGACTCTCATACCTTTCCCGGAAACGCGAGAGGGAAATCTGTAAATTAATTTGCCTAAAATATAGACAATCAGCTGTTCCGATGAACTTCGTATCACCTAACATCGATGTTTCTTATTCTCGATAAAATTCAAAAACCGCTTGATTAACATTTGATTTTATAACTCCAAAGAATTAATAGCCTTTTAATTTATAATTTTTAAATGGATTCGAACCCACGTCCCTTGACACAGCACCCGTACACACTACTGACTGAGCCATCACCGCTTCAAACTGAGCTGTTATCACTTCATTACTTTTCATATTATGAGGTGAATAAAAAAAAAACTTTATATAAACCTTGTCCTGACAATAATGAACACAGTAAATAAAGAATTAGCCAATTTTGTACGATAATTCGGCAGTTAAACATACATTTTGGCGATTCATTTTAATATATACACATTTTCTAATGTTCCACTAAGCATTCTTAATTTTTTCTTTCATAAGAACCTTCTCCAAATAATAATTAACACAACAAAAAAAAAAAAAGAATTAGCAAAATTGTTCCATCCGTTCCCGTGTGATGCGATGACCAAGGGAAACAGAGATTTATTTTTATATCTAGACAATGATGTGCCGAAATCGTTGATTCGAATTGGATTTTAAAATTTACCGCTACGCCAGTAGAAACTTACGGCGAAGTTGTCTCTAAAAGTGCGATATCATGGTATTTCGATGGAGATTTGTAGTCCGGGTGAGGTATTATCTTCTTGATCGAGTAATTCTGCCATTTCTCCGGAGGGTCGGAACGCTTCAATATACCCAGCGCAGCGTACGTGACAGGGCCTCTGCAATCATGAATTGTTGTAGCTTCGATCAATATAAAGTGATGGAAAATGTAAAATAGTTTTTGCTATAGATTTTTCTATAGTTTAGTCTTAGCATAATGGTCATAATCTCACCTGATCTTAAGTGACGATACGGCCCAAGTTGGTAGACACGCTAAACCTGTGCAGGAACTGGCTCTCAAGTGTAATTGCCGGAACACACCTATTGGTATTTGGCGGCAGATTTTCAACTTGAGGGTGGTAGCTAGCCATGCGGGCATCAGAGAAAGCCGTACACCATGCTATGGTTTCCTCACGATGTTTTCCTTCACCGAAAGCTCAAGCTCATTGTAGATGGTTGGATTCGAACTCACGTCCCTTGACGCGAAGTCGTACACACTACCACTGCGCTATCATCGGTTGAAATGATAATTTCACTTCAATTATAATAAAACTATTATCTATATACCTGTCGACGTCATTTGCAGCAGCTCACAGTCGTTTGCTTGAATTGTAAACATTGTTGTAAACATGCACACGTTTCATGAACCAATGGCAATAAAGTAACACCATATATTTACTCTAAAACACTCTGATCACAATCATCAGGATCAACGATAATCACCAATCTTGAATTATATAAGTTAGGACATCATTGCACCTTGTTAATAATTAACCCCTAAAAATTAAAAAGTAGGTATTCCATTTTTTTTAATTCACCTCATTTATTAGAATGTACTTTTTAGTATTTTTAACTGCAATCGATTTTTATACATCAGCGTACAATATTTTATATTTATAAGATCTATGAAACAAAAGTATCAGTAATGCGTAACCATTATAAAACTCTAAGGTGGGAAACATAGGTTTTGGCTACAGAAGATTCTTGAAAATTTAAGTATAGCTACAAATAAAAAGAAATCGTGGCTAAAATTATAAGACATTAAAGGCGATGGATGAGGAAGGTTCGAGCTTGCAGTTGCTCACTGTTCTCGACGCATATGAAATTGCCTTGCGTAGAGAAATTTATGGAGATAATAGATCATTTTACGTTAATAACGTGAAAAATTAATTTATTTTATCATTAGAAATGTAAAATCTGGTTAAAATTTACCATTACATATTGATATTATTTAGTGAGGAATTTTTGAAATCATATACATATCTATAATATACTAATTAGTCACGAATATTATAAATGCGAAAGTGAGTTGGTTTGTTACGCTTTCACGCCTAAACTGCTGATTCGATTATGATGAATTTTGCTGTAGAGATAGATGGGAATCTAAAGTCGGTGACAGGGGACTTATTCTCGCGAAAAACTTATTGGGAGTGAGGTGAAGAGAGGTGTAAGCTTTGTGTGAATCTTTTTATTGTGTCATCCGGTATGTTTATCAAAATTAATATTAACTCGAGCGAAGCCGCAGGTAAAAGCTAGTTGTCATAATAAACTGCAAATTTTGCCACAAACTTCCTGTATTCAAACTAGAGTAGACGAGCACGATACAAATAGGTTGGTGGTACACCATAATACAATACTAGAATATGTTCGATGACTTTTATGTTCAACATTGCTTTTTAACTTTGCGACACGGGTGTCTTAGTGTTTTAAACGAACACCTCAATGTTACAGCCATGTTGGGATATGCAAGACTATACATAGATCCAAAAATCATCGTTGAGAATCTAGGTATTACTGTATGTCATTTAATCTTATATATATAAATCTCGTCTTAGATATTAAAGACTTGTGTCACAGTGTTAGTTGCCATATTCCTCTGAAACGGTTTGATCGAATTTTATATGTATATTTGCTATGTCTATTGTAGGTATTGTATTGTATTTGGTAGGAAGCGATAGCTCTGTGGTAGGTAGGGTTATAAGTTCGAATCCAACCACCAACAATGAGCTTGAGCTTTCGGTGAAGGATAACATCGTAAGGAAATCATAGCATGATGGTAGGACTTTATCTAATGCCCGCCTGGCTAGCAACCGCCCTCAAGTTGAAAATATGCCGCCAAATACCAATAGGTGTGTTCCAACAGCTGCACTTGAGAGCTAGTTCCTACACAGGTTTAGCGGTTCTACCAACTTTGGCCGTATCGTCACTTAAGATCAAGTGAGATTATGGACAAACCGCTAAAACTTAACTATAAAAAATTCCATTGTTTTAATTTAATTAAACATATAGTTAATATTATTTCAATAAACTTCATCTAGTTAGATTCGATTAGCGGCAGTAAAGTTATCAATCAACAGGAAATCTGTTTTACTACACAATTAAGATATCTCCCACGCAAACAACAGATAACTATTGCATATTATATTCCAAAGTTCAAATATCGATAAAGATCGACCATGCAGTTTATAGGCACAACACGCTCGTATATAATTATACTAGCTATAAGTATAGCGATTATAGCTCAGTTGGTAATATGTAGGACGCCACATCAGAGGACGTGAATTCGAATACGACCAAAGAGCCTGCACTTTCGATGAAGGAACACGTCGTAATGAAATCAAAGCATGGTGGTAGGTATGGCTTTTTTTATTGCCAACTTGATTAACTACTACCCTCAAGTTGAAAATCAGCCACCAAATACCTGTAGGTGTGTTCTGGCAGTTGGACTCGAGAGTCAGTCCGTCCACTAGGCTTAGTGTGACCACCATCTTGGGCCATATCATCACTTAACATCAAGTGATATTGTGGCCACAATGCTAAACTTACGACCTATAAAAAAATACATTAACTACGCAGCCACCCAAATTACTTAGCTAGCAATCCTTTTCTATATTCGCTTGCGTAAAGCGATATCAAAAAATGTATGGAATGGCATTCGAAAGACTAAATTATTGACATATCTTAATACTAAATCTCGGAATCAGAATGTCTTAAAACTACAATATACACACGCATACATAGTACATACTTTTTTTTTTAATTAATGTTTTAAGTTTAAAGCCATAATCTCATCTGATCTCAATGATACGGCCCAAGTTGGTAGACATGCTAAACCTGTGGAGAAACTGGGATTCAAGTGCAACTACCGGAACACACTTATTGGTATTTGACGGCAGATTTTCAACTTGAGGGTGGTTGCTAGCCAGGCGGGCATTAGAAAAAGCCCTACCACCATGCTATAGTTTTCTCACGATGTTTTCCTTCACCGAAATCTGAAGCTCATTATAGGTGGATTCGAACTCACGTCCCTTGACGCGAAGTCGTAAGCTGGAGGAGGCGTTTACACGAGAAGAAGTTCCCATCAATAGTAATGAAGACAGTGTTTAAGACCTATTATAAACATATGATTTTTAATATATTTGTTAACATGTACGTATATGTAAGAAGATTTTAGATCGAAATAAATGGGCTTGATAGAATACTTATATTATTAAGTGTCCACTTGGAAAGAAAGAACATTGTTTTGTAAATACGTCTGTGACCAGATTACAGTGTTTACAGGATTATTGTGGTATCATGTCTTTGGCTTGCCAAATCTAACGTGATATGCAGGCTTTTCCCAAGTCCAGACACCACCGCACTTATATCCTCTGCTTACGATACTTACTGAAGATATTGAATACGGAATGAAGAGATTTAAATTAAAAATCATGGTTCTTACAGTGACGGACTGGAGATGCAATGCGCTGCTGTCAGTATGAATGTCTCGCTGATGATGGAACCGCCGCATAGCCATTGTGCTGATTCTATTTGCTCTCCGAAACCGAGCAGCGCCTGTTTCAAGAACAAATCAATCAAACCTTGCCTTAACTAGCTTTTACCGGCGGCTTCGTTCGCGTTAATATTGTTTTTGTCAAGCAATCGGACGAAAGGCTCATATAATGTATAGAACTATAAGGTCTTTGCGAGAAAAAGTAACCTAAATCCGCCACTGAGTCCCATCTTTTTTTTTAATCTCACCTGATTTTAAGTGACGATACGGCCCAAGTTGGTTGACACGCTAAACCTGTGGCGGAACTGGCTCTCAAGTGCAGCTGCCGGAACACACCTATTGGTATTTGGCGCCAGATTTTCAACTTGAGGACGGTTGATAGTCGGGCGGGCATAAGTAAAAGCCCTACCACCCTGCTATGGTTTCTTCGCGATGTTCACCGAAAGCTCAAGCTCATTGTAGGTGGTTGGATTCGAACTCACACCCCTTGACGTGACGTGACCACTAAGCTATCGTCGCTTCGAACTTTGATAGTTCCCGATATGAACTCATTGGGATTTTAATTTGAGTTTCGAACTGAACCGTGGTATGGCTTACCATGTGAGGAAGCTCCCCTACCGTGGCGTCGACTCCGCCTGCAGCACCGACCGCGAACAGGCGTATTGCATGACATTTCCTACCTTCTTCCCATTCTTTATTCATTTTTATACTATAATGACTCCGGCATGGATACCAATAGCTATTTAGGTAGTCTAAGCACTCTGGAATAAAATTAATATACATAATTAATTGTGTCCGCTACTTTGTTGGCGTGTAATTAAAAATCTTTACTAATATTATAAATTAAAGTTAGGTTACGCTATCACGCTTACACAGCTGAATAGATTACTAAAATGTTACGGATAGCTCAAACTGGATGTCGATTGAGGCTCGAATGGGAAAAAATAGGAATAATGCGATATTTTGTTTGTATATCTTATATTGGACACATACAGACGGATAATAAAATTTACATAGAAAAATAATTCGAATATTTATCGAAACTATGAAACATAAAAGTTTATTTTTTTTTTTTCGACCTGACTTACGCTGTTAGCCCCAAGGGCTTTGACAGCTTCACCGAACTTTTTGGGGCGAGTGCTGAGGGCACTCAGCCCCGAGGCAGCAGACACAAGGGTGCCAGGACGGCCGAACCTCGGCTAGGGCTGCTGCCGGTAAATGAAAAAGATTCATGATCCTGACTAACCAACAGGTTCTGTATTACTAAATTAGTGATACTAACTACGACCTTATCAGGTAAGCAGCTCAAGGGCCGCGAGGGTAGTCCCTTACAGAACCGTGTACTTAACGTGCGAGTGTGCACGAATGGTATGCAGTGTGATGGTGTACTCTCAGTGATGTAGAGTGTCACTGTATCGCGCGAGCAGAGTCACTCGAGGGCTCCTGTCCGGAGGATCGAACCTAGGCTCAGTCGTCTGCGGAAGGAGGCCGCGGCGGGTATTAAAAGAATATACTAAACATACAATATGTATGAGATCCCAACATCTGAATTTCGGCATCGAGATAGACGGATACCTGGAGACGGCGATAGGATAGTTTATTTCGCGAAAACCTTCTAAGAAATAAGGTAAAGACAGTATAAACTTTGTATGAAACTTTTTATTGCGTCATCCGATTTTTTTCGACAAAATCAATAATAACGCGAGGGAAACCGCGGGTAAACTCTAGTGGGCTATAATCGTTATAACCGATCCGATGTTGTAATCGATGTTGTTTCCGGTTCCGACTGTATACATGAAGGTTGTAATATTTTTTCAGTGGATCTGGCGATAGGTCGAAATATTAAATAGGCTTTGCTACAATTAATGGAACCGTGTTGTTGAAGCCTTTGTCAGGTTTTTTGAAAACTAACTGGTAGTTCTGAAGATTAGTGCGTTCAAACAGACAAACATACTTTCCACTTTATAATAGTGATATAGATACGGACAATTTTTTTTTTATTGTTAAGGTTGAGCGTTACGGCCATAATCACACCTGATTCTAAGTGACGATACGGCCCAAATTGGTAGACAGGCTAAACCTGTGGAGGAACTGGCTCTCAAGTGCAACTGCCGGATAACACCTATAGGTATTACTGTTCTGGACAACCTACACCTCAGTCCGCCACGTGACCACGAAGGCTGAAAAGCTTTCGAAACGTCGGGATCAAAATTAATAATTAACCGCAATAAAATCCGTTTCAATTAGTTTTATTTCAACATATACATATATCTAAATTTTGCTATATAATATGTTCATCACTCAGAATGTAAGTCTTATATGATTTTTTTATACAACTTACATAATACTACATAGAATCTAATTGTACAAGTAGGTAAGGATCGCAAATTTTTGAATAGCCTATGATCGGCAAAAGTGTAAATCCATCACTGAGGGGAACATTAGTGAGCTCTGCCTCCACATAAGTAAGCTCATTGCCCCCCCCCCCCCTTCAAGTATATTTGTCAATTCTACTCAAGTCTTAGTTAAATAGAATTACTAAAAACCTTGCAGTGAATTATACACACATTCAATGCAAAGTTCAGAACTTGGCTGTAGGAATATTATGTAGGCTTTAAATAGTTTTCAATAAAACAAATTATTTTATGTATTGGAAAAAATATTTAAACATATTAATCCAATATCAATATATTCACAACCAGTGGTGACAGATTTTATTTAAAGATAGCAGTCCAATAGCTGAATCATGATTTTTGCTCACTAGAAATTCAGTCTTTCGAGTCATTCGATCAATACAACATTTACGACTATAGGGAAAAGTTATGGGACTACTTAGGCCTTAATATTTACATTACATCATTCAAAAAATAACCTTGTTTTCTTCAAAACATTAAACTAGGTAAACAATTCTTTGAAAAGATTTTATAATATTCTAATACACTTTCTAGACTCTTAGGTATTATATATGACTTATGCAAGTAGCTTTGACTTTCTATTATATATTGTTATAAATTTACCAAATAATTCTTTGTACGTAATCAAAATCCTCCCAAAACACTTCTCTATTGAAAAACACATTAAATGCTGCCGTATTCAACCCTAAATACCATAAAAATTCGAACACAACCATCCACATGTGAGGCTTTACAAAACGTAGCCTCAAAATTATATAAGGGATCAGGAAATACCTAACTTCGATCATCTTTTGAAGAGCCAGAACCAAAAAAATACTAATACTGTATGGCAAAAGGAACGAAATACAATTCTGATCAACTAAATTATCATATAAACTCAACAACAGGAATATATAGAGAGGAATAGTTGTGTATATGGCAAAATCATATTTTCCAAACCAGCGTTGCCAAACATAGAATGTAAAATGACGATTGTCAGCCAATAAATACGGATGGACTATAGTATTGAAATGTACTATGACACCAAAAAATATACCTAGAAGTAATAGTTTTACTTTATTACTAAATATAAGTTTCAAAGTTGAGGGTAACTTAGCTATAACATATGGTAGACCAAATACTCCATAGAACAATAAGAAATATAGCAATTGTGGTAAATGGATCGTCGCTTCATGAGCGTTCTTATCTCCTAAGACTATAGAACCATTATTATACAAAAATATTATGAATGAAATCAGTAGTATACTATGAGTTAACAATGTAACAAAATCTTGGAAGGTAAGATATTTAAAAAATGTTTTAAACAAGGTTTTGAAGTGATATTTAGCAGCACAGAAGACATCTGAGAGATTGTAGTAACGTTTTAACTTCGAAGTATCTAAATCTTGAGCTATCAGAGATTTCTTGCTTAAGTTCATATTGGAAACACTATGGTTACCAAAAACCCTTGAACTCTTTATAAATATGTCTAATATTTTATGCCCAAACACCATGGCAATCCACACCACATTTGTCTGTCTCATAAGAATGCTCAGTGCCCCAAAGATTAAAATAAAGAACCGGTGCTTATTTGTGAAACATAATCGAGAAAACGCAAGCAAAAATGTTAAAGACAAGGTATCCGTATAATACACATGTGAAAAGAAATATAGAGGTGGCAGTATAGCTAAGTTCAAAGCCTGCAACAGCACCTTTGAATTACTACCATAGTATACAAATTTTAATATAGATGAAAAGAGTATAAGGTTAATACATGATGCAATTAAATTTATAAATCTCAAATTATACTTAGTACAAGGAAAATATGTGCCTAGAAAGGTGGAAGATACCAAATACAAGCCAGGCAATGTAGTAATTTTCGGCTCCCAGTATGAAAAGTTTTCATTGCAATATGCCAGACCTTGGGGCAAATGCAAAAGCTCATCAATGACTATACGGGCATTTTCATTAACTTCATCAAATATTCTTTTGGAAATAATGAAATATGCTGTTGTGATGATGAAGAGGAGACCATAGTAGCTTGCTGTGCCCATGTCTTATCAGATACTGTAAATAAAAGGTAATATATCTCAGTAGTAACATATATAGACAATACTTATTTATGTAATTGTAATTCTAAACTATTGAGAGTGAACATGGTATGCAACAGTCGCATATATAAAGGCGAGAGTTTTGCGTTCCTAATTAAAGACTATTTATTTATGACATCTTTATAAAAAATCTGACTTTTTGTTTATAACTAACCACTGATCTATCGAAATAGTTACATTACTTATATACATAAGTTATAAAATTTACAAAAATATCGTTTAGGTTGCAATAAAAAACATTTTTAGGATTTTAGGCGCTTACGATATTTTTCCTTTAAATGTTCGATATAAAGAAAAAATCATGATAAATACTTCTGTAGCTAAATTTAGCTGTACTATCGTAGCATCGTTTTGAACGAATCAAAATTACACTTACAAGATTTCCCACCTGAAACTTATTAAAAAGTAGTGATATTATATATAACTTTGTTTCTAATGTTTTATGGCACATTTAAGTACAATTACTCTGATAATTTTACTTTATCTTGCCGATGCCGCGATGTATAGAATTAAGAATGGCGGCATTTGTTGACAATTTAGCGGCGTGTAGTGTGACCAACCTAAAATTAGAGATTCTGCCTACATAGGCAAAAAACTGTTATGCATAAAATGCCGAAATGATGCCAATATAGTTGAAAATTTTAGAATAAATATATAAATTATTTTCATAGTTTTATTGAAAATAAATTAATGAAAATAAATCATTTCAATTTTAAAATCATGTTACAATCGTATTCTTTTCAATTACATTCTTTACACATCGCTTTTGTCAACTATTTAATCTAATTTTAGTTTGCTGGAATGAAATATAGTTGCCATGTTCACTACTGTTTTTACCAGGTTGATTTACTAAAAAGAAATTTTAATACCAATGTTACTACTAAATTACGAATACTCCCTACAATTTTGGTGTTATATGTAAAAATTTATGTATTGATGCATTTTAAAATTTCTACTGATGTTTCTTTCCTCGATAAAAACCTTGATCCTTTTAAAAGCTATACTGCCAAATCTACCGGCTTGTATCCCTATTCTGCCAAATATCTAAAACTTCAACCAAACCTGCTAGAGAGTAAAATAACGGACAAAGTCTGCCAAAATGGACAGAAACCTGCTATATATGGTCACACTGATAGCGTACTACTTCAGTCAATAAGAAGCTGTCAAATATCAATTTGAATTTACTCATGCAAAAATAAAGCGTTTCAAAGTTTTAACTTGAAAAGAAAATTCGGATTTGTGTAGAAGTCAAAATGAAACAAGCCATGGTAGGTATTTTAATGCAAAACGTCTAATAAAAGAAAAATGTATGTGTTAAGTACAATAGTAATTCTTTTTTTGTATGGTATTCTACATACAGATTTTTTTTCGACCGGACATACCCTGTTAGCTTTAAAGACTTTAACAGCTTAATCGAACTTTTTGGGGCGAGTGCTGAGGACCCTCAGCCCCGAGGGAGTGGGAACAAGGACGCTAGAGTGGCCCAAGTTCGGCTTGGGATGCTGACGAAAAAACATTCGCGAGTCTAATTAACAGAGTGGTCCTAACAACGACCTTATCGGGCGAGTCGCGCAATGGCAGCGGGAATAGTTCCTTACAGAACCGTGTACTTACCATATAGGTGTGCACGAATGGTATGCAGTGTGAAGATGTAATCTCAGTGATGTAGAGTTTCACTGTATCGCGCGAGCAGAGTCACTCGAGACCTCTTTTCTAGAGACTCGAACGTAGGCTCAAGCATCTGCGGAGGCAGGCCGCGGCGGGTTACAAAATATTTAAAGAAAGTTATTCTATGATAACGTTTTTACGGTTTTGTAATATATGAGGTTTATTCAAAATAATTGAATGGTAACTAGCGTTATTCATAACTATTTTACTCGCTTCATCCAAGTTGGGTATGAGCATGTGATTTAGCCACATTATAAAGGTTACACCATCCATGTAATCCTGGTCGTTTGCTATTATCGATTTAGTGCTAAAATTAACAATTACTGTGGCACAGGGTCTGTTTCTCTTCTAGCTTGTACAACTATAAACGTTTTTCCTGCGGAAATATTTTCAATTGTACCACTTGTTGATGAGCCTCGCCAAGATGTTTTAGGTTTGTAAATTTTATGAACATACATCTTATAAAAATAAATAATGGGCCCTCCTTCTGCTTGTTTCGAAGATAAATTTCTTAAAAAGTGATATCTCCAAGCAGACTTGTCATAGTGTTCAATGAATAAATAAGGTTTTTTTAATTCATAACCATTGGTTTATAATATGCGACGAAGAATTTCGCGGCATCCATTAATATATCTAATGCTTTCTTCTAATTCTAGCTACAATGTTTTAAAGTACGATCCTGTTTTCTATGTCAAATTCATTAATTTTGTTGCGAATAGTATCTATATCAAAACTATCTAAGTCAGATACTGTTGGTTTACGTGGCCGTTTTTCCCTAGGGTATTCCAACGTCTTTGTTTTTCTCCACCTTCCTTTTTATTAATTTCAATGTCGTATCACTCGTTTCTATAAATTTTATAAAACAGAATGATTTGAGGCTTCCTTAACTAAAAGTTAATCATAAATTTTGTATATTTAAACTTTCTTCTGTAATAAGCAATTCCAAACTTAATAGTGATTGAAGTCATTTTTTTTCAAGTGCAGGTTTTGACTGTTAACATGTCTCTCAGCTCGAAATCATTAGGCTTTCAATAGTACTAACAATTTCTTTCCCCCGTATTTGCTTGATATTTTCGAAAAGCGTTATTTTTAGAATTAATGCCTTTATACAACTACGAATATAAATACATACCTGCAACAAGCAATAGTAAAATACCACCACAAACTTTATTGTAAACAATACACAACATATTAATTTTTTAGCAATTTCATTTCAATATTATATTTTGTAAAATTACTATTTTATAACTATTGTACAACCCTAAAAAAATCAATATACGAGGAGAATAAAGAAATATAGTTGTAAAAAATGAAATCAATAATTATAAATTCGGTGAAGTATCAAGACAATAGCATCCTACTAACCCAAGAAATTTAAAACCGTACGTAAACAAACTTGTTTTTGCTTGTATTTAGCGTCTTTATCCACTTATTTTTCTTTGAATACAGAAATCATACATAATAATAACTGTTGTACTTCACTCTTAATTGTTTTCATATTTTACACTCGTAACTGCTAGAACACTACATATAAAATCAGATCATATTACCGACTACCGGTATCTTATCAAATTGACATAAAAAACAGGGCCACCTAAAAAGTTTAAAAATAATATCAGGGTCTACTTTCGTTAGCAAGATTTCAACAATGATAACGAAAATAACAGTTTTAAAATTATCGCTATATTTTCTGAAAGTTTTAATATATATATTATCAATTTATAATATTATGTAATAATACTTATTGAGCTCTATGTTGTGCTATATCTTATATTGGTAACATTTTATGTGATATAGTTTGTGTTGTGTGCATAATAATTCGGTATATGGTTCATTTCACAAAAAACCTGGATTGTTATAATAGAAAGTTATCATCAGACACCAGTATAAATGTGTCACAATTCTATTAATGTATTAACTTCCAAAGAAAGAAAAACCTACGTCATTCTAACACGAAAAATTTAATTTTCCAAAAATGAAACCATACCTTTTGACTTAATTGTCCTGGCAACATTAGTTTTAACGGAAAACGACCATTCAAAGATTTCAATACTATTTAATTATATATTTCAAAGTCATACTTTTAACAACTGCTAATTGCTTGATACATCTTATTAGTTTTGTGATATATTATTAACGAAGTTCTATCCATGGAAGCTAACGACTTGGTATCAAAGCTGAAAGCAAATGGCACTAACGACGATTTATGTGATATTGATTTGTTCTCAAAAGAATATAAGATAATAAGTAACAAACTGAATAAACCAGATAAAGGAGCGTTTTCGCTAAACGTTCTTTGTATAATATGCAGGTAAGTTGTACTTTATGTCTTCAATTTGTTACAATTTTTGGTATCTCATAGCCTGCGCTCTTTAGTTGGTATATAAACAACATTCTCCAACAATAACTTATAATAGTTAAAGCAATATTCCTCTTATAATGGCCTCCTATAACTGCTTTTTCATTTTTTTAATTGACACATGACTGTGTACCCACCAATTGCATTTTTATTTTATAGTTAGATATTAAAAACGCCAATTCAAAGTTAACTACACTCGAGCACAGTTATTCTAGCTAAGTTCCTACACAATTTATGCCTATGGTCAGTTGTTACTTTATTATAAAAGTGCATTTCCAAATGCTCCATATTGATCTGCTAAAATATTTTGTATTTAGGAAAACAGGAACTCAGTTTAAATACTATCTTGCTTGATTTTGAAGTTTATTACTAAGAGATGTTTATGATGTGGAAGTAATAAGTATGTAATTTTAGAAATACTGTTATGCATTAAGTGACTGGTAAACCATATATGTCTTGTTCCCTGTGCTTCAAACTCCTAAATCCCCATTATCAGTAAGTCGAAAATACTAATACTCAAATTTTTTGACATCTCCCTTGATGTTCAACTTATGGAGGTTCTACTGTATATATATATATATATATACTAACTGTCACTCTCCCAAAGTACTGGACATACAAAAGTAAAAAGGGGAACAAATCACAGTCTAAAAATGAAGTATCATAGAACCATCTACAAAAATGTCTGCTTCAAATGACAGTAGTCCTGTCCCAAAAAGTTCAATAATTATTACATATTTGAACACTAAGTGATCTATATCTGGAACAGTCTAATGCCAGGTTATGACTGCCTATATAAAATGCACCTAGTTTACTCTAGGGTCAAAGCACCTTTCTCTGCGGTTATTAATTGGTACAAAATGCAATAGTAGTATATTTTATATATAATAATATATTTTCATTCAGTGTCCTTTCCTCCAACACTGACCAAGCATTTGTTATAATTTAATATAGAACCTGCAATATGTTATCTATATTTACATTATAGAGCAGAAAAGTTTGTTCGTTTAAAGTTACTCTTAGGAACTATCAGTAGGGATTAAAAAATTAGTTTTGTATCTAATAGAGCACTTATTGACAAAGGATTTACTTTTTTAACTTCATGATGCCATCAACAGCAGCAAAGCGATATTAAAAAAGTTACAGAAACGGATAAATATTTTTTAATTCTATCCAAACTAAATTGCAGACACAGTTAGATATGTCTAATTCATTTTAGGAATTTTGACAAAGTGCCATCATGGATTGACAAGGTTGACAGTAAAGCTGTGCTGACGCTATGCATTGATTGTATCAGAGAGACACGGGGGATGGACCAGCCTGATCGGATTAAAACTTTAGCATGTATCTTTCATATTCACAGATATTACATCAAAAAGGTATGTAGGTTTTAGAACCATTAAAAAACTAAAGTAACTTGTGTGGGTATGTAGAAACTGAGGCCTTTTATTTTCTAGGGAAATAGTTTGATGTTGTCTCAGGTTGAGCACCCTTCATGCTCGCCCATAGAGTCTGGTGATGCTGTGAAAGCCTGTCAGGATAACAAAAAAAAAAATTGTTTGGTGTTCAGTTTCCCTAGTTATAGGTTAAACCATCATGTATGTGCTGAAAAAGACAGTCACATTAACTCTCTTAATTTGTTAGGTTACAATGTACACTCAGTGTATATTAATGTATAAAGTATGCAATAATATAATCATGTTCAATGTACATTCAGCTGCAAAAAGAGTAGAGAACCAGCATGGCAGTGTCAACTCCAGACTTGTTGCCAACACTATACCACTCCCTTGACAAAGCCTAGTGTTTCCACCATCTTTGGCCACATAGTCACTTAACATCTAGGGAGATTGTGGATATATATTTAATCCTATAAAGTATAAAAAAAGATAGATTGTTGATCTTTCTGTAGTAATTATTGTTTGAATTGAACCATGTTTACCATCAGCTACCAGGTGAAACTTTTGTTAGTGATAGCGCAAAGTACTAGGAAAAGCATTTGTAAATTTAATGTTTTTGTTTAGTTGCTCCATTAAAAAATTAATGGAAGACATTAGGTTTAACTATAAGACACTAACTTATCCGCAGAACATACCAGTACCTCCAGAGCTGCTTCTAAAAATTTCTTACATGGCCTTCGAAACAGATGCCAAAGATTTATTTATTGAATATTCCATAACATACTGCAACATCCTACTTGACCGTCTGTCTTACATTGAAAAACTTAAAGCCAAAGCTAATATTAATAAGTTATTACCAAAGTTAAATGAAGACATACTAAAAATTATAGAAATATGTGACACAGTACAATTCTGCTCAGCCATTCTAATGTTTCTAATCAGAAAGTTGAATTTTCTATACAACACTACATGTTCGCAACAACTGAATGATGTGTTCAAATCAATTTTCACAAAGTTATCAACGAAAAAAGATTTGAGGTCATTCAAAAAGCTGACGGATAAGGAATTATTAGAATTGTATGGTAATTTGAACAATTGTATCTATATCATTGCTGAGAATGGATCAAAGAGTAATTTCGAAAATTCAATACTGGACTCAGTTATAAGGACATTTGTGACTATGATTGGTCATGCATCAGACCTGTACCATTGCATGCAGACTTTCTATTTGAATTCCTTTTGCTGTATACTAACTGACAAACAAGACTGTCTATACTTAGAAACAATATTAAACAGTATGTTACATGGCTTTGAAACAGTAGACAAAATGGGATACGACAAAGCTATGAATGCGACATACCCATTTTTAAGTCAAATACTCCGGTTATATTTGGAGAAAAACTCGATAAACCTAAGCTCGCAAGCTCATGAGACTTGCCTGAGAATAATACTGTGCTTAGTAAAGAAACTCAGGAAATGCAGTCAGTTTTTAAAATGCGACAATTGTAAATCATCAACAGGGCTGCATGATTCTCTAAGGCTGGCGTTTATGTCGAAAAATCTCATAACCGCAGCCCTAGATAAAAAGTTTGATATCACGGAAATTTTAAATACGTATCTGGCAGTCGTAAATGAACAAAATATATCGCTGAGGGAATTAGCGAAGGCAGGATGCTCGAACTACTCTATTTTCTTCAAAAAGATTCAAGCCGACGTCCATAATGTTGCGATCACTTTGAACAAAGCGAAATATTACAAACATTCTATAACATTGTTCGATATATATTTAAAAATAGAAATGATGAACTTCAAGACCGAAAACGAGCTTAAAAATATAAGCAGAGCGCTATACAACAAAAGTATATGCGAGCTTGATTTTAAATTGTACGAGAGTGCATTATTGGACGCGTATCTGAGCTTGATCTTCGCCAGGAATGATGGAGTTGGCTCTGATAAGTATATCGGGCTGGTTATCGATGTGAAATCGAAGGCATTGAAGGCGATGAATGAGGAAGATTCGAGCTTGCAGTTGCTTACTGTTCTCGACGCATGTGAAATTGCCTTGCGCAGGGAAATCTATGGAGATATTAGACCGTTTTTCGTTAATATCAAATTTAGGTGAGTGAAAATTTAAATTATTTTATCCCTTACAAATGTAATATGTGGGTTAATTCGATCATTTCATATTGATATTATTGAGTGAGGAACTTTCTATATCATATATCTATACTATTATATTGTAAAGAGAAAAAGTTTGTTTGTGTGTAGGACTTTAAAAATATTTTTTGTATTTGAGAGAGCAATTATTGAGCAATGCTTTAGGGCCACTTTAAGCCATTTAACATCACGCTATCGCCAATAGGAGCAAAGCTGTATCGAAAAATGTTACAGAAATGGGCAAAAATGATTAATTTAACATATGATAATTATAATATAACTTAATATTGAATATATAAATAAATGTAGAAATAGGTTGCTGTCAACTAATATGAGAATAACTTAAGAGACTTTGTATAATTACAGTGCGTTCTTGAGGCACGAATTCGAAATGTATGCGAAAATGTGGCCGTCCACAGTTCCAATAGCCGGTGTGTGGAATTCCTTGATGAGTTTGACCGGAACTGACCAACCTCAATGGATAACGAGTAAGTTTCTTTTTTTTAACTGTTTTAACCTAAGGGTAAGGTTTAAGGGTTTTAATGTCAAAAGGCTATTACAGCGAGGTTCAATATGTGCGATAATGAAGTCTGGAATTGACATCCCTCTCTGTGCATTTGCTAACAAGTAGTGAAAATTGTGATCTTTTCAAATGAATGGTATGAGATGAAATTTTGGATTAAATTAAATGCTCAAGATGATTAATAAATTAATGTAGAAAAGATTAATAGCGATGATAGCTCAGTGGTAGTGTGTACGACTTTGCGTCAAGGGACGTGTGTTCGAATCCAATCACCTACAATGAGCTTGAGCTTTCGGTGAAGGAAAACATCGTGAATAGCATAGTGGTAAGGCTTTTTCTGATGCCCGCCTGGCTAGCAACCACCTCAAGTTGAATAAATGCCGCCAAATACCAATAGGTACCAATAGGTTCACCAAACCAATAGGTTCCGGCAGTTGCATGTAAGAGCCAGTTCCCCCACAGGTTTAGCGTGTCTACCAACTTTGGACGTATCGTCACTTAAGATCAGGTGAGATTATGGCCATTATGGTAAATATTAACTATAAAAAAAAAGTGTCGATAAAACACCTTGGTCTATAAAGTATTATTAATAGGAAAAATTTGAAAATCATTAAAATGGTTAATGTAAGTATCTGGAAGTATAGAATATCAATGTGACTGCACGCTTGGTTTTAGGGGCTTAAGGAATCCGCTCGCTGCTCGCTACTAACGCAGCGCCAAAGTATTGTAGGTTCGAACCCTATATATGACAATTATCTTTGTATTCCATAAATGTTTTTTCAGTCTGGGTGTTACTTTATGTTGTTGTTTATTGTTATTTTCGCTTGTAATTAACGTAATTTCCTAAAAAGACAGATACCACATTAAAAAAACCATATGCATGTTTGGTGCGTCGTATATTTTGAGTCTGTGATATTTCTTTAGTTAGTCATTTTAATGGGATACTATAAATTGAAAAGTTGATCTAAATTGAATTCTCCAAATGATTAATAAATTCATTCTCATAAGAATTAATATCATATTAGTAAACGAATTATTATTTTGGAACGAAATTGAGAATGATAAAAATGGTTATTGTAAATAAACCAGAAAGAATAAATATATGATGTCGCACAATTTTTTTACATATCTTTAAGAGGAACATTTCTCTCATACAATACATGATTATAATATTAATGATAAAACCAGCGCACACGAAGAAAACTTACAGAAACAATATTAAACTTCCCATTTTTGTCACTTTTATCAATACTGCTTTGCTCATATTAGTGATAGCGTGATATTAAATAGTCTAACGCCTTCCTGAATGATTACTCTATCAATAACAAAAATAATTTTTAAAAACTGACTTGTAGTTTCTAAGATTAGTGCGTTCAAACAAACGAACAAACTTTTCTGATTTATATTACTAGTATACATTTTTATAGATACTTTATTTGACCATAAAAAAATAAATAAAAAAAAAACCTTATTTTATTAATGTGATGTTTCAAAATCCTACTTTTGTATAATTTTCCTTATCACAACACATTCATTACCCGAACTCAAGTGAAAGGCGTGTGGGGCATGTGATAACTCATAGGATGGTAATCGCCTAACATTACCCACTAACACGCACCACAGTTTCCAAGGTCCAGATAGCTGTAATGATAGCCGACCTCCGGTAGGCGATGGCACCTCAAGTCTCTTAATATTTAATTAGCAAATTATTTAATTGTTAATGTATGTGCAGGGGAAAGCGATGAAACTCTACGCTGGACGTTATACGAAGTGGTCCTAGAGACTCCGACGGTGGTCAGGACCATACAAAGCGACCACTACAAGACCGTGGTTAATAAACTTCTAGAACATTTTGACCAGCAGCAGCGGGTGAGTTCATACAGATGTCTAACAGCCTGCAGTTTCGCTTTTTTTACATTGCTTCAAATTTCTTCGTCCATCTATCGCATGTCGCATTTCAGTCTACCGCGGAGTAGGTTTTTTTTATTTATTTTTTTCGAACTGACATACGCTGGTAGCCCCAAGGGCTTAGACAGCTTCACCCAAATTTTGGGGCGAGTGCTGAGGGCACTCAGCCCCGAGGCAGCGGGCACAAGGGTGCCAGAACGGCCGAACCTCGGCTTGTAAATGAAAAAGATTCACGATCCTGACTAACCAACATGTCATCTTACAAATTTTGTGATCCTAACAACGACATAGTGGAAAAGCATGCGTTGCCTATCGCTCGCTTCAGCTTGCCGAGTAACATTGACCTCTCATTACCAAATAATATTATTCAATTATAAAGTTGAGATTAAAAACGCGATTTATAATACCATAATTCGAATAATTTTCCGAAAATTTTCATTTAAATGCCTAAGATCCGAAAAGAAGTATCACTTGCACCGTGATTTGATAATACCACAGAGTTAATTGTTTTTTTTATAATGGCCAATTTCGTCTGATGTTAATTGATAATATGGTCATAGACCGTAACACACGCTACCACCATTAGAGGCTAAGCTATGTTAAAAAATGGGAAAATATGTGTATATATATATATATATGAATCTCTATTTCCCTTGGTCATCGCTAATTCTTTTTTTGTTGTGTTAATTATTATCAGCTAGTATAATTTATGACATTTAATTTCTTGCAGGTGATGTCAACTGACCTAAAAGTCGTGTATTTGACTCTGATGTTCCTGCAAGCGGAGTATGACATGGCCGATGCAGCTCTGAAGAACCAATGGAAAGTTACAGAACCCGTGAGTCTATTTTCGCCTACTTTTTTTTTTTTTTATCCTGATCTTTTGCACGTCTGATACCGGGAGGCAGGTGAGGTAGTGAACTTTTCTATAGCTTATAGGCTTAGCGTCATGTTCGTAATCTCACCTGGTGTTAAGTGACGATACGGCCCAAGTTGGTGGACACGCTAAACCTTTGGAGGGACTGGTTCTCAAATGCAACTGCCGGAACACACCTATATAGCTATCCAGACGCACATTAGAAAAAGTCCTACCGCTATATTATGGATTCCTCATGATGTTATCCTTCACCGAAAGCTCAAGCTCATTGTAGTTGGATTCGAACTCACGCCCCTTGACAATCAAAGGTAGAACTTGGTAAATAACAAAAGTTGAAGAGCTACAGAAATCATAATTGGGATGTTCCAGAGCATTGATCCGGACCATTTTAAAGCCATCCGGAGTATACCTGAAGAGTACAAGGCCTATCGCAGAGCGTTCCAAGCCGTGGATAGTTGGACTCTGCTTGTTAAAGAATTGGGAAAAGGTATGTAGCATGATTTGTTTTTGCTTAAGCCTGAGAATTGAATCTGGTTTTTAGATGCCACATCTGGGTTATATAGATAAGCATACGTTGAGAGTTTGTCTACTTGATGGGGATAATCAATGATATTATTAAAAAAATAGTTGACCTGACAAACATTGTTCTGTCTTATAAATTACTTTTAGTGAATATTTGGTTATATTAAAAAAAATAGAAGATAAGGGTAGGAGGGTGGAAATGTATGGATGTATGTAACTTTTAATTCCAGCTCATAAACAAAAAATAAATGTCTAGGGTAGACCACTCTTATTACTTAGGGATATGAAAAATAGTTAACGACCGGTTCTTAGACCTACCAAGTATATATATATCGACGCAAGAAAACAAAAAGGTCGTAACTAACAAAAATTGAATTGTTCAGGAGAGACCAAAAACGATTTAATAAATTAGAAAAAAAATCATAACTTTCGTTCTACTCGACCTAGGACAAGGGTATTTAGACAGCAAATGTGAAAAATATAACCGGTTAAATTTATTCAGTTTAATTCCACCTAAAATTGCTTTTAAACGTGGTTTATGTGGGTTACGCCCTTTAGTGTATTTTTTTCAGGCATCAAGAAGGTTGTAACTGCAGCACCAAATGTATGAAGATCTGTTACTCTATATTTTTTTAAGAAAGTAAAAATGATGTAATTGATTAGATTAACCCTGTACAAACCGTAAAAACGTCGTAAATGTAATAAACAACTTATTTGACGACGGCAATACTGATTTAAGTCCTGCACTCTCCACACTACAAGAAAACAACATGGTATTAACAGTGAACATAAAAAGAATTAAGTCAAATTAGATAGGCTTAGACACTAAAGTAAAACGATAAATTTAAATTATTGGAAAGGTTTATTTAGCAAACTTTGGTATAAAACTAATGAAACGCACTTATTATTGACGTATCAAAGAACAAATTAATCATCGTCTTCTTCGTCAGTGTCAGGCAAACAGTCAGTTTTCTTGCTACTGACTTTTAACTTCAAATACTCATCCGCAAATCTTCTGGGAATAGCTTGTTTCTCGACTAAGTTTTTCAAATCAGTATATTTCTGGGTACTGATTAGTATTTTAGAGGAGTATAATGGAGCTTTTAAAGATGCACCCGTTATATCACCAATATGGATTTCCATGGTTTCGGCTTTCGGTAACATCGAATTTTTAACAAACATTGTTTTTGAGTCCTTTTTTTTAAATGTAACGATCGAAATTTTGGAAATTTGTAATTTCTTATTTTTTTTAAAAGAGTGATCGACAATGTTATCGAATCCCAAGAAATCAGAGTAACCCATTGTGGTTACATGGTAGGGTTCTGGATTTTTTCGAGCCATTTCTATAATCGTGGGCCATTGCGAAGGTGCCCATACTATAGTCTTTTTTACAGAAGATTCAATAGTCGCGTGCATCGAATCGACTGGCATATACGTATGGCCCGGAATCAAATAATTAATTTGAATCACCTCGAGATTCTTGCTGTGGCTTAATACATAACGCAGCATGGCTAGAACAGTCTTGTTCTTGTTTTGACCGTAAGCAGAATCACAATAAAATATAATTTTGTTTGCTTCTCCGCGCTCGTCCACACTTTTAATATATTTATAAATAGACATGTGGCTATCTCATTAGCTCCTCTATGAGCATCAGTTTCTGTCCATACAAAAGAAAAGCCTTTTTGAGTACCACTTTCATATATTGTGAAGTTATAAACAGCAATCTTCCGACTGTAGTATAACAACATGCTTTCCCCATGAGGCGTGTTTAGAACTTTTTGCAGGTCAAAGCTTGCGCATATAACATTTCTGTTTCTAGTATTTAAACTCTGATGAAATTTAAAACGATCGTATGAATCATTTTTTTCTTCTTCGTGTATTTTAAATTTTTGCATCTCATCTTCATTAAGAACGTCATAAGTTTTTGCTGAAAGACATAAACTGCACTTATCTTTTTTGGGGACATGAAATCCGATGTTAAACGTTTTTTTGAACCACACTGAAAATACTTTGAACGACATAATCTTTCTACAATCTTGAAAATTATTTTGATAAATGCGATATAAGTTTGTGATGTTCTTAAATTCTTCAGGCAAATATAATTTTTTAGAGTCTCTTCTACAATAGTGTGAAGGCAGCAGAGGCAAAGAAAGAATAAATTCTTTTGCGTCCTTCAGTACATTATCAGATGTTTTATTATGATGTCCTGATTTCCCTCGCATATCTTCTTTTGCAAATCCATCAACTGTTGAAGCGACGGTATACAAAATAAACTTCTGTGTAATATCTAATGTATTAATCAGAAATTTCTGACAAACTCGTCGTCTCCCTTCGTTTTCATTAATATAATACTCGTAAGCACACGATCTATTCAATGATGTGTTTTTGTCTGGCCTTTTTACTTGTTTTTTTATAGCACTTTGAGCTACCCAGTCTTTACGCCGTTGATGGGTACCTAGATCCCAAAAATATTTGAATAGTTTTTCACGACGGTCGTCAGGAATATTTTCACAATTGTTAGGACACTTCTTACCAATACATGGATTGTGCTTCATACGTTTACCTTCAACAACTTCTCCATCTTTATTAACATAAGTTTCTCCTCTCTTCTTTTTAGCAGAATTTTCTCCACTAACCTTAGCTTTGCTTTTCCTTTTCAATGCTTGAAGCTTCATAATGTCTTCCGCATTTTTTCCCTCTTTTTGTGTATCTTTGGATGCCTTCTTGGAAGTCTTTTTCTTCTCTTTATTTTTTCTCTTTTTGTTTCTCCCTAAAAGTTAAATTGTATTAGGTATGTATTTATAACTAGGTACTAAAATTATTTTAACCACAACCATAATGCAAAACACACACACACATACACAAACAAACACAGCCACCGAACACCCATACAAACACAATATACAAAAAAAATATTCAAATACCTTCATCTGCGCTTGAAGTAGATTCCTCCGATATTTCAAAGCTAGAGCTTTCGGAAGGAAATGCTTCATTTAACAACATCATTTTTATATGAAATATCGTTACAAAAAGATGTAACTAACACATTCACTAACATTAATGAACCATAAAAAGGATGTAATAAGCATCACCTAAGAAAAAGTAGATCTTGAAAAGAGTTAATTGACATGTGTGATAAAATGTCGAGCAGCAAAAACGGCGTAACCCGCGTTCTATGTAAATAATATTTCTATTAATAGGGCGTTACCTCTATTTCATATTTTTTTTCAGGCGGCAAATTAGCGTAATTGAAAATGATACGAAAAGACAGTATTTTTTGTTAGTTACGCCGTTTCTTGGTAGGAAAATCTAAGATTGAAGGGCGGAACCGAAAATCCTAAAATCGTTTCTATCCATCGTAGCGCTAAGGGATCCAGATGGTTCGACGTAGAAAAATTAACTGAATCCTATGGTGTAATAAAGTGTTTTCATCAAACGTGTCAGTTACGACCTTTTCGTTTTCTTGCTATCTAATCTATAAGATAGATTTATTGTATTAGACCAAAACAAGTGGCATGTTAATGCGCACATAGTAATATTACAATGGTCGGGGAAATAGAACGGTAAGACATTTATACCGGGGCGAGAAATAGAGATATGTATCCATTGTTATGCATTGTCTAAAGTATTAATGTTTCTATTTGTAATACAAAATTTTGCTGATGAACATATTGTAAGTTATAAAAATATGAAATTGCCAATGAAAATAGTAATAATTAGGTACGAATTAAATGCGATGTCGTGACGTTTAGAAATTTTGATTGTATAATATCGCATTACACATGTGGCGGTTTTTATGTGTTTTAAGGCACTCGATATATCAATTATTGTTGTTTTTTTTTTACTTTATAAATGATTTCAGTTAATGCCTATTTAGAATGTATTTTATTTCATGTATTGCATTCGAAGACTTTGTATGTATAAATTTATAACAAAATGGTTGTGAGTTATAATAAATAAAAGAATTAACAACATGTAATTTTTATATATTTATGGTAATGATTATATTGATTTTGTAAATAAACAAAGTAAATAAATAGATAGGGACAATGATACGAGAATGGTAAACGGAATCGTTTCACGGCGCACACTTTGGGAACCTCTGGTGTAGTTTGATAACTTTCGCAGTAACGAGGGTCGATTGCCTGAGCAACTGCCTGCAGATCAGCCAGCTGTTCGTCCAGCAGCTGTTGAGGATGTACTGCACGGTGCCGGCGTTGCAGCTGGCCCACGTTTGCTGCCTGGTAGCTGACCACGTCGGTGACATGTGAGTATTCATACATACTCATACAAATTCACACAAACTCATACAAACTCATACAAACCGCCTGTGTAAAAATACCTATTACAAACGGCTGTTTTTGGAATGTATAATCTTCTTCTATAAAAATCTTGTCCTGACAATAACCAACACAATAAAAAAAGAATTATGTAATTTGGTGCATTGGATCGGAAGTCATGCGCGTACATACAATTCGGAGATTAATTTATATATATAAAAGACATCTTATGATCGAGTAAACCGATTGCGATGAAACAAAAACTAAGTAATACTTCAAGTTGCGTACAATTTTTACGTATAAAAGTTATCTACATTAGTTTTGTAACTTTTACGTTATGCCTGCACAGACAGACAGACAAACACACAAATTCCAAAAAAATACTGAATATGTGTTCTGTTAGTTACCCTTTATTTTTGTAAATATTTTCAACGTACAAAAACTACTTTTCTACAGATTCATTATAAGTATAGATATAGATTATAGTAACTTTAATGTGCATGAATGTGCATTATTGTCACCTGTAATTAAAATTTAATATTGAAATGTATAAATAGTAGAAATTAATGTGCTGATGAAAACTCTGTTGGTGTGACGAAACCGAGCGTGACGGTTCAGTCACATTCAGTCTACTTAATTATTTTTTTCTCCCCTCCAAGGGAAGCATACGCCCGCAACGCCGGCGTCCTCCTCCGTCACGTGGACAGGAGGTGCGAGGAGTTGAACAGCATGATGGTCACCGCCACAGAATCCTGGGCTCAGCTGATCTCCAACGTTGATACTCTGGAGACGGCCATCATTTTCATATGCGATGCAGCTGTAAGTTCTTCCAATTAGTACAGTCGTGCTGATGCCTAATTATAATAAGAGTCACAAAGCTGGTGACCCCATATTTTACACTCAGTAACATCAGTAAAAGTTTGTTATGTAATAGATATTAGGTTTTATGGCAAAATCCCAAAGCATATTATTGATTTGTGGGACAGTGATGTCAAGCGGGTTTTGATATATATATATTTTATAGTTAAGGTAACCTAACCTAACCTGATCTTAAGTGACTATACGGCCCAAGTTGGTAGACACGATAAACCTGTGGAGGAACTGACTCTCAAGTGCAGCTGCCGGAACACACCTATTGGTATTTGGTGGCAAATATTTAACCTGAGAGTGGTAGCTGCCCGCCTGGTTACTTACCACCTTCAAGTTGAAAATATGCCGCCAAATACCATTAGGCGTGTTCCGGCAGTTGCACTTGAGAGCCAGTCCCTCTAATAAAGGCCGGCAACGCACCTGCGATTCCTCTGATGTTGTGGGTGTTCATAGGCGGCGATGATCACTTACCATCACGTGACACGCTTGCTCGTATGCCTCCTATTCCATAAAAAAAGCTAACCAGGCGGGCGTTAGATAAAGCCCTGCCACCCATGCAACACGAGTTAATTATTGTAAGCTCGTAGGCAAGTGGTACGGGAAAAATCGCGGTCGTGAGCGTGAGTGTTGGGAATGCGAATTTGAACGTAGCTTAAGAAGATTTAATTCTTCAACATACACACACACAGACAGTATTTTTTCTTTTTAGATATATTATAAACGTTGTGGCGCCGTCGGTACTTCCGCGAAGCTGGTCCAACTCGCGCAAGCTCACGTGCTGAGCGCCGCTGAGAAATGTCCTGATGTCAACTGTAAGTGCTTCTAGACCGTTCAAGTAACGCGTAATGGCGGGTTCTTGTAAAACGTTACGATGCGTTACAAGTCTTTTCGTTTATTTAAATAAAACAAAAAATAATAAGAAAAAGCAACTTCGCACGTTTATGTTTTACGGAGAATCCCCCGACTGTTCCCAATCGTATTTCTAGAGGTTAAGTTAAGTAAAATATTTAATTTAAGGATTTATTGGTAAAAAAAAGGTAAAACATAATATGGACTTATTTGTAAAAATGCTGACTTGGGTGTTTTGTAACGTTTGAGGAGGGGGAAGGGTTAAGAGAAATGTTACGGCGCGTTACGTAGGGTGGGGAGGGTCAATAATTTTCAATTATTTCGTTACGTAATACTTAAACTGCCCCTTATTCTAACTCTCACTTATTACGTTCTGGTATATGCGAACTATTAAAATAATTGTTTTTTTTTTTTTTATATTGTTAAGCTTTAGCGTTATGGCAATAATCTCACGTGATCTCAAGTAAGATATGATCCAAGTTGGTAGATACGCCAGACCTGTGGAGGAACTGGCTCTCAAGTGCAACTGCCGGAACATACCTTTTGGTATTTGACGATAGGGTTTGCACTTGAGTGTTTGCTAGCCAAGTGGGCATTAGAAAACATGCTATGGTTTCCTCACGATGTTTGCTTTACCGAAAGCTCAGGTTCATTGTAGGTGGATTCGAACTCACATCTCTTGACGCGGAGTCCTTACACACTACCACTAAGCTATCATCGCTTCATTTGAAAGTACAGAAACCGGGGATAAAATAAAACAAAATATGCGATTTTATGAGAGCACGATGCAAGTGAAACCTTTTTTGGATCGTAGGCATTTAACTGAACAATTTATGGGAAATTTGAATAATTTTTACGTTTTAGGTTTATTCATGTTTTTAATCTTAACTTAATAATTACAAAATGGGAACTTTACCGCTATGCCGCGGTTGGTTATAATGCGACATGCGATAGATGGACGGAAAAATTTGAGTCGATTGAAAAAGTTTCACTTTAATAAGAATAACATAGTATAGGATAATTCATATGGAACCATACAGAGATAGAATATTAAATGAATTAAATGTAGTCATAAGAAATAAACACATACATACATTCAATACATACAATATACAGTCGAAATCGGATATTACTAATTTGAAGGGACCTTATAACTTAGGACGCTATATCCGATAGTCAATATAAGTAATAAACATATTTTGAATTATTATTTGAAGTATTATTTGAAATAGGTGTAACTAGTGTTTCTTGAATTTAAAAGTATTTTACGTTTCATTTCACACAACAATTTTGAAAAGAATCATAATTAAACTTGTATAATGCTATAAGCAACAAAGTTATAAGAAAACGAAACGTTCGCAGCTCATAAAACAATGTTGTAAATTCTATATGTTACAGATATTTATTAATTTGTTAAAATGTTATTATTGCAAGCAATAAATATTTGAAAAGTATTAAATTTTGTGTACTGTTCTTAATTGGCATATATATTGATATGGGGGTCGCAGAAACTGTGACATAGCGTGACGTGGGGAGGGGGGGGGGGGGGAAGAGGGTCTAAAAACGTTATTTTTTATGACGTATTTAATTAATAGGCCCACAGGTAGTTAAATAGGGTTTCGTCCGGTTCTTTACTATATTTTTTTATGTTGCGCAGCATAGTGACTACAATTTACCTGATGTCAAGTACAGTACAAACCAAATCAGCAACGATTGACAATGAATCAAAATTGACTGCCAGTCAAACCTGTCATGCTGGCCTGCTTACGTACCTCTCCACGTCTCTTATGAAGAACCATATGTCATAGGAAGGAGGGAACACGCTGACTGGAAGACGGTTCCACAATTTCACAGTACGACAGAATTATAAGTCGGCAAACATTTTCGTGTTCGATGTTATACGATACGATGTTCTATTGTGGAATGGATTTATAGTTATCCTTATTAATATTATAAATGCGAAAGTGAGTTTGTTTGTTTGTTACGTTTTCGCACCTAAACCGCTGAATCGATTATGATGAATTTTGGTATGGAGATAGGTGTGAGCCTGGAGACAGTCGTAGGCTACTTTCTCTCGTAAAAACCTTATTGGTAGTGGAGTAAAATGAGGGATAAAGTATGTATGAATTTTTATATTGCATCATCCGTTTTTTTTTACTAAATCAATATTAACGCAAGCGAAGCCGCACGTAAAATCTAGTAGGCTATAATCGTTATAACCGATCCGATGTTGTAATCGAAGTTGTTATATCCGGTTTCGACTGGATACAAGAAATTTGTAATATCTTTTCAGTGGATCTGGCGGTCGGTCGACTCCTGGAGGCGCAGACCATACTGTGTGGTGAAACTGGATACAGCGCCCTCTCTGCTGTCAACGGCACGCAGCGTCACTACCTCACCGTTGCGAATAACTGTAAGTTACTTTTAATAGAAAAAAAAATGGCGTGTGCAATTAACTACATTGATTGATTTATTTATTTATTACAAGCTGACTCGGTGAATTTCGTATCAAGTAAAAATTGATGTTCTTCATTCTCGCTAAAACGCAAAAATGGTTTCACAGTTTTTTTTTTAATGATTTCTTATGTTTACGCGAATATTATTCATCGAAATAAAACTAATTTAGACGGATTTTATCGCGGTTATTAATTTTGACCACGAAGGCTGAAAAGCTTTCGAAACGTCGGGATAAAAATTAATAAATAACTGCGATAAAATCCGTTTAGATTAGTTTTATTTCGTTGTTTTTTTTTTTAATTTCCTCGCGTCATTTAGAGGCTCGCGCCGCTGGCCCCGCGGCCGGTATCGCCGCAACCGCTATGCCCCTGCATTTTAAACTCGAAAATATTCATTTAAATTACATACTGTAAAAAGCCATATTGATCTATATTAAATGCACAATATGCTACCTAATTGGATAAGAATTAATGCTGTATTTCTTGAAGCTGCTTCGTAAATAAGACATTATGTGTAGTAAAAAATAAAAGGACAAAAAATGGTCATTTTCCCTAATAGATTTAAGGTATACAATACTGTAGTACATTGTGTTGATCAATCTTGTAGGGTTCAAAATGTGTTTGTTTACGACATAAAATTAGAAACCTCTATAATTATCAGTGTTTCTCTATTTTATACTGCATGTATTATACATATAATGCATGCATCAAAATCTGTTGCGTAGTTTTAAAGACATAAGCATACGTAGGGACAGACAGACAGCAGGACGACAATTTTTTATACTATGTAGTGATTCTGACAGTATGTTAGGCTTCCATGTGGCAGGCATTATCTAGTTTGCGGCCTTAAGCGAGGCATAAACCGTGTAATTGTTTCTGGAAATAAAATAATTGTATTTTATATACATATATATATATTAGGGTGGCGCAAAAAAACCGACTATTTTTTTTTTCAGTCTCGGGTAAAGAAATGTTAGTTTTTGATGTTTTAAGAGCGCTCTCCAAAGAACAACTAAAAAAAATATTTTAGGAGGTCGCTCCAAATTTTTTTTAATTTCAAAAATCGTCAAAAATCGTTTTCTTTCTCGTTACGCTAAAATTTTATAGACCAAAAAAAAATAAGTTTTTGAAAGTTTCAGTTCAAAATTTAAGTTTAGAAAGGTCGCTCAAAATTTTTTTTAATTATTAGTTCATTACTTTAGATTTTTTCGAGCGGCCTTTTAATATTTAAATTTAAATTCCATACATTTTTTTTCTTTTATTTATTACAATAATAGATAAAAATTTAAAAAAAAATCGATTTTTGACGATTTTTGAAATTTGGATCGACCTCTTAAAATTTTTTTTTAGTTGTTCTTTGGAGAGGGCTCTTAAAACATAAAAACTAACATTTTTTTACCCGAGACTGAAAAAAAAAAATAGTCGGTTTTTTTGCGCCACCCTAGTATATATATTCATTATTATTAATAAAACCTTTTTTTGTAGGTACAAAGTGGAGTGCCCGCCGCCTCCGAGCGCTGGTGTTGAAGTACCAGACGACGTTGACGAGTGTCGCGAGCGTGCGGGCGGCGCGGGCGTTGCGGGCGTGGCGGCGCGCGCGCGGGGCCTGCGGGGCCGCGCTCCCGGCCGCCTCGGGCCCGGCTCAGGCGGAACTCTTCGCCCTCATCACCAACCCCCATCAGACCAGTGACGCACAGGTCTTTCATATTTTACTTTCCCTTTTTATTGTAATCGCGACGTGCGTCCCCCAAAACAACCCCCCCAATTCCGCCAGTGTCATGCGATTAGAGGATAAAACGAAGGAGTATGGCCGGTAGGATGATCCCGTATTTTTTTTTTCCTATCTTTTACGTGCGATTTCTCTCGCGTTAATATTAATTTCGTCAAATTGGATGACGCAATAAAAAGTTTCATACAAAGTTTACTCCTCTCTGTACCCCATTGCTAATAAGTTTTTCGCGAGAAAATCTAACCCATCAGCGTCTCCAGGGTCCCATCTATCTCTATACCAAAATTCATCATAATTGATTTAGCAGTTTAGACGTGCGAGCGTAACAAACGAACAAACTCAGATTCGCTTTTGATAATATTAGGAAGGGTGTGCAGTGAACAAGCGGACGGTCTATCTGATGATAAGTGGTTAACTTCGCCTATTGCCGGCCGCAACACCAGGGACATTACAGCCCTTTTGCTAACCTTGGATACCATATTTCAATCTCTTTTCATACAGACCTATATAATAGTTCTGTACTTTTCACTTGTGAATGAACGTAAGAACTTGATATATACTGATACATCTGGCTGACTGTGATGTCCACAGAAAGATTATAAAAACTGGAACATTCACTAAAAAAGTGTGTCGGATACTAACTTTGTTGAACCTTTGTCTCTTTTTAAACCAGTGATCATAAATGTATGTAATAACACTGGACACTGGAAAATGTAATTTGTTAACAATTCTAGAATATTCATATTACAAAAAATGTATTTTAAAATTATTAAACATTATCCATTGATATCAGTAAACGTGGTTCTGAAGTGATGGTAGCTCAGTGGTAACGTATACCCACGCCACGTTATGGTAAGTGAGTGCGAATCCACCTACAATGTGCTTGAGCACCCGGTGAAGGAAATGTTTTTTTTTTTTTAGTTTAAGTATATCGTTATGGCCATAAATAATCTCACCTAATGTTAAGTGACGATGTAGCCCAGGATGGTGGACACGCTATGCCTAGCGGAGTGACTGGCTCTCAAGTGCAACTGCCGAAACCCCCTTTCGTGTTTGTCGGCATGTTTTCAACTTGAAGGTGGTAGCCAGCCAGCCAAGCATCAGAAAGAGCCCTACCATATGGTTTCGTCCGGTTTACCGATTTACCGATGTTAAGGTTGTAGGTGGATTGGAACTCGCTTCCTTTGACGCTGCGTTCGCACACGCTAACAATTGTGCTATCATCTCTTCTAGTCGCTTGATTATAAGAACTGAGCATATATCCGCTAATAACTACTGTAATACATTAAACTATTATATATAAAAAATATATACCTAAAATAAAAAATAAAACCTAATAATAGATCGAATCTCTAATCGGTTCTTCTCGATGACTGCGTTACTTTTCAAACCTGTAGTAGTTTTGACGTTCATAAGCGCCTTCTCGGAGTTAAAGTGAATAAAGATGTTTGTGTTGATTTGATTTGATATTATAGACTGGCTCACCTGGCTGTGATGTTGCATGGTGGTAGGGCTTTTTCTAATGCCCGCCTGGGTAGCTACCACCCTCAAGTTGTAAACCTGCCGCCAAATACCAATAGGTTTGTTCCGGCAGCTGCACTTGAGAGCCAGTTCCTTCACAGGTTTAGCTTGTCTACCAACTTGGGCAGTATCGTTACTTAAGATCAGGTGAGATTATGGCCATAACGCTAAACCTTAACTATAAAAAAAAAAAATAAGAATATGGGTTTTTAGTACGCAACACATTAAAATGGGTATAGTTTACTCTTGTCGTATACTCGTAGAGTATACTCACATGTAGTGCGTTAACCTCGATAGTAGTCGATATTTTTGAATTACACTATGTTTATCGATAAAAAATTCGAACACGAAAATAAATTAAATTAGCAACATTAATTCTAATTTAGAATTTACGAGATTGTTTTTGCTCATTTTTATAAAAGTTATTTTTCTAATAACTATTATAATATAAGTATCTTAATTAATCATAACTGGATGCAGGTCTCTTTGATCCAAAAAAAAAAAATTTTGATAATATTTCCTCAAGACCATGATGTATTAGTGATTCTACAATGAATAGACTTATAATTCTAAATCTTTCTCATTTTCAAGCATATTTCTCCAGCGTTTAGATTTCCTTACTCCATTTCCTTTTATAATGAGCGGTATTACTACCAATTTAAATAAGTTTTTATTATTACATATATATTTTTTTTATATATGCTGGAATTTCAACCAGCGGACAATTAATTTACATCTCTCTACTAGTTTACTGATATGGCTTTTCAAAATATAATTTCTATTTCAGGTAAAAACTGACAATCAGATAAAGTATATCCTAGGGCTGCAGTCATCTAACAAAACTCTGGAATATACTGATGAAGAACCAACAAAATATATGCCCTACACTGCGAGGTACGGAGTTGAAACTATGCTGGAAGGTTTCGAACCGAAGAGAGACGACTATAGTCCCTTCAGTCTTGGTCTACGTGTTCCATGTTTTAAAGTGCCCAACATTTTCTACCACGATGTCAACTGTGACTGCCATTGCCAGTTACCGGCTGTATATGTTCTGGCCTGCCAAACCGCCAGCCTTGAAGCTTCCATCTATTTTCGGTCCAACGAGACAGATATAGCTGATAACTATTTCAAAGGAACCATGCGAATGTTGTCCATGGCTGAAAGGAGATTCGAACCTGTGTCTTCGAATTATGAGAAATATATTACCGAGTTTGCATCGAGATCATACATCAACGAACTCAGACGTATCCGGCTCGAGTTTCTGATCGAAATGTCCTTCTTTGAACTGTCCCGAGGGAACTTCAAGGAGACAGACGATCTGATAGTGAACATACACGAAATCACCGAGTTTGGAGACGTCGATCCTTATGTGATGAACGAGGTGATGAACCTGATGACCGCTTCAGCTCAGCTGAGGGGTGTCATCAGGCGACCTGAGCTGACTGGACTCGAGATGGAAATGGAAGATCTGAGGCTGAGTCCAGCTGGTGCTGTGCCGTGTACACCAGAGAACAAAGGCTCGATTCCTCTGGTAACGAAGAATGTTGTCAAACAGGAGGAGATTTCTAAACCGATTAAACGTCACGGAATAAATTTTGACGACCCCGAAGAAAGGAATGATGTTGTAGTGAAGCCTGGATTCAAAGTCCCTGTGCCTGTGACAGGGAAGCCGGTGTTGGAAGATATCACACCAAGACCGACCAGGTCACGGCCCAAATTGACTCTGACCCAACCTTCTATAGAATTTCCCACCCCGATGGTGACTCCAAATGTGAAAGCAAAGGAGAATGAGTTCCTTACCCCTATGGGGTCACCGGAACAGTTCTTTACACCGATGTCAACGTTAAGGCCTTATTTGAAGGTACGGAGCTGTGTGGTGAAGAAGTTAGAGGAAGAGTTTAGCACTCCTAAGGGAAAGGAACCTGAGAGGGCACCGGTGAGGTCTCGTTCGAAGGCCAAGCAGGAAGGTTTAAGGATGTTGAAGAGGGCCACCAGTCCAGGGAAAATGGAGAAAGAGAATCAGTTGCAGACGAGAACTAGACGCCAAAGGAAAATCAACAACGATGTTCAATGACACTCATATTAATTGAATGAGCTAGCTTTTGTATATTTATAATTTGCTAATATATTTTTAAACTGTTGTATTTGAAAATAAAATTAACATTTCTTCATATGTAGGTGTCAAAATAATAATTCTGAAGACTGCATGTAAAAATATATAAATATAAATCTATTGCTTGTTTCATTTCCAACTTTCCTCACTACATATAAACCTTAATAAAAAAAATAAAAAGTATAAAATATTCTTTGTTATAAATTCCCTTGTTTATGGTTACTCAGTTTTATGTTTGGTCATGCCCTCATCTAAATTATATTTTATTATAAATCCATCCTCTGCAGACTCTAGGCCCTTTTGTATGCTTTTATTCATTACTTATTAAAAAAATCTAAATATTTTGTATGTATATATTTGTGTTATTTATACCTGATATTAAGTGACGATGTAACCCGGAACGATGGAAGCTTAGGCTTAAATAAAACCATCGGAACACACCTATATGTATTGGCGAGAGATTTATAACTTGACTGTGGTGTACTGGACTACATGCAGTGTACGTGCTAACCCTTATCTCTGAGAAGTTTGAATTTCGGTGTAATGTCTTTGTGGATGTTTGACGCTAGTTGTAAACGTTCTAAAATTGCGTATAGACTGAGTTAAATTAAGTATAAATGTTTCTATTATATTGGCGACTTCATTCGCTTGGAAAAAAAGAACTAAACCTTAGCAATAGTATTACGTGTGAAAGAGTAGGTAGTAATAAACAAACTGACGTTCGAATTTGTAATATTAGGAAAATAAATTAAAATTGCATACACATATTAGAACCAACTTTATTTCGATAGTTTGTACAGAAATCAAGGCCATATTATGCTCTCGATCCAGGGCACGTAATGTTCAACCCTCGTGTACATCCCGGCGTTCCGTTTGAACCCGCAGGCGACTCCGTACGACGTGACTCCCATTACCTCAAAACTGCATCCGTTTTGACGGAACAGTGGCCCGCCGCTGTCTCCCTACACATAAAGTTAAATATAAAGTATTAAAAGTTAAATAGTAGCTAGGTACCACACCCGGCTTCACATGTATTTATGTTAATCATAGATGATAAACATAAATCATCGCCCGTCGGTACAGGCTAATAGATTTTTTAAGTTGATTACTAATTCTCAGTAGGAAAAAAAAATCCCTGAATTCGCTGAACCCCTAAATAGGTGATATCTCGATTGATTTAGACTTTGCAACTCAAAGAAATCGTTATTTCGATATACGAGGTATCGATAGCACATGTTTAAACTTTATTTCTTTAAACAAATCTGTTTACACCACTTTTTTTTTGGGAAATGCAATAACGCATACCGTACCAGGCCGGAACATTTTTGAAAAAGAAAGATAGTCCATTTCCGACTCCAGAATAGCATCTATCTCTGTGCCAAAATTCATCACAATTCAGCGGTTTAGACGTGAAAGCGTACAAAAAAAAACAAACTGACTTTCGTTTTATACTATTATTATTAATTTATAATGTTAGTATGATAAGTCGATTTTAAAAAGGACACTACGTAAGTCATAGTTGGTAAAATATAATGACGTGTAGATATATTTAATACAACTGGCAAAATATATTCAGAAATCGCGAACTAGGCAAGTCGAAATTTCTACAATTAAATCCTTTGTGTCGTGAAGTTCTTGTTAGGTCGAAAACTCATTATCTCGAAATTCTTAGTACTTCTCATGACATTCGAGTTATAGGGATTCCACTGTAGACACACTTTTCATATAGCTTTATTAACTTAAGCAGAACACGGCAGTAAAGTTTCAATTTGGCACGATTTTCAATAGTAATCGTTATATTTTAACAAAATGTTAACCAATTTTAACGTCTATACCACTGTACCGGGCTCAGCAGCGACACATGGATTGTTTTTTAGTTAAGGTTTAGTTTTATAGCCATAATCACATCCGATCCGAAGTGATGAAGTTAGTAGATACGGTAAACCTGTGCAGGGACTGGCTCTCAAGTGCAACTGCCGGAACACATCTATTGGTATTTGGCCGCAAATTTTCAACTTGAGGGTGGCAGGTAGCCAGGCGGGCAGTGAGAAAAGCCTTACCACCATACTATGGTTTCCTCACATGGATTTGAACTCATACACTACCACTCAGCTATCATCGCTTCTGAATAAATTCGGAAGTAAATACCTCGCAAGTGTCTCTGGGCTTGTAGTAATCTCCGTAGCACATCTGCGTGGTTTTGTTGTAACCGTGCTGGAGGAGTCTATGGGGTTTGTATATATCGTTGCATTCTTCATGGGTGAACTTGGTCAGATACACCTACAAAGGAAATATACCATTTGTTTTCACTAATGAGATAGTATACAGAACTATTGTAAAGCAGCAGGACTGATGCGGATAACTGCTATGCATTTTCTTTTTACCATACAAACAAACTGTAGACATATTGGCTTTTAAAAGCCACCACAGCATGGGCTGTACGGTAGACAGTTTAAATATTAAAGAATTCAATGAAAAATAAGTAGTTAAAATTGTAATTAAATACTATAAAAGGTAATATAGCACGGTTTAAATACTCAATAAACACATAAAGATAATATAAATCAACAAAACAAAATCACGTAAAAGTTATAAATTAATGAATTATTAGGAAACCCTTGTTCAACAGCAACTCTCTCTCTCTCTCTCTCTCTCTCTGTTTCATTTATTATATTCTTCGAATTATTAAGGCCGTATTGAGAACAAAGAGAGATTATTGTCGGGTTCGTGATCGAATTTTTTTTATGGTTTTAAGAACACTGGATAGATTCTTCAAAGTTTCAATCACAGATATATCTTTATCATATCGATGTATGCAACAAGTTTCATAACATATAGATACCGGAACTTGTATTACAGCTGGGATGCTAAGCTATATAGAGGTCACGCTAGGCTATACCTAGAGGCCGTGAGATTAGAAATAATCTAAAATTTATAACAAAATATTTATTTAAAATTGTAAATTTTATATAAGTAATTAAAAATAAATAAACTTAGACTTAATTAAAGACTATATAATTTAAATAAATTATTGAAATTTAAAGGCAGTCATAAGGAAAGAATCAATTTTAGAACGCATCGATATGATAATTCTATTCTGATTCTATATATTGAAAATTGTATAGCTGGATCTTTGAACTATGGCAATGTTATTGATAATCTTGCGAATAGAACGTGCAAAGAAAAGATTTTTTAATAATATCGTAAATATGTAATATCTATGCTTTAAAAAATTAATTATATTAGATATTTAACTCAAATGTACAATAAATACTATTAATATTGTAGGTAAACTATTTCAGTGGTTTATTAAAATTAAATTACATAGTGACGATTTTTACTAGGGCCCAATTCAGTAAATATGCCACGGCTTTCAAATAGTATAGTTACTCCACTGTATAAATGTTATATTTACCTAAATGTTCCAATACAGTTCTAAGAGGCCGTTCAAGTGTTACGTAACGTAATTTTTGAAGATTATTGACCCTCCGTCTCCCCGTGAAAAGCGTCTCAACATTTTTCTATATAAAAATGCTACGTAACATCCCAGTGAGTATTTTTATCTAAAAGTCATAATCATGTTTCGAATCATAGCGATGCTAAAACAGATTTTATTTCAAAAACTTTTATGTAAGTGATCTGGTTTCTTGCAACGATTAAAAGCTCTATTCCGATCAGTGGAAGGAATTGTGTACCGCATTCAGGTTCTTTTGTGAGAGGTTGGAGTGAATGGATTATTTAATTTTTATAGTTTACTTTAGATATATTTAATTAATGTATTATTTTGTTTTGTATTTTAATCCTTCGGTGCACACAGTGTTAGGTAAATATGTTAAATTGTGTAAATAACTAAATTATACTTATTGAGGTTATGAGAATACTAAAAATATCTGTAACTCTTACTAAAACTTTTCCTATATAAATGTGTATAGAAGATGTGGTGTATCTGATCTGATCTTAAGAAATTTTCCAGTGAATGAATATGTTGTAATGTAAGACTTACCTTTTGCAGAACGTCCGCCAATTGTTGCTTGTATCCGAGAGCGCCCCAGCCTGCCGCGTACGCGTACCTGTCCTGTGTCGGTTCGGTAGTAGGCAGGCAGGCTGGCAATACCAACCAGGAGAATTTTATACTGAAGAAAATATTTATTGCTCTTATTATCCATATCGATTATTTTGTTATATTATGTTGTTAATTGTTCTCTTTGTTGATGGTATCGATTTCATTCAATGAGAAATTGTCAAATGCATGGATGGGACTGTAAATCCTATACTTTCTGGATATCAATGTTGTGATAGCAAATTTCAAATCAATAGACTGTTTTGGAAATCTCATAACGAGGGAATGAAAGTCTTCTATATATATAGATGAATAGTCTTTAATATTGTAGAGATTAGTAATAGGATAAGTCCACAAGTAGAGCGTGTAATTGGGTATAACTGACGGAACACTTCAATAAGTATCTGAGAGTGCTCTAGGAAGGAGGACTCCGATGATGGCTTAGTTGGTATTGTGTACGGACGCCACGTCAATGGACGTGTGTTCGAATCTACCTGCAAATGAGCTTGAGCTTACGGTCAGGGGAAACATCGTGATGACACTATAGCATGGTGTTAGGGCTTTTTTTAATGCCCGCTTCGATAGCTACCACCTTCAAATTGATAATCTGCCGCCAAATACCTATAGGTGTGTTCCGGCAGTTGACCATATTAAACATTTATCAGAACATGGTTTTAAGATAAGTGAAGTAAAGTTGAGTAACTAAATATTATGACTGTTTTATTCCATTAATCTGCGACCACAAACATGGGGAGAATGTAGTGCCATCGTGAGTTTATTCGGTATTACATTGACTCTCATACCTTTCCCGGAAACGCGAGAGGGAAATCTGTAAATTAATTTGCCTAAAATATAGACAATCAGCTGTTCCGATGAACTTCGTATCACCTAACATCGATGTTTCTTATTCTCGATAAAATTCAAAAACCGCTTGATTAACATTTGATTTTATAACTCCAAAGAATTAATAGCCTTTTAATTTATAATTTTTAAATGGATTCGAACCCACGTCCCTTGACACAGCACCCGTACACACTACTGACTGAGCCATCACCGCTTCAAACTGAGCTGTTATCACTTCATTACTTTTCATATTATGAGGTGAATAAAAAAAAAACTTTATATAAACCTTGTCCTGACAATAATGAACACAGTAAATAAAGAATTAGCCAATTTTGTACGATAATTCGGCAGTTAAACATACATTTTGGCGATTCATTTTAATATATACACATTTTCTAATGTTCCACTAAGCATTCTTAATTTTTTCTTTCATAAGAACCTTCTCCAAATAATAATTAACACAACAAAAAAAAAAAAAGAATTAGCAAAATTGTTCCATCCGTTCCCGTGTGATGCGATGACCAAGGGAAACAGAGATTTATTTTTATATCTAGACAATGATGTGCCGAAATCGTTGATTCGAATTGGATTTTAAAATTTACCGCTACGCCAGTAGAAACTTACGGCGAAGTTGTCTCTAAAAGTGCGATATCATGGTATTTCGATGGAGATTTGTAGTCCGGGTGAGGTATTATCTTCTTGATCGAGTAATTCTGCCATTTCTCCGGAGGGTCGGAACGCTTCAATATACCCAGCGCAGCGTACGTGACAGGGCCTCTGCAATCATGAATTGTTGTAGCTTCGATCAATATAAAGTGATGGAAAATGTAAAATAGTTTTTGCTATAGATTTTTCTATAGTTTAGTCTTAGCATAATGGTCATAATCTCACCTGATCTTAAGTGACGATACGGCCCAAGTTGGTAGACACGCTAAACCTGTGCAGGAACTGGCTCTCAAGTGTAATTGCCGGAACACACCTATTGGTATTTGGCGGCAGATTTTCAACTTGAGGGTGGTAGCTAGCCATGCGGGCATCAGAGAAAGCCGTACACCATGCTATGGTTTCCTCACGATGTTTTCCTTCACCGAAAGCTCAAGCTCATTGTAGATGGTTGGATTCGAACTCACGTCCCTTGACGCGAAGTCGTACACACTACCACTGCGCTATCATCGGTTGAAATGATAATTTCACTTCAATTATAATAAAACTATTATCTATATACCTGTCGACGTCATTTGCAGCAGCTCACAGTCGTTTGCTTGAATTGTATACATTGTTGTAAACATGCACACGTTTCATGAACCAATGGCAATAAAGTAACACCATATATTTACTCTAAAACACTCTGATCACAATCATCAGGATCAACGATAATCACCAATCTTGAATTATATAAGTTAGGACATCATTGCACCTTGTTAATAATTAACCCCTAAAAATTAAAAAGTAGGTATTCCATTTTTTTTAATTCACCTCATTTATTAGAATGTACTTTTTAGTATTTTTAACTGCAATCGATTTTTATACATCAGCGTACAATATTTTATATTTATAAGATCTATGAAACAAAAGTATCAGTAATGCGTAACCATTATAAAACTCTAAGGTGGGAAACATAGGTTTTGGCTACAGAAGATTCTTGAAAATTTAAGTATAGCTACAAATAAAAAGAAATCGTGGCTAAAATTATAAGACATTAAAGGCGATGGATGAGGAAGGTTCGAGCTTGCAGTTGCTCACTGTTCTCGACGCATATGAAATTGCCTTGCGTAGAGAAATTTATGGAGATAATAGATCATTTTACGTTAATAACGTGAAAAATTAATTTATTTTATCATTAGAAATGTAAAATCTGGTTAAAATTTACCATTACATATTGATATTATTTAGTGAGGAATTTTTGAAATCATATACATATCTATAATATACTAATTAGTCACGAATATTATAAATGCGAAAGTGAGTTGGTTTGTTACGCTTTCACGCCTAAACTGCTGATTCGATTATGATGAATTTTGCTGTAGAGATAGATGGGAATCTAAAGTCGGTGACAGGGGACTTATTCTCGCGAAAAACTTATTGGGAGTGAGGTGAAGAGAGGTGTAAGCTTTGTGTGAATCTTTTTATTGTGTCATCCGGTATGTTTATCAAAATTAATATTAACTCGAGCGAAGCCGCAGGTAAAAGCTAGTTGTCATAATAAACTGCAAATTTTGCCACAAACTTCCTGTATTCAAACTAGAGTAGACGAGCACGATACAAATAGGTTGGTGGTACACCATAATACAATACTAGAATATGTTCGATGACTTTTATGTTCAACATTGCTTTTTAACTTTGCGACACGGGTGTCTTAGTGTTTTAAACGAACACCTCAATGTTACAGCCATGTTGGGATATGCAAGACTATACATAGATCCAAAAATCATCGTTGAGAATCTAGGTATTACTGTATGTCATTTAATCTTATATATATAAATCTCGTCTTAGATATTAAAGACTTGTGTCACAGTGTTAGTTGCCATATTCCTCTGAAACGGTTTGATCGAATTTTATATGTATATTTGCTATGTCTATTGTAGGTATTGTATTGTATTTGGTAGGAAGCGATAGCTCTGTGGTAGGTAGGGTTATAAGTTCGAATCCAACCACCAACAATGAGCTTGAGCTTTCGGTGAAGGATAACATCGTAAGGAAATCATAGCATGATGGTAGGACTTTATCTAATGCCCGCCTGGCTAGCAACCGCCCTCAAGTTGAAAATATGCCGCCAAATACCAATAGGTGTGTTCCAACAGCTGCACTTGAGAGCTAGTTCCTACACAGGTTTAGCGGTTCTACCAACTTTGGCCGTATCGTCACTTAAGATCAAGTGAGATTATGGACAAACCGCTAAAACTTAACTATAAAAAATTCCATTGTTTTAATTTAATTAAACATATAGTTAATATTATTTCAATAAACTTCATCTAGTTAGATTCGATTAGCGGCAGTAAAGTTATCAATCAACAGGAAATCTGTTTTACTACACAATTAAGATATCTCCCACGCAAACAACAGATAACTATTGCATATTATATTCCAAAGTTCAAATATCGATAAAGATCGACCATGCAGTTTATAGGCACAACACGCTCGTATATAATTATACTAGCTATAAGTATAGCGATTATAGCTCAGTTGGTAATATGTAGGACGCCACATCAGAGGACGTGAATTCGAATACGACCAAAGAGCCTGCACTTTCGATGAAGGAACACGTCGTAATGAAATCAAAGCATGGTGGTAGGTATGGCTTTTTTTATTGCCAACTTGATTAACTACTACCCTCAAGTTGAAAATCAGCCACCAAATACCTGTAGGTGTGTTCTGGCAGTTGGACTCGAGAGTCAGTCCGTCCACTAGGCTTAGTGTGACCACCATCTTGGGCCATATCATCACTTAACATCAAGTGATATTGTGGCCACAATGCTAAACTTACGACCTATAAAAAAATACATTAACTACGCAGCCACCCAAATTACTTAGCTAGCAATCCTTTTCTATATTCGCTTGCGTAAAGCGATATCAAAAAATGTATGGAATGGCATTCGAAAGACTAAATTATTGACATATCTTAATACTAAATCTCGGAATCAGAATGTCTTAAAACTACAATATACACACGCATACATAGTACATACTTTTTTTTTTAATTAATGTTTTAAGTTTAAAGCCATAATCTCATCTGATCTCAATGATACGGCCCAAGTTGGTAGACATGCTAAACCTGTGGAGAAACTGGGATTCAAGTGCAACTACCGGAACACACTTATTGGTATTTGACGGCAGATTTTCAACTTGAGGGTGGTTGCTAGCCAGGCGGGCATTAGAAAAAGCCCTACCACCATGCTATAGTTTTCTCACGATGTTTTCCTTCACCGAAATCTGAAGCTCATTATAGGTGGATTCGAACTCACGTCCCTTGACGCGAAGTCGTAAGCTGGAGGAGGCGTTTACACGAGAAGAAGTTCCCATCAATAGTAATGAAGACAGTGTTTAAGACCTATTATAAACATATGATTTTTAATATATTTGTTAACATGTACGTATATGTAAGAAGATTTTAGATCGAAATAAATGGGCTTGATAGAATACTTATATTATTAAGTGTCCACTTGGAAAGAAAGAACATTGTTTTTGTTGGGGCACGGTACGTCTAGCGGTGGTGGACCACCGCCCCTTGGTCGAAGTGCGACGTCGTGTATCCCCGTTTGGACGGGCGTAGAGTCCTCGTTCGTTATAAACGAGGATGCCGGATACCCGCCTCGGTGGCAGCAGGAAGATGTCAGTTTGCCGTAAGGGGCCGTAAGGATGCAATAATGCGTGCACCGGTCGAGACGTGTGACGAAATAATACTCGGAATTCTTCTCAATAAAACGTGAACCCGAGCCAACGGTCGATATTCTTCAGGTAGTTGCTCTTCTTGTTGTAGCCAATGGGCGATCGGTGACTCAATCGTGGAACATGATTAGGTAACGCCCCTTCGGAGGTTACCCATGCCGATGCGTGACTTTACAGAGAGCCACTCGATCGCGACGCTTTCTAATGTCTATTCGTTTCTATTTTCACTACCGTTGGCTCGGTTTCTGCGCTATATTTATTTTATTTCATATAATATCCTTAATATCTATATACAGTCTTATACCCTAGGTTACACTCTATCTTATAAATATCACTTATCCTAGGATACACTCATAATACTCGAGATCGAGCAATACTTACGCTAAACTTTCTCTATTTCAATTTTTCTCTATCACGTTCTTACTCTATAAATTTACATATTCCCATATTTCGGGTTTCTATATCAAAATACAAGCAACGCGATGTCTCTATTGTTGGATTTCACACTCATCGTGTGAAATCCCTCAATTCTCTATACATATTTTCCGGTCTAATATTTAGGTAAGTATTGCTCAGTAAATTATCTATTTTAAAACTAACATGCACGATAATCTTAAACATATCTATAAACTAAACACGCAAACATCAATTTCGATACAAATATACATAAAATACGCGAAGGAGACGCAAAATACTACTCGGCACAATCATTACCTGAACTCCCACGAATCCTAGGCAAATTAATGTGTGCGCCCCCAACGGTAGACGTTGATCACAATGTACGCTTTATAACTTTAAAATAACATTATTTTCTTCTTTATTAATATCTCTCAATATTCATAATATTAATAATCTCGATAATCTCAATAATCTCAATAATCTCAATAATCTCAATAATCTCAATATTCTCAATACTCGATCTCCATACTCATATTCTTAATAGTTATATTTTCAATATTTATATTTATATAACGCGTAGTCAGTCTCGATACTTATGCTAACACAAAAACACTGTTTATTCGTCCGGTACAAGTTAATACTCGAACGAGAACTCGTCTAGCGTCTCAGGGGCTCTCCCTACGGTAACGCGTGCGTCCTATTTACCATCAGCGCCACCTGTGCGGAACTATTATTCCGGACGCCATTTCTATTTTCGTATTAACTTGTTATGCGTCGCTAACAGCGCCACCTGTGCGGAACTATTATTCCGGACGCCATTTCTATTTTCGTATATTACTCGTTATAGCCTTTATGCGTCGCTAACATCCTCCCCCTCGTGCACAGCACCAATTCCTTGTCCTAGCGACGCCGCTGTATCTCCAGGCTCGGCAGACGATGTCCTAGGCTCTGCAGATGATGTCCCAGTCTCGTCGGTGACCCGTGGCTCGTTGGTGGCTCGTCGTTCGTCGCTTGTCGACGCTGGTACTAGTAGCACCGCTTTGGAGCTCGGTCGACGCAGCAATCCACCCGCTGTGCATACTTCTAGGACTCGCGTGCGGCCGTCGGGTCCAGGATATGTTTTGACTACTTCGCCCCTTGGCCAGGTGTTTCGTGGCAGTGTGGAGTCCACTATGAGGACGGTGTCTCCACACTGTAAATCTCTCGTGACGACCTCTCCGCCGATCCGTCTGGGGAGCAGAGTGGGCAGATATTCCTTAAGCCACCTGCTCCAAAAATGATCGGCCATTCGTTGTGCCGTCCTCCATGTTCGCCGCCCGATGAGGTCCGCATCGCTGGAACCTCCAATGCCGGGTAGCCCACAAGACCTCCCGATTAGGAAATGGTTGGGAGTGAGAGCTACGTCGTCGCTGTCCGGTTCCGCCGCGACAAGTGGTCTGGAATTGACCACGTGCTCCGCTTCTAGGAGAAGTGTATGCAATGTCTCCTCGTGTGGATTCCTCTCTTTCAATGTAACGGCTAGAGCCGTCTTGATGGAACGGACCAAGCGCTCCCACGCTCCTCCCATGTTCGGTGCCCCAGGTGGAATGAACTTCCACTTGAGGTTCGATCTGGTAGCGACCGCCTCCATATCTACCTGTCCCACGGCTTCTTTCAACTCTTTGTTCGCCTTGACGAAGTTGGTGCCGTTGTCGCTAAATACGACTTTCGGCATACCCCGCCTGGCTGCCATACGTCGAAGTGCGAGTATCATCGAGTCCGTGGATAGTGATGCCGCTAACTCTATGTGCACCGCCCGTGTAGTGAGGCAGGTGAATAAGGCACCCCATCTTTTCTCTAGTCGTCTGCCTACGGTGACTGTCATCGGCCCGAAGTAATCCACGGCGGTGCAAGTGAACGGAGGTTCGCCGAAACGCAGTCGCTCTTCCGGCAAATCCCCCGTAGGCAGTTTCTGTGGCGTGCTTCGGTACACTTTACACCACTGGTAAACCGCGCAAGCGTATGCGGTCTCACTGGCATCCGTGAATATGTGCAGCTCTCCCTCGTCGTTCGAGCGCGTGAAGCATCTCGGTATTCGTAGATCCTCCAGCACTCGAACGTTCCTATTGTAGTCGCACCAAGCCTCTATGTCCTTTTCAGCGATAGCCTCGTCCCAGCCGACGCCACTCCTCCATATGCTCTGGATGAGCACCTTGCCCTGTACTAGAACAGGCGACGCCACCCCCATAGGGTCGAAGGTGGACATCACCATGCTCGTCACTTCTCTTTTCGTAGGAGCTCGATAGTTCTCCGATTTCTCCATCGCTGCGTGGCTGAGACGCGCGCGGAACCCTAGTTCGTCGTTCCCCGGAAACCAGCGTAGTCCTAATGTTTTTTCCTCCTTCGAGCCGAGTTCCACTTCGAGCTGTTCACTTTTACTTGTGAACTGTCTCAACACGCCTTCGCTGTTGGACGCCCAACCTCTCAATTGGAACTGCGCTTTCTTATGGATGGCGTCCACCTCGTTTGCTACCTTCACAGCTTCGTCTTCCGTGGCGAAGCTCTGCAGATAGTCGTCCATGTAGTGATTCGACTCTATCGCTCGCGCTGCTTCCGGGAACTGTTTCGCGTAGTCTGCCGCGTTCCTGTTTTTGACGAAGATCGCCGTACTGGGAGAGCAAGCGGCCCCGAATGTGACGGATGTCATCCTGTATTCCTTGGGGACCCTGTCGCGTTGATCTCCTCTCCATAAAAATCGTAGGCTGTCGCGATCTTCGTCTCTAATCCTGATCTGCAGGAACATCTCCTTAATGTCTGCGACTACGGCTACGGGTTTCTGTCGGAAACGCAGTAATACTCCGAAAAGAGATTGTAATAGATCTGGTCCCGTCAGAAGCAAGTCGTTGAGACATCTTTCCCCGAATTTCGCGGAAGCGTCGAAAACCAACCTCTTTTTCTTCTTAGTAGGGTGCGTGACGGCAAAGTGGGGCAAGTACCATTTCCGCTTCGAAGACGACTCGCGCGGGACCTCTTCTGCGTATCCATTTTCAATTAGATTATTAATCTGCTCATTATATTCTATTTGCAGATCGAGGTCCCTATTCAACTTCCTTTCGATGCCCCTTAGTCTAATCTCGGCCGACTTGTAATTGTCAGGCAGTACGTCGTCTTCGTCTTTCCACAAGAGGCCGACTTCGAATCTGCCGTCCTCTCGTCTCTTGGTCGTCCTCTCCAGAACGCTAAGGGCTCTCGCTTCCATGTCCGTGCTCGGCCGCTTCGGCGCAACTCCCAATGACTCTATCGCAAAGTGTTCTTTCATGAGCGCATCCAGCGCGTCTTCACGCGCGGTTACATGCGCGCATAGAAAGTTGACTTGCTTGGAGTTACCTCCGTCGACGCCGTGTAGCACCCATCCTAAGTGAGTGAAGGATGCTACTGGTTGGTTTTTCTTTCCCTTGCGCGTCTTCCTGGTGATGATCAGTCCCCAATTGTCTTGACCGATCAACAACCTAGGAGACTCTTCTTCGTAGCACAGGTGATCTACCAGCTTCTTTAGGTGCACGCAGCGCTCGATCACTTCCCTTTCTAATCGCTGCGGCGTCAGGTGCAGACCATCCATCGTGCGAACCCCATTGACGGACAACTTGCTTCTTCGGTGGAGCCCCCTAACCTTGATGTCGAGCTTCATCGAGTCGGTCTTGGTGACCGTTCTACCACCCACGGTTTCCAGTTGCAGGGTCTCCTTGGGTCCTTTAAGGCCTACTTGTTCCGCTACCGCCGAGTCCAATAAGGAAACGGTGGAGCCCTCATCTAACAAGGCCAGGACTCGGGTTGAACCTGCTGGTCCGTACACTTCCACTGGCACCATCTTTAGGTAGGCTCTCGACATCCGCATGAAGTTTACGGGTAGCCGTACATTGTTGGCTACCTCCTTAACTTTGACCTCTTCTACAACCGCAGCTTCCGTCTTGTCGCTATGCAGCAAGTGATGATGCCGTCGCTTGCAGGTCCGACACGGTGGTCGCTGGCAGGTTTCCTTACGGTGCCACCCGTGCAGGCAATTATAGCACAAGCGAGATTGCTTGGCTATGTCCCACCTCTTTGGCACCGGAGCCTGCCGGAACTTCGGACACTCGTATAACTGGTGCCCCTCGCGGCAGTGTGGGCATGCTGGCTTCTGTCTCGATGAACCATTCGCTGCCTGCTTTTCTGGTTGTATATCAACAGTAGTATGCGAGGCCTGTCTCCGTTGCTGCGGTTTCCTCGAAGCCGCTTCTTCAGGTACGGCGTGAGGTCCACATCTGTCTGCGATCTTGTTGAGGAATTTCGCCATCGTGTTCAAGTCTGGGTCTCCTTTATCCACCGTATCCGCGGTGTAGTCATACCACCGGAACTTCAGTATGGTTGGCATCTTGTCGGTGATGCTCTTTAGTATTTCCGGTGACTGCAGATACTGCGGTTTCTGTAGCCCCCTTATTGCGGCGACGGTGTTATTAATGCAGCTTGCTAGCATGCATATATCGTATGCGGAGTCGCTTATCACTGGCAGCTTCCTTATTTTCTGCAGCTCTGCCAGGACCAGCGCGTCCGCTCTTCCGTACGACCGCCTCAGCGCTTCCATTATCTCCTGGGGTGTACTCTCTGAGTACAGCAAGCTACGAACCCCTTCTCTCGCTTCGCCCTTCAATGCTCTTCTCAAACGTGCCATATTTTGCACGTCGGAGAAGAGCGGAGCGGTGTCCTCATAGACGGCTTTGAAGGCCACCCATTCTCTGCAGTCACCCTCGAACGGTGGTAGATGGTGCATGTAGTCGGGCTGTGGTATCAACCCGTGATGCGAAATCCTCATCGCTTCGGCTATGGCGTTGGCTAGGCTACGGTGCTCTTGACTCTTCTCCATATGTTGGCCGTCGTGCTTAGAGTCGGGGGCGGGAGCACTCTCTATCCGCTCCATAACTTCCTTATGCCCCGCCGCCTTATGGACCCAGTCTCTGACCTGATCCTCTCTATCCGCAGGCTCCTCGATAACAGAGTCCTCGTCTTCATCATCTGCTTGGATGACCTCTAAGCGTAGCCTGGCTGCCACTGTAGCCGCTTGTGCCTCCCGAAGCTCCTTTTCGGCTAGTTCCGCACGGGCTTCCAGCTCCTTACGTCTTCTTTGTGACTTTGTGGAAGCGGGCCTGTGTCTTTTCATTGTGGATGCTTCGGTGGCCTTTGATGTTCCAGTGATGCCCGTGACTGAAGTTTCATATGTTTCATACGACGTTGTTTCCGTCGCGCTGCTCTGTTGTGCAGCGTCTGTCTTGGTCGGTTGCTCCTTCGGCGATTCCTTATGGCTTCTCGTGACTGGCATCTTGACTGCTGCGAAGATCCGGCTCGAAGGACCAACTATTGGGGCACGGTACGTCTAGCGGTGGTGGACCACCGCCCCTTGGTCGAAGTGCGACGTCGTGTATCCCCGTTTGGACGGGCGTAGAGTCCTCGTTCGTTATAAACGAGGATGCCGGATACCCGCCTCGGTGGCAGCAGGAAGATGTCAGTTTGCCGTAAGGGGCCGTAAGGATGCAATAATGCGTGCACCGGTCGAGACGTGTGACGAAATAATACTCGGAATTCTTCTCAATAAAACGTGAACCCGAGCCAACGGTCGATATTCTTCAGGTAGTTGCTCTTCTTGTTGTAGCCAATGGGCGATCGGTGACTCAATCGTGGAACATGATTAGGTAACGCCCCTTCGGAGGTTACCCATGCCGATGCGTGACTTTACAGAGAGCCACTCGATCGCGACGCTTTCTAATGTCTATTCGTTTCTATTTTCACTACCGTTGGCTCGGTTTCTGCGCTATATTTATTTTATTTCATATAATATCCTTAATATCTATATACAGTCTTATACCCTAGGTTACACTCTATCTTATAAATATCACTTATCCTAGGATACACTCATAATACTCGAGATCGAGCAATACTTACGCTAAACTTTCTCTATTTCAATTTTTCTCTATCACGTTCTTACTCTATAAATTTACATATTCCCATATTTCGGGTTTCTATATCAAAATACAAGCAACGCGATGTCTCTATTGTTGGATTTCACACTCATCGTGTGAAATCCCTCAATTCTCTATACATATTTTCCGGTCTAATATTTAGGTAAGTATTGCTCAGTAAATTATCTATTTTAAAACTAACATGCACGATAATCTTAAACATATCTATAAACTAAACACGCAAACATCAATTTCGATACAAATATACATAAAATACGCGAAGGAGACGCAAAATACTACTCGGCACAATCATTACCTGAACTCCCACGAATCCTAGGCAAATTAATGTGTGCGCCCCCAACGGTAGACGTTGATCACAATGTACGCTTTATAACTTTAAAATAGCATTATTTTCTTCTTTATTAATATCTCTCAATATTCATAATATTAATAATCTCGATAATCTCAATAATCTCAATAATCTCAATAATCTCAATAATCTCAATATTCTCAATACTCGATCTCCATACTCATATTCTTAATAGTTATATTTTCAATATTTATATTTATATAACGCGTAGTCAGTCTCGATACTTATGCTAACACAAAAACACTGTTTATTCGTCCGGTACAAGTTAATACTCGAACGAGAACTCGTCTAGCGTCTCAGGGGCTCTCCCTACGGTAACGCGTGCGTCCTATTTACCATCAGCGCCACCTGTGCGGAACTATTATTCCGGACGCCATTTCTATTTTCGTATTAACTTGTTATGCGTCGCTAACAGCGCCACCTGTGCGGAACTATTATTCCGGACGCCATTTCTATTTTCGTATATTACTCGTTATAGCCTTTATGCGTCGCTAACAGTTTTGTAAATACGTCTGTGACCAGATTACAGTGTTTACAGGATTATTGTGGTATCATGTCTTTGGCTTGCCAAATCTAACGTGATATGCAGGCTTTTCCCAAGTCCAGACACCACCGCACTTATATCCTCTGCTTACGATACTTACTGAAGATATTGAATACGGAATGAAGAGATTTAAATTAAAAATCATGGTTCTTACAGTGACGGACTGGAGATGCAATGCGCTGCTGTCAGTATGAATGTCTCGCTGATGATGGAACCGCCGCATAGCCATTGTGCTGATTCTATTTGCTCTCCGAAACCGAGCAGCGCCTGTTTCAAGAACAAATCAATCAAACCTTGCCTTAACTAGCTTTTACCGGCGGCTTCGTTCGCGTTAATATTGTTTTTGTCAAGCAATCGGACGAAAGGCTCATATAATGTATAGAACTATAAGGTCTTTGCGAGAAAAAGTAACCTAAATCCGCCACTGAGTCCCATCTTTTTTTTTAATCTCACCTGATTTTAAGTGACGATACGGCCCAAGTTGGTTGACACGCTAAACCTGTGGCGGAACTGGCTCTCAAGTGCAGCTGCCGGAACACACCTATTGGTATTTGGCGCCAGATTTTCAACTTGAGGACGGTTGATAGTCGGGCGGGCATAAGTAAAAGCCCTACCACCCTGCTATGGTTTCTTCGCGATGTTCACCGAAAGCTCAAGCTCATTGTAGGTGGTTGGATTCGAACTCACACCCCTTGACGTGACGTGACCACTAAGCTATCGTCGCTTCGAACTTTGATAGTTCCCGATATGAACTCATTGGGATTTTAATTTGAGTTTCGAACTGAACCGTGGTATGGCTTACCATGTGAGGAAGCTCCCCTACCGTGGCGTCGACTCCGCCTGCAGCACCGACCGCGAACAGGCGTATTGCATGACATTTCCTACCTTCTTCCCATTCTTTATTCATTTTTATACTATAATGACTCCGGCATGGATACCAATAGCTATTTAGGTAGTCTAAGCACTCTGGAATAAAATTAATATACATAATTAATTGTGTCCGCTACTTTGTTGGCGTGTAATTAAAAATCTTTACTAATATTATAAATTAAAGTTAGGTTACGCTATCACGCTTACACAGCTGAATAGATTACTAAAATGTTACGGATAGCTCAAACTGGATGTCGATTGAGGCTCGAATGGGAAAAAATAGGAATAATGCGATATTTTGTTTGTATATCTTATATTGGACACATACAGACGGATAATAAAATTTACATAGAAAAATAATTCGAATATTTATCGAAACTATGAAACATAAAAGTTTATTTTTTTTTTTTCGACCTGACTTACGCTGTTAGCCCCAAGGGCTTTGACAGCTTCACCGAACTTTTTGGGGCGAGTGCTGAGGGCACTCAGCCCCGAGGCAGCAGACACAAGGGTGCCAGGACGGCCGAACCTCGGCTAGGGCTGCTGCCGGTAAATGAAAAAGATTCATGATCCTGACTAACCAACAGGTTCTGTATTACTAAATTAGTGATACTAACTACGACCTTATCAGGTAAGCAGCTCAAGGGCCGCGAGGGTAGTCCCTTACAGAACCGTGTACTTAACGTGCGAGTGTGCACGAATGGTATGCAGTGTGATGGTGTACTCTCAGTGATGTAGAGTGTCACTGTATCGCGCGAGCAGAGTCACTCGAGGGCTCCTGTCCGGAGGATCGAACCTAGGCTCAGTCGTCTGCGGAAGGAGGCCGCGGCGGGTATTAAAAGAATATACTAAACATACAATATGTATGAGATCCCAACATCTGAATTTCGGCATCGAGATAGACGGATACCTGGAGACGGCGATAGGATAGTTTATTTCGCGAAAACCTTCTAAGAAATAAGGTAAAGACAGTATAAACTTTGTATGAAACTTTTTATTGCGTCATCCGATTTTTTTCGACAAAATCAATAATAACGCGAGGGAAACCGCGGGTAAACTCTAGTGGGCTATAATCGTTATAACCGATCCGATGTTGTAATCGATGTTGTTTCCGGTTCCGACTGTATACATGAAGGTTGTAATATTTTTTCAGTGGATCTGGCGATAGGTCGAAATATTAAATAGGCTTTGCTACAATTAATGGAACCGTGTTGTTGAAGCCTTTGTCAGGTTTTTTGAAAACTAACTGGTAGTTCTGAAGATTAGTGCGTTCAAACAGACAAACATACTTTCCACTTTATAATAGTGATATAGATACGGACAATTTTTTTTTTATTGTTAAGGTTGAGCGTTACGGCCATAATCACACCTGATTCTAAGTGACGATACGGCCCAAATTGGTAGACAGGCTAAACCTGTGGAGGAACTGGCTCTCAAGTGCAACTGCCGGATAACACCTATAGGTATTACTGTTCTGGACAACCTACACCTCAGTCCGCCACGTGACCACGAAGGCTGAAAAGCTTTCGAAACGTCGGGATCAAAATTAATAATTAACCGCAATAAAATCCGTTTCAATTAGTTTTATTTCAACATATACATATATCTAAATTTTGCTATATAATATGTTCATCACTCAGAATGTAAGTCTTATATGATTTTTTTATACAACTTACATAATACTACATAGAATCTAATTGTACAAGTAGGTAAGGATCGCAAATTTTTGAATAGCCTATGATCGGCAAAAGTGTAAATCCATCACTGAGGGGAACATTAGTGAGCTCTGCCTCCACATAAGTAAGCTCATTGCCCCCCCCCCCCCCTTCAAGTATATTTGTCAATTCTACTCAAGTCTTAGTTAAATAGAATTACTAAAAACCTTGCAGTGAATTATACACACATTCAATGCAAAGTTCAGAACTTGGCTGTAGGAATATTATGTAGGCTTTAAATAGTTTTCAATAAAACAAATTATTTTATGTATTGGAAAAAATATTTAAACATATTAATCCAATATCAATATATTCACAACCAGTGGTGACAGATTTTATTTAAAGATAGCAGTCCAATAGCTGAATCATGATTTTTGCTCACTAGAAATTCAGTCTTTCGAGTCATTCGATCAATACAACATTTACGACTATAGGGAAAAGTTATGGGACTACTTAGGCCTTAATATTTACATTACATCATTCAAAAAATAACCTTGTTTTCTTCAAAACATTAAACTAGGTAAACAATTCTTTGAAAAGATTTTATAATATTCTAATACACTTTCTAGACTCTTAGGTATTATATATGACTTATGCAAGTAGCTTTGACTTTCTATTATATATTGTTATAAATTTACCAAATAATTCTTTGTACGTAATCAAAATCCTCCCAAAACACTTCTCTATTGAAAAACACATTAAATGCTGCCGTATTCAACCCTAAATACCATAAAAATTCGAACACAACCATCCACATGTGAGGCTTTACAAAACGTAGCCTCAAAATTATATAAGGGATCAGGAAATACCTAACTTCGATCATCTTTTGAAGAGCCAGAACCAAAAAAATACTAATACTGTATGGCAAAAGGAACGAAATACAATTCTGATCAACTAAATTATCATATAAACTCAACAACAGGAATATATAGAGAGGAATAGTTGTGTATATGGCAAAATCATATTTTCCAAACCAGCGTTGCCAAACATAGAATGTAAAATGACGATTGTCAGCCAATAAATACGGATGGACTATAGTATTGAAATGTACTATGACACCAAAAAATATACCTAGAAGTAATAGTTTTACTTTATTACTAAATATAAGTTTCAAAGTTGAGGGTAACTTAGCTATAACATATGGTAGACCAAATACTCCATAGAACAATAAGAAATATAGCAATTGTGGTAAATGGATCGTCGCTTCATGAGCGTTCTTATCTCCTAAGACTATAGAACCATTATTATACAAAAATATTATGAATGAAATCAGTAGTATACTATGAGTTAACAATGTAACAAAATCTTGGAAGGTAAGATATTTAAAAAATGTTTTAAACAAGGTTTTGAAGTGATATTTAGCAGCACAGAAGACATCTGAGAGATTGTAGTAACGTTTTAACTTCGAAGTATCTAAATCTTGAGCTATCAGAGATTTCTTGCTTAAGTTCATATTGGAAACACTATGGTTACCAAAAACCCTTGAACTCTTTATAAATATGTCTAATATTTTATGCCCAAACACCATGGCAATCCACACCACATTTGTCTGTCTCATAAGAATGCTCAGTGCCCCAAAGATTAAAATAAAGAACCGGTGCTTATTTGTGAAACATAATCGAGAAAACGCAAGCAAAAATGTTAAAGACAAGGTATCCGTATAATACACATGTGAAAAGAAATATAGAGGTGGCAGTATAGCTAAGTTCAAAGCCTGCAACAGCACCTTTGAATTACTACCATAGTATACAAATTTTAATATAGATGAAAAGAGTATAAGGTTAATACATGATGCAATTAAATTTATAAATCTCAAATTATACTTAGTACAAGGAAAATATGTGCCTAGAAAGGTGGAAGATACCAAATACAAGCCAGGCAATGTAGTAATTTTCGGCTCCCAGTATGAAAAGTTTTCATTGCAATATGCCAGACCTTGGGGCAAATGCAAAAGCTCATCAATGACTATACGGGCATTTTCATTAACTTCATCAAATATTCTTTTGGAAATAATGAAATATGCTGTTGTGATGATGAAGAGGAGACCATAGTAGCTTGCTGTGCCCATGTCTTATCAGATACTGTAAATAAAAGGTAATATATCTCAGTAGTAACATATATAGACAATACTTATTTATGTAATTGTAATTCTAAACTATTGAGAGTGAACATGGTATGCAACAGTCGCATATATAAAGGCGAGAGTTTTGCGTTCCTAATTAAAGACTATTTATTTATGACATCTTTATAAAAAATCTGACTTTTTGTTTATAACTAACCACTGATCTATCGAAATAGTTACATTACTTATATACATAAGTTATAAAATTTACAAAAATATCGTTTAGGTTGCAATAAAAAACATTTTTAGGATTTTAGGCGCTTACGATATTTTTCCTTTAAATGTTCGATATAAAGAAAAAATCATGATAAATACTTCTGTAGCTAAATTTAGCTGTACTATCGTAGCATCGTTTTGAACGAATCAAAATTACACTTACAAGATTTCCCACCTGAAACTTATTAAAAAGTAGTGATATTATATATAACTTTGTTTCTAATGTTTTATGGCACATTTAAGTACAATTACTCTGATAATTTTACTTTATCTTGCCGATGCCGCGATGTATAGAATTAAGAATGGCGGCATTTGTTGACAATTTAGCGGCGTGTAGTGTGACCAACCTAAAATTAGAGATTCTGCCCACATAGGCAAAAAACTGTTATGCATAAAATGCCGAAATGATGCCAATATAGTTGAAAATTTTAGAATAAATATATAAATTATTTTCATAGTTTTATTGAAAATAAATTAATGAAAATAAATCATTTCAATTTTAAAATCATGTTACAATCGTATTCTTTTCAATTACATTCTTTACACATCGCTTTTGTCAACTATTTAATCTAATTTTAGTTTGCTGGAATGAAATATAGTTGCCATGTTCACTACTGTTTTTACCAGGTTGATTTACTAAAAAGAAATTTTAATACCAATGTTACTACTAAATTACGAATACTCCCTACAATTTTGGTGTTATATGTAAAAATTTATGTATTGATGCATTTTAAAATTTCTACTGATGTTTCTTTCCTCGATAAAAACCTTGATCCTTTTAAAAGCTATACTGCCAAATCTACCGGCTTGTATCCCTATTCTGCCAAATATCTAAAACTTCAACCAAACCTGCTAGAGAGTAAAATAACGGACAAAGTCTGCCAAAATGGACAGAATCCTGCTATATATGGTCACACTGATAGCGTACTACTTCAGTCAATAAGAAGCTGTCAAATATCAATTTGAATTTACTCATGCAAAAATAAAGCGTTTCAAAGTTTTAACTTGAAAAGAAAATTCGGATTTGTGTAGAAGTCAAAATGAAACAAGCCATGGTAGGTATTTTAATGCAAAACGTCTAATAAAAGAAAAATGTATGTGTTAAGTACAATAGTAATTCTTTTTTTGTATGGTATTCTACATACAGATTTTTTTTCGACCGGACATACCCTGTTAGCTTTAAAGACTTTAACAGCTTAATCGAACTTTTTGGGGCGAGTGCTGAGGACCCTCAGCCCCGAGGGAGTGGGAACAAGGAAGCTAGAGTGGCCCAAGTTCGGCTTGGGATGCTGACGAAAAAACATTCGCGAGTCTAATTAACAGAGTGGTCCTAACAACGACCTTATCGGGCGAGTCGCGCAATGGCAGCGGGAATAGTTCCTTACAGAACCGTGTACTTACCATATAGGTGTGCACGAATGGTATGCAGTGTGAAGATGTAATCTCAGTGATGTAGAGTTTCACTGTATCGCGCGAGCAGAGTCACTCGAGACCTCTTTTCTAGAGACTCGAACGTAGGCTCAAGCATCTGCGGAGGCAGGCCGCGGCGGGTTACAAAATATTTAAAGAAAGTTATTCTATGAAAACGTTTTTACGGTTTTGTAATATATGAGGTTTATTCAAAATAATTGAATGGTAACTAGCGTTATTCATAACTATTTTACTCGCTTCATCCAAGTTGGGTATGAGCATGTGATTTAGCCACATTATAAAGGTTACACCATCCATGTAATCCTGGTCGTTTGCTATTATCGATTTAGTGCTAAAATTAACAATTACTGTGGCACAGGGTCTGTTTCTCTTCTAGCTTGTACAACTATAAACTTTTTTCCTGCGGAAATATTTTCAATTGTACCACTTGTTGATGAGCCTCGCCAAGATGTTTTAGGTTTGTAAATTTTATGAACATACATCTTATCTAAATAAATAATGGGCCCTCCTTCTGCTTGTTTCGAAGATAAATTTCTTAAAAAGTGATATCTCCAAGCAGACTTGTCATAGTGTTCAATGAATAAATAAGGTTTTTTTAATTCATAACCATTGGTTTATAATATGCGACGAAGAATTTCGCGGCATCCATTAATATATCTAATGCTTTCTTCTAATTCTAGCTACAATGTTTTAAAGTACGATCCTGTTTTCTATGTCAAATTCATTAATTTTGTTGCGAATAGTATCTATATCAAAACTATCTAAGTCAGATACTGTTGGTTTACGTGGCCGTTTTTCCCTAGGGTATTCCAACGTCTTTGTTTTTCTCCACCTTCCTTTTTATTAATTTCAATGTCGTATCACTCGTTTCTATAAATTTTATAAAACAGAATGATTTGAGGCTTCCTTAACTAAAAGTTAATCATAAATTTTGTATATTTAAACTTTCTTCTGTAATAAGCAATTCCAAACTTAATAGTGATTGAAGTCATTTTTTTTCAAGTGCAGGTTTTGACTGTTAACATGTCTCTCAGCTCGAAATCATTAGGCTTTCAATAGTACTAACAATTTCTTTCCCCCGTATTTACTTGATATTTTCGAAAAGCGTTATTTTTAGAATTAATGCCTTTATACAACTACGAATATAAATACATACCTGCAACAAGCAATAGTAAAATACCACCACAAACTTTATTGTAAACAATACACAACATATTAATTTTTTAGCAATTTCATTTCAATATTATATTTTGTAAAATTACTATTTTATAACTATTGTACAACCCTAAAAAAATCAATATACGAGGAGAATAAAGAAATATAGTTGTAAAAAATGAAATCAATAATTATAAATTCGGTGAAGTATCAAGACAATAGCATCCTACTAACCCAAGAAATTTAAAACCATACGTAAACAAACTTGTTTTTGCTTGTATTTAGCGTCTTTATCCACTTATTTTTCTTTGAATACAGAAATCATACATAATAATAACTGTTGTACTTCACTCTTAATTGTTTTCATATTTTACACTCGTAACTGCTAGAACACTACATATAAAATCAGATCATATTACCGACTACCGGTATCTTATCAAATTGACATAAAAAACAGGGCCACCTAAAAAGTTTAAAAATAATATCAGGGTCTACTTTCGTTAGCAAGATTTCAACAATGATAACGAAAATAACAGTTTTAAAATTATCGCTATATTTTCAGAAAGTTTTAATATATATATTATCAATTTATAATATTATGTAATAATACTTATTGAGCTCTATGTTGTGCTATATCTTATATTGGTAACATTTTATGTGATATAGTTTGTGTTGTGTGCATAATAATTCGGTATATGGTTCATTTCACAAAAAACCTGGATTGTTATAATAGAAAGTTATCATCAGACACCAGTATAAATGTGTCACAATTCTATTAATGTATTAACTTCCAAAGAAAGAAAAACCTACGTCATTCTAACACGAAAAATTTAATTTTCCAAAAATGAAACCATACCTTTTGACTTAATTGTCCTGGCAACATTAGTTTTAACGGAAAACGACCATTCAAAGATTTCAATACTATTTAATTATATATTTCAAAGTCATACTTTTAACAACTGCTAATTGCTTGATACATCTTATTAGTTTTGTGATATATTATTAACGAAGTTCTATCCATGGAAGCTAACGACTTGGTATCAAAGCTGAAAGCAAATGGCACTAACGACGATTTATGTGATATTGATTTGTTCTCAAAAGAATATAAGATAATAAGTAACAAACTGAATAAACCAGATAAAGGAGCGTTTTCGCTAAACGTTCTTTGTATAATATGCAGGTAAGTTGTACTTTATGTCTTCAATTTGTTACAATTTTTGGTATCTCATAGCCTGCGCTCTTTAGTTGGTATATAAACAACATTCTCCAACAATAACTTATAATAGTTAAAGCAATATTCCTCTTATAATGGCCTCCTATAACTGCTTTTTCATTTTTTTAATTGACACATGACTGTGTACCCACCAATTGCATTTTTATTTTATAGTTAGATATTAAAAACGCCAATTCTTTTGGAAATAATGAAATATGCTGTTGTGATGATGAAGAGGAGACCATAGTAGCTTGCTGTGCCCATGTCTTATCAGATACTGTAAATAAAAGGTAATATATCTCAGTAGTAACATATATAGACAATACTTATTTATGTAATTGTAATTCTAAACTATTGAGAGTGAACATGGTATGCAACAGTCGCATATATAAAGGCGAGAGTTTTGCGTTCCTAATTAAAGACTATTTATTTATGACATCTTTATAAAAAATCTGACTTTTTGTTTATAACTAACCACTGATCTATCGAAATAGTTACATTACTTATATACATAAGTTATAAAATTTACAAAAATATCGTTTAGGTTGCAATAAAAAACATTTTTAGGATTTTAGGCGCTTACGATATTTTTCCTTTAAATGTTCGATATAAAGAAAAAATCATGATAAATACTTCTGTAGCTAAATTTAGCTGTACTATCGTAGCATCGTTTTGAACGAATCAAAATTACACTTACAAGATTTCCCACCTGAAACTTATTAAAAAGTAGTGATATTATATATAACTTTGTTTCTAATGTTTTATGGCACATTTAAGTACAATTACTCTGATAATTTTACTTTATCTTGCCGATGCCGCGATGTATAGAATTAAGAATGGCGGCATTTGTTGACAATTTAGCGGCGTGTAGTGTGACCAACCTAAAATTAGAGATTCTGCCCACATAGGCAAAAAACTGTTATGCATAAAATGCCGAAATGATGCCAATATAGTTGAAAATTTTAGAATAAATATATAAATTATTTTCATAGTTTTATTGAAAATAAATTAATGAAAATAAATCATTTCAATTTTAAAATCATGTTACAATCGTATTCTTTTCAATTACATTCTTTACACATCGCTTTTGTCAACTATTTAATCTAATTTTAGTTTGCTGGAATGAAATATAGTTGCCATGTTCACTACTGTTTTTACCAGGTTGATTTACTAAAAAGAAATTTTAATACCAATGTTACTACTAAATTACGAATACTCCCTACAATTTTGGTGTTATATGTAAAAATTTATGTATTGATGCATTTTAAAATTTCTACTGATGTTTCTTTCCTCGATAAAAACCTTGATCCTTTTAAAAGCTATACTGCCAAATCTACCGGCTTGTATCCCTATTCTGCCAAATATCTAAAACTTCAACCAAACCTGCTAGAGAGTAAAATAACGGACAAAGTCTGCCAAAATGGACAGAATCCTGCTATATATGGTCACACTGATAGCGTACTACTTCAGTCAATAAGAAGCTGTCAAATATCAATTTGAATTTACTCATGCAAAAATAAAGCGTTTCAAAGTTTTAACTTGAAAAGAAAATTCGGATTTGTGTAGAAGTCAAAATGAAACAAGCCATGGTAGGTATTTTAATGCAAAACGTCTAATAAAAGAAAAATGTATGTGTTAAGTACAATAGTAATTCTTTTTTTGTATGGTATTCTACATACAGATTTTTTTTCGACCGGACATACCCTGTTAGCTTTAAAGACTTTAACAGCTTAATCGAACTTTTTGGGGCGAGTGCTGAGGACCCTCAGCCCCGAGGGAGTGGGAACAAGGAAGCTAGAGTGGCCCAAGTTCGGCTTGGGATGCTGACGAAAAAACATTCGCGAGTCTAATTAACAGAGTGGTCCTAACAACGACCTTATCGGGCGAGTCGCGCAATGGCAGCGGGAATAGTTCCTTACAGAACCGTGTACTTACCATATAGGTGTGCACGAATGGTATGCAGTGTGAAGATGTAATCTCAGTGATGTAGAGTTTCACTGTATCGCGCGAGCAGAGTCACTCGAGACCTCTTTTCTAGAGACTCGAACGTAGGCTCAAGCATCTGCGGAGGCAGGCCGCGGCGGGTTACAAAATATTTAAAGAAAGTTATTCTATGAAAACGTTTTTACGGTTTTGTAATATATGAGGTTTATTCAAAATAATTGAATGGTAACTAGCGTTATTCATAACTATTTTACTCGCTTCATCCAAGTTGGGTATGAGCATGTGATTTAGCCACATTATAAAGGTTACACCATCCATGTAATCCTGGTCGTTTGCTATTATCGATTTAGTGCTAAAATTAACAATTACTGTGGCACAGGGTCTGTTTCTCTTCTAGCTTGTACAACTATAAACTTTTTTCCTGCGGAAATATTTTCAATTGTACCACTTGTTGATGAGCCTCGCCAAGATGTTTTAGGTTTGTAAATTTTATGAACATACATCTTATCTAAATAAATAATGGGCCCTCCTTCTGCTTGTTTCGAAGATAAATTTCTTAAAAAGTGATATCTCCAAGCAGACTTGTCATAGTGTTCAATGAATAAATAAGGTTTTTTTAATTCATAACCATTGGTTTATAATATGCGACGAAGAATTTCGCGGCATCCATTAATATATCTAATGCTTTCTTCTAATTCTAGCTACAATGTTTTAAAGTACGATCCTGTTTTCTATGTCAAATTCATTAATTTTGTTGCGAATAGTATCTATATCAAAACTATCTAAGTCAGATACTGTTGGTTTACGTGGCCGTTTTTCCCTAGGGTATTCCAACGTCTTTGTTTTTCTCCACCTTCCTTTTTATTAATTTCAATGTCGTATCACTCGTTTCTATAAATTTTATAAAACAGAATGATTTGAGGCTTCCTTAACTAAAAGTTAATCATAAATTTTGTATATTTAAACTTTCTTCTGTAATAAGCAATTCCAAACTTAATAGTGATTGAAGTCATTTTTTTTCAAGTGCAGGTTTTGACTGTTAACATGTCTCTCAGCTCGAAATCATTAGGCTTTCAATAGTACTAACAATTTCTTTCCCCCGTATTTACTTGATATTTTCGAAAAGCGTTATTTTTAGAATTAATGCCTTTATACAACTACGAATATAAATACATACCTGCAACAAGCAATAGTAAAATACCACCACAAACTTTATTGTAAACAATACACAACATATTAATTTTTTAGCAATTTCATTTCAATATTATATTTTGTAAAATTACTATTTTATAACTATTGTACAACCCTAAAAAAATCAATATACGAGGAGAATAAAGAAATATAGTTGTAAAAAATGAAATCAATAATTATAAATTCGGTGAAGTATCAAGACAATAGCATCCTACTAACCCAAGAAATTTAAAACCATACGTAAACAAACTTGTTTTTGCTTGTATTTAGCGTCTTTATCCACTTATTTTTCTTTGAATACAGAAATCATACATAATAATAACTGTTGTACTTCACTCTTAATTGTTTTCATATTTTACACTCGTAACTGCTAGAACACTACATATAAAATCAGATCATATTACCGACTACCGGTATCTTATCAAATTGACATAAAAAACAGGGCCACCTAAAAAGTTTAAAAATAATATCAGGGTCTACTTTCGTTAGCAAGATTTCAACAATGATAACGAAAATAACAGTTTTAAAATTATCGCTATATTTTCAGAAAGTTTTAATATATATATTATCAATTTATAATATTATGTAATAATACTTATTGAGCTCTATGTTGTGCTATATCTTATATTGGTAACATTTTATGTGATATAGTTTGTGTTGTGTGCATAATAATTCGGTATATGGTTCATTTCACAAAAAACCTGGATTGTTATAATAGAAAGTTATCATCAGACACCAGTATAAATGTGTCACAATTCTATTAATGTATTAACTTCCAAAGAAAGAAAAACCTACGTCATTCTAACACGAAAAATTTAATTTTCCAAAAATGAAACCATACCTTTTGACTTAATTGTCCTGGCAACATTAGTTTTAACGGAAAACGACCATTCAAAGATTTCAATACTATTTAATTATATATTTCAAAGTCATACTTTTAACAACTGCTAATTGCTTGATACATCTTATTAGTTTTGTGATATATTATTAACGAAGTTCTATCCATGGAAGCTAACGACTTGGTATCAAAGCTGAAAGCAAATGGCACTAACGACGATTTATGTGATATTGATTTGTTCTCAAAAGAATATAAGATAATAAGTAACAAACTGAATAAACCAGATAAAGGAGCGTTTTCGCTAAACGTTCTTTGTATAATATGCAGGTAAGTTGTACTTTATGTCTTCAATTTGTTACAATTTTTGGTATCTCATAGCCTGCGCTCTTTAGTTGGTATATAAACAACATTCTCCAACAATAACTTATAATAGTTAAAGCAATATTCCTCTTATAATGGCCTCCTATAACTGCTTTTTCATTTTTTTAATTGACACATGACTGTGTACCCACCAATTGCATTTTTATTTTATAGTTAGATATTAAAAACGCCAATTCTTTTGGAAATAATGAAATATGCTGTTGTGATGATGAAGAGGAGACCATAGTAGCTTGCTGTGCCCATGTCTTATCAGATACTGTAAATAAAAGGTAATATATCTCAGTAGTAACATATATAGACAATACTTATTTATGTAATTGTAATTCTAAACTATTGAGAGTGAACATGGTATGCAACAGTCGCATATATAAAGGCGAGAGTTTTGCGTTCCTAATTAAAGACTATTTATTTATGACATCTTTATAAAAAATCTGACTTTTTGTTTATAACTAACCACTGATCTATCGAAATAGTTACATTACTTATATACATAAGTTATAAAATTTACAAAAATATCGTTTAGGTTGCAATAAAAAACATTTTTAGGATTTTAGGCGCTTACGATATTTTTCCTTTAAATGTTCGATATAAAGAAAAAATCATGATAAATACTTCTGTAGCTAAATTTAGCTGTACTATCGTAGCATCGTTTTGAACGAATCAAAATTACACTTACAAGATTTCCCACCTGAAACTTATTAAAAAGTAGTGATATTATATATAACTTTGTTTCTAATGTTTTATGGCACATTTAAGTACAATTACTCTGATAATTTTACTTTATCTTGCCGATGCCGCGATGTATAGAATTAAGAATGGCGGCATTTGTTGACAATTTAGCGGCGTGTAGTGTGACCAACCTAAAATTAGAGATTCTGCCTACATAGGCAAAAAACTGTTATGCATAAAATGCCGAAATGATGCCAATATAGTTGAAAATTTTAGAATAAATATATAAATTATTTTCATAGTTTTATTGAAAATAAATTAATGAAAATAAATCATTTCAATTTTAAAATCATGTTACAATCGTATTCTTTTCAATTACATTCTTTACACATCGCTTTTGTCAACTATTTAATCTAATTTTAGTTTGCTGGAATGAAATATAGTTGCCATGTTCACTACTGTTTTTACCAGGTTGATTTACTAAAAAGAAATTTTAATACCAATGTTACTACTAAATTACGAATACTCCCTACAATTTTGGTGTTATATGTAAAAATTTATGTATTGATGCATTTTAAAATTTCTACTGATGTTTCTTTCCTCGATAAAAACCTTGATCCTTTTAAAAGCTATACTGCCAAATCTACCGGCTTGTATCCCTATTCTGCCAAATATCTAAAACTTCAACCAAACCTGCTAGAGAGTAAAATAACGGACAAAGTCTGCCAAAATGGACAGAATCCTGCTATATATGGTCACACTGATAGCGTACTACTTCAGTCAATAAGAAGCTGTCAAATATCAATTTGAATTTACTCATGCAAAAATAAAGCGTTTCAAAGTTTTAACTTGAAAAGAAAATTCGGATTTGTGTAGAAGTCAAAATGAAACAAGCCATGGTAGGTATTTTAATGCAAAACGTCTAATAAAAGAAAAATGTATGTGTTAAGTACAATAGTAATTCTTTTTTTGTATGGTATTCTACATACAGATTTTTTTTCGACCGGACATACCCTGTTAGCTTTAAAGACTTTAACAGCTTAATCGAACTTTTTGGGGCGAGTGCTGAGGACCCTCAGCCCCGAGGGAGTGGGAACAAGGACGCTAGAGTGGCCCAAGTTCGGCTTGGGATGCTGACGAAAAAACATTCGCGAGTCTAATTAACAGAGTGGTCCTAACAACGACCTTATCGGGCGAGTCGCGCAATGGCAGCGGGAATAGTTCCTTACAGAACCGTGTACTTACCATATAGGTGTGCACGAATGGTATGCAGTGTGAAGATGTAATCTCAGTGATGTAGAGTTTCACTGTATCGCGCGAGCAGAGTCACTCGAGACCTCTTTTCTAGAGACTCGAACGTAGGCTCAAGCATCTGCGGAGGCAGGCCGCGGCGGGTTACAAAATATTTAAAGAAAGTTATTCTATGATAACGTTTTTACGGTTTTGTAATATATGAGGTTTATTCAAAATAATTGAATGGTAACTAGCGTTATTCATAACTATTTTACTCGCTTCATCCAAGTTGGGTATGAGCATGTGATTTAGCCACATTATAAAGGTTACACCATCCATGTAATCCTGGTCGTTTGCTATTATCGATTTAGTGCTAAAATTAACAATTACTGTGGCACAGGGTCTGTTTCTCTTCTAGCTTGTACAACTATAAACGTTTTTCCTGCGGAAATATTTTCAATTGTACCACTTGTTGATGAGCCTCGCCAAGATGTTTTAGGTTTGTAAATTTTATGAACATACATCTTATAAAAATAAATAATGGGCCCTCCTTCTGCTTGTTTCGAAGATAAATTTCTTAAAAAGTGATATCTCCAAGCAGACTTGTCATAGTGTTCAATGAATAAATAAGGTTTTTTTAATTCATAACCATTGGTTTATAATATGCGACGAAGAATTTCGCGGCATCCATTAATATATCTAATGCTTTCTTCTAATTCTAGCTACAATGTTTTAAAGTACGATCCTGTTTTCTATGTCAAATTCATTAATTTTGTTGCGAATAGTATCTATATCAAAACTATCTAAGTCAGATACTGTTGGTTTACGTGGCCGTTTTTCCCTAGGGTATTCCAACGTCTTTGTTTTTCTCCACCTTCCTTTTTATTAATTTCAATGTCGTATCACTCGTTTCTATAAATTTTATAAAACAGAATGATTTGAGGCTTCCTTAACTAAAAGTTAATCATAAATTTTGTATATTTAAACTTTCTTCTGTAATAAGCAATTCCAAACTTAATAGTGATTGAAGTCATTTTTTTTCAAGTGCAGGTTTTGACTGTTAACATGTCTCTCAGCTCGAAATCATTAGGCTTTCAATAGTACTAACAATTTCTTTCCCCCGTATTTGCTTGATATTTTCGAAAAGCGTTATTTTTAGAATTAATGCCTTTATACAACTACGAATATAAATACATACCTGCAACAAGCAATAGTAAAATACCACCACAAACTTTATTGTAAACAATACACAACATATTAATTTTTTAGCAATTTCATTTCAATATTATATTTTGTAAAATTACTATTTTATAACTATTGTACAACCCTAAAAAAATCAATATACGAGGAGAATAAAGAAATATAGTTGTAAAAAATGAAATCAATAATTATAAATTCGGTGAAGTATCAAGACAATAGCATCCTACTAACCCAAGAAATTTAAAACCGTACGTAAACAAACTTGTTTTTGCTTGTATTTAGCGTCTTTATCCACTTATTTTTCTTTGAATACAGAAATCATACATAATAATAACTGTTGTACTTCACTCTTAATTGTTTTCATATTTTACACTCGTAACTGCTAGAACACTACATATAAAATCAGATCATATTACCGACTACCGGTATCTTATCAAATTGACATAAAAAACAGGGCCACCTAAAAAGTTTAAAAATAATATCAGGGTCTACTTTCGTTAGCAAGATTTCAACAATGATAACGAAAATAACAGTTTTAAAATTATCGCTATATTTTCTGAAAGTTTTAATATATATATTATCAATTTATAATATTATGTAATAATACTTATTGAGCTCTATGTTGTGCTATATCTTATATTGGTAACATTTTATGTGATATAGTTTGTGTTGTGTGCATAATAATTCGGTATATGGTTCATTTCACAAAAAACCTGGATTGTTATAATAGAAAGTTATCATCAGACACCAGTATAAATGTGTCACAATTCTATTAATGTATTAACTTCCAAAGAAAGAAAAACCTACGTCATTCTAACACGAAAAATTTAATTTTCCAAAAATGAAACCATACCTTTTGACTTAATTGTCCTGGCAACATTAGTTTTAACGGAAAACGACCATTCAAAGATTTCAATACTATTTAATTATATATTTCAAAGTCATACTTTTAACAACTGCTAATTGCTTGATACATCTTATTAGTTTTGTGATATATTATTAACGAAGTTCTATCCATGGAAGCTAACGACTTGGTATCAAAGCTGAAAGCAAATGGCACTAACGACGATTTATGTGATATTGATTTGTTCTCAAAAGAATATAAGATAATAAGTAACAAACTGAATAAACCAGATAAAGGAGCGTTTTCGCTAAACGTTCTTTGTATAATATGCAGGTAAGTTGTACTTTATGTCTTCAATTTGTTACAATTTTTGGTATCTCATAGCCTGCGCTCTTTAGTTGGTATATAAACAACATTCTCCAACAATAACTTATAATAGTTAAAGCAATATTCCTCTTATAATGGCCTCCTATAACTGCTTTTTCATTTTTTTAATTGACACATGACTGTGTACCCACCAATTGCATTTTTATTTTATAGTTAGATATTAAAAACGCCAATTCAAAGTTAACTACACTCGAGCACAGTTATTCTAGCTAAGTTCCTACACAATTTATGCCTATGGTCAGTTGTTACTTTATTATAAAAGTGCATTTCCAAATGCTCCATATTGATCTGCTAAAATATTTTGTATTTAGGAAAACAGGAACTCAGTTTAAATACTATCTTGCTTGATTTTGAAGTTTATTACTAAGAGATGTTTATGATGTGGAAGTAATAAGTATGTAATTTTAGAAATACTGTTATGCATTAAGTGACTGGTAAACCATATATGTCTTGTTCCCTGTGCTTCAAACTCCTAAATCCCCATTATCAGTAAGTCGAAAATACTAATACTCAAATTTTTTGACATCTCCCTTGATGTTCAACTTATGGAGGTTCTACTGTATATATATATATATATATACTAACTGTCACTCTCCCAAAGTACTGGACATACAAAAGTAAAAAGGGGAACAAATCACAGTCTAAAAATGAAGTATCATAGAACCATCTACAAAAATGTCTGCTTCAAATGACAGTAGTCCTGTCCCAAAAAGTTCAATAATTATTACATATTTGAACACTAAGTGATCTATATCTGGAACAGTCTAATGCCAGGTTATGACTGCCTATATAAAATGCACCTAGTTTACTCTAGGGTCAAAGCACCTTTCTCTGCGGTTATTAATTGGTACAAAATGCAATAGTAGTATATTTTATATATAATAATATATTTTCATTCAGTGTCCTTTCCTCCAACACTGACCAAGCATTTGTTATAATTTAATATAGAACCTGCAATATGTTATCTATATTTACATTATAGAGCAGAAAAGTTTGTTCGTTTAAAGTTACTCTTAGGAACTATCAGTAGGGATTAAAAAATTAGTTTTGTATCTAATAGAGCACTTATTGACAAAGGATTTACTTTTTTAACTTCATGATGCCATCAACAGCAGCAAAGCGATATTAAAAAAGTTACAGAAACGGATAAATATTTTTTAATTCTATCCAAACTAAATTGCAGACACAGTTAGATATGTCTAATTCATTTTAGGAATTTTGACAAAGTGCCATCATGGATTGACAAGGTTGACAGTAAAGCTGTGCTGACGCTATGCATTGATTGTATCAGAGAGACACGGGGGATGGACCAGCCTGATCGGATTAAAACTTTAGCATGTATCTTTCATATTCACAGATATTACATCAAAAAGGTATGTAGGTTTTAGAACCATTAAAAAACTAAAGTAACTTGTGTGGGTATGTAGAAACTGAGGCCTTTTATTTTCTAGGGAAATAGTTTGATGTTGTCTCAGGTTGAGCACCCTTCATGCTCGCCCATAGAGTCTGGTGATGCTGTGAAAGCCTGTCAGGATAACAAAAAAAAAATTTGTTTGGTGTTCAGTTTCCCTAGTTATAGGTTAAACCATCATGTATGTGCTGAAAAAGACAGTCACATTAACTCTCTTAATTTGTTAGGTTACAATGTACACTCAGTGTATATTAATGTATAAAGTATGCAATAATATAATCATGTTCAATGTACATTCAGCTGCAAAAAGAGTAGAGAACCAGCATGGCAGTGTCAACTCCAGACTTGTTGCCAACACTATACCACTCCCTTGACAAAGCCTAGTGTTTCCACCATCTTTGGCCACATAGTCACTTAACATCTAGGGAGATTGTGGATATATATTTAATCCTATAAAGTATAAAAAAAGATAGATTGTTGATCTTTCTGTAGTAATTATTGTTTGAATTGAACCATGTTTACCATCAGCTACCAGGTGAAACTTTTGTTAGTGATAGCGCAAAGTACTAGGAAAAGCATTTGTAAATTTAATGTTTTTGTTTAGTTGCTCCATTAAAAAATTAATGGAAGACATTAGGTTTAACTATAAGACACTAACTTATCCGCAGAACATACCAGTACCTCCAGAGCTGCTTCTAAAAATTTCTTACATGGCCTTCGAAACAGATGCCAAAGATTTATTTATTGAATATTCCATAACATACTGCAACATCCTACTTGACCGTCTGTCTTACATTGAAAAACTTAAAGCCAAAGCTAATATTAATAAGTTATTACCAAAGTTAAATGAAGACATACTAAAAATTATAGAAATATGTGACACAGTACAATTCTGCTCATCCATTCTAATGTTTCTAATCAGAAAGTTGAATTTTCTATACAACACTACATGTTCGCAACAACTGAATGATGTGTTCAAATCAATTTTCACAAAGTTATCAACGAAAACAGATTTGAGGTCATTCAAAAAGCTGACGGATAAGGAATTATTAGAATTGTATGGTAATTTGAACAATTGTATCTATATCATTGCTGAGAATGGATCAAAGAGTAATTTCGAAAATTCAATACTGGACTCAGTTATAAGGACATTTGTGACTATGATTGGTCATGCATCAGACCTGTACCATTGCATGCAGACTTTCTATTTGAATTCCTTTTGCTGTATACTAACTGACAAACAAGACTGTCTATACTTAGAAACAATATTAAACAGTATGTTACATGGCTTTGAAACAGTAGACAAAATGGGATACGACAAAGCTATGAATGCGACATACCCATTTTTAAGTCAAATACTCCGGTTATATTTGGAGAAAAACTCGATAAACCTAAGCTCGCAAGCTCATGAGACTTGCCTGAGAATAATACTGTGCTTAGTAAAGAAACTCAGGAAATGCAGTCAGTTTTTAAAATGCGACAATTGTAAATCATCAACAGGGCTGCATGATTCTCTAAGGCTGGCGTTTATGTCGAAAAATCTCATAACCGCAGCCCTAGATAAAAAGTTTGATATCACGGAAATTTTAAATACGTATCTGGCAGTCGTAAATGAACAAAATATATCGCTGAGGGAATTAGCGAAGGCAGGATGCTCGAACTACTCTATTTTCTTCAAAAAGATTCAAGCCGACGTCCATAATGTTGCGATCACTTTGAACAAAGCGAAATATTACAAACATTCTATAACATTGTTCGATATATATTTAAAAATAGAAATGATGAACTTCAAGACCGAAAACGAGCTTAAAAATATAAGCAGAGCGCTATACAACAAAAGTATATGCGAGCTTGATTTTAAATTGTACGAGAGTGCATTATTGGACGCGTATCTGAGCTTGATCTTCGCCAGGAATGATGGAGTTGGCTCTGATAAGTATATCGGGCTGGTTATCGATGTGAAATCGAAGGCATTGAAGGCGATGAATGAGGAAGATTCGAGCTTGCAGTTGCTTACTGTTCTCGACGCATGTGAAATTGCCTTGCGCAGGGAAATCTATGGAGATATTAGACCGTTTTTCGTTAATATCAAATTTAGGTGAGTGAAAATTTAAATTATTTTATCCCTTACAAATGTAATATGTGGGTTAATTCGATCATTTCATATTGATATTATTGAGTGAGGAACTTTCTATATCATATATCTATACTATTATATTGTAAAGAGAAAAAGTTTGTTTGTGTGTAGGACTTTAAAAATATTTTTTGTATTTGAGAGAGCAATTATTGAGCAATGCTTTAGGGCCACTTTAAGCCATTTAACATCACGCTATCGCCAATAGGAGCAAAGCTGTATCGAAAAATGTTACAGAAATGGGCAAAAATGATTAATTTAACATATGATAATTATAATATAACTTAATATTGAATATATAAATAAATGTAGAAATAGGTTGCTGTCAACTAATATGAGAATAACTTAAGAGACTTTGTATAATTACAGTGCGTTCTTGAGGCACGAATTCGAAATGTATGCGAAAATGTGGCCGTCCACAGTTCCAATAGCCGGTGTGTGGAATTCCTTGATGAGTTTGACCGGAACTGACCAACCTCAATGGATAACGAGTAAGTTTCTTTTTTTTAACTGTTTTAACCTAAGGGTAAGGTTTAAGGGTTTTAATGTCAAAAGGCTATTACAGCGAGGTTCAATATGTGCGATAATGAAGTCTGGAATTGACATCCCTCTCTGTGCATTTGCTAACAAGTAGTGAAAATTGTGATCTTTTCAAATGAATGGTATGAGATGAAATTTTGGATTAAATTAAATGCTCAAGATGATTAATAAATTAATGTAGAAAAGATTAATAGCGATGATAGCTCAGTGGTAGTGTGTACGACTTTGCGTCAAGGGACGTGTGTTCGAATCCAATCACCTACAATGAGCTTGAGCTTTCGGTGAAGGAAAACATCGTGAATAGCATAGTGGTAAGGCTTTTTCTGATGCCCGCCTGGCTAGCAACCACCTCAAGTTGAATAAATGCCGCCAAATACCAATAGGTACCAATAGGTTCACCAAACCAATAGGTTCCGGCAGTTGCATGTAAGAGCCAGTTCCCCCACAGGTTTAGCGTGTCTACCAACTTTGGACGTATCGTCACTTAAGATCAGGTGAGATTATGGCCATTATGGTAAATATTAACTATAAAAAAAAAGTGTCGATAAAACACCTTGGTCTATAAAGTATTATTAATAGGAAAAATTTGAAAATCATTAAAATGGTTAATGTAAGTATCTGGAAGTATAGAATATCAATGTGACTGCACGCTTGGTTTTAGGGGCTTAAGGAATCCGCTCGCTGCTCGCTACTAACGCAGCGCCAAAGTATTGTAGGTTCGAACCCTATATATGACAATTATCTTTGTATTCCATAAATGTTTTTTCAGTCTGGGTGTTACTTTATGTTGTTGTTTATTGTTATTTTCGCTTGTAATTAACGTAATTTCCTAAAAAGACAGATACCACATTAAAAAAACCATATGCATGTTTGGTGCGTCGTATATTTTGAGTCTGTGATATTTCTTAAGTTAGTCATTTTAATGGGATACTATAAATTGAAAAGTTGATCTAAATTGAATTCTCCAAATGATTAATAAATTCATTCTCATAAGAATTAATATCATATTAGTAAACGAATTATTATTTTGGAACGAAATTGAGAATGATAAAAATGGTTATTGTAAATAAACCAGAAAGAATAAATATATGATGTCGCACAATTTTTTTACATATCTTTAAGAGGAACATTTCTCTCATACAATACATGATTATAATATTAATGATAAAACCAGCGCACACGAAGAAAACTTACAGAAACAATATTAAACTTCCCATTTTTGTCACTTTTATCAATACTGCTTTGCTCATATTAGTGATAGCGTGATATTAAATAGTCTAACGCCTTCCTGAATGATTACTCTATCAATAACAAAAAATAATTTTTAAAAACTGACTTGTAGTTTCTAAGATTAGTGCGTTCAAACAAACGAACAAACTTTTCTGATTTATATTACTAGTATACATTTTTATAGATACTTTATTTGACCATAAAAAAATAAATAAAAAAAAAACCTTATTTTATTAATGTGATGTTTCAAAATCCTACTTTTGTATAATTTTCCTTATCACAACACATTCATTACCCGAACTCAAGTGAAAGGCGTGTGGGGCATGTGATAACTCATAGGATGGTAATCGCCTAACATTACCCACTAACACGCACCACAGTTTCCAAGGTCCAGATAGCTGTAATGATAGCCGACCTCCGGTAGGCGATGGCACCTCAAGTCTCTTAATATTTAATTAGCAAATTATTTAATTGTTAATGTATGTGCAGGGGAAAGCGATGAAACTCTACGCTGGACGTTATACGAAGTGGTCCTAGAGACTCCGACGGTGGTCAGGACCATACAAAGCGACCACTACAAGACCGTGGTTAATAAACTTCTAGAACATTTTGACCAGCAGCAGCGGGTGAGTTCATACAGATGTCTAACAGCCTGCAGTTTCGCTTTTTTTACATTGCTTCAAATTTCTTCGTCCATCTATCGCATGTCGCATTTCAGTCTACCGCGGAGTAGGTTTTTTTTATTTATTTTTTTCGAACTGACATACGCTGGTAGCCCCAAGGGCTTAGACAGCTTCACCCAAATTTTGGGGCGAGTGCTGAGGGCACTCAGCCCCGAGGCAGCGGGCACAAGGGTGCCAGAACGGCCGAACCTCGGCTTGTAAATGAAAAAGATTCACGATCCTGACTAACCAACATGTCATCTTACAAATTTTGTGATCCTAACAACGACATAGTGGAAAAGCATGCGTTGCCTATCGCTCGCTTCAGCTTGCCGAGTAACATTGACCTCTCATTACCAAATAATATTATTCAATTATAAAGTTGAGATTAAAAACGCGATTTATAATACCATAATTCGAATAATTTTCCGAAAATTTTCATTTAAATGCCTAAGATCCGAAAAGAAGTATCACTTGCACCGTGATTTGATAATACCACAGAGTTAATTGTTTTTTTTATAATGGCCAATTTCGTCTGATGTTAATTGATAATATGGTCATAGACCGTAACACACGCTACCACCATTAGAGGCTAAGCTATGTTAAAAAATGGGAAAATATGTGTATATATATATATATATGAATCTCTATTTCCCTTGGTCATCGCTAATTCTTTTTTTGTTGTGTTAATTATTATCAGCTAGTATAATTTATGACATTTAATTTCTTGCAGGTGATGTCAACTGACCTAAAAGTCGTGTATTTGACTCTGATGTTCCTGCAAGCGGAGTATGACATGGCCGATGCAGCTCTGAAGAACCAATGGAAAGTTACAGAACCCGTGAGTCTATTTTCGCCTACTTTTTTTTTTTTTTATCCTGATCTTTTGCACGTCTGATACCGGGAGGCAGGTGAGGTAGTGAACTTTTCTATAGCTTATAGGCTTAGCGTCATGTTCGTAATCTCACCTGGTGTTAAGTGACGATACGGCCCAAGTTGGTGGACACGCTAAACCTTTGGAGGGACTGGTTCTCAAATGCAACTGCCGGAACACACCTATATAGCTATCCAGACGCACATTAGAAAAAGTCCTACCGCTATATTATGGATTCCTCATGATGTTATCCTTCACCGAAAGCTCAAGCTCATTGTAGTTGGATTCGAACTCACGCCCCTTGACAATCAAAGGTAGAACTTGGTAAATAACAAAAGTTGAAGAGCTACAGAAATCATAATTGGGATGTTCCAGAGCATTGATCCGGACCATTTTAAAGCCATCCGGAGTATACCTGAAGAGTACAAGGCCTATCGCAGAGCGTTCCAAGCCGTGGATAGTTGGACTCTGCTTGTTAAAGAATTGGGAAAAGGTATGTAGCATGATTTGTTTTTGCTTAAGCCTGAGAATTGAATCTGGTTTTTAGATGCCACATCTGGGTTATATAGATAAGCATACGTTGAGAGTTTGTCTACTTGATGGGGATAATCAATGATATTATTAAAAAAATAGTTGACCTGACAAACATTGTTCTGTCTTATAAATTACTTTTAGTGAATATTTGGTTATATTAAAAAAAATAGAAGATAAGGGTAGGAGGGTGGAAATGTATGGATGTATGTAACTTTTAATTCCAGCTCATAAACAAAAAATAAATGTCTAGGGTAGACCACTCTTATTACTTAGGGATATGAAAAATAGTTAACGACCGGTTCTTAGACCTACCAAGTATATATATATATATATATATATATATATGTATAAGATAGATTTATTGTATTAGACCAAAACAAGTGGCATGTTAATGCGCACATAGTAATATTACAATGGTCGGGGAAATAGAACGCTATGACATTTATACCGGGGCGAGTTATAGAGATATGTATCCATTGTTATGCATTGTCTAAAGTATTAATGTTTCTATTTGTAATACAAAATTTTGCTGATGAACATATTGTAAGTTATAAAAATATGAAATTGCCAATGAAAATAGTAATAATTAGGTACGAATTAAATGCGATGTCGTGACGTTTAGAAATTTTGATTGTATAATATCGCATTACACATGTGGCGGTTTTTATGTGTTTTAAGGCACTCGATATATCAATTATTGTTGTTTTTTTTTTACTTTATAAATGATTTCAGTTAATGCCTATTTAGAATGTATTTTATTTCATGTATTGCATTCGAAGACTTTGTATGTATAAATTTATAACAAAATGGTTGTGAGTTATAATAAATAAAAGAATTAACAACATGTAATTTTTATATATTTATGGTAATGATTATATTGATTTTGTAAATAAACAAAGTAAATAAATAGATAGGGACAATGATACGAGAATGGTAAACGGAATCGTTTCACGGCGCACACTTTGGGAACCTCTGGTGTAGTTTGATAACTTTCGCAGTAACGAGGGTCGATTGCCTGAGCAACTGCCTGCAGATCAGCCAGCTGTTCGTCCAGCAGCTGTTGAGGATGTACTGCACGGTGCCGGCGTTGCAGCTGGCCCACGTTTGCTGCCTGGTAGCTGACCACGTCGGTGACATGTGAGTATTCATACATACTCATACAAATTCACACAAACTCATACAAACTCATACAAACCGCCTGTGTAAAAATACCTATTACAAACGGCTGTTTTTGGAATGTATAATCTTCTTCTATAAAAATCTTGTCCTGACAATAACCAACACAATAAAAAAAGAATTATGTAATTTGGTGCATTGGATCGGAAGTCATGCGCGTACATACAATTCGGAGATTAATTTATATATATAAAAGACATCTTATGATCGAGTAAACCGATTGCGATGAAACAAAAACTAAGTAATACTTCAAGTTGCGTACAATTTTTACGTATAAAAGTTATCTACATTAGTTTTGTAACTTTTACGTTATGCCTGCACAGACAGACAGACAAACACACAAATTCCAAAAAAATACTGAATATGTGTTCTGTTAGTTACCCTTTATTTTTGTAAATATTTTCAACGTACAAAAACTACTTTTCTACAGATTCATTATAAGTATAGATATAGATTATAGTAACTTTAATGTGCATGAATGTGCATTATTGTCACCTGTAATTAAAATTTAATATTGAAATGTATAAATAGTAGAAATTAATGTGCTGATGAAAACTCTGTTGGTGTGACGAAACCGAGCGTGACGGTTCAGTCACATTCAGTCTACTTAATTATTTTTTTCTCCCCTCCAAGGGAAGCATACGCCCGCAACGCCGGCGTCCTCCTCCGTCACGTGGACAGGAGGTGCGAGGAGTTGAACAGCATGATGGTCACCGCCACAGAATCCTGGGCTCAGCTGATCTCCAACGTTGATACTCTGGAGACGGCCATCATTTTCATATGCGATGCAGCTGTAAGTTCTTCCAATTAGTACAGTCGTGCTGATGCCTAATTATAATAAGAGTCACAAAGCTGGTGACCCCATATTTTACACTCAGTAACATCAGTAAAAGTTTGTTATGTAATAGATATTAGGTTTTATGGCAAAATCCCAAAGCATATTATTGATTTGTGGGACAGTGATGTCAAGCGGGTTTTGATATATATATATTTTATAGTTAAGGTAACCTAACCTAACCTGATCTTAAGTGACTATACGGCCCAAGTTGGTAGACACGATAAACCTGTGGAGGAACTGACTCTCAAGTGCAGCTGCCGGAACACACCTATTGGTATTTGGTGGCAAATATTTAACCTGAGAGTGGTAGCTGCCCGCCTGGTTACTTACCACCTTCAAGTTGAAAATATGCCGCCAAATACCATTAGGCGTGTTCCGGCAGTTGCACTTGAGAGCCAGTCCCTCTAATAAAGGCCGGCAACGCACCTGCGATTCCTCTGATGTTGTGGGTGTTCATAGGCGGCGATGATCACTTACCATCACGTGACACGCTTGCTCGTATGCCTCCTATTCCATAAAAAAAGCTAACCAGGCGGGCGTTAGATAAAGCCCTGCCACCCATGCAACACGAGTTAATTATTGTAAGCTCGTAGGCAAGTGGTACGGGAAAAATCGCGGTCGTGAGCGTGAGTGTTGGGAATGCGAATTTGAACGTAGCTTAAGAAGATTTAATTCTTCAACATACACACACACAGACAGTATTTTTTCTTTTTAGATATATTATAAACGTTGTGGCGCCGTCGGTACTTCCGCGAAGCTGGTCCAACTCGCGCAAGCTCACGTGCTGAGCGCCGCTGAGAAATGTCCTGATGTCAACTGTAAGTGCTTCTAGACCGTTCAAGTAACGCGTAATGGCGGGTTCTTGTAAAACGTTACGATGCGTTACAAGTCTTTTCGTTTATTTAAATAAAACAAAAAATAATAAGAAAAAGCAACTTCGCACGTTTATGTTTTACGGAGAATCCCCCGACTGTTCCCAATCGTATTTCTAGAGGTTAAGTTAAGTAAAATATTTAATTTAAGGATTTATTGGTAAAAAAAAGGTAAAACATAATATGGACTTATTTGTAAAAATGCTGACTTGGGTGTTTTGTAACGTTTGAGGAGGGGGAAGGGTTAAGAGAAATGTTACGGCGCGTTACGTAGGGTGGGGAGGGTCAATAATTTTCAATTATTTCGTTACGTAATACTTAAACTGCCCCTTATTCTAACTCTCACTTATTACGTTCTGGTATATGCGAACTATTAAAATAATTGTTTTTTTTTTTTTTATATTGTTAAGCTTTAGCGTTATGGCAATAATCTCACGTGATCTCAAGTAAGATATGATCCAAGTTGGTAGATACGCCAAACCTGTGGAGGAACTGGCTCTCAAGTGCAACTGCCGGAACATACCTTTTGGTATTTGACGATAGGGTTTGCACTTGAGTGTTTGCTAGCCAAGTGGGCATTAGAAAACATGCTATGGTTTCCTCACGATGTTTGCTTTACCGAAAGCTCAGGTTCATTGTAGGTGGATTCGAACTCACATCTCTTGACGCGGAGTCCTTACACACTACCACTAAGCTATCATCGCTTCATTTGAAAGTACAGAAACCGGGGATAAAATAAAACAAAATATGCGATTTTATGAGAGCACGATGCAAGTGAAACCTTTTTTGGATCGTAGGCATTTAACTGAACAATTTATGGGAAATTTGAATAATTTTTACGTTTTAGGTTTATTCATGTTTTTAATCTTAACTTAATAATTACAAAATGGGAACTTTACCGCTATGCCGCGGTTGGTTATAATGCGACATGCGATAGATGGACGGAAAAATTTGAGTCGATTGAAAAAGTTTCACTTTAATAAGAATAACATAGTATAGGATAATTCATATGGAACCATACAGAGATAGAATATTAAATGAATTAAATGTAGTCATAAGAAATAAACACATACATACATTCAATACATACAATATACAGTCGAAATCGGATATTACTAATTTGAAGGGACCTTATAACTTAGGACGCTATATCCGATAGTCAATATAAGTAATAAACATATTTTGAATTATTATTTGAAGTATTATTTGAAATAGGTGTAACTAGTGTTTCTTGAATTTAAAAGTATTTTACGTTTCATTTCACACAACAATTTTGAAAAGAATCATAATTAAACTTGTATAATGCTATAAGCAACAAAGTTATAAGAAAACGAAACGTTCGCAGCTCATAAAACAATGTTGTAAATTCTATATGTTACAGATATTTATTAATTTGTTAAAATGTTATTATTGCAAGCAATAAATATTTGAAAAGTATTAAATTTTGTGTACTGTTCTTAATTGGCATATATATTGATATGGGGGTCGCAGAAACTGTGACATAGCGTGACGTGGGGAGGGGGGGGGGGAAGAGGGTCTAAAAACGTTATTTTTTATGACGTATTTAATTAATAGGCCCACAGGTAGTTAAATAGGGTTTCGTCCGGTTCTTTACTATATTTTTTTATGTTGCGCAGCATAGTGACTACAATTTACCTGATGTCAAGTACAGTACAAACCAAATCAGCAACGATTGACAATGAATCAAAATTGACTGCCAGTCAAACCTGTCATGCTGGCCTGCTTACGTACCTCTCCACGTCTCTTATGAAGAACCATATGTCATAGGAAGGAGGGAACACGCTGACTGGAAGACGGTTCCACAATTTCACAGTACGACAGAATTATAAGTCGGCAAACATTTTCGTGTTCGATGTTATACGATACGATGTTCTATTGTGGAATGGATTTATAGTTATCCTTATTAATATTATAAATGCGAAAGTGAGTTTGTTTGTTTGTTACGTTTTCGCACCTAAACCGCTGAATCGATTATGATGAATTTTGGTATGGAGATAGGTGTGAGCCTGGAGACAGTCGTAGGCTACTTTCTCTCGTAAAAACCTTATTGGTAGTGGAGTAAAATGAGGGATAAAGTATGTATGAATTTTTATATTGCATCATCCGTTTTTTTTTACTAAATCAATATTAACGCAAGCGAAGCCGCACGTAAAATCTAGTAGGCTATAATCGTTATAACCGATCCGATGTTGTAATCGAAGTTGTTATATCCGGTTTCGACTGGATACAAGAAATTTGTAATATCTTTTCAGTGGATCTGGCGGTCGGTCGACTCCTGGAGGCGCAGACCATACTGTGTGGTGAAACTGGATACAGCGCCCTCTCTGCTGTCAACGGCACGCAGCGTCACTACCTCACCGTTGCGAATAACTGTAAGTTACTTTTAATAGAAAAAAAAATGGCGTGTGCAATTAACTACATTGATTGATTTATTTATTTATTACAAGCTGACTCGGTGAATTTCGTATCAAGTAAAAATTGATGTTCTTCATTCTCGCTAAAACGCAAAAATGGTTTCACAGTTTTTTTTTTAATGATTTCTTATGTTTACGCGAATATTATTCATCGAAATAAAACTAATTTAGACGGATTTTATCGCGGTTATTAATTTTGACCACGAAGGCTGAAAAGCTTTCGAAACGTCGGGATAAAAATTAATAAATAACTGCGATAAAATCCGTTTAGATTAGTTTTATTTCGTTGTTTTTTTTTTTAATTTCCTCGCGTCATTTAGAGGCTCGCGCCGCTGGCCCCGCGGCCGGTATCGCCGCAACCGCTATGCCCCTGCATTTTAAACTCGAAAATATTCATTTAAATTACATACTGTAAAAAGCCATATTGATCTATATTAAATGCACAATATGCTACCTAATTGGATAAGAATTAATGCTGTATTTCTTGAAGCTGCTTCGTAAATAAGACATTATGTGTAGTAAAAAATAAAAGGACAAAAAATGGTCATTTTCCCTAATAGATTTAAGGTATACAATACTGTAGTACATTGTGTTGATCAATCTTGTAGGGTTCAAAATGTGTTTGTTTACGACATAAAATTAGAAACCTCTATAATTATCAGTGTTTCTCTATTTTATACTGCATGTATTATACATATAATGCATGCATCAAAATCTGTTGCGTAGTTTTAAAGACATAAGCATACGTAGGGACAGACAGACAGCAGGACGACAATTTTTTATACTATGTAGTGATTCTGACAGTATGTTAGGCTTCCATGTGGCAGGCATTATCTAGTTTGCGGCCTTAAGCGAGGCATAAACCGTGTAATTGTTTCTGGAAATAAAATAATTGTATTTTATATACATATATATATATTAGGGTGGCGCAAAAAAACCGACTATTTTTTTTTTCAGTCTCGGGTAAAGAAATGTTAGTTTTTGATGTTTTAAGAGCGCTCTCCAAAGAACAACTAAAAAAAATATTTTAGGAGGTCGCTCCAAATTTTTTTTAATTTCAAAAATCGTCAAAAATCGTTTTCTTTCTCGTTACGCTAAAATTTTATAGACCAAAAAAAAATAAGTTTTTGAAAGTTTCAGTTCAAAATTTAAGTTTAGAAAGGTCGCTCAAAATTTTTTTTAATTATTAGTTCATTACTTTAGATTTTTTCGAGCGGCCTTTTAATATTTAAATTTAAATTCCATACATTTTTTTTCTTTTATTTATTACAATAATAGATAAAAATTTAAAAAAAAATCGATTTTTGACGATTTTTGAAATTTGGATCGACCTCTTAAAATTTTTTTTTAGTTGTTCTTTGGAGAGGGCTCTTAAAACATAAAAACTAACATTTTTTTACCCGAGACTGAAAAAAAAAAATAGTCGGTTTTTTTGCGCCACCCTAGTATATATATTCATTATTATTAATAAAACCTTTTTTTGTAGGTACAAAGTGGAGTGCCCGCCGCCTCCGAGCGCTGGTGTTGAAGTACCAGACGACGTTGACGAGTGTCGCGAGCGTGCGGGCGGCGCGGGCGTTGCGGGCGTGGCGGCGCGCGCGCGGGGCCTGCGGGGCCGCGCTCCCGGCCGCCTCGGGCCCGGCTCAGGCGGAACTCTTCGCCCTCATCACCAACCCCCATCAGACCAGTGACGCACAGGTCTTTCATATTTTACTTTCCCTTTTTATTGTAATCGCGACGTGCGTCCCCCAAAACAACCCCCCCAATTCCGCCAGTGTCATGCGATTAGAGGATAAAACGAAGGAGTATGGCCGGTAGGATGATCCCGTATTTTTTTTTTCCTATCTTTTACGTGCGATTTCTCTCGCGTTAATATTAATTTCGTCAAATTGGATGACGCAATAAAAAGTTTCATACAAAGTTTACTCCTCTCTGTACCCCATTGCTAATAAGTTTTTCGCGAGAAAATCTAACCCATCAGCGTCTCCAGGGTCCCATCTATCTCTATACCAAAATTCATCATAATTGATTTAGCAGTTTAGACGTGCGAGCGTAACAAACGAACAAACTCAGATTCGCTTTTGATAATATTAGGAAGGGTGTGCAGTGAACAAGCGGACGGTCTATCTGATGATAAGTGGTTAACTTCGCCTATTGCCGGCCGCAACACCAGGGACATTACAGCCCTTTTGCTAACCTTGGATACCATATTTCAATCTCTTTTCATACAGACCTATATAATAGTTCTGTACTTTTCACTTGTGAATGAACGTAAGAACTTGATATATACTGATACATCTGGCTGACTGTGATGTCCACAGAAAGATTAAAAAAACTGGAACATTCACTAAAAAAGTGTGTCGGATACTAACTTTGTTGAACCTTTGTCTCTTTTTAAACCAGTGATCATAAATGTATGTAATAACACTGGACACTGGAAAATGTAATTTGTTAACAATTCTAGAATATTCATATTACAAAAAATGTATTTTAAAATTATTAAACATTATCCATTGATATCAGTAAACGTGGTTCTGAAGTGATGGTAGCTCAGTGGTAACGTATACCCACGCCACGTTATGGTAAGTGAGTGCGAATCCACCTACAATGTGCTTGAGCACCCGGTGAAGGAAATGTTTTTTTTTTTTTAGTTTAAGTATATCGTTATGGCCATAAATAATCTCACCTAATGTTAAGTGACGATGTAGCCCAGGATGGTGGACACGCTATGCCTAGCGGAGTGACTGGCTCTCAAGTGCAACTGCCGAAACCCCCTTTCGTGTTTGTCGGCATGTTTTCAACTTGAAGGTGGTAGCCAGCCAGCCAAGCATCAGAAAGAGCCCTACCATATGGTTTCGTCCGGTTTACCGATTTACCGATGTTAAGGTTGTAGGTGGATTGGAACTCGCTTCCTTTGACGCTGCGTTCGCACACGCTAACAATTGTGCTATCATCTCTTCTAGTCGCTTGATTATAAGAACTGAGCATATATCCGCTAATAACTACTGTAATACATTAAACTATTATATATAAAAAATATATACCTAAAATAAAAAATAAAACCTAATAATAGATCGAATCTCTAATCGGTTCTTCTCGATGACTGCGTTACTTTTCAAACCTGTAGTAGTTTTGACGTTCATAAGCGCCTTCTCGGAGTTAAAGTGAATAAAGATGTTTGTGTTGATTTGATTTGATATTATAGACTGGCTCACCTGGCTGTGATGTTGCATGGTGGTAGGGCTTTTTCTAATGCCCGCCTGGGTAGCTACCACCCTCAAGTTGTAAACCTGCCGCCAAATACCAATAGGTTTGTTCCGGCAGCTGCACTTGAGAGCCAGTTCCTTCACAGGTTTAGCTTGTCTACCAACTTGGGCAGTATCGTTACTTAAGATCAGGTGAGATTATGGCCATAACGCTAAACCTTAACTATAAAAAAAAAAAATAAGAATATGGGTTTTTAGTACGCAACACATTAAAATGGGTATAGTTTACTCTTGTCGTATACTCGTAGAGTATACTCACATGTAGTGCGTTAACCTCGATAGTAGTCGATATTTTTGAATTACACTATGTTTATCGATAAAAAATTCGAACACGAAAATAAATTAAATTAGCAACATTAATTCTAATTTAGAATTTACGAGATTGTTTTTGCTCATTTTTATAAAAGTTATTTTTCTAATAACTATTATAATATAAGTATCTTAATTAATCATAACTGGATGCAGGTCTCTTTGATCCAAAAAAAAAAAATTTTGATAATATTTCCTCAAGACCATGATGTATTAGTGATTCTACAATGAATAGACTTATAATTCTAAATCTTTCTCATTTTCAAGCATATTTCTCCAGCGTTTAGATTTCCTTACTCCATTTCCTTTTATAATGAGCGGTATTACTACCAATTTAAATAAGTTTTTATTATTACATATATATTTTTTTTATATATGCTGGAATTTCAACCAGCGGACAATTAATTTACATCTCTCTACTAGTTTACTGATATGGCTTTTCAAAATATAATTTCTATTTCAGGTAAAAACTGACAATCAGATAAAGTATATCCTAGGGCTGCAGTCATCTAACAAAACTCTGGAATATACTGATGAAGAACCAACAAAATATATGCCCTACACTGCGAGGTACGGAGTTGAAACTATGCTGGAAGGTTTCGAACCGAAGAGAGACGACTATAGTCCCTTCAGTCTTGGTCTACGTGTTCCATGTTTTAAAGTGCCCAACATTTTCTACCACGATGTCAACTGTGACTGCCATTGCCAGTTACCGGCTGTATATGTTCTGGCCTGCCAAACCGCCAGCCTTGAAGCTTCCATCTATTTTCGGTCCAACGAGACAGATATAGCTGATAACTATTTCAAAGGAACCATGCGAATGTTGTCCATGGCTGAAAGGAGATTCGAACCTGTGTCTTCGAATTATGAGAAATATATTACCGAGTTTGCATCGAGATCATACATCAACGAACTCAGACGTATCCGGCTCGAGTTTCTGATCGAAATGTCCTTCTTTGAACTGTCCCGAGGGAACTTCAAGGAGACAGACGATCTGATAGTGAACATACACGAAATCACCGAGTTTGGAGACGTCGATCCTTATGTGATGAACGAGGTGATGAACCTGATGACCGCTTCAGCTCAGCTGAGGGGTGTCATCAGGCGACCTGAGCTGACTGGACTCGAGATGGAAATGGAAGATCTGAGGCTGAGTCCAGCTGGTGCTGTGCCGTGTACACCAGAGAACAAAGGCTCGATTCCTCTGGTAACGAAGAATGTTGTCAAACAGGAGGAGATTTCTAAACCGATTAAACGTCACGGAATAAATTTTGACGACCCCGAAGAAAGGAATGATGTTGTAGTGAAGCCTGGATTCAAAGTCCCTGTGCCTGTGACAGGGAAGCCGGTGTTGGAAGATATCACACCAAGACCGACCAGGTCACGGCCCAAATTGACTCTGACCCAACCTTCTATAGAATTTCCCACCCCGATGGTGACTCCAAATGTGAAAGCAAAGGAGAATGAGTTCCTTACCCCTATGGGGTCACCGGAACAGTTCTTTACACCGATGTCAACGTTAAGGCCTTATTTGAAGGTACGGAGCTGTGTGGTGAAGAAGTTAGAGGAAGAGTTTAGCACTCCTAAGGGAAAGGAACCTGAGAGGGCACCGGTGAGGTCTCGTTCGAAGGCCAAGCAGGAAGGTTTAAGGATGTTGAAGAGGGCCACCAGTCCAGGGAAAATGGAGAAAGAGAATCAGTTGCAGACGAGAACTAGACGCCAAAGGAAAATCAACAACGATGTTCAATGACACTCATATTAATTGAATGAGCTAGCTTTTGTATATTTATAATTTGCTAATATATTTTTAAACTGTTGTATTTGAAAATAAAATTAACATTTCTTCATATGTAGGTGTCAAAATAATAATTCTGAAGACTGCATGTAAAAATATATAAATATAAATCTATTGCTTGTTTCATTTCCAACTTTCCTCACTACATATAAACCTTAATAAAAAAAATAAAAAGTATAAAATATTCTTTGTTATAAATTCCCTTGTTTATGGTTACTCAGTTTTATGTTTGGTCATGCCCTCATCTAAATTATATTTTATTATAAATCCATCCTCTGCAGACTCTAGGCCCTTTTGTATGCTTTTATTCATTACTTATTAAAAAAATCTAAATATTTTGTATGTATATATTTGTGTTATTTATACCTGATATTAAGTGACGATGTAACCCGGAACGATGGAAGCTTAGGCTTAAATAAAACCATCGGAACACACCTATATGTATTGGCGAGAGATTTATAACTTGACTGTGGTGTACTGGACTACATGCAGTGTACGTGCTAACCCTTATCTCTGAGAAGTTTGAATTTCGGTGTAATGTCTTTGTGGATGTTTGACGCTAGTTGTAAACGTTCTAAAATTGCGTATAGACTGAGTTAAATTAAGTATAAATGTTTCTATTATATTGGCGACTTCATTCGCTTGGAAAAAAAGAACTAAACCTTAGCAATAGTATTACGTGTGAAAGAGTAGGTAGTAATAAACAAACTGACGTTCGAATTTGTAATATTAGGAAAATAAATTAAAATTGCATACACATATTAGAACCAACTTTATTTCGATAGTTTGTACAGAAATCAAGGCCATATTATGCTCTCGATCCAGGGCACGTAATGTTCAACCCTCGTGTACATCCCGGCGTTCCGTTTGAACCCGCAGGCGACTCCGTACGACGTGACTCCCATTACCTCAAAACTGCATCCGTTTTGACGGAACAGTGGCCCGCCGCTGTCTCCCTACACATAAAGTTAAATATAAAGTATTAAAAGTTAAATAGTAGCTAGGTACCACACCCGGCTTCACATGTATTTATGTTAATCATAGATGATAAACATAAATCATCGCCCGTCGGTACAGGCTAATAGATTTTTTAAGTTGATTACTAATTCTCAGTAGGAAAAAAAAATCCCTGAATTCGCTGAACCCCTAAATAGGTGATATCTCGATTGATTTAGACTTTGCAACTCAAAGAAATCGTTATTTCGATATACGAGGTATCGATAGCACATGTTTAAACTTTATTTCTTTAAACAAATCTGTTTACACCACTTTTTTTTTTTTTTTGGGAAATGCAATAACGCATACCGTACCAGGCCGGAACATTTTTGAAAAAGAAAGATAGTCCATTTCCGACTCCAGAATAGCATCTATCTCTGTGCCAAAATTCATCACAATTCAGCGGTTTAGACGTGAAAGCGTACAAAAAAAAACAAACTGACTTTCGTTTTATACTATTATTATTAATTTATAATGTTAGTATGATAAGTCGATTTTAAAAAGGACACTACGTAAGTCATAGTTGGTAAAATATAATGACGTGTAGATATATTTAATACAACTGGCAAAATATATTCAGAAATCGCGAACTAGGCAAGTCGAAATTTCTACAATTAAATCCTTTGTGTCGTGAAGTTCTTGTTAGGTCGAAAACTCATTATCTCGAAATTCTTAGTACTTCTCATGACATTCGAGTTATAGGGATTCCACTGTAGACACACTTTTCATATAGCTTTATTAACTTAAGCAGAACACGGCAGTAAAGTTTCAATTTGGCACGATTTTCAATAGTAATCGTTATATTTTAACAAAATGTTAACCAATTTTAACGTCTATACCACTGTACCGGGCTCAGCAGCGACACATGGATTGTTTTTTAGTTAAGGTTTAGTTTTATAGCCATAATCACATCCGATCCGAAGTGATGAAGTTAGTAGATACGGTAAACCTGTGCAGGGACTGGCTCTCAAGTGCAACTGCCGGAACACATCTATTGGTATTTGGCCGCAAATTTTCAACTTGAGGGTGGCAGGTAGCCAGGCGGGCAGTGAGAAAAGCCTTACCACCATACTATGGTTTCCTCACATGGATTTGAACTCATACACTACCACTCAGCTATCATCGCTTCTGAATAAATTCGGAAGTAAATACCTCGCAAGTGTCTCTGGGCTTGTAGTAATCTCCGTAGCACATCTGCGTGGTTTTGTTGTAACCGTGCTGGAGGAGTCTATGGGGTTTGTATATATCGTTGCATTCTTCATGGGTGAACTTGGTCAGATACACCTACAAAGGAAATATACCATTTGTTTTCACTAATGAGATAGTATACAGAACTATTGTAAAGCAGCAGGACTGATGCGGATAACTGCTTTTTCTTTTTACCATACAAACAAACTGTAGACATATTGGCTTTTAAAAGCCACCACAGCATGGGCTGTACGGTAGACAGTTTAAATATTAAAGAATTCAATGAAAAATAAGTAGTTAAAATTGTAATTAAATACTATAAAAGGTAATATAGCACGGTTTAAATACTCAATAAACACATAAAGATAATATAAATCAACAAAACAAAATCACGTAAAAGTTATAAATTAATGAATTATTAGGAAACCCTTGTTCAACAGCAACTCTCTCTCTCTCTCTCTCTCTCTGTTTCATTTATTATATTCTTCGAATTATTAAGGCCGTATTGAGAACAAAGAGAGATTATTGTCGGGTTCGTGATCGAATTTTTTTTATGGTTTTAAGAACACTGGATAGATTCTTCAAAGTTTCAATCACAGATATATCTTTATCATATCGATGTATGCAACAAGTTTCATAACATATAGATACCGGAACTTGTATTACAGCTGGGATGCTAAGCTATATAGAGGTCACGCTAGGCTATACCTAGAGGCCGTGAGATTAGAAATAATCTAAAATTTATAACAAAATATTTATTTAAAATTGTAAATTTTATATAAGTAATTAAAAATAAATAAACTAAGACATAATTAAAGACTATATAATTTAAATAAATTATTGAAATTTAAAGGCAGTCATAAGGAAAGAATCAATTTTAGAACGCATCGATATGATAATTCTATTCTGATTCTATATATTGAAAATTGTATAGCTGGATCTTTGAACTATGGCAATGTTATTGATAATCTTGCGAATAGAACGTGCAAAGAAAAGATTTTTTAATAATATCGTAAATATGTAATATCTATGCTTTAAAAAATTAATTATATTAGATATTTAACTCAAATGTACAATAAATACTATTAATATTGTAGGTAAACTATTTCAGTGGTTTATTAAAATTAAATTACATAGTGACGATTTTTACTAGGGCCCAATTCAGTAAATATGCCACGGCTTTCAAATAGTATAGTTACTCCACTGTATAAATGTTATATTTAGCTAAATGTTCCAATACAGTTCTAAGAGGCCGTTCAAGTGTTACGTAACGTAATTTTTGAAGATTATTGACCCTCCGTCTCCCCGTGAAAAGCGTCTCAACATTTTTCTATATAAAAATGCTACGTAACATCCCAGTGAGTATTTTTATCTAAAAGTCATAATCATGTTTCGAATCATAGCGATGCTAAAACAGATTTTATTTCAAAAACTTTTATGTAAGTGATCTGGTTTCTTGCAACGATTAAAAGCTCTATTCCGATCAGTGGAAGGAATTGTGTACCGCATTCAGGTTCTTTTGTGAGAGGTTGGAGTGAATGGATTATTTAATTTTTATAGTTTACTTTAGATATATTTAATTAATGTATTATTTTGTTTTGTATTTTAATCCTTCGGTGCACACAGTGTTAGGTAAATATGTTAAATTGTGTAAATAACTAAATTATACTTATTGAGGTTATGAGAATACTAAAAATATCTGTAACTCTTACTAAAACTTTTCCTATATAAATGTGTATAGAAGATGTGGTGTATCTGATCTGATCTTAAGAAATTTTCCAGTGAATGAATATGTTGTAATGTAAGACTTACCTTTTGCAGAACGTCCGCCAATTGTTGCTTGTATCCGAGAGCGCCCCAGCCTGCCGCGTACGCGTACCTGTCCTGTGTCGGTTCGGTAGTAGGCAGGCAGGCTGGCAATACCAACCAGGAGAATTTTATACTGAAGAAAATATTTATTGCTCTTATTATCCATATCGATTATTTTGTTATATTATGTTGTTAATTGTTCTCTTTGTTGATGGTATCGATTTCATTCAATGAGAAATTGTCAAATGCATGGATGGGACTGTAAATCCTATACTTTCTGGATATCAATGTTGTGATAGCAAATTTCAAATCAATAGACTGTTTTGGAAATCTCATAACGAGGGAATGAAAGTCTTCTATATATATAGATGAATAGTCTTTAATATTGTAGAGATTAGTAATAGGATAAGTCCACAAGTAGAGCGTGTAATTGGGTATAACTGACGGAACACTTCAATAAGTATCTGAGAGTGCTCTAGGAAGGAGGACTCCGATGATGGCTTAGTTGGTATTGTGTACGGACGCCACGTCAATGGACGTGTGTTCGAATCTACCTGCAAATGAGCTTGAGCTTACGGTCAGGGGAAACATCGTGATGACACTATAGCATGGTGTTAGGGCTTTTTTTAATGCCCGCTTCGATAGCTACCACCTTCAAATTGATAATCTGCCGCCAAATACCTATAGGTGTGTTCCGGCAGTTGACCATATTAAACATTTATCAGAACATGGTTTTAAGATAAGTGAAGTAATGTTGAGTAACTAAATATTATGACTGTTTTATTCCATTAATCTGCGACCACAAACATGGGGAGAATGTAGTGCCATCGTGAGTTTATTCGGTATTACATTGACTCTCATACCTTTCCCGGAAACGCGAGAGGGAAATCTGTAAATTAATTTGCCTAAAATATAGACAATCAGCTGTTCCGATGAACTTCGTATCACCTAACATCGATGTTTCTTATTCTCGATAAAATTCAAAAACCGCTTGATTAACATTTGATTTTATAACTCCAAAGAATTAATAGCCTTTTAATTTATAATTTTTAAATGGATTCGAACCCACGTCCCTTGACACAGCACCCGTACACACTACTGACTGAGCCATCACCGCTTCAAACTTAGCTGTTATCACTTCATTACTTTTCATATTATGAGGTGAATAAAAAAAAAACTTTATATAAACCTTGTCCTGACAATAATGAACACAGTAAATAAAGAATTAGCCAATTTTGTACGATAATTCGGCAGTTAAACATACATTTTGGCGATTCATTTTAATATATACACATTTTCTAATGTTCCACTAAGCATTCTTAATTTTTTCTTTCATAAGAACCTTCTCCAAATAATAATTAACACAACAAAAAAAAAAAAAGAATTAGCAAAATTGTTCCATCCGTTCCCGTGTGATGCGATGACCAAGGGAAACAGAGATTTATTTTTATATCTAGACAATGATGTGCCGAAATCGTTGATTCGAATTGGATTTTAAAATTTACCGCTACGCCAGTAGAAACTTACGGCGAAGTTGTCTCTAAAAGTGCGATATCATGGTATTTCGATGGAGATTTGTAGTCCGGGTGAGGTATTATCTTCTTGATCGAGTAATTCTGCCATTTCTCCGGAGGGTCGGAACGCTTCAATATACCCAGCGCAGCGTACGTGACAGGGCCTCTGCAATCATGAATTGTTGTAGCTTCGATCAATATAAAGTGATGGAAAATGTAAAATAGTTTTTGCTATAGATTTTTCTATAGTTTAGTCTTAGCATAATGGTCATAATCTCACCTGATCTTAAGTGACGATACGGCCCAAGTTGGTAGACACGCTAAACCTGTGCAGGAACTGGCTCTCAAGTGTAATTGCCGGAACACACCTATTGGTATTTGGCGGCAGATTTTCAACTTGAGGGTGGTAGCTAGCCATGCGGGCATCAGAGAAAGCCGTACACCATGCTATGGTTTCCTCACGATGTTTTCCTTCACCGAAAGCTCAAGCTCATTGTAGATGGTTGGATTCGAATTCACGTCCCTTGACGCGAAGTCGTACACACTACCACTGCGCTATCATCGGTTGAAATGATAATTTCACTTCAATTATAATAAAACTATTATCTATATACCTGTCGACGTCATTTGCAGCAGCTCACAGTCGTTTGCTTGAATTGTAAACATTGTTGTAAACATGCACACGTTTCATGAACCAATGGCAATAAAGTAACACCATATATTTACTCTAAAACACTCTGATCACAATCATCAGGATCAACGATAATCACCAATCTTGAATTATATAAGTTAGGACATCATTGCACCTTGTTAATAATTAACCCCTAAAAATTAAAAAGTAGGTATTCCATTTTTTTTAATTCACCTCATTTATTAGAATGTACTTTTTAGTATTTTTAACTGCAATCGATTTTTATACATCAGCGTACAATATTTTATATTTATAAGATCTATGAAACAAAAGTATCAGTAATGCGTAACCATTATAAAACTCTAAGGTGGGAAACATAGGTTTTGGCTACAGAAGATTCTTGAAAATTGAAGTATAGCTACAAATAAAAAGAAATCGTGGCTAAAATTATAAGACATTAAAGGCGATGGATGAGGAAGGTTCGAGCTTGCAGTTGCTCACTGTTCTCGACGCATATGAAATTGCCTTGCGTAGAGAAATTTATGGAGATAATAGATCATTTTACGTTAATAACGTGAAAAATTAATTTATTTTATCATTAGAAATGTAAAATCTGGTTAAAATTTACCATTACATATTGATATTATTTAGTGAGGAATTTTTGAAATCATATACATATCTATAATATACTAATTAGTCACGAATATTATAAATGCGAAAGTGAGTTGGTTTGTTACGCTTTCACGCCTAAACTGCTGATTCGATTATGATGAATTTTGCTGTAGAGATAGATGGGAATCTAAAGTCGGTGACAGGGGACTTATTCTCGCGAAAAACTTATTGGGAGTGAGGTGAAGAGAGGTGTAAGCTTTGTGTGAATCTTTTTATTGTGTCATCCGGTATGTTTATCAAAATTAATATTAACTCGAGCGAAGCCGCAGGTAAAAGCTAGTTGTCATAATAAACTGCAAATTTTGCCACAAACTTCCTGTATTCAAACTAGAGTAGACGAGCACGATACAAATAGGTTGGTGGTACACCATAATACAATACTAGAATATGTTCGATGACTTTTATGTTCAACATTGCTTTTTAACTTTGCGACACGGGTGTCTTAGTGTTTTAAACGAACACCTCAATGTTACAGCCATGTTGGGATATGCAAGACTATACATAGATCCAAAAATCATCGTTGAGAATCTAGGTATTACTGTATGTCATTTAATCTTATATATATAAATCTCGTCTTAGATATTAAAGACTTGTGTCACAGTGTTAGTTGCCATATTCCTCTGAAACGGTTTGATCGAATTTTATATGTATATTTGCTATGTCTATTGTAGGTATTGTATTGTATTTGGTAGGAAGCGATAGCTCTGTGGTAGGTAGGGTTATAAGTTCGAATCCAACCACCAACAATGAGCTTGAGCTTTCGGTGAAGGATAACATCGTAAGGAAATCATAGCATGATGGTAGGACTTTATCTAATGCCCGCCTGGCTAGCAACCGCCCTCAAGTTGAAAATATGCCGCCAAATACCAATAGGTGTGTTCCAACAGCTGCACTTGAGAGCTAGTTCCTACACAGGTTTAGCGGTTCTACCAACTTTGGCCGTATCGTCACTTAAGATCAAGTGAGATTATGGACAAACCGCTAAAACTTAACTATAAAAAATTCCATTGTTTTAATTTAATTAAACATATAGTTAATATTATTTCAATAAACTTCATCTAGTTAGATTCGATTAGCGGCAGTAAAGTTATCAATCAACAGGAAATCTGTTTTACTACACAATTAAGATATCTCCCACGCAAACAACAGATAACTATTGCATATTATATTCCAAAGTTCAAATATCGATAAAGATCGACCATGCAGTTTATAGGCACAACACGCTCGTATATAATTATACTAGCTATAAGTATAGCGATTATAGCTCAGTTGGTAATATGTAGGACGCCACATCAGAGGACGTGAATTCGAATACGACCAAAGAGCCTGCACTTTCGATGAAGGAACACGTCGTAATGAAATCAAAGCATGGTGGTAGGTATGGCTTTTTTTATTGCCAACTTGATTAACTACTACCCTCAAGTTGAAAATCAGCCACCAAATACCTGTAGGTGTGTTCTGGCAGTTGGACTCGAGAGTCAGTCCGTCCACTAGGCTTAGTGTGACCACCATCTTGGGCCATATCATCACTTAACATCAAGTGATATTGTGACCACAATGCTAAACTTACGACCTATAAAAAAATACATTAACTACGCAGCCACCCAAATTACTTAGCTAGCAATCCTTTTCTATATTCGCTTGCGTAAAGCGATATCAAAAAATGTATGGAATGGCATTCGAAAGACTAAATTATTGACATATCTTAATACTAAATCTCGGAATCAGAATGTCTTAAAACTACAATATACACACGCATACATAGTACATACTTTTTTTTTTAATTAATGTTTTAAGTTTAAAGCCATAATCTCATCTGATCTCAACGATACGGCCCAAGTTGGTAGACATGCTAAACCTGTGGAGAAACTGGGATTCAAGTGCAACTACCGGAACACACTTATTGGTATTTGACGGCAGATTTTCAACTTGAGGGTGGTTGCTAGCCAGGCGGGCATTAGAAAAAGCCCTACCACCATGCTATAGTTTTCTCACGATGTTTTCCTTCACCGAAATCTGAAGCTCATTATAGGTGGATTCGAACTCACGTCCCTTGACGCGAAGTCGTAAGCTGGAGGAGGCGTTTACACGAGAAGAAGTTCCCATCAATAGTAATGAAGACAGTGTTTAAGACCTATTATAAACATATGATTTTTAATATATTTGTTAACATGTACGTATATGTAAGAAGATTTTAGATCGAAATAAATGGGCTTGATAGAATACTTATATTATTAAGTGTCCACTTGGAAAGAAAGAACATTGTTTTGTAAATACGTCTGTGACCAGATTACAGTGTTTACAGGATTATTGTGGTATCATGTCTTTGGCTTGCCAAATCTAACGTGATATGCAGGCTTTTCCCAAGTCCAGACACCACCGCACTTATATCCTCTGCTTACGATACTTACTGAAGATATTGAATACGGAATGAAGAGATTTAAATTAAAAATCATGGTTCTTACAGTGACGGACTGGAGATGCAATGCGCTGCTGTCAGTATGAATGTCTCGCTGATGATGGAACCGCCGCATAGCCATTGTGCTGATTCTATTTGCTCTCCGAAACCGAGCAGCGCCTGTTTCAAGAACAAATCAATCAAACCTTGCCTTAACTAGCTTTTACCGGCGGCTTCGTTCGCGTTAATATTGTTTTTGTCAAGCAATCGGACGAAAGGCTCATATAATGTATAGAACTATAAGGTCTTTGCGAGAAAAAGTAACCTAAATCCGCCACTGAGTCCCATCTTTTTTTTTAATCTCACCTGATTTTAAGTGACGATACGGCCCAAGTTGGTTGACACGCTAAACCTGTGGCGGAACTGGCTCTCAAGTGCAGCTGCCGGAACACACCTATTGGTATTTGGCGCCAGATTTTCAACTTGAGGACGGTTGATAGTCGGGCGGGCATAAGTAAAAGCCCTACCACCCTGCTATGGTTTCTTCGCGATGTTCACCGAAAGCTCAAGCTCATTGTAGGTGGTTGGATTCGAACTCACATCCCTTGACGTGACGTGACCACTAAGCTATCGTCGCTTCGAACTTTGATAGTTCCCGATATGAACTCATTGGGATTTTAATTTGAGTTTCGAACTGAACCGTGGTATGGCTTACCATGTGAGGAAGCTCCCCTACCGTGGCGTCGACTCCGCCTGCAGCACCGACCGCGAACAGGCGTATTGCATGACATTTCCTACCTTCTTCCCATTCTTTATTCATTTTTATACTATAATGACTCCGGCATGGATACCAATAGCTATTTAGGTAGTCTAAGCACTCTGGAATAAAATTAATATACATAATTAATTGTGTCCGCTACTTTGTTGGCGTGTAATTAAAAATCTTTACTAATATTATAAATTAAAGTTAGGTTACGCTATCACGCTTACACAGCTGAATAGATTACTAAAATGTTACGGATAGCTCAAACTGGATGTCGATTGAGGCTCGAATGGGAAAAAATAGGAATAATGCGATATTTTGTTTGTATATCTTATATTGGACACAAACAGACGGATAATAAAATTTACATAGAAAAATAATTCGAATATTTATCGAAACTATGAAACATAAAAGTTTTTTTTTTTTTTTCGACCTGACTTACGCTGTTAGCCCCAAGGGCTTTGACAGCTTCACCGAACTTTTTGGGGCGAGTGCTGAGGGCACTCAGCCCCGAGGCAGCAGACACAAGGGTGCCAGGACGGCCGAACCTCGGCTAGGGCTGCTGCCGGTAAATGAAAAAGATTCATGATCCTGACTAACCAACAGGTTCTGTATTACTAAATTAGTGATACTAACTACGACCTTATCAGGTAAGCAGCTCAAGGGCCGCGAGGGTAGTCCCTTACAGAACCGTGTACTTAACGTGCGAGTGTGCACGAATGGTATGCAGTGTGATGGTGTACTCTCAGTGATGTAGAGTGTCACTGTATCGCGCGAGCAGAGTCACTCGAGGGCTCCTGTCCGGAGGATCGAACCTAGGCTCAGTCGTCTGCGGAAGGAGGCCGCGGCGGGTATTAAAAGAATATACTAAACATACAATATGTATGAGATCCCAACATCTGAATTTCGGCATCGAGATAGACGGATACCTGGAGACGGCGATAGGATAGTTTATTTCGCGAAAACCTTCTAAGAAATAAGGTAAAGACAGTATAAACTTTGTATGAAACTTTTTATTGCGTCATCCGATTTTTTTCGACAAAATCAATAATAACGCGAGGGAAACCGCGGGTAAACTCTAGTGGGCTATAATCGTTATAACCGATCCGATGTTGTAATCGATGTTGTTTCCGGTTCCGACTGTATACATGAAGGTTGTAATATTTTTTCAGTGGATCTGGCGATAGGTCGAAATATTAAATAGGCTTTGCTACAATTAATGGAACCGTGTTGTTGAAGCCTTTGTCAGGTTTTTTGAAAACTAACTGGTAGTTCTGAAGATTAGTGCGTTCAAACAGACAAACATACTTTCCACTTTATAATAGTGATATAGATACGGACAATTTTTTTTTTATTGTTAAGGTTTAGCGTTACGGCCATAATCACACCTGATTCTAAGTGACGATACGGCCCAAATTGGTAGACAGGCTAAACCTGTGGAGGAACTGGCTCTCAAGTGCAACTGCCGGATAACACCTATAGGTATTTGGCGGCACATTTTCAACTTGAGTTAGCTTGCCAGGCTGGCATTAGAAAAAGCCCTACCACCATGCCATGATTTCCTCACGATGTTTTCCTCCACCGAAATCTCAAGCTCATTGTAGGCGGATTCCAACTCACGTCCCTTGACGCGGAGTCCCTACACACTACCACTGAACCATCATCGCTTCAAGTCTACTATCGGGTCCGGCAGACGTTGTTCTGGTTCTTTCGATAACTCCACCACAGCTCCATCTATCATATCATGAAATACCTATGAGCGATCGTTTGAGTAACAGATTTATAAAATAAGCATTTTACTTTTATCACTTAACATATTTACAAAATTAAAGCGACCTACGGCTCAGGTGGTAGTATCTACGGATCAATGGACACGAGTTAGAATCACTGCAATAAGTCTAGGCTTTCATCACATCGTGATGAAACCATAACATGGCGATAGGGCTTTTTCTAATGCCCACTTAAATGGTTTCTTATATTAACGTGATGTTTAAAATCCCATTCTTTAAGAACTTCCTCATGGCAACGCGCAAACTCAAACACATTACCCGGATACGTGCCAAGGCGAGAGGGGTCACGTGGTGGCTTATCGGATGCTGATCAACCAACACTACCCATTATAACGCACCACGGCGATACTTCAAACTTCCGTGTTGCCAGAGGCCAAGGACAACGCCCACACATCTTCTGGTCTCTGGCGGTGATTAGATAACCCTCAAGTTAAACATTGCTACCAAATACCTATAAGTGTGTTCCAGCAGTTGCGCTTAGGAGCCGGTCCCTCCGCTTTGCTTAACGTGTCCATTATTGTGGGCAGCAGCGTCACTTAACATTGGGTAAGATTGTAGCCGAGACGCTAAACGTTTAAAAACTTAAAGCGATCACAAACAGACCGATACAACATTCTTATTAATATAAACAGACTGGTATACGCAGATATATAAATTAAGATTAAAAATCACAACATTGCAGTCGAAGAACCCGGTTCAATTCCATTTGGTTTTATGCGATAACTCAGTGGTAGTGTGTACGGAATCCATCCACAATGAATTTGAGCTTTCGGTGAAGGAAAACATCATGAAGGAACCATAGCATGGTGGTAGGGCTTTTCTAATGACCGCCTGGTTAACTACCACCCTCAAGTTGAAAATCTGCCGCCAAATACCAATAGGTGTGTTCCTGCAGTTGCAATTGAGAGCCAGTACTTCCACAGCTTAGGCGTATCCACCAACTTTGGTCGTATCGTCACTGAAGATCAAGTGATATTACGGCCATAACGCTAAACCTATAAAGAATTAAAAAAAAAACTGATAACGTAACACCCGTTTTAAAATAACTACCCACTTACTGTCCCAAGCTTTTACACCGTTTTTCCACAGTATACCACGCTGTGGTTCCAGTACCGCGTTACTGTAACGGAAATAAATTTTGTTAACTTAATTATTATAGCGAGAAATAAACTTTTTTTTAAATTCATTTCTTACCTTATATTTTCCACGTGGAATTCACTACATTCTGTGCAACATACGATCGGCACATTACCGTCAAATGAGCATATCTAGAATAAAATAAAAAAATAAATTTAAAATGGCATATACACCGCCATATATGTAATAGAGAAGCGATAAAAAGTTTGGAAAATACAAAAGTGCACGCCTCATAACGTAATTATAATTGAATGACATAGATTTCAGCATTCATATTAGATAGCAAATAATCGGATTTCATTCCAGAACCATAGAAAAAGAATTAGTCCCAATATCACGTAATCGTTACACATCCATACATACAGACATCTGTATGTCCAGGAAAAAAAACAGTAAGACTTTTTTAGTATAATTATAATAAATGAATTTAAAATTAATCTACTTGATATAGAGAGAATTTTTCTCCGGATAATAAAATATTTGCATTCTTGTAAAAACACAAAAGATTTAAAATAATGGTCTATGACAATTTGTCAAATTTGTAATGTTGAGAGAACTTAAATACTTCGCTTTATGAGGCGTGGAAATAAAGAACAAGACGGACAGAGAGATCGTCTCAAAAATATTGATCTTCAAAAGATCAAAAAAATTGAATCAAAAGCTAAGATTCATAAAAATAAAATCGTCATTGCTTTCATAAAAATTAAACCAAAACAAACATCTTCATTCAATTTAGTCTTTGAGAAGGTGCTTATTAACATCAAAACTACATCGATTTGGACCCAGCCGTTGACAAAAACCGGCATATGTTAAAATAATAGGTACCCAAAAAACAAAAGAATAAGACCTAAAACAAGATGCAGATCGAGTTTCTTGCCGGTTCTTCTCGATGTTTGCTTTACTTTCCGAACCGGTGGTAATTTTGGCGTTAATAAACGCCTTCTTAGAGCTTAAATTGAATAAAGATTTTTGATTTCATTTTATTTGATTGAAACTGAAACCATATTGAAAAAAGTTATAGTCAAAAATTATCAAATTATTTTTTGTTCACCGCGAAGACGCGGAAGCGGTTAGTAAAATATGTTAATAAAAATATTACCCACTATAGGAAAGACCACGATACTGTTAAAATTGTCTCCCATATTCAAAAGGTATGGCTTACCTCTGGCCTCTTCTTCTCAGCGAGTTCTTGAATCATGTAATAACATTTGTAGATGTTCACACAAGTCCCGTTGTAGTCGCCTACGACACAGCTGCTGCCTGGAGACGGAATTAGTCAGAAATTATTTAAACAAATATATAATCGGATATATTTATACTTACAGTACGTTATACAGATAACTTCAATAATATTTTAGAATGAGACGCTATCTATATCCGAGTTATGCGGAGATTCATATAATAATTATGAATAATTAATTCGTTAAAGAATTACAACAAAAACTTGACATCCGAACGAAGTAACAAAAATATGTGCTTTTTTATAAACAGCGAATTTATTAAATATCAGAACAAGTAATTAAGAAATATTTTTATAATTATACGCCACAAAAAATCAGATAACCTTCGTCGGAATCATTACCGTTCAACTGATACTAATATTATTACTGCAAATGTCCGTTTGTTTTCAGTTGACGTCATTTTGTCTAACGTGCAAAGAATTCAGAAAAACGTACTAGACTTTTCATTCTATGTGAGCGCAGTCACGGGTCATTTATAGTTTATAGATTTAGCGTTATGACCACGATCTCATATGATGTGTCGCGATGTACCCTAAGATGGTAGACACGCTAAGCCTAATGGAGGAGCTGGCTCTCGAGTGCATCTGCCGGAACACACCTATTAGTATTTGACGGTAGATTTTCAACTTTCAACTTAGCTAGCCAGGCGGGATTTAGAAACAGCCCAACCACTATGCTATAGTTTCACGACGCTGTTTTGCTTTACCGAAAGCTCAAGCTCATTGTAGATGGATACGCATTCACGCCCCTTAACTCGGCATTAGTACACACTACCACTGAGCTATCATCGCTTCAAATGTCTATGTCACTTGCTATGATCTTGTAAAAGCGTTACATGAACTTTGAAGCTTTTTAAGCTATTTTGTATCATAGCTAAACTTACATTAACATAATAAAGCGGAAAAGCCAATTAGCTTTCAAAATAATCACTTGCCATTGGGATAGATTATGGCCACATCGCTAAACCTTAACTATAAAAAAATATATATATATAAAAAGAAGTGATAATCAAGTTAATAAATGTTTCGATGTCAATAAAATAATACAGTAAATTATTTACCTTCCGGTTTATCAAAATCTTTACTATAACACGTATGAATACATAATATCAATAAAATACAACATTTTATTATGATCGTTAACATAATTGCGCGTCCGTAACACTAACGTCTCTCGTTAGACTGACCAGTTCGTTACTACTGTGGAGGTCACCATGAACATCTATCTTGATATCACAACTACTAATATCATGAATGCAAATATGAATATGTTTGTTTATTTATTGCACTTTTATATACGATTTGTATACAAGGGGGATTTAATGCCTGCGGCCATAGAGCAGCGATACTCAACCTTTTTGTCTAGGGCCCACAACCATTTGCCGCCATTTGTCGCATGGCGTCGGGTCCTTAGGTTATTTAAAATAAATCAATACCAGGTGGGTCAATTACAAAAGCCTGACGGATCGCAGGTTAGGTGTAGCGGCCATAGAGTAATAAAGCTCTTACAAATGTAAGCCGTTTCATAATTCTATGTCTGTGGGATTTTCTATCAGTCAAAAGCGTTAATTGTAGAAAATATATATTATCTATATATCAATATAATTGTGTTAAAAATCCTTATTCTTATTATATACTAGACTATGTGCATGTAGATATACAATATCTTTACTAATATTATAAATGCGAAATTCACGCCTAAACCACTCCATCGAACTAGAAAACTTATTGCAAGTGGGATAAAGAGAGAGATAAACTTTTTATTTTGACATCCGATTTGTTTGAGACAATCCATATTTTTTTTATATAATAGGCGGCAAACGAGAAAACGTATCACCTGATGGTAAGTGATCACCGACGCCCGTGGTCACCCACAACATTAGAGTAATCGGAGATGCGTTGCCGGCCCTTATAGGAGGGACTGGCTCTCAAGTGTCACTGCCGGAACACACCTAACGATATTTAGCAGCATATTATATTATAAAAAGCCCAACTACCATGCTATGGTTTTCTGAGGATGTCTTCCTTCACCGGAAGCTCAAGCTCATTGTAGGTGGTTGGATTCGAGCTCACGTCCCATGACGCGGCATTTCTACACGCTACCACTGAGCTATCATCGTTTCAATATACCTTTCATCTATAAAAAAATATGTTTTCGATGGATAAACAAATAACCTACATATTGACAAAGTTTATATTACGCGCGAGAGCTTGTATTATATAATGCGGGAATAACAATGAATACAATCTATAATTTTTAAGTAAACATACCAATTGAGAGACATGGTATGTTGAAGCGATGATAGTCGCGTACGCTAATTACGTACGGACTTCGCGTCAATGGACGTGAGTTTGAATCACTATAATGGGTCTGTGCTTTCGGTGAAGGGAAACAACGTGATGAAAAAACAACATGGCGGTAGGGCTTTTTATAATGCATGCCTGGTTAGCTACATCCTTAAATTTGAAATTCTGCCGCAAAATACTTATAGTTGTGTTCTGGCAGATGTAGTCGAGAGCCAATCCCTCTACTAGGCTTAGCGTGTCTACCAACTTGGGCCGTATCGTCACTTAACATCGAGGGAGATTTTGGCCATACGTTAAACGTATAAACTATCTATATTAATATTACAAAGCGGAAAAGTTTGTTTGTTTGTATGAACGCGCTTATCTTAGGAATACCAGGTGGATTTCAAAAATTCTTTCTGTATTGATGGGTTTGAGGAAGGCTTTAGGCTTTTTAACATCACGCTATCACCGATAGGAGCGAATCTGTATTGAAAAAATTTACAAAATCGGGCAAAAAGTTTTAAATAACTATTACTTCCATCTGAACAAAGTCACGGACAGCGCTAGTATATATATATATATATATACGGACAGCGCTAGTATATATATATATATATATATACTAGCGCTGTCCGTGACTTTGTTCAGATGGAAGTAATAGTTATTTAAAACTTTTTGCCCGATTTTGTAAATTTTATTTTATATATATATATATATATATATATCACATATCATAGTCCAAATTATCTAACACAAATTACAGTTTGCTTTAAACTTATAGAGAAATTTGGTAAATTATAAAAACGATTCATATATTTATTTTTATATTTGTGAAACTAAAGCTGAGTGGAGCATTTGGTTTCACGCAAATGGAGAAGCCGGTTCCAGGTAATATATGTTAATGTTATGTGGTTAACTATAGATTACGCAGTTTTATTTTTCTCGCATTTTATTATATATTGAAGCCTTCTTGTCGGCCTTCGTAGTATTAATGAACCGGTCAGTCTCGCGAGAGACGTTCGCGAACGACGCGCTACTATGTTCGCTGTGTTATTAAAATGTTATGTATTATTAATATGTTTATACACGTGTAATAGTAAAGATTTTGATTTAACAGAAGGTAAATAATATAGTATTATTCTTTTAGAACCGTATTTAGGCCCATTTCAGTATTACGAAAGCGCTAAATAGCTTGATTGTGATGACACGATGGACGGGGGTACCTTGGCGATGAATATGTCACCAATATTTATGTACATGCTTTGATCAAACAATTTTCATTCCGGTATCTACTATTTTACATAAATTATATTACAGGAGACTTGTATAAGAGCTATCGTCGCTTTAAAATTCTTTATCTGACCGTAGTTAGTGGGATTTGATTTGTTACACGCTTTTTATTAACTTCACCTGTATGTTTGTAACCGACTACTTTGAGCGCGATTTTCACCCACTTTAAACGGCCAGATTTCGTTCAAACTTTGTAGATTTATCGAGAACCGATGACAATACACTAATTTGATTAGTGTATTATAATAGTGTATTTTAATTTGATAAAATTATTCCATTTTTCAATTTGCAAAATAAGTTTTTTGTCAATTTATATAATTTTCGTCTATAGTCGATAAGGCAAGAAAATTAATTTTAATTTTTTACAATAAAAAAAAACAAGCTATTATAAATAAAGCAAACTAAAAAGTAGAAAATAAATAATAGTTTAAAAAAATTAAATAACACGCTTTTTATTGAAAACTGAACTAAAAAAATAGAAAATAAGTTTTAATAAATTTAAATTGAGAATAGTTTTAAAAATATAAATAAACATAAATTAAGAATCGTGTTAAAAATTTCAATAAACATAAATTACTAATAGTGTAAATAAAAATAATATATTATATTTAAAAAAAAGCATAGGGTGCTTTTAAGATTATTAATTGATAATCACTCTACTCATATCTGTCGATAAAACATTTATAACTATGGACACCATGCAACCCACGCTTTTTTTTTTTATAAAATATATATTGAAATAAAACTAATTTAAACGGATTTTATCGCGGTTATTTATTAAATTTTGATCCCGACGTTTCGAAAGCTTTTCAGCCTTCGTGGTCACGGGGCGGACTGAGGTGTAGGTTGTCCAGAAAAGCTTTCGAAACGTCGGGATCAAAATTTAATAAATAATCGCGATAAAATCCGTTTAAATTAGTTTTATTTCAATGAATAATATTCGCGTAAACCTAAGAAATCATTATAAAATATATATATTTTTATTTACACTATTATTAATTTATATTTATTGTAATTTTTAACACTATTCTCAATTTAAATTAATTAAAACTTATTTTCTATTTATTTAGTTCATTTTTCTATAAAAAGCGTGTTTTTTTAGTTTTTTTTAACTATTATTTACTATAAATAAATAAATCTACGTGTTATTTTTTGATCACTTGATAGACATCTCTTTTTGTAACCCTATAAGAACGTATATGCAACAATTTCACGATTACCGGTTGAGTATATAAGATTGAAGCGTGCATAGCTCAGTGGTAGTGTATAGGAACGTCGCGTCATGGGACGTGAGTTCGAATCTAAACACCTACAATAAGCTTGAGCTCCGTGAAGAATAACGTCCTGAGGAAACCATAGCATGGCGGTAGGGCTTTTTATAATGCCCACCTGACTAGTTACCATCCTCAAGTTAAAAATCTGCCGGTAAATAGCATTAGGTGTATTCCGGCAATTGCACTTGAGAGCCAGTTCCTCCACAGGTTTAGCGTGTCTACCAACTCGGGCCGTATCGTCACTTAAGATCAGGTGAGATTATGGGCATCACGTTAAACCTTAACTATAAAAAAAAACTATGGAATCGTAATAAACTAGCTAAAACCGGTCCATCAGGAGAGAGCTCGCGAAGCTTGTGAAGGCTGTTTTTTCAATGAGAATTATCTTTTAATGCATGGACTTATAATAGTTATTACAAGCTTCTGTGAAGAATTCATACGACAAATCGTTTTTATTGATTCTTTATTTTATTTACACACAAAACCTCTCATACAGCTTTCGTGCTTGTTGTCTATATTTCAATATATATTTATAAGTTTTAATACGTCTTAATATATCATTGCGGAATCGTTTCAATACTTTAGTTTTTTAACAGATGGTGTTTCCTAACAGTAGTAACAACAGTCCAGTTGATAAAATACACTTGATCTATTTATTTTATAATTTTCTACAGATTGTGTTAGAAATGCTAATTAAAAAAAAACGTTTTATTTCAAAATTAAATTAATGGGTCTTATATATTTGTATGAATGATAACACATATAGACGTGAAGGGAAAGTACTACATATGTCAAAGCTCTAACCGGAAAATGTAATAGTTTCCCCAGTAAAATGTACCACAATAATATGTAAATTGTAAGACAGTCCAAAATTCGCATTCTCATTTACATTATTAAATAGAATGACTAAGTGGCATAGACAAAACTTGCCAAGTCAGAAGGTTAGGTACCGACCCCTCCTCTGAAAGCAATGCGAAAGTTTTTTGTTACTTCTAATTGGGAAATTTAACAGAAGCTTCTGGTAATTTGCAGTAAATGAGTCTCATATATCTTTCGTGTACCCGGCTCAAACAAACCCAGCGATTAAAAGACGTATCAATGCTGTTCCTGGACTCGAATAGAGGATTAGGAGCCGCTGTGGTGTATTTTTAATTCTTATCACCGTCTATAAGTCTTATCACACGTCCCTCTCGTAGCATATTGTGGGAGGCAACACCTAAACATATTTTTAACCACGATGACAAAATAAAGGTAAATTCGACAGAAAACTGTGTAAATAGATTTACTCCACGTTTAAAAATTCTAATCCTTGATTGCGGGAATAGTTCTCATCATGTATTCAATATTATAATTTAGTGTTTCACTTTTGAATAATTCCGTCTGCATTTCCGTGGAATTGTTGTAATCTCTATAGCAAATTAATAATTCTGAATTATTATATGAATCTCGCATAACTCGGATATAGATAGCGTATCATTCTAAAATATTATTGAAGTTATCTCTATACCGTACTGCAAGTATAAATATATCCGATTATATATTTGTTTGAATCATTTCTGAATAATTCGTCTCCAGGCAGCAGCTGTGTCGTCGGCGACTACAACGGGACTTGTGTGAACATCTACAAATGTTATTACATGATTCAAGAACTCGCTAATAAGAAGAGGCCAGAGGTAAGCCATACCTTTTGAATATGGCAGGGACTGGTTTGGCAGCATCGTGTTCTTTTCTATAGTGGCTATCATTTTTTTAAGTACAGCGTCATCGATCGCGTTATGATCACTTATTGAGATAAAAAGTATCCTATCTTGCCAAGTTGGATGAAACTGTATGATACAGTGTGCAAAGTTTGATTGAAATCGGTTCAGTAGTTTAGGAGTTCATCGCGGACAAACGACGTGACAAGATTTTTTTATATATAAGAACTTTGCTAGCTACGTCCGCGTCTTCGCGGTAAACGAGAAATAATTTGATAATTTTTGCCCTTTTTGATAACTTTTTTTAATATTGCTTCGATTACAATTAAATCAAGTGAAAACAAAACTCTTTATATTTGACGTTCATAAGGACCTTCTAAGAGTCTAAATTTGGTTTAATTTACATGAAAGCAATGAAAATTTTAACTAATACTTTTGAGATGATCTCTCGGTCTGTCTTATTCTTTATTTGCACGCTTCATAACGTGAAGTGTTTGAGGCTATACCTTACTCTTAATATTCCAAAGCTGTGAAATTTAAGAGACTTCAATGATCATTATTTTAAATCTTTTGTGTTTTTATGGCAATGTACAAATGCTATATATTATTTAAGTACTAGCTGAGAAAAAAACCTAGAGGTAAGTCTCTCTCACGCAGTTGTGTTATATATATATATATATATATATATACTTAAGGCTTAGCGTTATGGACGTAGTCTCACCTATCTTAAGTAACGACACGGCCCAAGTTGGTAGACAGGCTAAGCCTGTGGAGGGCCTGGCTCTCAAGTGCAATTGCTGGAACACACCTGTTGGTATTTAGCGTCAGATTTTCAACTTGAGGGTGGTTGCTAACCAAAAGAAAAAGCCTCACCACCATGCTAGGGTTTCCTCACGATGTTTTCCTACACCGAAAGCTCAAGCTCATTGTAGAGGGATTCGAACTCACGTCCCTTGAAGCGAAGTTGTACACACAACCACTGAGCTATCATCACTTCAAACTGAAGATCCACTACCAACATAACACATATCACATATCGAATGTATGACGGTGTACTTTTTTTTTTTTAGATATGCTCATTCGACGGGAAAGTGCCAATTGTATGTTGTACGGAATGTAGTGAATTGCACGTGGAAAATATAAGGTAAGAAATGCTATTAAAAGTGGTTATGTTCTTATGACCACATAATAGAAATAAAAACTTTATCTGAACTTTATTTCTTACTAGCTGAACCGGTGAACTTCATATCACCTAAAATTGATTTTATTAATTCTCGCTAAAACTCAAAAATGGTTTGTCCGATTTGTTGTTTTTTTTTACATTTCCTCGCGGTTTTTATAGGCACGCGCCGATAGCCTCGCGGCCGGTACCGCCGCAACTGCTATGTCCCTGCATTTTAAATCTGTAATATCTTCGGAAATATTCATTAAAATTACATGCTGTAAAGGATCATATTGATCTATATTAAATGCACAATATATTTAAGTTACTTAATTGGATAAAAATGTATGCTGTGTTGTTTAAAATCGCTTCGTAAATAAGTCACTATTTCTCGTAAATAGTAAAGGATAAAAAATGATTATTGTTGATTATCTCTAAAAGATAGACATATACCATCCCGGACTTTTTTGCAGACCTTTTTAAGACAATACTTTAGTACATTATTTTAATCTATCGCGTAGGGTTCAACCAGCGTTTACAATGTAAGCGCAAAAAAATGTGTTTATCAAATAAATACCAAAAGCTACTAAATGACCTGAATAAGAATGGCTACGTGGTCAATTTATACGCGGTCGGAGCGGGAGCGTGAGGTATATCAGCTAAATCTCTCTATAACCTAAAAGATCTCGGCCTGTCTAGGAATGCAGTGAGTTCTATACTAGAACGTGCTTCTAAAGCTGCGCTAGCAGGCTCTTACCAAATTTAGGTGGGTAGGGAGAGAAACCCGAGTGTGGAGGTGAGTGTTGACGTTCGTCGACAAAGGGCCCTCTTAAACCTACATAAGAGTCAACAAGTCTCGGACATAGCACGGAGTTTCCCTCCCTACCACACGATGGACCCAGCACCCGCACGGTGAATCCATAGTTGATAAGGAGTTCGTATCTCCTCCTTTGTGTATCATCTTTCCTGTATTTAATACGTCAATTTATTCCCGATAATTTGCGAAATGTTTACACGAAACATGTAATGAGATGCCTGATTCAGCGTCACTGACACGACCGTGATGGCTTAGTTTTCGTTCACTGTTCGCAGAATGAACCTAAACATGTTTTCACTTAACAAAACGATATCAACCAACGTGTAATTCTAATTAAACATAGATATTAAGAAAATGTATTTACGTTACAGTAACGCGATACTGGAGCCACAGCGCGGTGTTCTATGGAAAAATGGCAGAAAAGCTTGGGATAGTAAGTTACTCAACTAAGTTAGGAATGGAAACCGTATCAAATGCTTTAGCTAAATCTAAAAATATCGCTAAACATTTCCTTTTACTGTCAAGATTATTTACAATATAGTCTGTAAGTAGGCGAACTGCGTCACTTGTAGATTTTTTAGAACGAAATCCAAACTGATTGTTACTTAATATTTTATTTTTCTCTAAGAAATTTATAAGTCTGTTGTTTATTAGGCGCTCCAAGATTTTCGACATTGATGACAAAATTGAAATTGGTCTAAAGTTCAGAATACTATTTCTGTTACCACCTTTATGAATTGGGTGTATTATAGCTTTCTTAAAGGCATTTGGGAATATTCCACTTTTAAAGGAAACATTACAAATGTGCGTCAGATATGGTATTATAATATGTCTATATTTTTTAATTAAAGATATAGGAATTTTGTCCCACCCAACAGCACGATTAGATTTACAAGACATAATAATACGCTCTACTTCGTCATGATCAGTATCTATGAGGGCGAACGAGTTTAAGTTACATGGTATATTTATGTTATTACAATTTGAGGTGTGTTTAATTCTATCTGCAAAATTTCTTCCTACATTGGCAAAGTATTTGTTAATTGAGTTAACAGACTGGTCACATGTGTCTTCCAATGATAACAACTCTCTAGGCGATTCACTGTGTTTATCGGTATGTGTTATTTTTTTAATTACTTTCCATAGTCGTTTTCCGTCATTTCTTGCATTCATTAATTCATTTCTTTCATATTTTCTTTTAATTTCTTTCAAAATGTTGTTACAAAAATTTCTATATCTAATATATGTTATTTTGAGTATCATGTTTTTAGGATCCTTTTTAGAATCTGAATGTAATTTGTCTCTATTCTTTATACAGCGTAGAAGCCCTGAAGTAATCCATGGCTTGATAATCCGTTTACTCCGAGGTATCTTCAAGGTTTGTGTATTACTTACAACAATATTAGTTAAACAATTTACTAAGATATTAGTAGCTTCATTTAAATCATGTGTGCAATAAATGTGATTTAAACATATTTTTTTGAAATCCGCGTGAATCCCTTGTTCATTAATTTTGTTATATATTCCAATGTTAGACTTTAAATTAGCTTTATAATTAATGCTTAGTATGACTGCATTATGATCGGTAGTAGATGAATTTAGTACCAAAGTAGTATAAATAAGTTTACTTTTAACCATGAAGTGGTCCAGACAGGTTTTATCTCTGGTGAGCAAATTATGGGCAGGCAGAAATCCATGAAAATACATGAAATTTATGTAACTAGATTCATTGTTATCGTAACTATTTGGTGCAATGTTAATGTTGATATCTCCAACAATAATAATTGTATAACCTCGTAAAGACATTAGAATTGTGTTTAGTGATTCTAAAAATTTAGTACTATTAGTATAGGAGGGTGATCGATATATTCCAACAATAGCACTAGTTTCATTCATTTTTACCACCAAACAATTGGAATCAGCGATATTGGGTTCTTCTACAATGATATTGGCAATATCATGTTTGATATAAACGACTACTCCATCATTTTGAAAGCTGTTTCTTTTTGTAAAAAAATGAATGTAACCATTAATGTTTGGTATACTTTTAGAGCTAGAAACCCAACATTCAGTGAGAACAATTACGTCACAAGTTACTTTTATTCTATGAAGAAGTGTTAAAAAATTATCTAAGTTACATTGAATACTACGGATATTTTGTGTTATTATATGAAACGAATTAGTATTGTTAATATAATTGAGACATAATTCTGGTTCGCAATAGTAAGCATTTGGATTGTAGCACTCGTCAATAGTTTGTATTGTATGTTTTGTTTGGCTATCGAATTTTAAAGAAAAATAAGTACATAAGCAGATATAATAATGGACACAAGAAATTGTTTTAGAAGTGTAGACACAGCATGCCACAAGTGATAAATCATTGTATTACTGTAATCTTTGAGACGCAACATATTACTGTAAATCCATTTGTCGAAAATAAATATCGTATTTGTGAATTGAATAGAGTGTGTGTATACTTGTAGTATATATTTGTTTGTGTATGAATACAAGAAGTATGTGACATTGTTTAGTTTTATAATATTGTAAGTGGTTTGTGTAATGAATATATAAGATGAGTACCATACAAAATTAATAAGAACAATCAAAGACAAAACAAAATAATTAATATCATTACTTAAATAAATTAGAGCTATGAATTGTCACGCTTGTTTCAAAATGTTATTTAAACTTTCAAGTGACTTGATGGTAATGACTTTAGAATCTTCACTTTTCTTTAGAAGAACTTTGCCATTTATTGACCAGCAGAATTTGTAACCATTATTCTTGGCAAAAGCCCGTGCTTCGTAGAATAATTTCCTTAGACTTGCGGGTAGAAATTCTGCAAGATAGACCGGAGTGCGTAGACCAGGCAGATTAAGCTGTTCAGTATTTAGCATTTCATGAGTAGGCCGATTTTTATTGAAGTTTCTGACCGACTCAATAATTTTGTTTTTAAGAGTAACTGCGTGAAGTTCAGCAATTATGGTTCTTTTTGTACCTGGCTTGCCTTGTTTCCTATATATATCCCGAATTTCTGTTTTTCGAATGTTTACATTTAAAAGCTCACCTATTTTAATTACATGGGACATTAACTCATCTGAACTTTCATTTTCTTTACAGGGTATATTTCTAATTTCAATACTTGACGAACGAGAATAGTGTTGTATATCTGCGATTCTCTTTTCCAAATCTACTATATAGTTTTGTTGGGTCACTTTCTCCGTTTCTATTTTTTTTATTTGAATTTTCATATCTTCGTAGTTGGCGTTAATATATTCAATTGCTTTTTCTATGTCAGAATTAGATTTTTGTATTTGTTGGTTTTGTGATTTTACTTCATTGATGTCGGCTGTAATTTTAGAAAGTAATATATCCTGTTCCTTTTTCCAGTTCGATAGCATGTTCAGAATTTCATCTTTAAAAATTTGTAATTCGTTAGTAGGTAACACAACATTACGAGGTCTTTTACTTCTGGCCGGAATTCCTGCTGCTTCTTGATTTGCCTGGTTACTGCTGTTCTGACTCATTGGAATTGCCGGTGGCGAATATTGTGGTTTTGACATTTTATTTAATATAAAGGTCGATCAACAAAAATTCAGTATTGCAGGTAGTTTACTAATTTATTGTAATAATTTATAATCCAGTGTAGATTGTTATCATTATTTAAAAGTTATATGCTTACTTTTATTCACAGTTTATTTAAAGTGATGTTAATTCTCGATAATATGTATTTTAATCTTCTCGCATATGTTAAGAAATATTGTTTGTAGAATAATGATTACTGTAGGTATAAGTAAGCGGCGGGCGATGTTATTTACAACAGACAATAGAACTTGCACGCAAATTTATCTGCTATACAGTCCGTCGAGAGTTGAGATTTGTTTGAAAAATAATCACGCTTACTTGGTATATCATCGCCGGTTGAACGTTTACTGGCAAAACGTATTACACAAACTAGTTTTTGTCTTTTATTTAGATGACAGAACTTTATTTTAGTACTGAAATTACATTCACTGATACACTGTACTTGTTTTAATTTCCTTTTTTGTAGGAAACGACCACAAAAAATACACTTAATACATTTTTAATCGGAGAGCACACATACACGTGTCGAACAGTAAAAATAAGGAGGAGGAGTGGAGGCACTGGCTCTCAAATACAACTGTCGGAACACATCTATACGTATTTGGCAGTATTTGTTTAATTCGAAAGTGGTAGCTAGGTATTTGAGTATAAGAAAACGCCCTACTAACATGTTACGACTTCCTCACGGTGTTTTCCTTCGCCGAAAGCTCAACCTCGTTGTAGGTGGATTCGAAGTCACGCCCCTTGACGCGGCGTCCGTACACACTACCACTGAGCTATCATCGCTTTTAAAATATATAAATAAATAAAATGAAATTAAAGTAAATACTCTACCACCATGCATAGTGTATTATGATATTAAATCTTTGTATGTAAATGTAAGTTCGTGTGGTTTCTTATTAATTCACGGAAAAACGATAGAATGCGTTTAGAAAAAAATTTACATACATTTTATAAGCTGAATTGACATATAAGATGTTTTATTACGGAACTAACTTTGGTTTTTTATTCGCTGATGAAGCGCTCGATGACAGCCAGTAGTGCATAGAACCATTTGTATAAACCTATATAAATAGACAAAATTGATTTTTCTGTTTGTAAGATCAAAATCACAGGTCCTTACGAAATGCCGCCATGATTTAAATACTAGAAACCATGAGGAACTGGTCACCCTATATTTTAGATTCGTCTTACTGAATCTGAAAAAAATTTAAAGTAAAAGTTTTTTATGTAATAGTGTCAGGTTTTATAACCAAGTCCCAAAGTATAGCACATTACTGATTTGCCGGATACTGAGTTCAAGCACCATTTCAAGCAGGTTTGACATCAAAGGCTATTACTGGATCAGTTTGTGATGTCTGGAATTGACGCCCCTCTCTGTACATGCGCTAAAACCTATTGTATATGTTTTTAAAATATTTAATTTTTTACCTAGCAACAAACATTTTACTCAGATCGAGTTTCTTGACGGTACTTCCCTACGACTAGGTTATTTCCGAACTGGTGTCGCGGTGGTAGTTTTGACGTTCATAAGCTCCTTACCAGGTCTTCAATTAAATAGAGTTTAATATTGGTTTTGATGCGTTTGAAAGTGTAAAATGTACTGTACTATACATAACAAGGAATTAGTTTTTACAATAATGATTTCTTATGTTTACGCGAATATTATTCATTGAAATAAAACTAATTTAAACGGATTTTATCGCGGTGATATAGGATGATTCGTGAGGCTATTGAAAGTAAAAAACATCCAAATGTCAATAAACAAAAATGGTTGAATGCTAGCTCAAGCCTAGGATCCGATTATACATTTAATTAAATCGGAACCCAAAAGACCAATTGCCAGACCTCAAGACACTCTTCGTAGATCGGAACTCTATCAATAATAAAAATTAAATTGAAGGTAGACACAGTGACATGAACTTTTCTGGACAACCTACACCTCAGTCCGCCCCGTGACCACGAAGGCTGAAAAGCTTTCGAAACGTCGGGATCAAAATTAATAAATAACCGCTATAAAATCCGTTTAAATTAGTTTTATTTCAGTTTTTACAATGTTTGCCTTTTATAATTTTTTTTGTATTGTTTGACTCCAAAACTGTCGGATCGCTAGTGATGGAACTTTTACTGGTAGTAAGTTGACGCTATAAGGAGTTATATAAGATAATCTTATTGAAACCACATGCCAATGAAGTAGGGGACAATAGCTGTGTTAATTAATACGTTGCTTTATTAGAATACCGAAATAATCACAAGTCTCTCTGACCATTAGGTAATGGCAATCACGTTCTTTACCAAACATTCTTGGCATGGTGGTAGCTTTTACCAATGCCCGCCTGGCTAGCTATCACCCGCGGTTTGAATGTCTGCCGTCAAATACATATACGTGTGTTCCGGCAGTTGCACTTGAGCCTGAGTTTTCGGTGAAAGAAAACATTGTGTGAAAACCATAACATAATAACCGCTCTCAAGATGAAAATCTGCCGCCAAATACCAATAATTGTGTTCCGGCAGTTGCACTTGAGAGCCAGTTCCTTCACAGGTTTAGTGTGTCCACCAGCTTGGGCCCTATCGTCACTTAAGATATATGCATGTATATAATGGACGGTGGACATATTGAACCTATTTAAAATATATATATATATATATATATATATATATATATATATATATATATATATAATAATAATAATATCCCCATATATAAAACTTAATCGGTGATTGGGCTTTACATTAACACTTTAGAAACTTTAGAGCTTAAGGATTTATATTTATAGTCTACTAGCTGTGTCCGCGACTCCGTTCGCGTGGAATCAGAATTTTATTTGAACAGTTTCTAAAAAAAAAGTCACATAACCTACGTTACTCAGGGCTAATGTAGCATTCTAATGATGAAAGATTTTTTTTGAAACACGAATCTTTCTTCTTTACAATATTAGAATTGGTAGCACGTTATTGCAATAAGATCCCCAGATCTTAAGTTTGTTTGGTAGTTTTTTTTTTTTGGCACTGAGAATAGACTTTACCGTATCCCTGAGCACGTTACATGGCACTATAATCGAAGTATCCACCACCGTAAAAGATAGAACTACGTCTGCGGGACCGGTCAGTAAATGTAAATAAAAATGTAAATGTATGTAAATTTTATTACAGAGTGTTTGGACTACATGAATAATTATTGGTATCCATGCCGCATGGGTTTTAGTGTGACACTTACTCTGGAATGGAGTGAGGATAGGAAATGTCATTTAATCGGTGAAGATGGACTCGCTGCTGCAGGTGGAGTCGATGCCAAGGAAGGGGAGCTTCCTCATATGGTACGCTAACACCAGGGTTCGGTTATTGTTTGTACAGACCTCGTGTTAATCGCTGTGAGTTCAAGTCCCTTTTTATATACGTAGTTAATTAATTAATTAGGTTTCAGCGTTATGACCATAATCTCACCTGATCTTAAGAGACGATACGGCCCAGCTTGGTGGACACGCTAAACCTGTGAAGGAACTGGCTCTCAAGTGCAACTGCCGGAACACAATTATTGGTATTTGGCGGCAGATTTTCATCTTGAGAGTGGTTGCTACCCAGGCGGGCATTAGAAGCTGTTATGGTTTTCACACGATGTTTTCCTTCAACGAAAACTCAGGCTCATTGTAAGGGTATTCGAACTTACGTCCCTTGACGCGAAGTCTTACACACTACCACTGAGCTACCATCGCTTGTGATTAGAAGATAAGTTATAAAATATATATTTAGCAAACAAAAATGTAGTCAGGGATAACGTACCTATATATATATGGTGGTAGGGCTTTTTCTAATGCCCGCCTGGCTAGCTACCACCCTCATTTTGAAAATCTGCCGCCAAATACCAATAGGTGTGTTCCGGCAGTTGCACTTGAGAGCCAGTTCCTCCAGAGTTTTAGCGTGTCTACCAACTTGAGCCGTATCGTCACTTAAGATCAGGTGAGATTACGGCCATTACGCTAAAAACTTAAGTATATAAAAAATATCCGATTATTGTTAAAAAAAACAATATTCTAATTTGATCCAATTACACATTTATTATTTTCATGTATGCTAAATCGGTATAATTATTTCCTACCCTCCATATTTCACCATATGGTTAACTATCTAATTTAGGTTACATAATATTTTTTTTATATATGATATCTCACAACCATTAATGCAAGCTCTGTCGCGGTTGGTTCAAATGATTCTTTATATTAATAAAGTCGCATTTGTCCCAATACTACACGCTAACCTGTATTTTTTAAAAATTGAAAATCAGTCCTTTGAAAATACGTTCTGATCTTGGGAACTACCAGTCGTATTTGAAGAATTGATTCTGCAGTCGCTAGTACAGTTATTATGGAAGCCTATCCATGCTAATAATATAAATGCAAAAGTAACTCTGTCTATCTCCATCTCCCTGTCTCTCTATCTCTCTTTCTCTGTCTCCGCATTCGCCCCAAAAAGTCCTATCAAGCTGTGAAAGGTCTTAGGGCTAACAGCCTATGTCCTTTCGAAAAAAAAACCGTCAGTTCCTTTGCCATTGCATTCCTAAACCGCTGGACCGATATTAATGAAATTTAGTATAGAGATAGAAGCGAAATAGAAGAAGTACGTGGGTTAGTAGACATATAATATAACAAACTTGAAGGTATTAAATAGCAGATGAGAGTTCGTACGAAACACAAATAATTTCTCTGATGTATATTTCAACGTATTGAAAATTAAAAGCGATATATAGACATTATTATTACATTTGGCATATTAATCCTGGGGGTGTTATAACCCTCTAATAAAACTTATAATTAAATAATATTTTCAAATAAAATATAACGTCGTTTTTGTATACCAAGAGAACCTTTATTTGGATTTATTTCTCTGAATTTGTAATCGACATATCAAAAAAGGTTACAAACAAAAAGGTTGACTGCAAAATTCTAACAAAACAAAGTTACTTCACAATCAAGATGATTTTATAATGACAAACATCGCCTACTATAGCTAAGCTAATCTTTGGTGGTAGGGCTATTTCTGATGCCCGACTGGCTAGCTACCACCCTCAAGTTGCAAATCTGCCGCCAAATACCAATAGGTGTGTTCCGGCAGCTGCACTTGAGAGCCAGTTCCTCCAGAGTTTTAGCGTGTCTACCAACTTGGGCCGTATCGTCACTTAAGATCAAGTGAGATTATGGCCATAACGCCAAACCTTGACTATAAAAAAAATCGTGTCAGAATTAGGACGGTTAGGAAATATTGCTAAATAAAACAATTCGGCTTGCGTTATCTTTTAGGGTAAGTTGTCAAGTTTTATGAAAGATGGGACAGAGTAGGCCACTGAACATTGTAATTCTATGCTGATGAAGTCGCGAACATCTGACTGTATGTTTAACTGTTTCACTGATTATCGTGAAATTATAGATACACGTTGCAGGGGTACAAACAAGGATACTGCCCACTTTTTATTCAGATAATAAGTACTGAAATCATTTTTAGTTTCACGCGAATTAAGTCGCGGGCACAACTAGTTTTACTATATATTTCCAAAAATTAATACCGTTTTATTCCCAATTATACTGAAGCGTAAGAAAAAAAAGACTCGATTAGTAAAGTATTTCGGTCGTTATCCTGATAACATACAGGATCCGCACATACAGACACACGGACGTCCGAGACAGAACTTTTATAAACAGTTTTTAAAAATGGCATCTAAAATAGCATGAGTGTTAAAAATAGTGTTTTTTCTCGATATGTATGTGTATGTATTATTTTACAAGTGCAATCTATGATAGAGACATTTTAAGTTTGGAAAATCTGTTGTTTTGCGTGAAGTGACAGTAGTACCCACCTCAACGCTTCGCTTATGGGGCGTGCAAAATTCACCTCACCTTTCCTATATATGCCAATAAAGACAATTCTAATTGAATTATTCGTAAAACAGGCGCTGCTCGGTTTCGGAGAGCAACTAGAATCAGCACAATGGCTATGCTGCGGTTCCATCATCAGCGAGACATTCATACTGACAGCAGCGCATTGCATCTCCAGTCCGTCACTGTAAGAACCGGGATATATGAATCAAATTTCTTTATTCTATATCAAATATTTTCACTTAGGGTCTCACTCAAGTGGGCTTAGGAAAAGTTTTCATATCACGTCGGTATACGCAAGCCAAATATGAAACGATGATAGATCAGTTGGTAGTGTAGTTGGGTTCGAATCCACCTACAATGAGTTTCAGCTATCGATGAACGAAAATATCGTGATGAAACCATAGCACGGTGGTACGGCGTTTTTCTAATACACGCCTGCCTAGCTACTACTCTCGAGTTGAAAATCTGCCGCTAAATACCTATAGGTGTGTTTCGGCAGGTGTGTTTCGGTAACTTAACATCAGGTGAGATTGTGGCCATAGTGCTAAAACTTTAACTATATAAAAATATGTAATAATAAGTTGCAATCTTATGGCCATAATCTCACCTGATGTTAAGTTATGATGTGGCCCGAGTTGGTAGACACGCTAAACCTGTGGAGGAACTGACTATAAAGTGCAGCTGCCGAAACACACCTGTTGGTATTTGGCGGCAGTTTTCCAACTTGAGGGTGGTACCTAGCCAGGCGGGCATTTGAAAAAGCCCTACCACCATGCAAAGCCCTACCACCATGCAAAGCCCTACCACCATGTCTTCTGTTCTGTTCTGTTCCAATCTTCAGTTTAAAAGATTTGACGCCTGCATAAACTTCAAATTAAACAAGTGTTTGTTTCTAACACACTAATTTCCACTTCACTTGTATGTGGCTATGAATATAATAGAATCTTTCGAGGCAATTTGCACCACAAATTTTTATATAATTTACTTGTATATAATTACTAGATTTTATATGCTGCTTCAGTCACGTTAATATTGATTGTGTCAAACAAATCCGATGACAGAATAAAATAAAAATAAAAATATAAGAATAAAAGTTTATCCGTCTTTTTACCCCACTTTCTGTTAGTTTGTCGTTAGAAAATGTATCCTATCTCCGTCTCCAGGGCTCCATCTATCTCTGTATCAAAATTCATCACAATCCATTCAACGATTTAGGCGTGAAACCGTAACAAAAAACAAACTCACTTTCATATTTATAATATTAGTATGAGATTTATGATATAAAGTCTTTATATATAAAAATTTCATGTCACGTTGTTTGTCCATGATGAACTCCTAAGCTATTGTACCGATTTTAATCAAATTTTACACACTATATGCAGTTTTATCCAACTTGAGAGATAAGATGCTTTTTAGCTCAATATGTGATCATAACGCGACAGATGTCGCTTTAGTCGATGTGATTGACTACTCGAAAAGGCAGAAAAAGGTCTGCCAGGTAAGTTAGTTTAGTATATAATTTTTCTCTAATTCTACTCAGTTGTGTTACAGCTGTTACTGATTGAACAAGGCATGGATTGATCACATTGACACTGGTTCTGAAACGTGCGCAAATTTTGTCATTTATCACAGGACTATGAATTGACGAAAATTGCACTAAAGTAGCCCGTGACTTTGATTACAGAGACTGGTACATTTAATATTAGGTCTTTGCCTGTGAAATTGTCATTTTACATGAATAAAGTCAAACTACTTTTTTTCTATATATTTTATTTCAATTTATCAAAATAACCGTCCATGCAATCGATGCTTCTTTGCCAACGGAATAGACGTTTATTGGTGCATTTTGTACTTTAATTTTTTCCCGTCAAAAACTTATACAAACAATAGAAAAAGTAGAATTCTGGAGGTGCAAGGTCTGGTGAGTACGGTGCATGACTGAAGGCCTACAATCCTAGCTCTTGAGACTTAGAGACCGTGTGCTGTGCAGTATGGGATCGCGCGTTATCACGCAGGAGCTGCGGAGACAAACGATTGACCAAAGCTGGTTATAGATGTCTATACTTAAAACAATTTACCGTTTCCATAGATTATTTCCTTTTTTATACTTCATCACCTGATGTTAATAGATCAGCATGTTAATCCAAGATGGTGGAAACGTTAGGCTTAGTATTGCGACTGCCGGAACATACCTATAATTATAGATTTATCGAAGTTATGCATGTTCATGATTGCAGAGGCCCTGTCAGGTACGCAGCGCTGGGTATATTGAGGCGCTCCGACCCTCCGGAGAAATGGCAGCGTTACTCGATCAACAAGATAATTCCCCACCCGGATTACAAGTCCCCCTCAAAATACCATGATATCGCACTTTTAGAGACTACTTCTCCGTAAGTTCTTGTTGTCTAAATGGTAGTTTTACGGTGTCGGTGGTTTGAAATTCCAATTTGGGTATCTAAATTATTATTATATATCTTTTTGTAAAGTAATTTACAGATTTACAGATCTCACCTTTGCTTGGGCAGGCAGTATGTTAGAGCCGACTGAGGCAAACCAGCAATTCTAAGTAAAACTAGACGGACCTGCTACGTTTCTTCCATTCGATATTTGTGGTTGCAGTCTAGTCGGATACACACTGCCTACCAATTCATACGATTCGATACGTACACAAAACTCTCATTCCTTTATTGTCAAATTTCCAAAACAAAATAACTTATGACTTGGAAGCGTCCGACCCACAATGACGAATAGTGCCAAAACATAGATACTCAATAAAGAAACTGTGTACAGAATAAGGGTTGTATAGCAAGCTATGGAGCATGTCATGTTAGACTAATACCTTGAGTGATGAAGTAAAAAATGCGGATATCCGAAAAATATACTAAAGTGCAGAATATCGGTATTCGTAGTGCTCAACTAAAATGTCGTTAGGCAAGCCACTTGGCCAGATGTGGTGATTTTTACTAATCTTGAGGCGAAAACCTGGGTAAGAACTGAACAGGAAAGAATGCCGTAGAAGGGAGAAGGCTCATGCCCCGCAGTTAGTTGAAAAGAGCTGTCCATGATAATGTGACGCTAAACGTATTACAAATAGGTTTGACAATCTCTGGCGTTCAATTGGGGACGAACAAGATTTACGCCACTAGCAAGTAAAATATAGATGTGTCAATGTGGTTAATAAGAGCAATTGTTATTTTATTCAGTATAAAATTCTCCCAGTTGGTATTGCCTGCGTGCCTGCCTACTGACACTGAACCCGTAGGCGAAGATTACGCGAACGCGGCCGGCTGGGGCGCTCTGGGATACAAGCAACAATTGGCCGATGTTCTCCAAAAGGTTTGTCGTAAGTGACTACATATTAGACGAACTTGTAAATTACTTTTTTTATACTTAAGGTTTAGCGTTATGGCCATAATCTCACCTGATCTTAAGTGACGATACGGCCGAAGTTGGTAGACACGCTAAACCTGTGGAGGAACTGGCTCTCAAGTGCAGCTGCCGGAACACACCTATTGGTATTTGCCGGCAGGTTTACAACTTCAGGGTATAGCTACCCAGGCGGGCATTAGAAAAAGCCCTACCACCACGCTATGGTTTCCTCACGATGTTTTCCTTCACCGAAAGCTCAAGCTCATTGTAAGTGCTTGGATTCGAACTCACGTCCCTTGACGCGAAGTCGTACACACTACCACTGAGCTATCATCGCTTCAAAAACATTACAATTGTCTACCAGATGTATTAGAACAGTTTTTGTACGATTTTTAATATTTTTAGTACTTTGATAACCTCAACAGGTCCAATGGAGCTTTTTTTGTCGATATACGAAAAATGATCGAATGACATGAAATTTTAATCGTTGTTAATTCTTCATATATTCGCATTTTTTGTGTGCATCTCCAAATACTATTCAACTCATTTTTTCCCCCTTTAAAACTATCTAAATGGGTGTGAAACGCATTTTACTTATTCGTCCAACATTGCATAAGCCATGGGCATGCTGAGTATAGGCGATGCAAAAACAGTTCCCTGGGACCAACGTGGAGGTATTAGTGAGTGTTACTGATCTTCGTCAGCCGTACTGTTACATCCCTACATTGTTCTATGTATTCGCTGAGTCATCATTATATTGTTTTCCCATAGTTTTATACTGCGTAGTAGCATATGTATCGTTTATACAAATTATTAGTTTACTAAGTCAGTTAGTCCTCGTACACCGCAATATACAAACCTCCTGTAATTAAGCTTAGAAGTCGCACAAAGCCAAGCTATCGTGAATTTTATAATAAATTAAAATAAAATGTATAGTTGTGTTATTTTATAGTGTTTTTTTAAAAGACAATCAAGAAGGATCACGTAATATTACCTACTCCTCTCTCCACCTTGCTCGGACTTGATTTGAGAGGGATATTCATAAAGGGATTTAGCTTCGAAAGAGGGAGTAAGACTTAGACCCCGAAGACTGCCTTTATTTATGTTAAAGTTTTGGCACCAATCAAAAAACGAGCTCGAAATCGTATAATGAAGATTTATGATATGAGATAGCGTTGTATACAGCTACATATTTTTTTAATACGATTTATAAGCGTAGTCTTAGTAGTTGGCCAAAATCTCACCAGATGTTAAGCAACGATGTGAACCAAGTTAGTGGATACACTAAGAGAGACCAGTTGTCAAGTGCAACTGCTGGAACTCACCTGAAAGTATTTGGCGGTAGACTTTCAACTTAATGGTGGCAGCTAACCAGGCGCGCATTCGAAAAGTCCCACCACTACACTACAGTTTCTTCACGAAGGCTCTCGTTGCTTGCAGGTGGATTCGAACTCATGTCCCTTGTAGTGGCGTCTGTGCACGCTACTACTGAACTATCATCGCTTAAATGGGGCCCACAACAAAAGGATGTAGTTTTTTTACCTGAAGCGATGATAGGACAGTGGTAGTGTGTACGAATGCCGCATCAAGGGACGTGAGTTCGAATCCACCTACAATGAGCTTGAGCTATCGGTAACGGAAAACATGTGAAGGAACCATAGCATAGTGGTTGGACTTTTTCTAATGCCCGCCTGGCTAGCTAACAGCCTCAAGTAGAAATTTTACAGCCAAGTACAAATAGGTGTGTTCCGGCAGTTGCACTTGAGAGCCAGTCCCTCCACAGGTTTAGCATATCCACCAAATTGGGCTGTATCGTATACACTATAAAAAATAAATTCATACTCTTGAATACCGCATTGTAAGAGCTAGTTAGCAGTTGCATGTCTGCTTCGACAGATATAGCATATTTAGCCATAGCTGACGTTTCAGTATACTTTATCACTTCTATAGGATATAAGTATGTCTGTAGTTGATGCTTGAAAAGATTCCCTCTCCAACACTCTAAAAACTCATAATATCGGTCTATCGGTTCCTTTTTGACCCATGAGCCAGTCAAAGAGTATCTCCTTGCGGCATTTAAAATACGAAGAATATTAAACTGTAGAGCAGTTATCTTCCTTAATCCTAATGATTTCTTATGTTTACGCGAATATTATTCATCGAAATAAAACTAATTTAAACGGATTTTATCGCGGTTATTTATTAATTTTGATCCTGACGTTTCGAAAGCTTTTCAGCTTTCGTAGTCACGGGCGGACTGAGGTGTGGGTTGTCCAGAAAAGTTCATATTACTGTTCTACCTTCAATTTAAAATTAAAAATAACAAAAATTATATTGAAGGTAGACACAGTAACATGAATTTTTCTGGACAACCCACACTTCAGTCCGCCCCGTGACCGCGAAGGCTGAAAAACTTTCGAAACGTCGGGATCAAAATTGATAAATAACCGCGATAAAATCCGTTTAAATTAGTTTTATTTCGATTCCTTAATCCTGCTGGTTTACAGTAGTTCTGTATACCATCTCATTACCAAAAACAAATGCTATATTCTCTTTGCAGGTGTATCTGACCAAGTTCACCCATGAAGAATGTAACGATATATACAAACCCCACAGGCTTCTACAGCACGGGTACAACAGAACCACGCAGATGTGCTATGGAGATCACTACAAGCCTAGAGATACTTGCGAGGTATTTACATACGAATTCGTTTAATTAATTTGTGTTTGCTGGGCCCAATAATGTAACAGCACTGTGTCTAATAGTAAGCAAAGTAAATTCGACATTTACTGAGGTGTATACAATTCGTAGCTGATATCATGCCAGCCTACAAACCTCTCGGCAGCTGTAAATATACTACAGGTCTAGAAACACTCTAAAAGAAAAGGATTATATGAGATCTGTTTATCAATATTCTTTATTGATTTAGAATTTTCTCACAGTTCAACTGCTGTTAATTAAGAATGTGGTCTAATATGTTCAACACGCTAAGGCATACAAGTGTTACTGCCAAAACACACTAGTTTTGGTCAAAAATTTTCAACTCAAAAGTTGTAGACCGCCAGAGAGGAATTAAAAATGCCATACCAACATGCTTCATAGGTGTAATAATACCATTCCCATTACTATGTGTACTTTCACTGAAAGCTAAGGTTCGTTACAGGGATCCGACCTCACATCAATCCCTACAACTTTGCTATCATTGTTATTATTCCAGGATTTCAAAATATTAAATATTCATACAACAGTTCGTTCATTCGGTCAATGAAGCAAAGTGACTTGTTGAGCCAAACAAATCCAATTACCATTTCAACTTATGATCGAACCTTTTCTATACTCTTCAATAGTGATTCCCTAACATCACAAACAACTAAATTTACTTTACTTTACTTTTCTGTTTGGTAGTTGAGTATTAGACAATGGTCGGTGGTTTCATCTTCCTGCACAATATCTGACTGCTTGTAGTATTTGAATCTAACTTACGCTTCTTAACACTTGCGATTTTATCCGCAGGGAGACAGCGGCGGGCCACTCTTCAGCGAAAGAGGATGTAGTTTTGAGGTCATAGGAGTGACGTCGTACGGAGTCGCCTGCGGGTTCAAAGGGAACGCGGGCATGTACACGAGGGTTGAATACTACGTGCCCTGGATAGAGAGCATCGTATGGCCTTAATTTTTGTACAACTCGTTAAAATAAATTCTAGTTAAGAGTTTGTTTGTTGTTTTAATTGATAATATTACAAATGCAAATGTGAGTTTGTTTATTACTATTTCATGCCTAAAATACTGAATGATGATGATTTTGAAATTTTGTAAACACGTTATCGGGAATACATAAGTGTATTTTATCTAGAAAAATAAGTAATTTCCAAAGGAGAGAAGTTTTAGTTCCTCGTGACAAATTATTTTAATAGTAGACTTGACATACCTTATTTTAGCCTTCCCAATAGTAATTTCCTCGACCGCAGCACTACCTATCTCGATCGGGGATTAGATAAGTGATCTAATCAGCATAAAGACTAACTCAGCTTTCAAGTTCATTCAAGCGAAATTGATTTTAAGCCGCTGATTTTTAAAGACGCAAACTAATACATAAATGTGAATAAAGTTTTGTTTTTTTTTAAGCATTGCAATTTTTATTGCTGCATAGGCAAAATCTCCATGAAAATTGTTGATAATCAATAAAATACTTTTTGGTATGTGTTATGTATTTTACGTATATAGAAGATTATTTAAAACGGTGTTCCAAACAAACCTGTCGCTTTATTAAGAGGCAATATACGATGTGATTCCAACAAGATTATTTTGCGTGGTGGTAGGGCTTTTTCTAATGGTAGTTGCACTTGAGAGCCAGTCCCTCCTATAAACGCGTCCGTACACAATACCAACAGAGCTATTATCACTTCAAATTATGATATTGGGTAAATTATTATATAAAGATATTAGCTTTACTCCATTTAATAAATATTTAATATTAATAATTTTTGGTATATTTTGTCGAAGAGGGGTCAATACAAAATGTGGTAGCTGTTGGTGTTTGAGGATTGGTGGTGTAGGACGAACACTATTTCAAACGTTGCAAAGCTTAGGTATTCTTTTGTTCCTTCGACGGAGAGCTGATTACGAACTTTCCAGATGGAACAAGCTGGTATAAAATCGGTAAGGCAGCGGAACTGGAATGTATGGAAGTTCCAAATTAGTATTCTACTAAAGGTACAAGATTTAACTGTAGTAGATGGTACGTAAAGTAAACGTACGTATTGAAGCGATGATAGCTCAGTGGTAGTGTGTACGACTTCACGTCAAGGGGCGTGAGTTCGAATCCAAGCACCTACAATGAGTTTGAGCTTTCGGTGAGGGAAAACATCGTGAGGAAACCATAGCATGGTGGTAGGGCTTTTTCCAATGCCCGCCTGGCTAGCAACCACCCTCAAGTTAAAAACCTGCCGCCAAATACCAATAGGTGTGTTCCGGCAGCTGCACTTGAGAGCCAGTTCCTCCACAGGTTTAGCAGGTTGAGTAGTCACCGCGCGCTCACAGCGATTGGACGTGCCAACTGTCGTAGATTTCTTAGATATATTCTTTCTTAATGTATTTACTTAAAGTGTTATATATAAAAGTAATAACGTAAGAAGTACCAGTACTGCATACAAAGAAGACCATTGAAGTCAATAAGCGAGTACAACAAAACTGTTAAATCGATATAAACTTGGACGGCGTCAATAAAAACCTCTTAAACTGTGAACTTAAGTACCTTGGAGATATTAATTATGTCTCGACGTGCAAGATCGCCTCCTCAGCGTGGTTTACTGCATAATACTCCATCAGATTCTAATGTGAATAATGCAACAACTAATACAGCTTGCTCTGCCCTTGTATCTCAAAGAAGTAAAAAACAGTCCCAGTCCAGCGAGGATCAACTTTTTTCTATCAAAGAGGAAATTCGAATTATGTTCGATGAATGGAAAGAAACTCAAAATACTCTCTTAAAGAAGATTATTTCTGAAGTAGCAGAAATAAAACTTCAGAATACCCAAATAAAACAATCAAATGATGAAATTGAAAAAGCAATAGATTTTATGAATAATCAGTACGAGGAAAAAAAAAAGGTACAAGGCCTCGAGTTCGAACGGAAACAACATCTACTTGAAATATCTTCCCTACATTCCAAAATTGAAGATATGCAGAGACAATCTAAATGTGCTACAATAGAAATAAGGAACGTACCATCTCCTATTACGCCCGAATCTAAATCAGACCTATGTAATATTATTGAAAAAGCCTGCAAAACTATTGATGTCACTTTTCATCAGCATGCTCTAAAAGACGTCTATCGACTAAGTACCCAAACAGGTAAAAGCACAATAATTGCGGAATTTACTTCTGTTTTATTGAGAAATAATGTGATCCAGGGAGTTAAATCTTATAATAAACAAAATCCCGACCAACGTTTCAACTCTGCAAATATAGGATATAAAGGACATATAACTCCCATTTATATCTCTGAAGGACTAATTAATAAAGATCGTAGGTTATTCTTTTTAGCTAGAGATATGGCTAAGACAAAGAATTATAAATTTTGCTGTACAAGAAATGGGAAAATATATATCCGCAAAACCAATGATTGTCCACATATAGAGATTAAAACTGAGACTCAATTAATGTCTCTTAGCAATAGTGATTGACTATGCTTAGATTTATATAATTTATGTTTCTCCAAAGTTTGTGATTATACTTCTATGAACTTTAATTGTAACAAATTCTTAGTATTCAACTTCAAAAATTGTAAAAGGAGTAAGTTATGTTTTTCATACAACTTATACTATTACTCACAAATTACATTTGCTTGTGTTAGCAGACAATTAGTTAGTCCATATAATAATCTAAGTACTGCCATATTAATCGAGTCATATTTACACTTAAAACAACATTCGACTCCAAAACTAACACTAAAATAGTAAATAGCATAGATTGTATAAAGGCTGGGCCATCTTTTGTTTTAACTCCAGAGTCTTGCAATAACTTTTTAAAAACTGAATATACAACAAATAATCACATGAAAATTCTTACTTTAAACATTCGTAGCATAAACAAAAATTTTTCAGAATTTGAAGTATTTTTAAACAGACTAAATATATCATGTGACATGTACATCTTAACTGAAACTTGGAACTCAAAATCACTACCTTTTCCAAAATTAAACAATTATGAAACACACTTTACTAGAAATAACTGTAATCAAAATGATGGAGTCGTAGCCTACATCAAGGAAGGTATTGGATGTTCAGTAACGGAACTATCTCTAATTGATGCTACTGGTCTACTCATAGAAATTAATGAAGGTACTGTTGTAATAGGCGTCTACAGATCACCTTCACATAGAAATCTAGATAACTTTTTAAATTCCTTAGATAAGTTATTACGTGCATTTAGTAAATATTCCAACATACTTTTTATTGGTGATATCAATATAGATATTAAATTAAACAATGAAGACCACAACTCATTCAATTATCTAAATTTATTGGCAACTTATGGCTTGATAGCAGGCCACTTATATCCCACTAGAGATCAAAACTGTATTGACCATGTGATGATTAAAGCAACAAATTTGGCTACTACAATTGTTATTAATTCTTTTGTAACAGATCATTGTCCTGTTCTTACTACAGTAAACTTAGCATATAAGAATAAACAAGTTCGACATTTAACTAATACTAAGGTAAACAATGAAGCTGTTCTTGACAAACTACGGACTACAGATTTTAGTACATTATTAAATTCTCAAGATGCAGAGTGGGCCGCTAGTAACTTAGTTAATATATTAAATAATTTGATTATAAAAAACACAATTAAAATCCTGTCTCCTAGGAATACAAGATGTCTGAAACCTTGGATAACACCTGGTCTGGTACGATGTATAAAAAATCGTGACCTTATGCATTTGAAATGTAAGAAAGACCCTAAAAATATTATTCTAAATACTACTTATAGCCGATACAGAAATTTTTGCAATGATTTATTAAAGCGACTGAAACGAAACTTCGAGAAAAATGAACTCAATAAATATACTACAAATCCGAAACTAAAATGGAAAATAATAGACAAACTTACAAACCGGAACAAAAAAAATAATTCCGATTCTGACCTTCTCAAATTATCAGATACACCAGAGTTATCTATTGAAAAAGTTAATTCTTATTTTGTAAATGTAGCAAAGAAATTATCAGAGAAAATACCGAAAACAAAGGCAATTAAATATAACTATAAGACCACATATACACCATTGCACTCGATGGTTTTACTAGAGACAACTGATCAAGAAATTCGGTCTATCCTAATGAACTTAAAATCTTGCAGCACCACAGGATGGGATGAAATTTCTACGAAATTACTAAAGATGTCAAATTCAATTATTGTACCACTTCTTACACATATTACAAATTTATGTATTAGAACTGGAACATTTCCTCGAGTATTTAAGATGTCGATTATTCATCCAATTCACAAAGCTGGTGATAGAAACCACGTCGAGAATTACCGCCCGATTTCAATATTACCAGCTCTATCTAAAATAATTGAGAAGATTTTAAATAGAAGATTATTAAAATTCCTAGAAAAAGAAGCTATTTTGTCAGATAATCAATATGGCTTTAGAGCAGGCAAATCCACTGCTCTAGCAGTTTCTTCGCTCACAGAATTTGTTGCCACTAATATTGATAATAAAAACAAGTGTATTGGAATATTTTTAGATCTGGCAAAAGCCTTCGATACCGTCTCTAATGAAATTCTGCTCAGTAATATGGAAAGGATTGGCATCAGAGGATTATCTCTTAAACTGTTTAATGATTATCTAGAAAACAGAACACAGAAAGTTAAAATAGAAGATTATACTAGCTGCGCCACTTCTATAAATACAGGTGTGCCACAGGGTAGTATTCTTGAGCCGACCTTATTCCTGATATATATAAACAATCTTTGTAAACTTAAATTAGACAACTGCAAAATATTTACTTTCGCTGATGACACAGCTTTAATTTTTCATGGAAAAACTTGGGAAGAAGCTAAATCACATGCTGAAAATGGATTACAAATAATTGTAAAATGGCTATATGAAAATTTCTTATCACTGAATATATCCAAAACCAAATGTATATTTTTTACAAATTCAAAGAGAACACTTCCTGCTGAGAGTAAATTCAGAATCCAAATACACACTTGTCAGTATTATTATCAGCAAAGTGTATATGACAAATGTAACTGTAGCTTCTTAGACAGAGTTAGAACAATAAAATACCTAGGTATCTTAATAGATGAGAATCTAACTTGGGTGCCTCACATTAATCAACTTACCGATAGAATAAGAAAGTTAATATATATATTTAGAAAATTACGACATGTGGCTGATTATGACTTACTGAAAATGGTATATTATGCATTAGCCCAACCTATCCTATCTTATTGTATAACTTCATGGGGTGGAGCAAAAAAGACTCACTTAATCAAACTTGAAAGAGCGCAACGAATATTATTAAAAGTAATGGCATTCAAACCTTTCAGATACCCTACAACAAATCTATACAAAGAATGGGATGTTTTATCTGTTAGGAAATTGTTTATTAAGTATGTCATACTTGAACAACATGCCAAGGTTCCTTATAAACCTGAGCTATTAACAAGTAGACGGAAATACACAATATGTACTACAAAGCAATACAACACTTTTTTTGTAAATAAATATCAGTTTTATCTTGGTCCTATATTATACAACAAACTAAATAAAATTATTGACATATATTCACTGAATTTTCATAAATGTAAAGAAGTAATTACATCCTGGTTGAAGACACAGAAGTATGAAGACATAGAAAACTTATTTGTAATCGTACGATAATTATCTAGTACAATTATAAATAACATCTTCAGATATAGATTACTCTGCTCATGTTTATCCATATACACTTATTATATAAGAATAAGTTTGAGGCACATCCAAATTTTAAACTCATATTGTTTCTAGTATTTGATAAATATTTTGTTTGTATTTTTTCATAAATATTAAAGTCACGCAAAAAAAAAAAAAAAATTAAGTTCACAATATTGTAGTGTAACTCGTTACACTATTATTAAAAGTAAGGTAGGATAAGGTAAAAATAAATCGCAGTATACCTTATGTCATATTTATAAATCTTGTAGTTATATTAAAATATATCTAGGACATACTATTATACGGGAAGAAAACAGCGTCTGAGATACAGGCTCGGCCTAGTTCAGGCGCTAGGATTCAAAAAATGTATAGCGATACTATGTCTTAGAATTTTTTTTATGTATTGTAGTGTAAAAAATTCTTGTAAATAAAGTTATTATTATTATTATTATTATTATTAGCGTGCCTACCAACTAGGGCCGTATCGTCACTTAAGATCAGGTGAGATTATGGCCATAACTCTAAACCTTAACTATAAAAAAAAATGAATAAAACTGGCATGATTGTGGTAAATATTTATTGGTATAGCTAATCGGATCGCAGGCAGCGGTCAGAGCACCGCTTGAGGCAGTCAGCGTCGTTCCGACAGTGCGCCCGGCAACTCGCCTGGCATCGTGTCAGCGTGCGGACGTTTGTGCGAGACAGTCGCTCATCGAACATCAAGCTATAAAACAAAATAATGGAATATTTCCGACCTCTTGATCTGTTATATATTTGTTATCGACTAGTATCTGTGTCCGCGACTCCGTTCGCGTGGAACTAACATTTAATTTAATCATATTCATATAAAATTTTCTATCAAATGTTATTAAATTATTTATTCTATAATATTGATCAATACAGGTAGATACGAACTTAACCAAAATTCGATATTATTGACAATTATTCTCTAAAATTTTATACAAAGTGTATCCCATTCTTTTCCTCACTATCTATAAGTTTTTCGCGAGAAAATGTAGCCTATAACCGCCTCCGGGTTCACATCTATCCTTATACCAAAATTCATCATAATCGATTCAGCGGTTTAGGCGTGAAAGCGTAACAAACAAAAAAAAACACACTCACTATCGCATTTAAAATGTTAGTAACGATAAACCCCCAACACTACACACTGTTTAACTAGTGGTCGAAATTCGACTCTGATTATTATAGAAAATTTAAGGAAATGAGTTGAAAAGAACCGTTTGTGCTTAAGAAGTGATAACTTTCATCAAGGCGAGGTTAAAAAATGAAATATAACGTATTTGCCATAGCATATACCGTGTGTGTATCGATACTGAATGCGACTGAAGCGTCATACATCTCACATGTATCTCGTTCGTTGATTGTATATCTCTCGCTCCGTTATTCGTCTCGAGCCGACTTTACTCGGACGAGCGTTACATAGCCGAGCGTGCCGGTTCAGTCGTATTCAGTGTTCATAAAACAAGTTGCTCAGTGCGCATTTAAAAAAGTTTTCATTCCAAATTAAACCGAGTCGGTGCTTTATTGGTGAGTCTAGACAGAGCTATATGAAAATAATGTATTAGATAATTTTTATTCTTGGCAAATCAGTCTTCTTTAGAGACTATTACCGCCATTTTCAAGTGATAAGGTTTGGGCGTTTTGGGCAGATGAAAATGTCTCCAACGAGATGGTGACTCTCTTGTTGAAGCTCCCTTGGGAGTTTTTGTGGCAACTAATATATCATTTTCCGAATGATTATTCATAATTCACTTCACTTATACTCTTCAGCTACACTGCATAACGTAAAATGGCACCTATATTACAGAATACAGGGATATATCACTAAGTATACGAATAAACATCACGACATGACAGATCAAGATCCCGCCGACAAACCCCATTATTCCGCTTAAAAAGACCTATTTATTACCTGGCGACAACGCTGTAGGATATACCAATTCGCGTGGTTGTCGGAAACTAAAACGCGTCGGTTAGATAAGAGTACAATTAATATCCGTCTTACATGATGGTGTCATATGCATAACGCCATCTATCGAGTACGGAGTTCAACTGTCAATATTAGTTCTGTTTTGGCGTCGCAAGTAACTGAATTGCGTGTGTGTGACACTACTTTAAATTTATATTACCTAATATCTCTGAATAGAGTGAACCGATTGCGGTGAAATAAAAAATAAGTAATACTTCAAGTAGCGTACAATTTTTACGTGTATTTTACGTGATGCGTGCGCAGACAAACAGACACAAATTCCAGAAATGCTGTAAATGTGTTCCGTTGGTTATGTGTTAAAACACCTGGGCTATTTCTTTTGGAAATATTTATATTTACAAAACCGACTTTTCTAAGGATTTTTATATACATATAGAATTTATGCTTGACACAATTACCCGTGTAATGTTTGTATTATAATAATAAATCATATTCACCTGTCGATAAACGGCACCGAGGTGCAAGTTGCAGCGTCGCAGTGCAACACTGGTGGGGCCACCGCCGCCATCAGGGAACTATCTTCACCGATCACATATGGGATATGGTCGATATACACATTATCGAATAGGCACATCCGTTTCATATACTCCTCGGAGTGCGTGAACATCGTCGGCGGAGTACCTGTTTTTATTGGTACGAAACATTACGACGTCGCCAGGCCACGTGTAGAACAATCAATTATATATACTATAGAGTACCGAACAGTCGCTCGACGACCTGAATATAAGTCTTTGATGAAAACCTGTGTTAGAAACTTTAAGAAAAATCGCTGCTCTGTAGTAGATGCTAGAAGATACACGATTAACTGAAAGCAAGCCCGCCTTGTGCTGTCACTTGTAATTACTACAATGTTTTGTTTTATACTTAAGGTTTAGCGTTATGGCCATAATCTCACCTGATCTTAAGTGACGATACGGCCTAAGTTGGTAGACACGCTAAACCTGCGGAGAAACTGGCTCTCAAGTGCTGCTGACGGAACACACCTATTGGTATTTGGCGGCAGGTTTACAACTTGAGGGTGGTAGCTAGCCAGGCAGGCATTTGAAAAAGCCCTACCACCATGCTATGGTTTCCTCACGATGTTTTCCATCACCGAAAGCTCAAGCTCATTGTAGGTGCTTGGATTCGAACTCACGTCCCTTGACGCGAAGTCGTACACACTACCACTGAGCTATCATCGCATAGTTAGAAATAAATCATCATCTGAAGCGATGATAGCTCAGTGGTAGTGTGTACGACTTCGGAACCACCTACAATGAGCTTGAGCTTTCGGGGAAAGAGAACATCGTGAGGAAACCATAGTATGGTGGTGGGGCTTTTTCTAATGCCCTCTTGGTTAGCTACCACCCTCAAGCTGAAAATCTATCGCCAAATAACGGAAGGAGTGCTCTGGCAGCTGCACTTGACAGCTAGTTCCTCCACAGGTTTAGCGTGTTCTACCAACTTGGGCCGTATCGTCACTTAAGATCAGGTTAGATTATGACTATAACGCTAAACCTTAACTATATAAAAAACAAAACAAATCAAAAATATTTATTTAATTTGGGCCCTAAAAAGTCAAAACTACCACCGGTTCTGAAAGGGAATCAGTCTAGAATCTATATAATCCAGACAATCCTGCAAGAAACTCGACCTGCATGTTTATTTCTTTTTTTAGGTATTTTTTTACATTACTATTTAATGTTTGTATTTACAATGGTTATAAGCGGATGTACAGAGAGGGTTGTCAATTCCAGACATCACGATCGCTCACATATTGATCCACCCTATAAAAGCCTTTTGACATCAAAACCCTCTTCACAGAGTTCTCGAACTTTGTCCGGCTATTCGGTAATGTGCTTTGGTACTTTATCATAAAACCTAACACTATTACCTAACTGCCTTACTGAGTCTAAGTAAGGGGTGACCAAGGGGTCAACCATATTGGTTGCTTATTTTGAAGTTTTATGCTCTATCTCTGTCACACTAGTTACTAATTCTCCCTTTCTCGCTCTACAAGTCATGTGCGTCATGTCCCTTATATTATCCACCAATCAGAGTGACTTAATTTTTTTTTTATAAGGTTAAGTGCTCTATTACATATAAATGTTATGTCAAGTTTAACTTGTGACTTCGGCAACAGCCCAAGCTGAGGTTCGGTCACTAGTGACACCCTTGTGCGAGTTGCCCCGCGGGTTCAAGCGCCTTCCGCGCTCGCCCCTCTAGTTCAGGTGAAGCTGTAAAAGCCCCTCAGGCTAACAGTGAAGGTCTTTTCGAAAAAAAAAAAAAAAAATTTAACTTGTGACTAACTTCGTGAAGTGTTACACCGACGCACGGAACTTCATTCTCAACGTTTTTCATAACGCACAATATGAAAGATTAAAAATAGCTTACCGACAGCGAAATATCTAGTGTTACAAGTATGCTCTTGTATAAGTTCGGAACGATTGTTGAACCATGACATCAGCCATTTGAGATCCTCGAACTTGGTTATCTCGTCGTTGATCACCTTCCTCGTCAGCCTGAGGTACTCCACGTCAGCTTCTATCACCGACTCGTCCTTGTCTTCACCGTAGCTGGTCGAATATTGCATTAATAATACAAGTTTAGTGTTTACGGACGCAGCGTCGAACGGTGTGAGTTCGAATGCACCTGCAATGAGTTTCAGCGTTCGGTGAGGGAAAAACATCGTGATGAAACTATAGCATGGTGGTTGGGCATTTCTTAATGTCAGCCTAGCTAGCTACTACCCTCAAGTTGTGATTCTGCCGCCAGATACAAATAGGTGTGTTCCGGCAGTTGAATCTCAGAGCCAGTCCCTCCACAAGGCTTAGTGTGTCCATCATCTTGGGTCATATCGTCATATAACATCAGATGAGAGTGTGTCCATAACGCTAACATTTTGAAATATTTTTTTTTATTATTAATAACAAGAAAAAACTGCCCAATTTCTTTTTTGTAGATTCATTATTATCAGTCTCGGCTGTACATTGATGAGTTTAGAGTTAATATTTACTTTGGTATGAAATGGTCATATGTGTTTTTTTTTCGACCTGATCCACACTGTTGGCCTTGGAGACTTTGACAGCTTCACCGAACTCTTTGGGGCGAGTGCTGAGGGCACTCAGGTCCGAAGCAGCGAGCGCAAGGGTGCCAGGATGGCCAAACTGATACTAGCACGTCCTTATCGATATTGTGGGTGTGCATTGATGGTCTGCGGTGTGATGATGTGGTTTTAGTGATGTAGAGTGTCACTGTATCGCGCGAGCAGAGAAATGTGTAATTGATTTGCATAATTTCGTTGATAATGTAATACGAAGTCGCAGATTCAAACTAGTTAAAAAAAAAACCAACTGAACCGGTGCACTTCTTATCACCTAAAATCGATATTCTTTATTCTCGCTAAAACTCAAAAACTGTTTCACCGATTAGTATTTTTCATCTTCATTAACTACAATCAATCCTAATCAACTTTCCAACTTCAATTCGTTAAGATCAATAAATCTAGCTATATCTAATATCGTTACCATTTTTCAATTCGTTTGGTTATTGATTGAACTCAATGTCTTTTAATTATATAAAATTTAAATATACGTGGATTCGAATGCACGCCCCTTGAAGTGCCGTCCGTACACACTATCAACTGAGCTATCATCACTTCATTACTTTCATCTTATGAAATTTCAAAAAAAACAATTGTTCGTTTTTTTTATACAAACCTTAAACCTTGAACCAATTTGCTACAGTCGTTTGTAAGTTACATTTCGATGATTAATTTTTATATTTTATTATATATATATATATATATATATATATATATATATATATATATATATATATAAACAAAAGTAAACCCATACTTTCTGTATTGCATCTTGAGTATTGCTTCGGCCATGTGAATCCTGAATATGACTCCAGGGCGAAGATGTGCCTGATATAAGTCCTTTGGCATCTCCACGAAACCGGATTCCCAGTCCTGTGAATATTTTACTGATTTCAACAGCTATATGCCTTTGATAATGATCCAGGCACGGATTTAAGGAGGGGTCATATGATCCGTTACCATTGTGAATATATTTAAATTTGTCTTTAAATCGTGTACTATGTTAATTTTTTAAGAAGTTTGAAGCAACACGATATGCTGTTTTTTTTAAGTTCACTTTATTACTGCACCCAATTTTAATTTGTATCGGTAGAAATTTCACCAAGGTGTTTTTGAAAGACCTTCGTATATTTTTCATTACGGAAATGATGGTAGACATGCTAAACCTGTGAAGGAACTGGCTCTCAAGTGCAACTGCCGGAACACACCTATTGGTGTTTGGCGGCAGATTTTCAACTTGAGGGTGGTCGCTAGCCAGTCGGGCAAAAAAAAAGCCCTACCACCATGCTATGTTTTCCTTCACCGAAAGCTCAAGCTCATTGTAGGTGGTTGGATTCGAACTCACGTCCCTTAACGCAAAGTCGTACACACTACCACTGAGCTATCATCGCTTCAAAATGTATATACCATATAGTAATTTTTATTTAAATACAAATATACGTATTATTTAACCCGGTGTTATGTTATTTTGAGGAGATCTTGCATAATACTGTTTGGTTACACTGCACAAGTGAAGCAAATTAGAAATAGTAACTGGAAACATGGATTTTAATATGCCATAAAAATGGGACTGCCATTTTATCCGAGTCAAGTTTGTATATTACTTTTCACGCATAACGTTGGCTATATTCCTTAGAGAGGCATAAAACATAATTGATATACATATATAGTATACAAGTAAAAATCTATAAAATCTATAGAATTTACGCAATATAGTATTTCTAACATCTCTTCATCATCAGTATCGACCGTAAGGTTATGTTGCAGCAAATAAGAATAATAATACAAGTAAACAATGAATAAAACGCCGTTGTTGAAAAAAAAAACAACACTCTATTTATGTTTCTTTGTCCCTCGACACAACCCTTCTTTCTTTTCTTCCAACCTATGTCAGCATTACAAATCGGAACAGTTTGTTCGTTTCAACGCGTTAATCTTAGGAACTACCCATCGGATTTCAAATACTCTTTTTCATTCGATAGACTTATTATTAATCATCGTTTGAAGATTGTACCCTATTTAACATCACGATAAAAACTATGGGAGCAAGGCTGTATTGAAAACAGCAACAAAACCGCCCGAAATGATTACAAAAAATGTAGTTCCGCTCGAACGAAGTCGCAGATAGCAGACATAAAACCAGGACATGATCAACCAAATAACCCACCAATAACATTTTACGTCAAAAGGCTTTACGTACCTTAATTGGAGGTTCATAGGTTTCGTAGTTAGGTTTTTCTTTCTTATTCTTCTTGCGTTTCCGTTTCACCTGGTGCGTGTCCGAGTCACTGCCATCCGTTCTGTTGGCACTCTTCTGTTAAATATAATATCTTCTTTATTTATATGCTGCTATCAACCCGTCTGAGTTCGCATGGGTAGTCTATATTTATAATAATACTAGCTTTTATCCGCGAGTTCGCTCACGTTAGCATTGAATTCGTTAAATCCGATGACGCAATAAAAAGTTTTATACAGAGTTTATTATTATCTTTACCCCACTTCCAAAGAGTGTTTCGCGAGAAATAGTAGCCTATCACCGTCTCCTGATTTCCATCTATCTTTATAGCAAAATTTATGCAAATAGATTTAACGATTTCTGCGTGAAAGTGTAACTAACAAACAAACACACTTTTGTATTTATAATGTTAGTAAGATTATTTTATTTGTTACTCATCTATGCAAAAAGGAATCAATGCATTTGCATGAAATTTATAGCTAATAGAATACATGATAGTATATGTTTGATGACAGAAATATTAATATATTTTTTATGGAATAAGGAGGCAAACGGGCAAACGTGTCACCTGGTGGTAAGTGATCATTGCCGCATGTAGACACCCACAACAACAGAGGAGTCGCAGCCGCGTTGCCGGCCTTTATAGGAGGGACTCTCAAGTGCAACTGCCGGAACGCACCTATTGGTATTTGTCGGCAGATTTTCAACTTAAGAGTGGTAGTTATCCAGGCGGGCTTTAGAAAAAGCCCTACCGCCATGCTTCCATTTGCTACCGTAATGTGAATCCATAAAATGTTGTGAAGGTAGTTTTATCGCATACAAGATGGCGCTCCAACTGCTTGTTGCGTAACCGTGATATTTATTTTTCTTTTCGGTTAATTTAAATAGGAATGTAAATTAATAAATTATTCCTAATTGATATACATTAATAGTATTTCCTTAATAGCCTGCATCGCGATATAGGTGTTTTAATATTTATTAGCATATATACATATTTTAAAGTTTATTAAGTATACATGCTTCGGCAGCACACATACTAAAATTAGAGATTAATTATATGTATTTAAAAACGTTTGCAAGACTACGGGAATTACTAGTATATGCAGTATATTAAGAATTTAAAGATAAATTAACCATGTTAAACAATAATAATGTTAAGCACACTTACGTTCGTGTTGTCTGTCTGCGATGCGGATACTTTGTTTCGTTTCCTCGCCACACGGCCTCTGCGTTTCTGTTGATTTTAATTTTTACTTGTGTAAGTAAAAATTAATTATGTATGAACTTTTCATATGTTTTCCTCGAATTGATTTTGTTTTATGTCGGAAATTGTAATGCTTTAGCCATATTGCAAGACATAGGCTAGACAATTTGGAAAAGTTAGAAGGGGGTTAGAAAGGTAGAAGGGAAACGGTTAAGAGACCTTTAAGGTTGTCTGGACTAAGTTACTCTACTACTTTACTAAGTAACATTACTAAGTAACTTACTAAGTAACATTGAATTATTTGTAGGTCCACGCAAGCAAAGTCGCGGGTGCAGCTAGTACACACAAAACATCGTAAGCGATAATTCCCCTTCTATAGAAAAGAGTTTTTTCATTACCAATTAAAAAGTGTTTATATCTTTATAAACAATTATAATTTATTGTTCATAACTAACTACTGATCTATTAAAATGGTGGCATTAACATACTGTTACTTATTTACGCAAGTTACTTTTAGAAAGTTACAATGAAAAAAAATATTTTTTTGAATTTTAGTGCTTCCGATATTTTTTCTGAAAAAGCTCTGAAGAAAAAATAACTGTCCCTGATGGGTAAAAGATAACCTTTCGCATTAAGGAAACCTACGGGGCATAGCTGGTGTAGAAATAAAACAACAAACATCGGAACAAAAAGCTTCATTGGACAAGAATCATTCGTCAACATCCTTAGGCTCGGTGATGGAATCCACGAACACAACCGAGTTGCACTCGGCCGCGTCACACTGCAGCATCGGAGGCACTTCCAGGGGCGTCACCGTGTACTCATCTCCAATCACGTACGGGTTCCCGTCGATCCACAGCGCATCAAACAGACAGTATATATGCACCTTTATGGTCATGTAACTTATGAACTTATATATCCTCCCGCCGCACTCTCCCAAATGTTCCTTTATGCTCCGATCCGTTTTATACATGAGGAGTAGATTATGGAACTTCGTTATCTCGTCCGTTACGACTTTCTTTATCAGGTTCGTGTAAATTATGTCGGCTTCTATGTGACGTTCAGGGTCCTCGTACATGCGTTGCTTAATACGCAATATCGCGTCGGACATCCTGACGCGGAATATGACACCCGGGTTCATCTGGTCGGGCAGGATGCCGGGACGTTTCGTGGTAGTGCTGAAGTCTACGATGCGTTCTTTCACTGGTTCTGGGTAGAGGTAGTGGTGCGGTCGCTCGCGCGTTTGCGGCCCATCGAGGGTGCTGAAACGGCGCCCGTTCTGCGGTAGAAAATCTCGTTTCAGTACTCGGGTTTCTCGTTTGTAAACTCACAGATTATACACATTTCACAATTTAAAACAAGAAATACACGGAAACGTGTTTGACGCCGAATTATCACGATGCGGCGTCACCGAAACGAGCGTAACGGTTCGTTTTAACTGTGAAGGAAAGAATGCAAAACGCGTCTAAAATCAAAATCAAAAAAATCTTTATTCAATTTAGACTTTCAAACAGCACCCATGAATGTCAAAACTACCGGAAAGTAAAGCAGTCATTGAGAAAAACCGGCAAGAAACTTGATCTGCATGTTATACCTTTTCTTAGGCACATTTTCTTACATAATTATTTAATGTTTGCACCCACAATAGCCATTAGCGGATGTACAGAGAGGGGTGTCAATTCCAGACATCACGATCGCTCCCTTATTGAGCCACCTTATAATAGCCTTTTGATATCAAAAACGCGTTTGACACGGTCCTTGAAATTACTGTTCGACAATTCGGTAATATGATTTGGGTCTTTATTATAAAACCTAAAACTATTACCTAAGAAAGTGTTACTGGTCGTACTGTGTTTAGAAATAAGGGGTCTCTAAAATATTTTCACTTACATATAAAACAATCGAGTTCATATTTCGTTCAAATGATAGATCCCAAATTCAGTTTGAAGAGGTCGTACGTCGAGTTTTAAAATGTCCCTTGATTTTCAAATGATTGTTCAGAGTCCAAATAGTTTTGTGTTACTTAGGCTACGCACTTAGCGATCACATTGCGGGCGCTGTTTTTCCGATTTCTCTTGCATACGAACAGTGCAATACTCAAGTGGAATTGAATATAAGGCCACATTTGCAAATCGATCGTCAAGTGAAACGTTTAAAGGAATTTTACGGGCGTCGTGAACGTTAAATTGTACGTCGATAAAGTCTTATGGGTTAAAAACAATCAGTTTTATTTAAAAAAAGGTTGTCTTCGCACGACGTCTGGCAGACAAAACATCGTTTTATTGTGAACTTAAAGGAATAGCATTTGAAATAAAAGGATTCTGGTGAACTCAAAATTTTAAAAGAATTGAGATTTTTTAAAGATAAAGATGATTATTGATGTAATATACATGTATATTATGTTAAGAATGTAGTTATAGGAGGGTAGTTGATAAACTCCGATTAATATTTAAATGCAGGGCGAGCACGGCTATTAGTTCAGTTAAAACGAGGCACTCGAGTCGCGCCAGTCACCGTACGTAGTTGGAACATCACCGAAGAAACATAAGCTTTATATTTTTATATTATCGAAACTGTTCTGATATATTTGGTCTTTAATCATAAATCATTATCGAGAATGATTTATACTGTGCAGGGAGAGAAACACGAGTCGTGCAGGTGATCGTTCATGATCGTCGGTAAAAGAGCGCTCCTGAAACCTATATCCGTGTCACAAGTCTCGGACACTGCTCGGACTGTACCTGCCTACCACTACTACTACTCTTCCGATCTTTAAAACATAATTTAATACACAAATTAAATGGTTATGTCTTAATTCTTCTCATTACTCACTTCTTTACATATACTATCACAGTGTGGCGACGTGACACCACGCCAATAGACGGTCTGACCCGCCGCATTAGACGTTTCAAAACTACGCATTTGGATGAATAAACTTACTGTGTGTATTTGTATTTCAATGAACATATAAAAATGAAAATATTGACATCAACTAGACATCGTTTCTAAGTATAATATTATATACTAACTTTTCTGTTTTATGATATTTTAATACATGCATAAGTAGCTCGCGCATGCAACTTCTCACGCGTTTTTACTCTCAATCATCCGTGATTCTGGACATAGTTCATGACAAGTGTTTACTAAGTAAAAAGTATATGCATGCAAAACTCCAAATGGTTTTAGACATCTAGTGATCAGTAAATGGAAATCTCCCACATAATATTGTTATTATTAATGTGGCCTGTTTAAAATGTCAATTTAACGTCATTGTCAACGTTTTACTAGAAGTGAAGTTCAAAAAGCATTACATATACCTACATCTTAACAAGAAAATAGCAGATAAGTGAATCAAATAGTAACAACCAAAGAAAAAAACACCTAACATATTATCGTATTATATATAAAATTCTCGTGTCACAATTTTAATTTACGTACTCCTCTGAAACTGCTTAACTGATTTTTATGAAATTTTATATGTATATTCGATAAGTCTGAGAACCGGTCGTAATCAATTTTTTTCATACCCCTAAGTGGTAAGGGTGGTTTACCCCAAACAATTTTTTTTGTAATTTGGCATTAAAAACACATACAGTCCGAATCTTTCACGTTGCTACCCTCATCATCTTATTTTTTAATACAACCAAAGTAATATAATAATTTATAAGACAGAACAACTTTGTCGTTTAAGCTAGTCTTTAATATAAATCACAAGTTACCTTAGCGCCTCTTCTAATCCGGTTATATTCTTGATCTTCATCTTTATTATTATCTCCGAGGTATGTCTCGAACTTGGAGAAATCGTACGGAGCCCAAGAGTCGGCTGCTGGTTTGGAATGGAAGTTTTCGGGTTGTTCGTCCTAAAATATTATACAACATCAAAGCTCCTGAAATCACTGGACGCTAACGTGATATTAAAAATCACGTGATATATATATTTAATGTAGTAACTGTGCGCATTGTTCAGTTTTTTCATTTGCGCTAATTAAACAAATTTTCCTATTGACATTAATTAAAACAGAACAAAAAGCTAGAAACCAAAAATTCGTGTTTAACCTTATGACTACAATGACACTTGATGTTAAGTGACTATATGGTCCAAGATGGTGGACCTGGTATGCTAGTGCATGGACTGGCTCTCAAGTGCAACTGCTGGAACATATCTATAGGTATTTGGCAGCAGATTTACAATTTGAAGGCGGTAGCTAGTCAGACGGGCATTAGAGGAAGCCGTATCACTATGCTGAGGTTTAATCACGATGTTTGCCTTCACTAAAAACTCAAGCTCATTGCAAGTATGGACATATGATACTTGTTTTAAACTGAATTGCATCCACCAAACATTAGGTCAAACACTAAATAAAATAGTAAGTTTAGTCCCGTTCCGAGATCAACCAGTCTATACTTAATCATCGGTAAATCAAAAATGACTCTTGATGGGCATTCGATAATTACATGGTTCTAATGTTTGGCATTTGAAATGGCAAGGAAGAATACTTATGTACCATAAAGACTAAGATATTTAACTAATTTTTTTTACTCTGTTTTACTTCATAGGTACCTATATATTTTAAACCACAATATTATTCTATAGTAATTGACGATGTTGATGTACCATAGTTGGCTCTTAAGTTTATCTGTCGGAATACACTTTCGTGTAATGTTAACTTGACAGATGATCTTTCCCTTCGTGAATGTCTTCGTTCACTAAAAGCTCAGACGCATTATAAGATTTTCATGTCGATAGACTTTCCTCTCATAACATTAGCAGATGCGACTTAACATCAGCTGGGTTCGGTTGAACGTCGGTATATCGAGCCTCTGTCGGAAAAACATCGCAACGTATACACATTAAATATCTCACCTTAGCATGCGGCGACTTTTTAGGAGTCATCATATTCACTGGTTGTTCGTAGATATCATCTTTAAGCTGTAAAGTGTATAGAAATGTAGTGTATGTAACAAATGTAGCATTTCACGTATCACTATTACTTTTGATGTTATATAATCACATGTATCCTAGCTCTCTGCATTGAAATATCGAAGAAAATTATTATATAAATTATACATTACATACAATATATTATACATTACATTATTATTATTTCCTTACGGTTTCGTGTTCTGTAATACGGTAGGTAATATGTGTACGGTAGTAATGATTAAGAAACATTTTAGAAGTTAAAATATTTTTGTATATTGTCACAATTGACGGCAAGCTGAGTATATTGAACAAAGATTAATTTTTGTAGACGATCTGGAAGTGTTTCAAAAACCGCTGCAAATGGATGTCGGTTTTTGTTGTCGTTTAACATTGTTACGCTCATTTCGGTGTAACCCTTTCAGCGCGCAATCAAATCGGAACTATAACGTGCTATACGAAACTCCGTTCCAAAACAAAAGATGCTCGATGCTCTAAACCTACTGAAGTAACTAGCACTCGAGTATTGCTATCACACCACACCTACAGATATTTGGCGGTAAGTTTTCAGATTGAGGGCGGCAGCGAACCAGCCCAAGATGAAAATTTCTACCTGTGCCATAATTGCTTCTAAAAACAAATGCTAGCTGTCGCTTTGCTCTTGCGAAGTATATAGGTAATCAGAGGAACGGTCTTCTTGGAAGTAGGGCAGAAATGTTGGGTCTCCACAGGAGTTTTAGTATAACTAGCTGATATCATTCGAGTTTCATCTATGCGCCTTTCTCGTTGTCTGTCGAGGCAAATGGGAGAAGTGTGCGGTGAATGAATTTAATAATGTTTTTTATATGGTAGCTCGGCAGTGACGATACTGTACCTGATGTTACGCACAGTACAGTCCAAAAATAGTGCCGACTATCCATGTAATGACAATCCATCGCCAGTCGAACCGGTCATGCCGCCTCAAAGGCAGATTTACTCTTTCGCCGCCCGTATTCTATTTACAGTTTGCCGTCCCTACCTACGTCTACAGATAGATTCCACACAGGACTTCGTAATGTATAGGAAAATATTCGATATAAAACTTAAATTCTAAGTGTTGAAATATATTATCTAGCAAAATTTAGGTATGTGTTTAATGAATCATTTGAGTGTGTAAAAAAAAATAAAACATAAATATCCCAAAGCCGGCTCTAAATTCTGTCGCCATAGGCTCCAACCTTTTCAGCCACCACCGTGCTGGCCTGCTTTTTTACATTTTACATAAATAATACAAAATATACTTACATTAAAATAATCAAAAGTGAGTGTTGAAGGAGTTTCCGCTGCAGACGCTACTGTAACAGCGATCAACTGTAACATAATATTTAATGCTTTGGAAACCCTGCGAACGCATGACCTCGATTTGACAGAAAATATTTCGGTCATATTTACGTAATTGTCACACGCATGTAAAATGCAAGTCCTATGTTCGCTGAGAAGACATCTTTTTTTATTATTTATCATTCTCAATTGATAACTGACGATCCGGTCGAAGCCTAAGTAGGAAAAGTTAGATGGAACAAAAGTAATTAATCTATTAAATGAGCACAATGATAAGGCATTTATCGAAACTAGTGAAGCAAAGAAAATAGCATCGCTCGAACAATCTAACTGCGATGGCAAAAACTTTATTCTGATGCTTTAATATCATATTAACCCGATTGCCTTTTGTGTTTGTCGAAAAAAAAAATTAAGAAAAATAAGAAGCATGTGCACTAAGAAACTGTTTCGTTAACAATCCTTTATTTTCTACTCTATAGTCCGCCACAAAAAAAAACAAATATATATATTAAAAAATATATTTTATTATTTTTTTGCTTTTTACGGTTTTGTGAATGAAATTTTGATATATTCTGTTCATCTGCCAGTTAGATATGAGATGCATTCAAGTATATAGCTGATCGAGAAGTTAGTTATACACCGATAAATTATATTTTACCAAAAAAAATTTTTTTTTTCATATTTTCATGCAATATTATCCAATTCTAAGCTACGGTTTAAATGTCAAATATCCAACTGATCGGAAAGTAAGTTTATAGACAATAACAAAATTCCACTCGGACAGACAGACATTACAGGACAGACAGACAGAAAAACATTGTAATAAAAAAGGGGTGAGAGTGAAATTATTCAAAATATACTTTGTTGATTCGGACAAGTAGATTTTTTTAAAGAAAAACAAAATGATATGTTATGGATCAGACATGACAGAAGTGAAAACTTTATCACGGAGAAATTGTCAATACAATTCTTTTTATATAGTTAAGGTTTAGCGTTATGGCCACAATTTCAGCTGATGTCAGTTAGGATGTGGCCCAAGATGGTGGACACAAAGCCTAGTGGAGGGGCTGGGTCTCAAATGTAACTGCCAAAACACACCTATCGGTGTCTGGCTGCAGATTTTTAACTTGAGGATGATAGGTAGTCAGGCGAGCATTAGAAAACACCCTATTACCTTTACCGAAAACTAAAACTCATTGTTGATGGAATCGAACTCACGTCGCTATCATCATTTCAAAATAAAACAGTAACGCATTAAATAAAATGTATAGACACGACGTATACCGTGTGTATGACGATACCGAATGCGATTAATGCGTCATGAACTGTCATGTAACACTTGTCGAGCAAACGTTGAAGCGTCGACTTGACTCTCTCGCACCCTTAGTTGTCTCGAATCGATTCTACACGAATATACCCGAGCGTTTCGGTTCATTTTCATTGAATTCTCACAAAATACAGAGGACTACGCGTCTAAAGAAGTTTTCACTTCGATATTATAAACTAAATGAAAATGTGTGCATAAGTAGAATTATTTAAAATATATAATATGAAATCGTTACCGTAAAATACTGAAATAATATTATCATTTTTTCTCAAACAGAACTCCGCGTGATTCGCAGAACTCCGCAGAACTTCGCTTGCCACAGAGCAACTGAGATTTTCCGTTATTTAAATTACGAAGGAAAACATTGATTGCTTGTTAGAATTTATCGTTGATATACTTTTATTGGTTTATTAAGATCGTTAGCTAAAGGTTTATTATGAAGCAGGTGGTTTTTTTTACATCATTACACCATCGGGGTACAAGAAAAAATTGTTTATGTTTTATTACTGATATATAAAATGTAATTAAAAGAAATATAAAAATATTAAAATAAAAAATATATCATTACATGTCTTTTTATTTATTAATATATGTAGAAAAAAAAGTACTAAAATAACATTGCGTATATTGTAAGCTATATACTTTACATATCATTTGTAAACGTAAATACAATGCTAAAGTTTCAGATTTAACATATGGCTCCTGATCTTCGATAACAACACCTTTGCCTGACTTATTCGTAGTTTCGTTTTTTAACAATATCACACCGCCTGTTCCATATACTACTTGGTTTATATTTACCGTACTTTAATTTTCTGATTTCTTAACTTTTTAACAAACACATTATATTTCGCATCCCTATGCGCTACTTGTAAGCGATATTTTAATTCCAAACTATAAATATTTGGGTTATATAAAGATTCTACACTACTTTTTATTCTATTCGAAATTTCACATGGTTTTGCAAATACTTACTCATATGGAGTATATTTTGTAAATAAATGTAGAGTGTTATTAAGAGCATAACACCAAAAGGGTACCGATTGGCTCCACCTTCAAGAATAATCCTCACGTAGTATTCTTTAAAAAAAAATGTGTTATTTTAACTGAACTTATTGATTCATGATGGTAAGCAGTTGAACTTAACTTTTCAATTCCTAATAGTATACAGACTCTATCATTCTAGATATAAATTCCGTACCTGTATCCGAAAGCTCTTGCTACCGTAACCGTATCTCTGTTTTGTAAATGGTAAGCCTCTACGAATTCACTGAACTCGCATTGCAGCGTAAGTATATAACTATTACTATCTATATCCTTAGCTAAAGGACCAAATAAATCTAAAAACACTGTTTCAAAAACATATGAAGCCGTGGTTGTAATTACCATTAGCTGTTTAAGCATGTTTACTAAATCTCTTACACTGTTTTCAATTTCTTGGCAGTAACATTATAATCTTTTATTATTTTCATTATTAATTACACATATCTTCTTTTTTTGATTTCTTCACTTAGATCTTTTATTTAAAAAAAACGCGTTATTATTCTTTTTAATTATACATACTTCGTTAACGTTAACCTTTTTACATAGTTGACTTAATTTTCTCACGAAAGCGTTTCGCGTGTATTGTGACTTGAAATCAAAATTAATGTATAATCATTTCTTATTATAGGTAAATTGCAAAAGACTCGGTTTCTACCTGTTTCTTAATCCTACTTATCTTCTTACCTTTTACTAAAATCATCTCTACACCGACACTCTTTTTTTGTAATAATTCCACGATTCTCGGCTGATCAGACCTATTGTCTGTGTCATCATTGTTGAAAAAGTTGTCGTCTTTATTTTTCGTGTCTTCTAATTTGTTTCTTTGCGCTCTAGTCATAACATAAATTAATACATTTTAATTTGTCAGAGTTTATTGAAATTCTAGGCAATGTGTCAGCTACTTTAAGTTCTTATCCTTTAATGTAAACGATGTTAAAATCATACTCTTTTGATGTTAAACTAAATTTTAATAATCTACTTGACGGATCCTTCTTTCCAAAAAGATACAATAATGGTTTGTGATCCGTCATTATTTTAAATTTCCTACCATAAAGATATGGTCTAAAGTACTTTACTCCCGATACAACTGCAACTAATTCCTTCTGTATAGTTAGATAATTTCTTTCAGCCTTATTTAAAGGTCGACTTGCATAAAAGATTGGTCGTTACTACTACTTCTACTACTACTACTACTACTACTACTACTACTACGTACTACTTCAAAACTAGCTCCAGAAGTATCAGTTTATAAAATAAACTCGTTGTCTTTTGAAACATCTTGGTATTGTAAAACAGGGGGTGACGTTATCATTACGTATTTATTCAAAATTGTTAAATGATCTTTCACATCGACTACACCAAATAAAATGGATATTACGGCAAAATAATTTATTCATTTTCTGTAATAATTACAAAATGCAACAAAACTTCGTATGCATTTTTAGGTGCGGCATAATTTTCAATAATATTATTTTGAATTAGCAAAACTCCCTCTGCTGATACCGTGTGACCCAAATATAATAACACGTTTTTCATAAAATCACAATTGTTTGGATTTAATTTTAAACTAACTTTTCAAGGATTCTCAAAGACATCTATTAGATCTTTATTATTTAGTTCTCAATTTCTTGCAAAGCTGACCAGACCATATAAATATATGAAAGATTTCTCATAAGTAAGTCCCGCTATTCCAATAGTTATTGCCCTTGAAAAAGAACTTGGGCTGGTTTTAAGACCCATAGGTATACGTTTCCTTTAACATTGCCCAGTATTAGTCGTGAATGCAGTAGGCTTCCTTGATTCCTTTGATTTCCTTTCCTTGATCCAGTCACAGTTATAAGTATATCCAATTGTTGTGGAGAGAATAAGGATTATAATGAAATGTATAGGTAAATAAAAACACAATTGTTTTATATTTGGCTTTACTTATGTATATGTAGGTGTTGATTATTGATCTGACAACACTTTCCTAGTTAACAATATTGCCATCAACGGCCAGCCAGTGTTCTCGGCCATCGATGCAAAAATATTTAATAATATCATCGAAACGTAAATTTAAAAATAATAAAAAAATTCTTAACATAGTGAGTTCTCTTCAATTATAATATGAGTTACAATAATTAATAAAATACTAACAATTAAAAATAACTTTTAACATTATTACTCATTTATAAATAAAAAATAATTATTATCCTATGAGTCGATAACAAAGAAACCCTTTAGACACGTGCGGTTTATCATGGATTAAAAAAAAATACAATAATTTCGAGAGCATCAAAAAAGGTTAAATATATATTTCGTATAATTCGAAAAAAAAACCGAACGTCATCTTCAGGATTGCAACTTACAAAATAAAAATTACATAATCTATATAAATTATAAGAAACACTTTTGGTACGAAACATCCAATTGAAGTTGGACAGACAGTTACAATATGTGTATCTGTATATATATATACAACGAAATCATTTTAATAATACGAGCTATACAGGGACGTAGCTAGTATGGATTGAACCGGACCGTACTTTTTAGGTAAACAAGGTATACACACTGTGGGAACTGCGCAGCAAAACGAGATTCCAAACAATAAATTACCATACCGAAAAGATTTCGTCAAGAAATCTACCAGAGTTAGTTATGAAGGTGGTAACCCTGCAATCCACATATGCCAGAACATTGCCGGACACTGAAATTTGTAGATATGACAAAGCAAGAAATGAAAAAATTGGTATTACTTGCCCATCTATTGTCCAACGATAATATAAAGCAGGGTTCCTCTAACTTTTGGCTCCACTAACCCCTGTCAAAAAAGTTTTTAGATGACAACGAACCACTTAACTCACTAATTAAATCCAACTCTCCAAAGAAAATGGTGAAGTTGGATTTTAAAGGAAATAAGGTTTTCATTTCAATACAAGTTAACAAATACTGTATCAAAAGAAATATCTTTTGTACGCCTCATGACCGAAGCGTTGAGGTGGGCACTACTGTCACTTCACGCAAAACAACTGATTTTTCAAACTTAAAATGTCTCTATTTATCATATATTGCACTTGTAAAATAATATATACACACACATATATAAAAAAACATTTTTTTAACACTCATGATATTTTTGATGCCATTTTTGTTATTTATACTAGTTAAAAAACAGTTTAAAAAAGTTCTGTATTGGACGTCCGTGTGTCTGTATGTGCGGATCCTGTATGTTATCACGATAACGACCTAAATATTTTACTAATCGAGTCTTTTTTTTTTTCGAGTCAGTATAATTAGGAATAGAACCCTACTACTTTTCATGTTCTAATACGATAAGGTTAAATTGTTATTAAATAAAAAATAAAAAAAATAAGATTATAAGGCGTGCACTTTTGGGTTTTCCAAACTTTTTTAATATTAATGCGATGAATGATGGCCTTTTTCATTGTTGAAAATTGAGTCAATTTTAGGGGTATGTTTTGAAAATTTTATACATTAATTCATGTCTCGGTATCCAGCCGATGTCTGTATTTCGTTTTTATCATGACCAGGTGTGAAAACCCACTCTCTCATAACCATGCCAGTAGTCAAGCCACCATTACGTAAATCCTGTTGCGAACCCCTACCGTCGAAAGTCAAACCCCTAGGGGTTCGCGTACCCTACTTTGAGAAACCCTGCAATAAAGGAGTCAAGAAAATGACCCGAACCAATGTGAAAACAGTACATGTTCCATATGGGAGATCGTGGGACGTCGTGGTTTCTTTTGAGTGGATATTCAATGGTAATCCTCTCGATAATTCCCATAAGCCTCCCCCATAACTCAACCGGCATATGCGAGAAAGGAAAAGGCAGAAAAATCTTTTGAAGCGATGATAGCTCAGTGGTAGTGTGTAAACTTTGCGTCGAGGGACGTGACTTAGAATCCAACCACCGACAATAAGCTTTAGCTTTCGGTGAAGGAAAACGTCGTAAGGAAACCATAGAATGGTGGTAGACCTTTTCCTGATGCCCGCCTGGCTAGCTACCACCCTCAAGTTGAAAATCTGCCGCCAAATACCAATAGGTGTGTTCCGGCAGTTGCACTTGAGAGCCTGTTCCTCCACAGGTTTAGCGTGTCTACCAACCTGGGCCGTATCGTCACTTAAGATCAGGTGCGATTATGGTAAATACGCTAAGGCTTGACAATAAAAAAAATCTTTCGTATTAATTTTTTACTAGCTTTTTTAGTATATTTTATGCTAAAACCCCGTGTTATAGAAGCACAAATACCTGATTTTTCTAACAAATGACCTATTTATATATTACCTTTACTATCATCTACAAGAACAAATGATTTATATCAGATTCTTCCGTATCACGTCCCGAATTACATATGTGCCTTCGAGACTTGCTATTCTGAAGCTATTTCGAACGCCGTAGTTAAGGACACTGATAAAGGACCCCCAAACGGGTATTACTCGAGGCGGTTATCCCCCTCAACCCCTAGCTACGTCCCTGTATACTGTAAAGATATTATCTACATTAAACTTAGTCGTGTTAATCGAAATGTATGGAATACGAATGGAATATCGATTAAAGTCTACACTACAATAACAACTTTATTGAAGCGATGACTTCTTTAGGGATGGTGGATGATATTTATTCGGGTGAAAATCTTCATAGGTATAGCGTATTTCCCATTAAGGCTTTCTATGGACGCTAGGTATTTGAAAATAAGAACCTCATATACGATATTACATTTTGTTTACGAAGCAAAACTGGCAACGTTATTTTGATGCGCGTTTTAACTACTCTTGCTTTGTAACAGACGGCATTATATGCTCAAGGAACAAAATTTCCATTTACTAACGTTCCTACACCTAGGCTATACGCACACGCCTTTGACCTCAGCACATTTTCCCAGACAATGGTTGGAGAGTAAAATAATGTCTACATGGAGAAATAATTATTTTTGTGTAACATTTCCTACGTCGAACACCCAAAACGTAAGTTGAACTCGCAACCTTCTGAATAAAGAAAATGTTCAGAATATTATGTCATCGAAATTCATGAAAACACAAACATTATACAGAAATGTATATCAATTTTCACGTGAATATTTTTTTATTTATATTATTTACTGTATTTACGCGGCACATATTGTGCTTTGATAAATAAATAAATAAACTATATATAAATACACTAAATAATTGCTATTCGAAGTATCGACAGATACGAAAATGAAACTAAAGTGACTACAATGTGTAATTAAAGAAAATTACTGTTTTTTTTTTCAAAGTTTAAAACTGTCAATTCTGGCAAAATTCCTCGATGGCTGCCTATTTTTTTATTTAATAACAATTTGTATAAATTTGCTAGCGAGGAAGGAAGCCATAACGAGTAATCCTAACTAATTCTTAAAACATTTTTAACCAATTATTGTATGTATCGAATAGCTTGGTTAGCGAGACGTTCCAAACAATTTTTACCTATCATTAGGTATCGTAAAACACATTTACAAAACTGAAAACAAGGTATTAAGAATTATAATCGATATTCCACGAATTTCCAGACAAGTTTAATAATCTTTTTCTACATTGAACTAAGCTGATAAATAAAAAAATGAATACTCCTTTATAATTACAAACAGTACATTCTACGTAAAGATATTTATTTATACTTCTTGCAGAATGTAAAAACCACACGATTTCTATAAATTAAATAATTTTATACAATTAATAATCTATGCCTTTTTATAAATAATATATGTATAGTATTTTATTTTGTATTGTGACAATCTATTTATAATTAAAAATATCATGAGTAAATAGGTTTTTTAAAATATAAAACTTTTATTACAAACTCTTGATTCATCTTCGCGGACATTGTAAAGGTTTTTTACTTCTTTCCGACACTAAAATTGTTTTTAATAAATACGTACATAATTATAAAAACGAAAAATAAAAATTCATTAAAAATTAAGTTGTATATAAAGAATCGTCAAATTTAATTTATTATAAAATAAAAATTTCATAATCTTTTATCATATATATAAAAAAAAACGAAGAAAGTAAACATCTTTTAAAACTGACAACAACCGTCTTGTTGCAAAGAAACTTGATTTATTATAAAAAATCTCTTGGAGCAGAAATAACTAATTTAAATTTCTCTGTTATGAATTATTTAAGCCAATATTCGCGTTTGCAACACGCTCAACGGTGAAGATAAACACAGTGGAGAAACATACATATACGGAGTAAATCACAACGTGGAGACTGCTCTATAGATTCTTCACCTGGACTCTCTCTATTCCTCACTTAACCGGTTAATATCTTTTTAACTTTATAGATTTAACGTTATGGCCAAAATATCACTCGATGTTAAGAGACGTCATTACCCAAAATGGTGGACACGGGAAGCCTAGTTCCACCAGACTTGCTCTAAAGCGCAACACACTTATACGTATTCGACGGCAGATTCTATATTTTATTTTATCTTTATGTATCTTGATAATGGCAACATTTTCTATATATAAAAAGGGAAACTACTTTATGCTCGCAACTTTGCTAGGATTTAAAAGTCACCCTTCTATCCTTCAGAAACAGTATTTTTCTGGATCAAAAGCCCTCTTTTATTGTTCGTCATAAATCCAACTATCAAATACAATAATATTTTTATTAATCCGATTGGTAGATCCATAGATTAAGATTAAAAAAAAAAAAAAAAAAAAACAAATTACTGACTCTGATAGCCAAGGGACAGTTAAATCAGGTGGTTTAGAAATATGTAAGATCCCTTAAGGGTGTGTTTTTAAACATCACTCCTCAACAGGGTTATTTAAAGGGTTTAAAATTTTTAAGATATTGGCAACGGAAAAAACTACATGTCATTTGAAAACTACTGAACTAACTTGAATGTAGTTTCATTTGCGACTGATAGTTTCAGAGGTCAATGATTTAAAAAACAAAGTATAGACTCTGATAGCCAAAGGACAGTTAAATCTGGTGGTTTAGAAGTATGGAAACCAACAGGGTTATGTAAGGGGTTAAGGTATTTGAGATAGTGGCAATGGGAAATCATGCGTGTCATTTGAACAAAGAACGTAGTTTCTGAACTGATTTGTATAATAAGACTGATCTTTAAGAATTTACGTTGTAAATCATTAAGCTTTTTATGGGGAATAGGTAATAATAAGAAAATTAGTTTAAGACATATATTGGTTGTAAATGTGAAATAAAAGAGTAAAAATACATATATACATAATTCAAAATAACTTTAAATTAAATATAAACCTGGAACATACGCCATCGTCAGTATTAAAAGATGTTTAATCTATAATAAAGCGATGATAGCTCAGTGGTAGTGTGTAGGAACGCCGCGTCATGGGACGTGAGTTCGCTTCCAGACACCTCCAATGAGCTTGAGCTTTCAGTGAAGGAAGACATCGTGGGGAAACCATAGCATGATGGTAGGGCTTTTTCGAATACCCGCCTGGCTAGCTACCACCCTCAAGTTGAAAATCTGCCGCCAAATACCGATAGGTGTGTTCCGGCAGCTGCACTTGCGAGCCAGTCCCTCCACTAAATACCGGCAACGTACCTGCGATTCACCTGGTATTGTGGGTGTCCATGGCCGACAGTGACCACTTACCATCAGGTAACGCGGTAGCTCGTTTGCCCAATATTCCATAAAGAAAATCAAAGAAAATGTTGTATTCCATTGAATAAATAATACCTTTTTGTTGTACAAGCCTTGGTGATCTAAACAAATTAGTAAAGAGAGTTTAAAATGAATCACGTGTCAAATGAAGAACGAGTTATGATTATCATAAAATTACCAGCTGAGCCCGCGACTTCGTTCGCGAGGAACTAAAAATACTACAATCATTTTAGCCCGTTTTTATATCTTTTTTTCGCATAGGCGGTAGCGTGATGTTAAATAGCCTAAAACCTTTCTAAATCTATCAAATACAAAACTAATTTTTGTCATCCGACTCGAGCTGTTAAGATTAGCAGGTTCAAACAAACCAACAAACTTGTCTTGTTTATAATATGAAAACATTATAAATCATTTTAAGTTAGAAACAATCGAAATACTTCCAGAGGAACAACTTGATTATATAAACTTACTTCATTTACATTTTTTAATATATACTATATGTATATATATATATATCTATATCGTACAAGATTCCAATCATTTTTACATTATAATTTCTTATAATAACATCCTCATTAACCATATATTAAATTTCTTTATACAATTTCTTTTTTTTTTAATTTATTTCGTAATTACAGCTATATGGTACAGCATTTATTATTACATAACCGGCATTGGTTCTTAATTAATAGTGGGATAACAATAGCCAACTTTATAAACAGTATAAACTCTATATAGCGATAGATGTGTGACTTTATGAGATATCGAGGATTGTCGTTAAACGGAGAGAATATACTATCGAGTGCAAAATGAGACACACTAACCAAAGTGAAACAATTACGTTTTAATGAGTCCGACGTTAAAAGACACTAGATGTGTTTTCGACAACTCTATTCTTTATATAAAAGACCTGATAGCGTTATTGAGAGTTGTCGTTAAATGGAGGTAGAATACTATCGTTAAGTGTGGTTTTCAGTGGCATTGTATGTACGATTTCGACAACTCTATTGTATATATAAAGTACTTGATATCCTTAATGAGAGTTATGGTCAAATGACCGCAGAATTTATTGTATAAACAACAACAAAGCCGGATTTAGATAAAAAGAGACCCTAGGTTATTGCACTTACGAGGCCATTTCATCTCTCGTGTTGACTTTAACAAATACATTCTAATTTTTTATTATTATCCAGTACCTAGATAACTCGGTGACACCGGTGACATAAATTGTATTTATGTCTAAAAATTTGTATAAATGCGCATTACACATAACAACTACATTTTATCATGTTACATACTTGCAAAGTGATTATTTAAGTTGAAAAACACAAATGTAGTTAATATTTTTAGAAATATATAAAAAAAAAACTGTGTTTTTACGAAAAATGCAACTAACTACATAAGTGAATCAAGTAAATAAATTTCTAAATACAAAATTTCATCAAAATCTACGCATCAGGTAGCATTTCTCTTTATTTTCGGTCCAGTATTTTAGTGTCTACTGTTTTTAGAATAATGTGATATTAATTATGCTAACATATCGAATGTGGACCCTCCTGGTCTTGAAGACTAGCTAGCTTACAGAAAAATCCGGCACTGACAATAAAGTGAACTGCGCAAAGTCAAATATCGACGATTTAAGAGACTGTGTCGTAAAATGGATTTTGACACTGTATATATGTTTGCAATTATCTATAATGTCTTTTTTAATTATCTGTATTATCTATAATGGTTGTAGAAACTTTGCCTGACGTTTCCAATTATGCGCCTAAAAAACTGTGGAGTCATACAACACTGGCTGTGTCCGCGACATGAAAATGATTCAACAAATTTTGCCCGTTTTTGTAACTTTTTTCAATACAACATTGCTCCTATTGGTGATAGCGTGATGTTGAATAGCCTAAAGATTTCCTCAATAATTGCTCGATCAAATACAAACATATTTTTGCAATTCGATTTCTGCAAACTTTCCAGTATTATAATATTAATATAGATAATTACAAATCTTCATTTTCATCAAAGGTAATTTCAAAACCAGCGACATACGTATGCGAGGCAAGTGTTTAGTTGTACTAGACAACCATTGGTTAGGGGGTGGATCGGTCTAAATACCGCTACAAGAACCATAAAGGGGAAGTTGGGGGTTTAAGATCATATCATTTAAAAGTCGAAAAGTCGAAAGAAATATGATAAAAACAAAATTAAGTGCTTTCAAAAATGGGCTCAGTTTTACTTATTTAAAAAAAAAATTTAAAACTACAACTTCTTTTTATAACGAACACAGAATAAATAAACCTCGAGACTCATTCATTTTAAACTATACAATCGTATATGTATAATATATATTCTATACTGTAATAATTAACTAAATACTTTCTTATATATTTTAATCTATGGAAATGTGCAGTGTCCTGTGTCTACTATTTGTCTTCCATTTGATACATGTACAAGAGTGACGTCGGTAAATGTTATTTGAATACACATTTAGCGGTATGGCCACAATTTCGCCTGATGTCAAGTGACGATATGACCCGAGATGGTGGACACAAAAGCTAGTGGAGAGACTGGCTCTCAAGTGCAACTGCCGGAACACACCTACAGGTCTTTGGTGGTAAATTTTCAACTTGAGGTTGGTAGGTCAGGTGGACATTAGAAAAAGTCCTATCACCATGCAAATTAACAATTGATCGTGGGTCATTACCGTATTGTATTATCGAATGTGTTCTTCCATATTTAATATATTACATATTACTCATCAGGATTAGATTGTAAAGCTCGTATAAGGTAAAAAACGGTGTGTGTGCGGTGTGACCACACGACAAAAATAAAATGTAGTTCAAAGCGAGTTTATTTATACGTTTATGTCGATACTAAATATAACTGATACGTCATGTAACGCATATTGGTCAGAGGTCGTTATTTTTTATGTAATGTATTTTTTCGTGATAGGACAATAAAACGAGTTGCCACATTCAAGTTGAAAATAAGTTACTGTACGTCCGGTAAGATTACGGTCAAATCAAAAACCTAAAACAGATAAATAAATACCAGGCTAATTAGAGTGGTAAATAAACATCGATAAAAAAACACTTTATCGACATCACCCGTACATATATAATAATGCAATAAAAATATATAACATACATACAAATACGTTATTAATCTATATCTTAATATTAAAAAATCAACAAACAAACTGTACGATCAGTTTTTCGAGCGGGAACAACAATTGATTTATTCTAACATTTCGCCAACTTTATCAATTACTCAATGGAACGACTCATTAATATCGAATATATTGTTATTTACTGACTTTAGTACCGCAATATATTCGATAGAAACGCATATCATGGTCAGGTAAAAAACTTTGTATTTTTGTAAATTCCAATGGGTTACATTCTGTAGAACCTTTTTTTGCAATATTTCAAAATTCGATAATTCAATCGATTTGTTTAATCGAGTGAGTCACCAGTATCGATATTTTCTGTTAATTGCCGACATTAATAAGCACAGTATATTTGATTCAGACGGATATAATACAATATTATTATCATAAAAAAAACGTATGTTCGTCAATTTGAATTGGTTACATTCTGTAGCAGAATGTTTTTGTAATATTGATAAATACGATAACTCTATCAATTATTCATTCCAATGACTCATCAATATCGATTTTTTATATTAATATGAGACTGTAATACCGCAATTTTTATAGATAGAGACGCAAATAATACAACATGAATAGATATTTGATTGAGATTTATCGTATTTAAAACATATATTATGTGCCTGAAAATTAGTCGATATCTGACAATCCACTTCTGATAATAAATGGCCTATGACTGGGTTTTAAATGGACGAGGACGTTAACACGCAAGTTCCTATTGCAGTAAAAAAATCTCTGTCAGCCATTGTGACTCAACTGAACCGATTTGTTTATTTCGATCAACTTCTGTGATCAATCAGAAGTGGTATACACCTTCTAAAACCCATAATTTAAAATACATTTGATTACGTCGCCAAAGAAATAGGATAAATTCCAATCGAGTTGAAAGAAAAAGCTATTAAGACGCAAAACAATTTTCAATTTCGTTCAATTTTTGTGGCCGACCCAATTGATGTATTGTCTTCTAGAATAGTCATGAATTCGGGTACCGATTTCAAAATAAAGCTGATAACGTATATATGATGTGTATTGTCACTGTCAAACCAATATCTTCTATTTACATCTTTTGGAGATTTTAGACACATTTTAACAATTATGATTAATTCGTTAACCTAATTTTTATATAAAAAGATATATATACATATCCATATAGATATAGTTGATCCTATGAAGTTTGTTACCGTCCGGTTGTCTGTTTCCGTGGGGAAGATAAATCAATTCTAGTTGAACGCGAACAAAATCGCGGACGAGAGATAGTTGTCAACTAAAAAGCGCAATATAGCAGATATCGGTTTGCGTATATGAAAGTTTACTGTGGAGTATAACACTTTTTTATATCTCGCGTATTGTATACATTATAACATAGATACTAAATGCGGGTCTAAAACGCGACTTACCAGGCCGAAACGTCGAGCAATTAATAAAAAGTACATCGCGTTTTAGACTCGAATTTAATATCTATATTACTGTAGAGTATATTGTGGAACACCTCATGCGTCCGAGTGGTGAATGAAGGGGTGATCACGTGTCATCATCATCGCTGCGTCTGGGCTCGGGCTTCCTCGCCGCGACTATCGTCAGGTCCGGCCGGGTGCGCATCAGCTGCGAGGGGGACGTGGGGGTGCCGGGGTTGCTGGGGGGCGCCGGGGGGTGCTGGGGAGACGCGAGCGGGTCCCCCGTGCCGGCACCCCCGCCGCCGGCATTGCCGCGGAGCGTGTCTATACTCGCGACGCGTATCGACGGCCACTTACCACCTGGACACACCGGGTATACACATTTATCAACCCACTCCGGTTCCACATAGATAATTTATAGGGGTGTGCGAATATCGAACTAATAGAATATTAAAAATTCAGATCGAAATCTACCAAAAATTAAGAATAATTTGAAAACTTTTGAAATATCACTAGGTTTCCGATTGTATTCAATTCAAAGTTCATTACATCTTACATCGAAATATACCATTTTCGCGAACTTGCACACGAACGTATAAAATTCGTAGCAAAGTTTTAAACGTTGTATACTTGATAATACTTAATTTGCTGCTTAAATAATGTCTGGAGATTCATTCTTATTAGAAAAAACTAAATTAATTGTTCCGCTTTTGTAACATTACTTCATAGTTAAAATAGAAGATATATTATTTGTTAATTTATATATTTTAATGCCAAATTATAACAAACCCTAAATTCTAAATACTCAAAAATTCAAGAATAATTAAATAACTCGCGTATAATTCGAAAAAAAATGTAAATATTAGTTCACTTTTGCACTCGATTATTCGTAATTATGAATTATTCACACACACCTAATACATGATTGTGTTAATGATACAAGATATCGAGCCTTTTTAGGAAAACCATCGTGACCGCCAAAAATCTTTACAATGCGATGATAGCTCAGTGGTAGTGTGCACGACTTCGCGTCAAGGGACGTGGGTTCGAACCCAAGGACCTACAATGAGCTTGAGCTTTTGGTGAAGGAAAACATCGTGAGGAAACCATAGCATGGTGGTAGGGCTTTTTCTAATACCCGCCTGGGTAGCAACCACCCTCAAGTTGTGAACCTGCCGCCAAATACCAATAGGTGTGTTCCGGCAGCAGCACTTGAGAGCCAGTTCCTCCACAGGTTTAGCGTGTCTACTAACTAGGGCCGTATCGTCACTTAAGATCAGGTGAGATTATGGCCATAACCTAAACCTAAACCTAAACCTTAAGTATAAGAAAAAATAAAATAAACAAAGTTTTGTTTATTTATAAGTATACTAGCTTTTATATGTGGCTTCACTCGCGTTATTATTGATTATGTCAAACAAGTTGTATGACGCAATAAAAAGTTACATACAAAGTTTATCTCTGTCTCTATTTCACTTCCAATAAGTTTGTCTGCAAGAAAAAGTAACCTATCACCGTATCCAATTTTCCATCTATCTCAACACCAAAATTCAGCATAATCGATTTAGTGGTTTACGCGTTAAAGCGGAACAAACAAACAAGCTCATTTTCGCATTTATACGGATCATAAATATATTTTAATTATGAATGGAAATGATCTGTGAAAGAGCAATTGTCGCTTATGACGTTTTCCTTAAAAGGCTCGATATGTATAGCGTTAAATAGATCTTTTTAAAAGGAATCATTCCGTGATACAATGTGTCCATACAACTTCCGATCGGCATGATTTTTTCCGACTTCTTCAACAATCATCGTAGTCTTTTGGTCAATTTATACCAAACCTCATAGAGTTATACATCTAAACCTTCCTCATGAATTGGTCCGTCTGTTGGTGAAAACTCAATGAAAATCTGTTAAGTAGTTTTTTGCGTTTATCGCCTTCAGATAAACAGCCGTGGCAGGGTACTTTATTTCATAATATGTAATAAGAACATTCTGGATAGAATCATAAATGATAGCACATTTTGTAATATCTGCCAAGTAACCTACCACCCTGAAATATGAATACATATAAAGTCCCACTTCTGAATTTACAGTATTTAAGATCATATATTGAACTCAAATTTGATAATGTCATTGACTTACTTTTTAATATATTTTTTTGTATATTATAGGTTTATGATTTTAAGCGACGATGTGTTCTAAGATGATATGTTTATATATATCATGGACACGGTAAGCCTAGTGGAGGGACTGGCTCTCAAGTGCAACTGCCGGAACATAATTATAGTTTTTTGATGGCAGATTTTCAACTTGACGCTATGGTTTTATTGATTTTGTTTAATATCTACCTACAAAGATAATATAATCAGAGCGAGTTTCTTGCCGATTCTTCTCGGCGACATGCTTATTTTTCGAAACATTAGGAGTGTTGACTCTCATAACCGCCTGTTTATTACATAAATAGAGGTTAATTGCAAGGATTCGAAGTACCATTAATGAGTTATTATTACTTATTTAGGGACTAGATTATTATTGGCTGTTTAGTAAAATGGAGAATGAGGATCGATAGTCCGATACAGATGGAAGAACTTACTGGGCGTAGTGGTGGTTGTCGCCGGCGCTACCGTCGTGACGGGCGGCGATGCGAACGACTTCCCCTCGTGCATGGTGATCACCGTCGCCGGTATGGGGTCCTCGTCGATAAGTCTACCGATCATCACTTTCCTCGACCCCTGTGCATCCAGTGAAAATAACGTATTCGCTGAATACCACACGACAAAAGTGAAAACTTCATCTAAGTTGAATGCGACTGATGCGTCATGCTCTCTCATGTAACCTTTATCGATCGAATATAGCATAGATATTGCACAATATATATGTAGATATAAAAATATATACACTCTACTCCATTCGCAAAGTTTATCACAAAACGAGGTGAAATCCGTTTTAATAGAAAAAATACATACTTGAAATCTTCATCTGTTCATTCAATTGGTCACGCAATAAATGCTTAATTTCGACAGCATAATGGTTTTCTAGAATTTTCTTATCCCATTAATATAGATAATGAAAATGATTATCCAGCATATTCTTACCTATGTTTTTTTTTTGCGAATCAACTTCTAACTCTAGGTTCAGAAACTTTGTATAGTGTTTCATGTTTTTTATTGTTTTACACCAAATCAATATAGTTAAGTTGCTATTTATTACAAGATAAATAATTTTTATCATACATTTTATACTGAGAACTTCTTGCTTACATTTGCTTAAATTTACATTTCTACTATTATACTTTATTTACTCGTCAAATATATTCAAATATTTTACAGATTTGTGAATTCCACATATTACTAGCATTGATTATATGTATAATTAGCAAGTGAAATTATTTTTTACCTAATATATTTTAACAATATCAATATGAAGCGATTGTTTCGAAGCGATGATCGTTAGGTAGTGTGTACGACTTCGCGTCAAGGGACGTGAGTTCGAATCCAACCACCTAAAATGAGCTTAAGCTTTCGGTTAATGAAGACATCGTGAAGAAACCATAGCATGGTGGTAGAGCTTTTTCTAAAGCCCGCCTGGCTAGGAACCACCTTCAAAGTGTGTTCTGGCAGCTGTACTTGAGAGCCAGTTCCTCCACAGGTTTATCGTGTCTGCCAACTTGAGCTGTATCGTCACTTAAGATCAGGTGAGATTATGGACATAACGCTAAAACTTAACTATAAAAAAAAAATTAATATCGACTAACCTGAAATATTTTATATGTAATTTATTTTATCAGCATCAATTGTCATATATAAAATAAAATCGAACGAACTGAGTTATTATTAACTTAACATATTATATTAGTTATAAATTGCAATTTCCAAAACTAACATCGAACCAACTTGAATTATTTTATATTAAAGATCTTTTATCGGCGTCACTTATATTATTTTTATTATTCTATAATTTTCCAGCTTATACTGAAATTCCTTTATAACAATTCTATACTTATAACTTACACTATTATTGCATTCATAACCTACTATTAATAAACCAAATGTTAAGCTAATATCTTTGAATGTTAGCTATCAGCATCACATATTTGCAGTCTAAGTATTTTAAATAATTTCAGACATGGGGCAATACAAAAAGGCCTGAAATAAGATCTCAACAACGTTGCAAAATTATCCATTTACAACCAGATGAAGCCTATGCTGGTGTGCGGATATTAATCACTAAAACAAAAAATAAGTTTAAAAAAATAGACCACGTACCTTATCCCCACCGGTGGACGTGGGCTTCTTGGGTGGTTTCGCCTGCGCGTCCGAGCTGTAAGTTCGAGATCGCATCTTCAAAGACGGATCCACCTCTATCGGTATCGGTTCGAAATCTGTAACAACCCAATACCAAATTAGGAATTTTATTGGTTGTCTTATTTAGGGTGTGTGTGTGCACACGTGTAAGTGATTGTAAACAGAGCAGGCCGCACATGAGACAAGAAGTAGAGTAGCATAAAGAGAAGACTGTGTTATACTGTGTGTATTGTACAATATTATCATTCGAATTGTAACAAGCGACGAAATTTGGTATCTTACATAAAACTTAAGGGAACACCTTGGAACTGGACCGAAAACTGTGTGAGCTTTTATGTGTGTCATGTGAGTTCAAGTGTAATTCGTGTAATAGATACCTGTGATAGCGTGTCCGAAGTCGTGTAACGGATATCTGTGGTAGCATGTCCGAAGTCGTGTAATGGATAACTGTGATAGCGTGTCCGAAGTCGTGTAATGGATACCTGTGGTAGCGTGTCCGAAGTCGTGTAATGGATACTTATGATAGCGTGTCCGAGGTCGTGTAATGGATACCTGTGGTAGCGTGTCCGAAGTCGTGTAATGGATACCGGTGATAACGTGTCCGAAGTCGTGTAATGCATACCTGTGGTAGCGTGTCCGAAGTCGTGTAATGCATACCTGTGGTAGCGTGTCCTAAGCCGTGTAATGAATACCTGTGATAGTGGGTCCGAAGTCGTGTAACGGATACCTGTGGTAGCATGTCCGAAGTCGTGTAATAGATACCTATGATAGCGTGTCCGAAGTCGTGTAATGGATAACTGTGATAGCGTGTCCAAAGTCGTGTAATACATACCTGTGGTAGCGTGTCCGAAGTCGTGTAATGGATAACTGTGATAGCGTGTCCGAAGTCGTGTAATGGATACCTGTGGTAGCGTGTCCGAAGTCGTGTAATGGATACTTATGATAGCGTGTCCGAGGTCGTGTAATGGATACCTGTGGTAGCGTGTCCGAAGTCGTGTAATGGATACCGGTGATAGCGTGTCCGAAGTCGTGTAATGCATACCTGTGGTAGTGTGTCCGAAGTCGTGTAATGCATACCTGTGGTAGCGTGTCCTAAGCCGTGTAATGAATACCTGTGATAGTGTGTTCGAAGTCGTGTAATGGATAACTGTGGTAGCGTGTCCGAAGTCGTGTAATGGATACCTGTGATAGTGTGTCTAAAGTCGTGTAATGCATACCTGTGGTAGCGTGTCCTAAGTCGTGTAATGCATACCTGTGGTAGCGTGTCCTAAGCCGTGTAATGAATACCTGTGATAGTGTGTTCGAAGTCGTGTAATGAATACCTGTGGTAGCGTGTCCTAAGTCGTGTAATGGATACCTGTGATAGTGTGTCTAAAGTCGTGTAATGCATACCTGTGGTAGCGTGTCCTAAGTCGTGTAATGGATACCTGTGGTAGCGTATCCGAAGTCGTGTAATGGATACCTGTGATAGTGTGTCCAAAGTCGTGTAATGCATACCTGTGGTAGTGTGTCCGAAGTCGTGTAATGCATACCTGTGGTAGCGTGTCCTAAGCCGTGTAATGAATACCTGTGATAGTGTGTTCGAAGTCGTGTAATGAATACCTGTGGTAGCGTGTCCGAAGTCGGCGACGTGGGCCGCGAGGTTGGCCATAGTGACGCCGAGGGCTCGCGCCGCCGCGTCCAGCGACATCTCGCCGCGCTGCAGCCGGTCCAGCACGTCTGACGGGCCCTTCGTCTGCCAGAAGTCCCTCACCGCTCTACCGACAAACATTTACCCAATTAACGATATTGTTCAACATACTTGAGTGATGCTGTTTATCACAATTCGCTGTGTAAGGGGCCATTCATTAATTACGTAAGGGTATTGAGGGGGCGAAATTAATCTTACGTAATATTTCGTGTATATTAAAATTCGAATTCCATTTTGGATTCCAAATAGTTTTCTTAATTTTAAAGTATACAATCGAATTTTAATTTTATTTGAATATTTTTTATTGCTTATTGATAAAAAAATTGTTAATTAAAAATTCATATGTTTTTATTGTTATCCACGTTTGGTTCAATTTTCACCAAAATTATCCTTATGTAATTAATTAATGGTCCCTAAGTATATACATTTAGTTAATTTATTTTGACTGCATTTTATTTATTTAATATACTGTTTGTTATTAAGTATTAACTCGCCAGTGTTCATATTCAAAGTGCTATTAGAGAATTCAATCATTCTCTCTTCATATAGTTCTCCCATAAATTTCAAATCCGCAACCTGTTTGCGCGACGCTTGTACGAGTAAATTCGGTACGAGGCGACTAAGAGATTGATAATAATGTGCTAACGTTTAACATTATTTTCTGCGGTTAATCTTGAGAGCTTTGACGTCTCTGCCGAGCTTTTTGGGGCCAGTACTGAGGACACTCAGCGCCGAGGTAGCTGGCTCAATGGTGGCAGAATGGCCTAACCTCGGTTTTACCTAACCTTAACAAGGATTCGCTAATTTGCCAACAGGTCTTAACATGCTAAATATAGTGATCCTAACAACGAGCTTATAGGGTGAGAAATTCGAGCGGTAAATTGTACCATGCTTGACCTGACTGTCTGAATATGAGAGACGAAGTAATAGTAATGATTGTTGGATTAGCGGGTACGTCGCGTTTGCGTGGATTCTTCACTGCCGACGCGTTTTCTTAAGCACACACCCTTTTTTTTTTCTTGCTTAATATATTACCAGCTGATATATTAATGCCTGTCTAAAATTTTGAAACTTAACATTATTTTTGAATTAAGGCTCTGAGAACGCGCTTATGAACGTCAAAACTACTACCGGTTCGGAAAGTAACGCAGTCATCGAAAAAAACCGGCAAGAAACTTAATCTGCACCTGTTTTTTTAAGTCTTATTCATATCTTTTTATATAATAGTTTAATGTGTTACAGTAGTTATTAGCGGATGTAGAGAGAGGGGCGTCAATTCCAGACATCACGATCGCTCACATATTGATCTAGCCTATAATATAGCCTTTTGACATCAAAACCCGTTTGACATGGTTCTTGAACCTACTATCCGGCAATTCAGTAATGTGTTTTGGGACTTTGTTATAAAACTTGACACTATTGTTTAAAAAACTTTTACTTGTCTTACTCACTCTCAAGTAGGGAGTGACCAGGGAGTGGCCATAACGCTAAAGCGAAACGAAAAAATGTCGGGAAACCCTGGTACAGATGATTGGGCTAAGATCTGGTCACTTTGAAGCTTTAAAGCTTAGCGTTTACATCTTTTCTTGGTTAAAACATAAAACAAAGTCAATGAGAGCCATTCGATTCAATATTGATATTTTAAAGAGGTATTATTTATTTACCTAGATGCTATCTCCGCCGTGGTAGCGGCCCGGGCCGCGGTCGTCAGCCGTTGGTGCCTATTGGTATCGGATCGCTCGCCCTCGAACTTAGATTGTACTGTACTTGCCATGACGTGTAGCGCAGACATGTTGCTTTTATTGCATATGAAAAAAAAATTAAAAAAATAATAATCAAATCGGGGTATTGATAAACAAAAAAATAATCTATGTTGTGTTAAACATATACTTAAAGACGTAAAAAAATGTGCAATTTTCGAAAGGGGAGGGTGAGTGAGAATCGCCGGAATTGTAGTATTTTTTTTTACTGGCAGACAGTTATATTTAAGTATTTGAAGCTATACTCTAGCTATAAAGGTTTTATAAATGGAACAAAAAAAAAAACCCGTGGAATGAAACAGGTATATAGACCCGGAATTGTAAGGGATTTTATTGATACTGCAAGTAATAGTATTGGAACCAACTCACTTCGACGGTATTTCCGGACCGACACGATATGGGGACCTTTAAGCAGAGAGCTTACTTTTACCTTAATAGCCGGGAACGCACTTGAGATTCCCCTAGAGTTATGGGTGTCTATGGGCGGCAGTGATTACTTACTATCAGATGACATGTTTGCTCGATTACCGACTATAGCATACATATATTTTTCTTATGGAATAGTGGGCAAAGGAACTTATGTGTCATCTGATGGTAAATGATCACCGCCGCCCATAGACACCCACGACTCTAGTGGAATCGCAGGAGCGTTGCCGGCCTTTAGTAGGTCGGGGAAAAAGTCTTTTCGCATATGGTATGTTTTGTCTACAATAAATACTTGTAATACAATCTCTTTGGGCGTACTATGTGTATCTGGATGGCATTGACGACAAAAAAAGGTCATATTATAAAATAAATAAAAAACGAATAATATGTTGACTCCAGTTATTGTTTATTTATTTTTCTGTCAAAATGAGTGAAGTGACGACGGAGCGAATAGTTGTATTACAAAATTGGGAAAAATGCAACACAAGGCGCAAGAAAAAAAAAATTACGTTCATGAACCTAATGCAGTGTCAGTAAAGTAGCATAAAGTTGATTTAAGCGTTTTCAATCCGGGAATTTCTATTTGAAATATGCACCTCGCTCCGGTCGCCCTTTGAGGGTAAAGTGGACGCCATTTTTGAAGACGTGGAGTAGATCGGCATTTTAATAGTTGCGACATAACTGAAGAACTGAGAATTGACCTCAAAACAGTTTTGACTCATTCGATAAAAGCTGGGTAGACCAATAAAGCTCGATGTGTGTATGCCATACGAGCATTTATTGAGACGTAATGGAATCGAATGGTTTTATAAGAGATTTATAACCATTAATGCAAAGTGGATCACGTAAGACAAGAGTGTGCGAAAAAGGTCGTGGTCAAAGGTCGGTCAGGCTTCACAGACTGTGGCAAAACCTGGGTTGCCTCGCAAAAAGGTGATGCTTTATGTACGATGGAATTGGAAGGGTACTGGTCATTATGAGCTTTCACCGATGGGCAGAACCATTGATTCGGATCTCTACAGCCAATAATTTATGAGATTAAAGCAAGAAGTTGGGAGGAAGCGGCTGGAATTGAACAATAGATAGAATATGGTATTTCGTAACGATAATAGTAAGCCACAAACACTTATTAGCCACTCAGTAAAAATTAAGAGTGTTTGGCTGTGGGTCTTAATGCTTCCGCAATATAGCACTGAGCTTTCACCTTTAGATTTCTACCTGTTTCGGCCTCTTCGAAATTCTGTAGGCAATGTTAAGTATAATATAGAAGTATATAAAGTATAGATATGAATAGAGGACTGCCGAAACTACTTATCGTGTTTTGTTCATCAGCAGTTTTAAAATTTCTACAGCAACGGGATCTTGGCACTATCAACGATATGGCAATAAGCTGTTCAACAAATTGATACAAATATGCTGTAATTAAATGTAAATAAACTTTGGAAAAATTGTCTTGAGTTTCCATATAAAATGCGAAGAAACTTTTACCCCAACCTAATATCAGAGAATAGAAAAAATAGCGTGCAAAACTTTAATGGGATTGGAGGAAATATTTCTTAAAAAATGACCGCATATATAAATAACTTACTTTGTCTATTGGATACAACTACAGCTCTCTATCTCCTTCTTTCTACATTATGTTATATTTTTCTTCACTGTCGTGAAACGAAATGTATCTAATCGTGACACGAAATCTGCTTGTACACGGCACTGAGTAACCCTGACACCGTCGCGTATTCTATTATCTTCTACGTCATTAATGTACCAATAATCTACCTACGTAGAACTTAACACCGACTTATGCTACGGTATAGTGAATAACCACGGTAAAGTGAATAACCGTGATAAAGTAAATAACCGAGTTAAAATGAATAACCATAATAAAGTGAATAACTATGATTAACCAGTGGTAGAGTCTGGCTAGCTACCGACCTTTTTTTATTAACGTGGTGTTTAAAATCCTAATCTTAGGGGCTCCCTTATCGCAACACGCAAACTCATATGCATTATTATTATATTATATATTAACGCATGTCTCAGGCCAAAGGCTTGAGGGTTATATGGTGACTCATGAGGTATTAATCAACCAACGCTACCCACTTAAACGCATCCCCCGACACTTCAAACTCAGGTGTTGCCAGAAACTGTAGAAAGCGCAGTCTTCTTCTAGTCACCAGCCTGAAATACCTATAGGTGTGTTCCGGCAGTTGGACTTGAGAGCCAGACCCTCCACTAGGCTTAATGTGTCCACCATCTTGAGCCACATTGTAACTTGCCCTCAAGTGATATATTGGTCATAAGGCTAAAAAACTATCAAATATAACATATACCTATAAGGCCTGTTGATGCACCCGTAGACGTCTCTGTACCGGCCGTAGAGAGTGCCGTAGCTGACGCCGAGGATCTCCGCCGCCTGCTTCATCTCCAGCTCCTTAACCCTGACCGCTTCCATCACCTGGAGACAATAATTATTATTAAGATTATATTATAATATATATTACGTGCGACTTTGCTCGCGTGAATATTGATATTATCGAACAAATCGGATGACGCAAAAAAGTTTTATACTAATTTTATCTCTATCTTTACCCCATTTTCAATAAGGTTTTCGCGAGACAAAGCTGCCTATTACCGTCTCTAGATTCCCATCTCTCTGTATCATAATCGATTTTTGTGATAGAATAGGGGGCAAATGAGCGAACGTATCACCTGAAGGTAAGTGATCACCGCCGCCCATAGACACCCACAACACTAAAAGAAATGCAGGTACGTTGCCAGCCTTTGTAGGAGGGACTGGTTGTCAAGTGTAACTGCCGGAAGCAACCTAATGGTATTTATTTAGCGGCGGATTTTCAACTTGAGGGTGGTAGCTAATATCCAGGTGGATATTAGAAAAAGCCCTACCACCATGCTATGGTTTCCTTACCATGTTTTCCTTCACCGAAAACTCAAGCACATTGTAGGTGGTTGGATTCGAACTCACATTCACATGTCGTAATCACTACCACTGAGCTATCATCGACTTCAAAAATTCAAATTCTTCAAATTTAGTTTAAAATCAATAGTTAATGCAGGCTGTGTTGGCCTATAATTTATTTGCACAGTAAAAAACAATTCGATCTACATACATACAACATATCATCAACAGCAAAGTTAAAAAATTGTTACATGGGATCGAAAAGTTTCCTATCTTCGCATGAGGCTGAAGGTCTACATTCAGAAGCACTGCAGCGCTGATATTTTGACAGGGCCTCGTGGTACGTACACCCTCACAGCCGGATTATCACATATTGATAATAATAGTAATAATAATACGTGATATACGTAGCGCTGATAATCAGCGCCGAGTGTTTCGGACACTTTAGCATATGCTGAGCTGGACGCCCTATGCTAATAGTTAGATATACACTATTATTATTTATGTGTGTATTGTCTTTTCTTTTTTATTTTATTTTAATGTTTTTATTTCTATATTGCTTGTATGTCTTTTATTAGAATTAAAAGATTTCTTTTCTTTAATTATTTAAATAGTAGCTATGCCTACGATGTCGTTCCAATGGAACAAAAAACTATTTATTAACTTCTTTCGAGGAACGGTAATTTTTTATAAAATAAAAGCAACATAGCCTTAGTCACTCCTTATTACATTAGCTACCTGCCAGCGAAAGTTCCGTCAAATTCGGCCCAGCCTTTTCGGAGATTTGCCTGAACAAACACACAGACAGACCGTCAGGCAAAAAGACAGACAATTTTTTTTAATATAACTACATATACTTTCATAAACATTTAGTCAAGAGCTGTTATTTGGACATTAAAAACCGACACTTTAATTTTATTTATTTGTTTAGATAGGATACACTGTAGCTACAATTGGTAGTATCTAATAAAGATAAAAAAGTGTGTGTATCAGCTGCGACGCACGACTAGAGTTTCCTCCTCTTCAAGAACTATTATTGTAAAAAGAGAGCAAATGAAAGCACTTTAAGAAATAATCAAAGCATATATAAATGTTTATCGATATTATATATTTCACTGCTATTGACATAAACTAACAATACTTTGTATACACACATTCATACATAATCTCAAAGTGAAAGGTCACAGTACGTTGCGCACAGGAACGTAACGCCTCACTTTCAGATAACGCTCGATTTTACTGCTCATAAAATTTTCATACCGATGATTAAATATGAATACAGTTTCTTTAGTAGTAAACTCCAACAGCCAAATTAAACAAATCAGTAACTGACCCGTTTGACGTAGTTCTCCTCCCAGAACTGCGGCCGTCTGCCGTGCTGCAGGTAATCGCTCAGCTTCACCACGTCGCTGAACCGGGGGTCGCTAGGACCCGACTTCGTACCTATAAATTCATATCATTTCTCATACTATTCATTATAGAATAGATAAACCAGAAAGTTATTTCAAATTTCACGATAGTCCTATGATTATCCGAGCTAATTAAAAAAAATATCTAAATATATATCGAGGCTTTTCAAGGAAAACATTGTAAAGCAGTCTGCACATCAAACCCGCCGACCCGGTTTTATGGTGGCGGCTTTATTTCAAAAAAGTTCCCGACTTGTACACGCGCGTGTCTCCCCGCGGCTTGTGGCAACACATTTGCGATTTGCCCACCGATATTGAAGGTATAGTAACGAGTCGGTTTTGTTTTTTCAATTTTAAAAGTTACTGGTTTCCTGACGCCGACAAAGCTTTACTAATCGAACGAGATGTAAAGTCGCCGATTAACCTGCCGACAAAAAAGTCGCCGACTCACAGGCTTTGGTGTGTAGACTGCTTAAGCGACAGTCGCACTTTGTACAGACGAGTGTTTCATTACAAATTAATTTAATAAAAATTAGGACTGGTTGTTCGTAATTATTCACTGATCTAGTAAATAGATTTTTGGCGTTTACTATGTTTTTTCTGGTCTAGTTCGATACATATGCACAGTAGAATCTCACAAATCCGACATACTTCATAAACCATGCTACCTATCACCAAACTGCTCATCTTTACTGCAGCCGATGGATCCAAATCGTATACAGAAAGTGGAATATCATTAGTGTTATGGCGACAATCTCAACTGATGCTATGTAAATGACAATTTGGCTCAAGATGGTGAACACGCTAAGCCTACTGGACGAACTGGATTTTAATTGCAACCGCTTGAACACGTCTATAGATATTTGGTGGCCAATTTTCACCTTGTACGTGGTACCTAGCCAGGCGGAATTAAGAAAAAACCCTACCAACATGTTATGATTTCCTCACGATTCCTTCACCGACAGCTCAAGTTTATTACAAATGGATTCGAACTCACATCCATTGACGCGACCTCCGTACACACTACCAAGTGAACTATCGTCGAGGCATCGCTTCAAAAGTATTAGTTTTCTTTTTCATCATATTACATGATGTTACTACAACTGATAAAGGAGTTTCAAAATTAAACATAGGGTACAGACCTTTGGTGGGATGGTGGGCGGGTTGCGAGTGAGAGGTCTCGAGTTTGATATCAGCTGAGGCAGCTGCCGATGATGATGAAGAGGCAGCGGTGGACCGGCAGGCGGGACCAGCACCGCTATCGTTCGACTCCTCATCTATGATAAGGTTTTTGAAGTGAAAACTTATATAGGAAAGTTTCGATAGAGAGTAAATTCATGTAAGTCGTCATCGACATGGTCACGTGACGTGTTAACGTACACACTGTATCCGTTCCTATTATTATAACTTGTTGCGCTGTAAATAGTTTTTATTTACAAGTTTCGATTTATGATCAAACAATCAATTTGGATATCCAAAAATAACAACTGTTTGTTTACTAATAGATTTAAGTGTGACTTCTGTCGGCAGTCTTTATGGCTGGTTTGATTATTTTTTTCTAGAATCGTCTTAATATTGTTCCAAAGAAATGACACTAATTACTCTTTTAATTATATCACAAAAAAGAACCTGTGTTTTTTATTTCAACTACTCATCCGCGTTAGACAAAAGTCTTCTCGAAGATTCAATGTATAATTGAAAAGAAACGAACCTAATATCTTTAAAAGTTTGCCGGACTTGTAATAGAATAGAAAAAGCATTCTTCTGGAAGATTCTACACTTTATTAAACAGTAATTGCTATTATTGATATCACAAAAGCTATTGTCTATTATTTCAAGAGAAGTAACAGTAATCTCTTAATTATATCACAAACAAAAATATTTACAATTTCTTTGCGAGTTCTCATATGTGAAAAAAAAACAATAAGAAGATTCTAGTAACTTTTTTTAAATAGAATTGGAGGCAAACTTCCAACCTCGTCACCTGATGGTAAGTGATCACCGCCACCCATGCACACCCATAACACCAGAGGAATCGCAGGTGCGTTTTGGTTTGGCGATTGGTTTTCAATTGCCAAAAATTATTGTATTAAATATTTATTATAAGAAATAAAGGTAATATCTTTTTATAATAATTTACCTAATGTCATAATTTGAAGCGATAATAGCTCTGTTGGTAGTGTGTGCGGACGCCGCGTCAAGGGACGTGATTTCGAATCCACCTACAATGAACTTGATATTTCGGTGAAGGAAGACATCGTTAGGAAACCATAGCATGGAGGTAGGGCTTTTTCTAATGCCCGTCTGGCTAACTACCACCCTCAAGTTGAATATCTGCCACCAAATACCAATAGGTGTGTCCCAGCAATTGCACTTGAGAGCCAGACCTTCCAGAGGTTTTAGCGTGTTCACTAGCTTGGGCCAAATCGTCACTTAAGATCAGGTGAAATTGTAGCCATAACGCTAAACCTATAAATTATAAAAAATATAAAAAAGTGTGTGAATTAACTCAATATTATGACAAAAACCCGTCATCTTTTGGCAAGTGGATGCACCATAGAACAACATACCTGCGCTATTATCTCCGTCGACCCTTAATTTGGTGTGGAGGAAGGATCCGATGTCGGTAGGTGCGTCCGCCCACTCGTCCTCGGACCCCTCTCTGGAAGACTCGGTGCCCTCCGCTTCACCCATACCCCAGCCGACAACACGCTCAGCTGTTATATCCTGAAAAGGGGTTATTAATAATTAAAGAAAGTTGCATAGGCGGGCTGTCCACATTGTAAATGATTCAGAAGCCACCAGCACCGTAAAACCCCTGGAGCTACGAAAGGACGTTGCCGTTCTAAGCATGTACTACCACAGTACGACGGCGAGTGTTCTGAAGAGCTAGTCGATATAATCCCCTCGTCACCGTTCCACTAGAGAACCACGCGAGCGCGACATTGAAGCGATGATAGCTCAGTGGTAGTGTGTACGACTTCGCGTCAAGGGACGTGAGTTCGAATCCAAGCACCAACAATGAGCTTGAGCTTTAGGTGAAGGAAAACATCGTGAGGAAACCATAGCATGGTGGTAGGGCTTTTTTCTAATGCCCGCCGCCTGGGTAGCTACCACCCTCAATTTGTAAACCTGCCGCCAAATACCAATAGGTGTGTTCCGGCAGCTGCACTTGAGAGGCAGTTCCTCGACAGATTTAGCGTGTCTATCAACTTGGGCCATATCGTCACTTAAGATCAGGTGAGATTATGGCCATAACGCTAAACATTAAGTATAAAAAAAAGTTTGCTGATTCATATTTTTGTCATACAGTTTAGCTGTGGAACCGTCTTCCCGTCAGCGTGTTCCCACCTTCCTACGATATGGGGTCCTTCATAAAGCATGAAAATGTATCTAAGCAGACCAGCATGACAGCAGTCACTGACGGTGAACTGGTTCAGAGTCACTCGCCGATGATTTGGACTGTACTGTACTTAACACCAGGTACAGTGCAATATAAAACTGTTTTTTTTTTTAATTCTTCGTTTTTATAGGGCTTTTAAGGTAAGTGTGTGCGAGCCCTAGCGGAGTATACACTCATATATACAATGTATTTTCTTAGTACTAGAGATAATATCGTCTAGGTGAGTTTTCTATTGATGGATTGAAAGAATTGTCTATATATTGTGAGTTCAATAGCATACTAGCGCAATCGGATGTCAGCTTCGCTAATATACCATGAATCGTGCTTATATCTAAATATCATAACCCGAAGATTAAAATCAAACAACTTCTAAATACCGCATTTATGGCATACTCCAAAACAGATGCTGAAGGTTCTCAAACCCTTTTTTCACAGTTGGGTGAATTTACTTTTAAAAACCGGGTAGATATATGACGATAAATGTTTAAGAACGTGAGATTTTCGGAATTTACCCTGAAAGGTTATGTTAGGATTTACTTTAAAATTTCACGAACCCACGGCGCCTCAGGTAGGCAACATATGGCCGCCGGGTTTTAGTGGACATTCTTAAGTCCCTCCAGACTAGGGTGGTATGTGTATTTTTCTTTTATTATGGGGAAGTACATCGACGCATACCCTCCCAGAAAAATCCGCCATAAAAATAAAGGAATGGCCCTTGTCGAGGAATCTATGCATGTCAGAGGAGCAGATGCAAATGTGAAGACAGTTCCTGTTTCGCGGCCAAAGAGGCGAAGGACGAACATCATGGGAGTTTAGTACGGTGTTTCCGGCGATCAGTGATACCGGTGAGTCCCTCATGCCCCCCCTCATGAATGCATAAATGCATGCAATGCATTCCCCCACGTACGTCAAATAGAATTTACTTTCACAGAAGACCCCGGTAACTAAAAAGCGTTACGCTTTTTTGGCAACGTACCTTGCGCACCTTTTACTTTAACAATCGTGAAATCCTCCGTCTCATGACAATCGTACTTAAGCTGACACAAGCACTATTTTTAATATAGAAATTGTTGCATTTTTTTATAGAAATTTATTCTAACTGAAGAGATATTAGAATATTTACTAAATAGAAGAAAGAACTCACCAGATTCCCATGCTGCCACTCCTGATCATGTTCCCTGAGTAAAAATACACATCTATATCGGTAAATTATTAAAGGTTTTTTTATTGAATACTTTATAGGTTATATGACTATAATCTCATCTGATGTTAAGTGATGATGTGGCCAAGCCTAATGGAGGGACTGGCTCTCAAGCGCAACTGCCGGCTCACACCTATAGGTACTTGATGGGTTTACAATGCAATGTACAGCCATATAGATAACTTTCAGTATAGCAGGAAAGCATTTAAAATCGAACTCATAAAACTACATAACGTACTTTAAACTATAAACTTATATTTTACATGCAAACACATACATAAACATACACACACACACACACATACACACACACACACATACATTCGCACACGCACGAGCACACGCACGCACACATCACGCACCATGAATCTTAAATAATCATTTTATACTGTACAGTTTGCCTTTTTATTTTTAGTTTTATTTATATTTACACCGTCACTTTACAGTGTAAATATTACTTATATTAATTGTAAAATCCTATTACGGACATATGCGTTTTTTACATGGACATGTGTGTTGGATTTCCAATAAATAAATTGTTACTATGATGATAATAATACCATGCTTACGTTTTTAGTGTGATATGCGTCTCGTCATCCGTTTGGTCTGTTCCGCTGATGACCCTCTGTCTCTTAGGGCTTGGACTCTCTCTAAAAATAAATATACAACATTTATAACTACACCACATGTGTCATCGATATTTTTGTTCTTAAAAGTATTTCTACAATTTAAATATATAAAAAAATGCGTGAGTGTCGTGGAACACTCGGCTGGAATGACTTTCGTAACATAATATATTATTATTGATCAACGTATCATATTATTGAGCAACAAATACAAATGAATAAATTACTAGCGTCTAAGGGCAATGAAATCAAACGCAGAGATAACTAATTAATTGAAGGAATGATAGTAGGAAATTTCGTAATTAATATTTTTATTTTGTAGTTGTGAAACTAAACGTTTTATTGTACACGATTAAATTCATATAAATCACTATAAAACATATAATAAGCTACAAAACAGCTGTCGTGAATGATAAAACTATATCTGCGCAGCCGTTGAGAACTTAATGGCTGTCTGGAACCAATAAGCGCGCACCTGTGACTGGGCACAGCCAATAGCGTACGCGCAATAGATAACCCTCTACACTATATAAATATAGTGCAATATAGAACAGACTAAAGAAAGGGTCATGACGGCAAAATCTTACATTTTGATTTGTCTACCTTCCATCCATACCGTGCGTAAGGAACATGTGTGTACTTTAACGACAGAATATATTAAAATATGTTAGAAAATAACGATCACTACATATTATAAAAATTCCCCGCCGCGTCTGTCTGTCCGTCTGAACGTTATAAACTCAAAAACTATAGAAAGGATTTTCATCCAGTTTTCATCAATAAACAGATTCATGAGGAAGTTTGAAGTGTATCACTTGTTAGGGTTTTGTGAAAATTGTAATCATACTAATATTAATGTGAATGTAAGTTTGTTTGTTACGCTTTCACGCGGAAAGTACTGAACCGATCATAATTAAACTTTGTACACATATTCTTGGAGGTATTATAAGTAACAAACTTAATACTTTTTATTAATAATAATATATTTATTAAAAATAATAATAATAATAATAATACTTTTTATTTTATATAATACATATACGAATATATTGATACGAAGTTCACCGAGTCAGCTAGTAAAGAAAATAAATGCGGGTCTAAAACGCGAAACTCATTTGCTCAATATCACTAATGATGTTCCGGCACACTACACTCACTATATCTGACGATACATGCATCGATCGCATCCGAGGCTTTAGTCGTCCTATCACTGGATTCTATGACGTAGATAATTTAATTTTTTTATTTAATTTCGATCGCTTCTCTTACAATTCTCGGATAGTAGAAACGATCTGTGGGGAGGACTTTTGGCTCATGTGATTCTATTCAATGCTTGGGACCCTGGTCTATATGTGTCTTCGGACCCTGGTCTAGATGTGTATTTTTTTTTTAGTTTAATTATGCTGCTCTGTTATTTTAGAGTAAAATATTTGATTAGTACCCTAATTATTATCTATTTATTTATTTATTTATACCCCTGCACACAATGTTTATCATATATTTGTAAGAAATGCCTAATTTATTTTACCATAATTTATCTTCATTGTGAATATTGTTATTTAGAATTTTTACTGCGATTGGTGGAACAAGTTTTTAACGCACCGCAACTGCATTTGGGTTCCAGCTGATAATCAGCGCTGAGTGTTTCGGACACTTTAGCATATGCTGAGCTGGACGCCCTATGCTAGTAATTAGATATACACTGTTATTATTTATGTGGTATTTTTTTTCTTTTAATGTTTTAATTTATAGTGTCCTTTAATGTTTGTATATATTTTATTAGTATTAAACGATTTCTTTCTTTCTGATATTGTGCAAATGAGGGTAGTTACTAGAAACTGCTCTCCTAAACGAAGACACCTCAACACTTCAGTCGGCTCGTGAGCACGGCCTGTACTGACCTGAGGCCGAAACGTCGAGCAATTATTAAAAGTAAGTCGCGTTTTAGACTCCCATTTAATTTCTATATTATAACTATCTGACCCGACAGAAGTTATCCTGTCTTAACTAGTATAATTACTATTGTAATGCTCTATGACAATTGACAGTTATGTAAAATAATATTGCCGTTAAGTTTTTATAAATTTTCCAACGTACCACTCAGCTTCCTTATTTTTTTCTTTCATAAAAACCATCTCCTGACAATAATTAACACAACAAAAAAAGAACTAGCGAAATTGTTCCATCAATTGACGCGTGATGCGAGATTCATTTTTTTATATAGAGATGTATAGATTACGCCAAAGTTTATAAAGTGTTGTTTTCATAAATGGCTGAATGACAATGCTCATTGAAGAAGTCGGAAAATATATACCGCCTGAAAGATTCGATGGCGTGTATCGCAGAAACCATTAAAATTACATGGAAAACATGTTTCACTGAATTATTCCTCTTAAACAGACATATTAAGTGTAACACCATCCATAAGTCTCTGTACTATGGTTATTCAATTACCCGTGTGGAAACGGAGCTGGTTGCTTTAAATAGATATATAGAAAAAGCATTTTTATAAATAATAAAATTGAGAAGAAGAGATACTGAACACTCACGTGTCTGAACGTTCCCGCTTTGCTGGGCTCGTCTTGTCCTTCACAGGCAGTTTGATGAGGGGCGGCGGACCTCCTAGAAAGAAAACGAAAAACCTTATTTTTTTATTTTATTTTTTATGGTCTGCGAAACTGGATTTAATTAAATAATGGTTCGTCATAATGTATAACAACAATCAACGTGAAATTGAACCCTTCTGAAATCAATTACACTTTATACGTAAAATAAAACATTAAATAACAAAGCATCTGAGGTAAATAAAACAAAATCTATGTAATTTATAAAACGGTAAAGATCAAGGACAATATACATTTAAACGATCCTACAATGTGTGTTATGAAAGTATTGGTTTAATCTAGTTTTGAATGAGGATAAAGTACAAGACGAAACAGATATATAACTTTTTTTTTTATCGTTAAGGTTAGCGTTATGCCCATAATCTCACCTGATCTTAAGTGACGATACGGCCGAGGTTAGTGGACCCGCTAAACCTGTCGAGGAACTGGTTCTCAAGTGCAGCTGCCGGAACACATCTATTGGTATTTGGCTGCAGATTTTCAACTTGAGGGCGGTCGCTAGCCAGGCGGGCATTAGAAAATCCTTACCACTATGCTATGGTTTCCTAACGATGTATTCCTGCACCGAAAGCTCAAGCTCATTGTAGATGGTTGGTTTCAAACTCACGTCCCTTGACGCAAAGTCGTACACACTACCACTGAGCTATCATCGCTTCGGGACATCATTTTTCACAAACATTTTATAACATCATAAACATATTTTTTCTCTCCTACCTTATCAATTGGTAATAACTGTTAAAGATCATTACTGTTGGAGCGTGGATGATATAATTGAAGGAATGGACTGTATTTGCTTAAACTATTTTTTTCTCTTACTATGCAATAGTGAGGAAAAGCGATTCACAGCGATGATAGCTTAGTGGTAGTGTGTACCGATTACAAATACAGATACCAATAGGTGTGTTCCGGCAGTTTGAGAGCCACTTCCTTCAAAGGTTTAGTGTGTCTACCAACTTGGAACGTGTCGTCATTTAAGAACAGGTGAGATTATAGCCATAACGCTAAACCCACACTATAAAAAAAAAATTGAGGCCAGGAACGAAAGGTACTTACCGTTGCATTTGTAACGTAGACCAATCATACAATATATTTCTTGATCTCTGCCAATAATGAGTGGCTAAATTTCACTACACATATTCATGGCGAGATATTTAGTAACTAGACCGATAAATGTCCAGGGATTGGCAAGCGATGCGATGATAGCTCAGTCGGTAATATGCACGTCGCGTCAAAGGACGTGTGTTCGAAGCCACTTACATTCAGCTCGAGCTTTTATCAAAGCAAAACATCGTCATGAAACCATAGATAAAGCCATACAAGGTGGGAGGGTTTTTGCTAATGCCCGGACGGCTAGCTACCACCCTCAATTTAAAAATCTGCTTGCAAATACCTACAAGTGTGTTCAGGTAGTTGCACTTGAGAGCCAGCCCGTCCACAGGTTTAGCGTGTTCACCAACTTGGGCCGTAACGTCACATAACACCACAGAACCACCACAGAATGGGGAACTAAAAAATTTTTGCTGATTCATATTTTTGTCGTACCGTGGAGATGTGGAACCGTCTTCCGGTCAGCGTGTTCCCACCATCCTATGACACAAGGTATCTTAGCAGGCCAGCATGATATCGGTGACTGATTGTGAATTTTGGATCATTGTCAGTCACCGCTGTTCTGGATTCAACTGTACTTAACACCAGTACAGTCACTATGCTGTGCAACATAAAAAAAGGGAGATATTGGACGCAATGATAAAACTATAAATAAATGACATAACTCACCGTTAACATTAAACTTTTCATTGTGCCTCTCTGAGTCGTTTAGCGACTCCTTTTTCACGGGTCTCGACTCTGCCAAGTTCGCATTCCTGGGGGCGGCGAGTCTCGGCGATGGCTGCTTAGGTGACGGCTGCTTGGGGACGTGGGGTTCGATCTTCGGCGGCGACGTCTCGGGTGCTGACGTCGGTGTTGCGACCACGCCTGACAACATATCGATCTAGTACCATATTGTCAGGAATAACATCGTAAATACCGAAAAAATAAACTTTATATTTTACTTAATATTTTTTTTTTCTTCTAACCTCGTAAAAACTATGTATAGTTTTATCTTATTTTATAAATAGGTTTACAGTAGTTGTTACATCGATTTTAATATTAGAATTAGATTTTATGTGCGGCTTTGCTTGTTAACATTGATATTGACAAATCGTATGACGCAATAAAAAGTTCAATACAAAGTTTATCTATCTCATTACCCTACTTCCTAGACGTTTCTAAAACACAAAAGGAGCCTATCACCCTTTCCCGTGTTTCTATCTATCTCTAAACCAAAATTCATCATAATCAATACAGCGGGTTCGCGTAAAAGGGTAACAAACAAACACACTTTCACATTTATAATTATTAGTAGGGATGTACAATCTTTATATTAAACACAGCTTGCTAATTCCATCGGCGCGAACAAATTTTTATACCATAGTAAGTAAAGAATGTATAAAGAATAGGAAAAAAAATGAGTTAGCAATTTAAAACTACATTATTTTTACATTTAAAGTTCGAGAGACCTGGATGTATTTAGAAAATTAGATGTTAAATATTTTCAAGTTTTTGTATTTATTTATTCATTACAGTTTGTATACAAGACGGACTTAATACGTGAGACATTCTCTACCAGTCATCCTTGGGGTGATACAGAGATGATGCAAGATAGGTGCAATAGACAAATGAAAATAAGTATGTTATCTATTCGATAACACAAATGACATAAAAATATCAAATAATTCATATATAAAATGTATATTTTATAAAGGAAGATTAATATAATATACACGTAATGATAATAAAATAATGTATATCTGCATACACATATTACAAATATATCACAGATAATAAGCATTAAATATATAAATTATACATAATGATTTTTGTAAATTAGAAGCAGATGATAATTCACAATTTTAATACATGAGTAGTTAATTATAAACAACAAGTCATTTTTTTTTTATATTGAAATGAAAAAGCTCTCTCCTGTGTAAGTGGAAATTCTCGCTTACGATGCATTTTCCTGAAAAGGCTCGATATCCTCTAGTATCGTTAACATAACAAATAATGACACATGTAGATCTATCTACGAACTGCCCAGCGTGGATTTTCCGCATGGTTATGATTTGGGTCTCTTCAAAAAGGAATGAAATACTGTTTTCATGGTCGGCAATACTGCTGTAATGTCCCTGGTGTTGCAGTTTTTCATAGCCGACGGTAACCATTTAACATCAGATGGGCCGTCTGCCTGTTTACTGGCCATTATCATAAAAAAATATATCTGTTGAAAATTCAGTCTAAGGACACTCCTTTTTTGTCACGAAAACGTTACGACACTATATCTTGTCTAATATAAGTAAAATGTATTTACCTATCTTCCCCCTGTATATGCCGGGTAGTTAATGGAACACGGTATACGAGAACTATTACTCAAATCAAACCAAATCAAAAATCTTTATTCAATTTAGGCCCTAAGAAGGCGCTTATGAACGTCAAAACTATTACCGGTTCGAGAAGAGCCGGTAAGAAACTCGATCTGCATCTTTTTATTTGTCTTATTCTTATCCTTATTTACAATAGTTTAAAGTGTTTAATTAGCGGATGTAGAGAGAGGGGCGTCAAATCCAGACATCACGATCGCTCACATAGTGATTCACCCTATAATAGCCTTATGACATCAATTTTTAAATCTCACTAGTGATTCTTAAAACGAGACAAAATTTTTCACTTTATATTAATAATATAAATAGATTCCGCGAAACATTCATGTTGTACTAATAGTCAAGTGAAGAAACAGCTGTCAATTCTATGAACGTCATAAAAGATTTTTTTTTTGTTTCACGTGGGATAAAAAAAGTTTACTTAATTCTTCTTACAATCTCCTTCTCTCTTCTATTCCGAGTGGGCTACGTGAGGAACGTATTCTATTAATCTAATGACAATCATCAGAAATCCTTAGCAATATTATAAGTGCGAAAGTGATTTTGTTTCACGCAAAAACCACTGAATCGATTATGATGAATTTCGCTATAGAAATAGCTGGGAACCTGGAGGCAGTGATAGGCTACTTTTTCTCTGAAAAAAAAATACAAGTGGGGTAAAGAGAAGAGTGAACTGTGTATGAAATTCTTTATTGAGTCAGCCGATAATGTATTATGTAAAATAACGACCCCACTACATTCACAGATGTTTGCGTGTTGCCAGTGACGATAGCCCATTTTCGAAGTAATTCCACTACGTATGGATTTGTTATGGAAATAGCAAATTAGGGAAGAAAGTGTCTGGTACCTGCTTCACAGTCTGGCGGCTCGTCTTTATTGTTCCAACGTATATCGGTGAGGCCCTTTATCCGAAGCTCTTCCGCGGTCTTCAACAGGCTCGCCAGCTGGGACTGTCAAAGAGAATAATCATTTAAGTACATATGTAAGTAAAACGCCATTGTTTTGACCACTGAATTATATCAAAATTATGAACTTATCGGTGTGGAACTATGAGATACTTAGTTATTGGATCCCGTTGTGCCATTTCGATTTACTGTTGTATGCTAGTATGTTTTTGAAGCGATGATAGCTCAGTGGTAGTGTGCACGACTTTGCCTCAAGGGACGTGGGTTCGAAGCACCTACAATGAGCTTGAGCTTTCGGTGAAGGAAAACATCGTGAGGAAACCATAGCATGCTGGTAGGGCTTTTTCTAATGCCCGCCTGGGTAGCTACCACCCTCAAGTTGTAAACCTACCGCCAAATACCAATAGGTGTGTTCCGGCAGCAGCACTTGAGAGCCATTTCCTCCATAGGTTTAGCGTGTCTACCAACTTGGGCCGTATCGTTACTTAAGATCAGGTGAGATTATGGCCATAACGCTAAACCTTAAGTATATAAAAAAAATGCTATATGTGCAATTTGTTTTTTTTTCATTCACCTTTTTATTCTAGCTTCCTAATAATACCGAGCCTGTCATACCGAGCGGGTTACAACTTGTACATATAAAGGCTGTTAGGCAACCGCTCCCGAATACGAATACATATTATAGTAGGTACTGATGATAACTTTGATGAAAAAAAACTATTTATTGAAAATGTTTTTTTAGCATTATCTTGCTTATTGACGCTTTATTATGTTAGTACAGATAAATAAACGGGAATTTCATAAAAATACATTGTTTAAATTTTACCTCAAGAGATGGCGCTTTACGAATGTTAATATTTTGTTCGTATTTTTATACAGAGTCCAGGGTTTGGTTTTTTTTTAATTAATTTTATTCATACACTTAGATGTATTTAATAAAAGAAATAGTAAATTATAACATTTTAAAACGAATTACTAGAGAATACTATTAGAGATTGACTTGAGAAATGTCCTCTCTCGGTGGTGTGTGGACTCGAATTGCCTTGCTCAATTATGAATATTCTGAGACAGAGGTTCCCAATTTTTTTTTTTAGTTCGCTGTGCACACACATGTTACTATTTTTTCGCGGCCTTCTAACCTATCTAGTTCATCGAAATATATAGACAAAATGATGCAAGTCATGTAGATAAGCACAAAATTTAAAACATCCGCATTGTGAAACCAACTGTTTATTTATATGAACATAAAATTAACAGTTGCCGAGAACGTAGGTAAGTACATGTATTAAATTGTTCATTTTGCACCCGCGAACACTTAGTTCAGAGTAATAAGAATCGCTTCAAAGCACCCATCTTCACTCTCTACTGCGCACACTTTGGGAACCTCTGATCTGAGGAATACAACTAATGTTGACATAGCTGCTATGTCGCGTGCAGTATGGGGATGTAACAAAATGGCATATGTATATATACACATCATTCTTTCTATGTATATTCACCAGATAAGTATTCGGCCTCTATCTTAAAATGTATTATTTGATATAAATTGCTTGGGCAAATATTTGTGTTATAATTGGGCATACAAATTATTGTACTATCGTAAGCGGAGTTAAGAAATTGTTACATACATCTTATAACTGTCAACAAACTTCACGTTGTTGTTTCGAGCTAATAATTTACACCTAACGATTTACATGTGGTAAATCGATAAAAATAACTTTTATAAAATATTCGATACTATACACTAGAACTACGATATAGATTTTAGAAAAAATATAAAAATAATATATATTACATTACAAAATCATAGATGGCGCTTTATTAAAATGTTAACAATTATCTCCGAACGTGTTCAAATACTCTGTGTGGAAGTTTGAGGCCAAAGTCACTAATTTCCTCGACAAGACATTGGCTATTAGAACCTTGGCTATTTACCTTATATTGTGTAACATAACTTTGTCAGTCATTGAAAAAAATGCAATAAGCTTTGATAGCGACCATTTTAAATTATAAAAAAAATAATTGAAAGTGTATTTACACGGTCTAAACATCTTAGAACTTTACAAAATCTAGAAAGTATCACAGACGCCGCCTATAACCTGATGCTACTATCATACTAGTACAACTTATATATATATATATACTAATAGATATTGTTATGGCTACAATCTTACCTGATGTGAAGTGACGATATTGTCCAACATGGTAGATGTGTTAAGCCAGAAAGAGAGACTGACTCTTAATACTAACAACCGGAAGTCACCTATAGGTATTTGGCGGCAGATTTTCAACTACAAAACATCTGCAAAACGCCTATATTCGTTTGATGATAGCTCAGTGGTAGTGTGCACGACTTCGCGTCAAGGGACGTGGGTTCGAATCCAAGCACCTACAATGAGCTTGAGTTTTCGGTGAAGGAAAACATCGGGAGGAAACCATAGCATGGTGGTAGGACTTTTTCAAATGCCCGCCTGGGTAGCTACCACCCTCAAGTTGTAAACCTGCCGCCAAATACCCAATAGGTGTGTTCCGGCAGCTGCACTTGATAGCCAGCTCCCCTCCACAGGTTTATCGTGTCTACCAACTAGGGCCGTATCGTCACTTAATATCAGGTGAGATTATGGCCATAACGCTAAACCTTGAATATAAAAAAAAACAATGATGATTTAGTTAGAAATCACATATGAATAATGGTTACAAATGACATACTGACAATGTCGTTGAATAAAACTTACATGATGCACATTCATCTCCCCGGTGTACATGTAATCGAGGAGAGCCTTCAGATGTCGCGGCTCCGCTCCGTCGATGACCAGAACAGGTTCCCCGTGAGCTTCATGAGCGCCCAGCAGCGCTCCGAGCAGTTCGGAGCACGCCGCCAGCACCACTCTGCAATACCAATGAATCAACTCCATTTTTTTTTTTTTTCGAAAGGACCTACACTGCTAGCCTTAGGGGCTTTTACAGCTTCACCTGAACTAGTGGGGTGAGCGCGGAAGGCGCTCAAACCCGCGGGGCAACTCGCACAAGGGTGTCGCTAGTGACCGAACCTCGGCTTGGGCTGTTGCCGAAGAATCAACTCAATCGATCGGACATCATTTGAGTGCCTCGTCACTACCGATTGTCAAATAGTTGAAATTTGAAGCGATGACAGCTCAGTGGGTAGTATGTACGGAAGCCGCGACAATGGACGTGAGTTCGAATGCTATAGGCCTGTGTTTTCGGTGAAGAAAAACGTTATGATGAAACCAAAGCACGGTGGTAGGTTTTTTACTAATGCCAGCCTGGCGGCTACCACTAGTGGTGTCAATCCTACCGATTTTTCGGTATCTCTACCGTAATACCGGAATAATGATACGATTTTTAAGAATACGAGAAAATTCTCCCGATCTTGTTGCTGATTTTCATCACAGTTGGCTTTCATTTTCGTTTATCTTTTATGGGAAATTCCTTGTTATACGTGTTACTGATCGTACATTGATCATTAGGTGACGAAATGTTTTAGGAGATTCCTCAAGCGTTTGTGTTAATTTTACATAAATAAGAATTGTTTTTTTTCATTTGACGTCGCGTCAACAAAACCGTGAACAAAACGAAACAAAAAGTATTTACAACTGTATAGAAACGAGCGGGTTAAAGAATATTTAGGCTGGACAACTACAAGGAAGTCGTAAAGGCGCAAACTATGCATATTGTAAAAGTTACGATAGGAACATTAACGTTGTTACATCAGAAGACTCTTTTGGGATAACCTATGGTTGACAGGTTTTTCTTTGTTTAGTTTTCATCGTTGGTATTTTATAACTGCCCCATTCATACGCCAATGTTACAACGTTTATTCTCGCATTAGCTTCTGCTTGCGGCTTCGTCCGCGTAATAAGTTATAACATTAAACTCGAATAATTATCACAATTTATTATTTATCGCATGGTGGTAGGGCTTTTAGCATGGTGGTAGGGCTTTTAGCATGGTGGTAGGGCTTTCCGCAAATTCCGCATAGTGGTAGGGCTTTTTCTGATGCCCGTCTGGCTATCTACCACCCTGAAGTTGAAAATCTGCCGCCAAATACCAAAAAGGTGTATAATGGTCGGCAACGCACCTGCGATTCCCCTATTGTTGTGGGTGTCCATTGACGACGGTGTGTATAGTGGAAATAGACAATTTATTTTTCATTTTATTTCTATTTAAAATCCAAAATAAAAAAAATGCAAAGCTATAACGTTCAAACGATCCGAATAATTTGGGACTGTCTGTTCGGAATAAACTCTAAAACTACTCAACGGATTTGCATTCGGTTTTCACCAATAGACAGATCATTCTTGAGGAAGGTTTGAGTGTATAATTTCGGTTGAAATATGACGATAACTTCAGGTTGCCACAAACAAAAGGCTCCTAAAATAAAGTTAAAAATTCCCTTCCGTAAATAATACCTGTTTATATCTAAATACGGGTGTTTCAAAAAAATAATTTCCATAACCGAAACTATTAATTGTCTATCACAAATTAACATCCGTAATCAAATTTTAGATGTCCACATCTGAATTCTTAAATCCATAACACCTTTGCTCGAAATACTTCTGAATTATTTAAAATGCAGTAAAATTAAAACAGTAAAAAAGGGTATGAGCATAATTACTTATAAACTTTGTCCATTTCGTGGACGCCAATTTATAATCATCTTCTTTTACCTTGGAACGCTTACGTACTCAGTGTAACGACTATTAAAGCCGGTATCCAAATATTTCAAATAATCGTCACTGAACGTCACTACTTTCAAGTACTTGTTTTATTATTTCGCTATACACACAATGGCTTTTTGCTTTTTATCTATATATTAATACGTGACTCTACAACTTTGTACCCCTTTTTACGAAAATTGCGCAGACGGAGGAGTGTAAAATTTCGCACACTTATAGTTTATATACAGAAGTAGTACAGGATGCAAACTTTTATTTTATTTTTAATAATATTACAGTAAATCAATTAAAAAAACATTACACACACTACAGTGTATTTGATAACCAAACGCAGATATACTCTTTTGTTTATTGTTAAAGCCTGTGGTCAAATTGAGAATACACTATAGATTAATATTGTCTGTCTTTACTGAATGTCAAACATAACCTTATAAATAAATACGAGACTTTGACATCAGAACCTTCATAATGTTCAAACTTATAATTTAAATTAATTATGGTCGAATTTCGACCACTGGGCGACCACAGAGCATACAATTATTATGCCTGTGCTAAGAAGGTAATTTTGAAGCAACGAATTATGTATGGAAGTAGCGAACACAAATTAACATCTAGACTCAAAACATATATGTATTATAAAAATAATTAATATCCCTGTGTGGCAACTCGAACCAAAAAGCATTTTTGGGCGTGGCGTTTGCTACGAGGCAACTAGAACCCATCTTAGGAGTCGCCCCAGAGAGGAATTTCATAGGTATCCAGGGACTCACCGTGCGAATGCCAGGTCCATCGTGATGCAGAGGTAAACTGCAAGCAGTTCCCGAGACTTTTTGACACGGATATATATTTAAGGACGTCCCGACGCACGTTAACACACAAGCCTTTACTACTCGTGTACCTCTTCCTGCCCAGCCAAATTTGGTAGGAGCCTGCTAGCGCAGCTTTAGAAGGACGTTCTAGTACAGAATTTACTGCAGCCCTAGTAGTAGATTATAGTGAGATTTCGCAGCTATACCTCTCGCTCTTACCTCAAACGAATATAAATTCACTGCGTAGCCATACCTGTTCAGGTCATTTAGTGCTATTTATCTGTTTATATAGCGTAGTCTATTAAGCTAAATTAAAATAAAATGTAAGTACTCTTCAAACATAACTGATAGAAATATATACCTGTGAGCTCTTAAAGAGACACCGCGTATGTTCTGTGGTTCGACGGAGTCCTTACTCGATACCTGGGAGGCGAAACTCGGCGAGCAGTACAATGTCACATCGCAGAATCTCTCTGGAATTATAAAATACCATTTATTTGACCTGATGATTTTATAAAGCAACTGTTATGTATCTTATTATTATTATAAAATGATGATAATTTTTTTAAAGTATTTTATTGCTATTTTGTTTATAGGTATAGCGTTATCTCCACAATGTCACCTCATATATAGAGACGACGTGACCCATGCTGGTAGACACGCTAAGCCTAGTGGAGGAACTGGCTCTCAAGCGCAACTGCCGGAACACATCTTTAGCCATTTGGTGGCAGATTTTCAATTTGAGGGTGGTAGCTAACCAGGCCAGCGTTAGATAAAACCCTACCACCATGCTACGATTTTATTACTGTGTTTTTCTTCACCGAAAGCCCAAGCTCAGTGCAGAGATTCGAACTCACGTCGATTGACGCAGCGTCCGTAAACACTACCGACTAAGCTGTCATGGCATTAAAAGTCCGGATATAACTAACCAGTCTCGATTAAGCCTTATTCGAGGCTTATTCGAGTTTGGCCAAAAACAATGATTGTTGGTGCTTCGAAAAAAGCAAATGTAATTGGATTCGAGATACCTTATGTTAGGGAACGAATGGAAGAAATATAAAAAAAAAAAAATTTTTTCTTTCTAATTAAACCACATGTTAAAAGGGAAAATGGCTATCACCATTTCAACAAAAACCACTTTGAAACCAAGAAACGAGAAAGAAAGTATGCGTCCAACGACACGGTGGGCAAATAAAAAATCGTGAGTGTCGTGGAACACTCGGTTGGAACGAATTTCCTTACGTAGATTATTGATAAACGCATTATGTTATTGATTAACAAATAGAAATAAATGTATTACTAGCGTGTGACAGTAACTAAATGAATCGCAGAGATAACTATTGAATCGAAGGTAACGAATGGTAGGAAATTTCGTAATTAATATATTGTTGTAGTTGTGAAAATAAACATTTTATTTTATATATTTCTATTCATCTAAGTCATTATATTACATATAATAAGCTTCAAAACAGCTAACGCGTATGACGTGTACAAACTATACCTGCGCAGCCGTTGAGAACTTACTGGCTGTCTTGAACCAATAAGAGCGCACTCATGACTGGGCACAGCCAATAGCGTACGCGCTATGGATAACCGTGTATACCGCTATTGTGCAATATAGAATACATTAAAAAAGGGTCGCGACGAAAAAATGCTACATTTTGATTTGTCTAGCCTCCATCTGTACCGTGGCATAAGGAGCACCGTTCCAAAAATCAAAATAATATATTGTTAGCAATTGTCCTCCACGACGACACAACTACCCTCATCACTGCTTATAATCACTGCCTATAAAAGGGCAGCTAGACCGCCGATGCATTCACTTAGTTCCGAGCGTTCGTCGCGTGCACATCAGTTGTGTTGCGTTAGCGTTAGGCCGTAGCAAAGTGGTTTCTTTTTATTAAGAATTTCTGCTTCTGATTGATAAAATCAGACGTGGGATAAGTAACTTCTAGCCCACAGATCAAAGTAGTTTTAGTAAATATGACTGGCGGATCCAGTCGTAGATCGCAACGTCGTTCTAGTAATAATAGGTCGCGGTATCGGTCACGTAGCCTAGCCGATCGAGTGTTTCAACGCGGAATTGTCGGCTACAGCGTCGTTCCCACACTACACACCGAAACCCTAGACGTGATGAAGACGGGTTTTGAGTCAGGGTCAGGTGAGGCCGAGCCCACATAAGGTCGAGGCTTTTGTAAATTCACCGGTTCCTGAGAACGTTCGGCAGAGTTGTGAAGGTTCTACCAAATGAAGAATATGAGCTTGAAACTGCATAGCGGCAGTTATGAAAAACTACACAAGCAGCGGCGCAGTATATGGTGCCTTGGCGTGGCGAGTGGTGCCCTGAGTTATGTGCAGCCTCCTTTGAGGGTATGTAAAAGCTTTTGTTATCTGAACTACAGGCGTAAGGCCTTGGCGTTCAATTATCCGAACTTCGGGTATATTGCCCTGGCGTTCGTTGAACTACAGACCTAACATGGTCTTGGCGTTCATTATCTGAACTACAGGCATTAGGCCTTGGCGTTCATTATCCGAACTACAGGCGTAAGGCCTTGGCGTTCCATTATCTGAACTACAGGCTTTAAGCCTTGGCGTTCATTATCTGAACTACAGGCTTAAGGCCTTGGCGTTCAATTATCCGAACTTCGGGCATATTGCCCTGGCGTTCGTTGAACTACAGACCTAACATGGTCTTGGCGTTCATTATCTGAACTACAGGCGTAAGGCCTTGGCGTTCAATTATCCGAACTTCGGGCATATTGCCCTGGCGTTCGTTGAACTACAGACCTAACATGGTCTTGGCGTTCTGAACTACAGGCTTTAAGCCTTGGCGTACATTATCTGAACTACAGGCGTAAGGCCTTGGCGTTCAATTATCCTAATTCGGGCATATTGCCCTGGCATTCGTTGAACTACAGACCTAACATGGTCTTGGCGTTCTGAACTACAGGCTTTAAGCCTTGGCGTTCATTATATGAACTAAAGACCTTACATGGTCTTGGCGTTCATTAGACTTTAGGCATATCTGCCTTGGCGTTTTACTTTCATACACAGCCTGGATGGTGGCAACGACTGGAAGCTCAGCTGGAATAAAAGCTCTGAATCTACGAAGAAAAATGCCTGGGCTTGATGAAAATACGGTTGCACACGAGCCACAGAATAGCGCATCACGCTTTGGGGCCGGTTACTCTGTGCCTTCCCTAAATGTAGACCAAGATCTTGGAGCTGCCGTTGTTGTCGGTCCAAGCAGTTTAATTCCAGGCTCAGGAATCACTGTCAGTGATTCACTGTCCACTGTCACTGGAGGCAAGGCACTTGGTCAGTCAATGAAAACGGCACCGGACCAGGCTTCAGCCACGGAGCTTGTGTCGAGGGCGACACTTGGTCAGGAGAGGCCGTGTTAGCAATTGTCCTCCACGACGACACAACTACCCTCATCACTGCTTATAATCACTGCCTATAAAAGGGCAGCTAGACCGCCGATGCATTCACTTAGTTCCGAGCGTTCGTCGCGTGCACATCAGTTGTGTTGCGTTAGCGTTAGGCCGTAGCATAGTGGTTTCTTTTTATTAAGAATTTCTGCTTCTGATTGATAAAAATATTAATTGTACGATTTCGTCAGCCTCGTTGGCAACTTCATTGACAGGCTAATCTTTCATGGCGACACGGCCGTAATACAAAAAAATATACACTCTTGTCCATGTCTTTATATAGACCACGTACTCGTATATATTCGTCTTATATATTTGTATATACAAATTAGCGGCTGGATCCCGTTTATTGTGTATATTACCAGTCGCGAAAAAAGAGACGTATATTAAAAATTTATTATTAGACTATATTAAAAAGTATTCCTAAAGGCGGTCTTAACCTATACTGCCATCGATAGGTGGCGTTATGGTTCAACTAGAAACGGCACCTAGACAACTAAAAAGGCAAATAACGTCTTCCAGGCTATCTAGTATTTTTTTATACTTAAGGTTTAGCATTATGGCCATAATCTCACCTGATCTTAAGTGACGATACGGCCCAAGTTTGTAGACACGCTAAACCTGTGGCGGAACTGGCTCTCAAGTGTAGCTGCCGGAACATACCTATTGGTATTTGGCGGCAGGTTTACAACTTGAGGGTGGTAGCTACCCAGATGGGCATTAGAATAAGCCCTACCACCATGCTATGGTTTCTTCCTCACGATGTTTTCCTTCATCGAAAGCTCAAGCTCATTGTAGGTGCTTGGATTCGAACTCACGTCCCTTGACGTGAAGTCGTACACACTACCACTGAGCTATCATCGTTTAAATTTTTTCCAATTCAAAATTGCTCGCCCTTTATCGACTGAAATATAAAGCTAAGAATTTATGATGTATTTTTAATCGAGACATTATATTTGTGATACATAAAGGAGATATAAAAAAACACAGAATAATTCATATTAACCAGTGGTCGCCCAATTATATGAATTGCTTGAACGTGGTTCAACTTGTCTGTAAAAAAGTATATGTACCTCTAAAAGTCACTGTAATATTTTAAAATGCTGTTTAGCAACATTTTAAAATTATTTAACGATAGTTTCAAATCGATAAAACTATTTCAAAGACTACGTATGTACGAGGTTGGCAGTATTAATATATTGCAGTTTTTATGTATTGCAGTATTTATGTATTGTAAATATTTATGTAAACATTTTATTTAAACAATGATTTGTCTGTCCGCGATAAACTCAAAACTACTGAACGGATTTTCACGCGGTTTACGTGTATAATTTGTTTTGTCTAAATTAGTTGAAATATGGCGATGATTGTTGAAGATGGAAGATCGTATACCGACTGGAATATACTAAGTAACTTTGATATAATTCCCTCCCCTCCGTTCCGAAACATAACCACGCGGGCGCGACTTCAGTGTCACAGCTTCACGGTGACTCCCATTAAGTCGCGAACCGAAAAGTCGGCTAAATGATATTTTTGTCATACAGTCGAGCTATGGAACCGTCTTCCCGTCAGCGTGTTCCCACCTTCCTACGACATGGGGTCCTTCAAAAGAGCCGTGAAAAGGTACCTAATCAGGCCAGCATGACAGCGTTCACTGACAGTGAATTTTGTTTTCACGTCAGTCACAGCTGGTGTGGATTATACTGTACTTAACACCAGGTGCAGTGCAGTCACTATGCGCAATATAACAAAGGCTTTATTAAAACAATGTATCACGAAAGTATTCCTATTAAAAAGTATTATTAACTTATTCCTCCCCACTGTCATATTTTTAGGACACTATTTTCAAAATGTGTTTTTACTTATTAGGACTTTTGTTTTTATTAATTTATCATTTTTACAGCGAAAAAAAATTATTTTATTAGAAAAATAGTGTAAAAATATGAATTTCATCAGAAATAATTAAAATAAGAGTCCTAATACGTAAAAAGAAATTTTAAAAATAGTGTCCTAAAAATATGACAGTGGGGAGGAATGGGTTAAGTGTAGCAACGCTGTATGTGTAGCTTCAATGTAAATTCAATTACCTGTGCGAAGTCGGGTCAGCTTGCTAATTTAATACAAATATGTATTTATTGAGGTACTAGCTGACCCGGTGAATTTCGTATCATTTAAAAATCGATGTTCTTTCTTCTCGCTAAAGTTCAAAAATGGTTTAACCAATTTGTATTTGTTTTGAATTTTGATTTGCTATAATCAATCCTAATCAACCTTCCAATTTCAATTTGTTAAGATCAATAGAACCGTCTATATCTAATACCGTTTCTGTTTTTCGTTTCGTTTTGGTTATTGAATGAAACTTGATTATAACTCTAATGAATCAAACATCTTTTAGTTATATGACATTTAAATATAGGTTGATTCGAACCCACGTCCCTTGACGCGGCGTCCGTACACACTACCAACTGAGCTATAATCGCTTCATTACTTTTCATATTATGAGATTTAAAAATAAAACTGTTCGTTTTTAATATAACGAATACAATAAAAAAAAGCATTATCCAATTCGGAGCAGTCGTTCGTAAGTTATGCGCGTACATACATTTCGGCGATTATTTTTTTATATATATAAATTTTCTAATGTTCCGCTTTACTTCCTTATTTTCTTCTTTCATAAGAACCTTCTCCTGATAATCATGAACACAACAAAAAATAATTAACAATAATGTTCCATCCGTTCACGCCTGATGCGATGACCAAGGGAAATAGTATAGCGATGATAGCTCAGTAGTAGTGTGCACGACTTCGCGTCAAGGGACGTGGGTTCGAACCCAAGCACCTACAATGAGCTTGAGCTTTCGGTGAAGGAAAACATCGTGAGGAAAACATAGCATGGTGGTAGGGCTTTTTCTAATGTCCGCCTGGGTAGCTACCACCCTCAAGTTGTAAACCTGCCGCAAAATACCAATAGGTGTGTTCCGGCAGCAGCACTTGAGAGCCAGTTCCTCCACAGGTTTAGCGTGTCTACCAACTTGGGGCCTATCGTCACTTAAGATCAGGTGAGATTATGGTCATAACGATAAACCTTAACTACAAAAAAAAAAAAAAAAAAATAGTGATTCATTTTTATATATAGATTTGCAAGGGAACAGCTTAAATCGCATCTTAATCTGCAACATGACTATTTAGTACAAATTGTCTTTTTGTATCACGAAGAAACCACGTTGTTTTGGGTATAGATAATATTATGAAGTAACGCACGTACAAGAGTATAGACAGACAAAAGTACCTATTTAAATTAAAATATTTTTATAATCTTCATATATATATGATAAAGTACACATTATATATTTTATAAAACATATTTAAAGACCAGATTTAGCTGAGCGACATTTGTATTATATATACTAAGCTGTCCCGCGACTTCGTTCGCGTGGAAATAAAAATTATTTAACATTATTTTGCCCCTTTTTGTAACGTTCTTAACACAGCTTTGCTCGTATTGGTCATAGCGTGATGTTAAATAGCCTACAGCCTTCCAGAATGAATGTTCTATCAAGTAAAAAAAAATATCCGATTGGTAGTTCTTAAGACAAGCATATTCAAACAAACAACACGGGTAGATACGGGTTAAAATTCTATAACTAAATCTAGACAAGTGTGAGTATTTTCTCTTGACACCTGTCCATACATATCTGTCTATAGTAATCTGTATACAGGGCAGAATTGATGCCTGCGGGATTTTCTACCAGTCAACCTTGGGGTGATACTGAGATGATCCAAAGTAGGTAGGTGAATAGAGACAAAAAGAAATAGTCCCGTTTCTAGATATTTCCGTTCCAGTTAGTACGCTCAGTCTCGCGATCATATCCGTGGTTTAGGCTTCTATAGTACAATCCTCTCGCGCCATTGTGGTACAGTACAATTCTACTGTTAAATTTAGTTTTTACCGCGATCGATTCTTGTTCGCGTCCCGCCAACGGCCCAAGCCGGGATTCGGTCACTTAGTGACATCCTTGCGCAAGTTGGCCTTTCGGGCTGAGCGCTCTTCGCACTCGCCCACTAAGTTCGGTGAACTGTGTAAGCACCGTGGCTAACAGTGGTAGACCCTACGAAAAAAATAAAAAAAACAATGATTACTGATATCTATTGACCTTGTATTTAGGTGGTACTTGGTGGAAACCTCCAAATAAATCTCATCTCGGAGCAGTAAATGACAGTCAAATTAACCAAGTGTACAGGGATTATTGTGTAACAATGAAGCGGAGGTCATATTATTATATTATCTACCACAATACGTCGACATGTAACTCGGTTACTGGTCGACTATCGAAGCATGACTGTCCATAGAATCGCAAGGCAAGGCGCGGGCATTTGCAAATTTAATAAGAATTTATCTGTCGTTTCCCAACCTGCTTTACTTTAGTTCTTTTTTTATATTATTTTTGAAGTGAAAATATGTTTAGAATCCTTATGATTTGAAATGGATGAAACGAAAAAGCGACATTAAAAAGAGGCAACTATACATCTACAATTACATGATGTAACGTGAGAGAATGAGATAGAAGGCATTCTACAGTATTTCTCACAGGATCCGAGCGTTGTACCTGTGTATCAGTGTGCGAGCTTGTTTTTCGAAGGTTTAACTTGTATCAGGAGTGAACTGCACACCATTTTCTTTCTCTTAACGTGACGAAATTTACAAACTTCGCATAGGACTGACCTGATTAGAATCACCAGATTTTTTTTTAATACTTTATAGTTTCTAGGATTAGCGTTATGGCCACAATCTCACCTGATATTATAAGTGACGATGTGGCCAAAGCTGGTTGACGTGCTTAGTCTAGTGGCGGGCTGACAAGTGCGACTGCCGGAATACACCAATACGGTATTTGGCGACAGACTTTAACTTGAGAGTGGTAGCTAATCCGCGGGGGTTATAAAAAGCTTTACCACCATGCTATGGTTTCATTACGATGTTATCTTTCACCGAAAGTTCCGGCTCGAAGCAGGGTTTGGGACACACGTTCTTTAATCCTGCGTCCGTCCACACTACCTATTAATATATACATATATACTACATCTATCGCGTTATGATCACTTATCGTAACAAAAAGTATTATATCTCTCAAGTTGAATCAAACTACACACAGTCTGCAAAATTTGATTTAAATAGGTTGAGTAGTTCAGGAGTTTACATATAGGAGTTGACGTAGAGGAGTCATGACGACGTAAGACAGCGTCTTACCGTTTATCGTCACGGCATACGGGACGATGTTACTGCCAAGACGCACCGATAGATGATACTAATGAATCATTTCTACGAATCTTAAAATGTGGTCGAAAAGTCGGTTTACCATAAATTGAAAAATATATAAACACACATGCATACTTGCAGAGTTTTCAAATTATTATTTATATATTGTAACTGAATACACATAACATAAATAACGACAAGAGAAAAAACACAGCGAATTACCTATTTCCATAATAAGTGATTATTAAAACTCAGCGTTCTTATTGGACAATCATCGGGTTTAGGTATTTCGATTAATAGTTTCTCATCTAGAAATACCATACGTCTAGACCAATCGTTCTTGACTTTTACTTTTTATTTATTCCCCACCAATCGAAAACGGATTTCAAAAGCGTCGGCGTCTCACTCACACTAGGTTTTCACGCGTACAGGTATATTTAAATTCGCGCGTATTAAAATTCATAACTGTTCAGGGTTTTTTTTTTTTAATTACTCATTAACTTATGTTTTAGTCGTAAAATCCGTTTTTGTGTGTGTCTACGATATAATTATTATAATAAATGAACGTACATACACGTGTATAAAACCTATTTACATTGAATGGGCGGTTAAAAATTAAAAATCTTACTTATGTGGTAAATTAAAAAAAAACCTCAGAAGACGTTGGTAAGAAAACAAAATTGTTGGTAGATACTAAGCCATCTTACCCAACTAGCTATAGTTCAACTGAAAGAATCAATAAAGTGATATATACACAATTAAAGAAATAAAATCACCATCAGTGGCTTGTGCCGTTCAGAAAGATTACAAACATGCTTTTTTAACGTGGTGTTTAAAATTCCATACTTTACGTACTTCACCAACGCAATGGGGAAACTCAAACGCATTACCTGGAATCAGGCCAAGGCGAGAGGGGTGTGTGGCGACTCATCGAGTGCTAATCACCCAACACTACGCACTAAAACGAAAGGCCATTCGGACTTGCAGTCTACTACCTAAACATACTCACTTCGGAACTACACATTTAAAGATTGTCGCTAAAAAACTATAGCAACCCTATTCAAGAGTCAAATATGGTTGGCAGAACAAGAATAATGCTAACGTATATATGTGTACTAGATTTTACCCGCGGCTCGGCTCGCTTTAATATAGAATGACGCAATAAAATGTTGCATACAAAGTTTATTCTTCTCGTAACCCACTTCATATAACATTTTCGCTAATAAAAGGAGCCTATTACCTTCTCCGCGGTTCCATATATCTCTATACCAAAATTCATTATGATGGATTCAGCGGTCTAGGTGTGAGAGCCTAACAAACAAACTCAATTTCGCATTTATAATATTACTAGCTTTTACCTGTGAGTTCACACACCTTAATATTGCTTTCGTCAAACAAATCGGATGACACAATACAAAATTTATCCCTCTCTTTACTGCATTTCCAATAAGTTTTCGCAAGAAAAAGTAGCATATCTTCGTCTCTAGGGTCCCATCTATCTTTGTACTAAAATTCATCATAATCGATGCAGCGGTTTAGGCGTGAAAGCGTAACAATAAACTCACTTTCAAATCTATAATATTAGTATGGATAGATAGTAAGTAAAGGGTTAGGATTATGTGTATGTGTACAGTTATAATAATTTAAAGTCAAAAAGGGAAATATTTACAATAACACAATCTTTATAATAAAACCAATCCGCTGTAGGAACTAGTCGTTATGTATATTTTTTTCCAAATCCGCTCACGGAAATTTACTAGCCAATGACCTTCACACGTACCCTTTTCGAAAAACGAAACCAGATATAATCGGAAAATAAATAATAAAAATTAAAAATTAAACTTATTAACGACAACCTGTTACATTAGTCGAAAGATCAAGGACTCTTTGTTTATAAAATTCGTCAAAATATTATTTATCAACGTTTTCAAAATGTCAGAACACGGATCTTTTTAATAAGAATAATTATGCAGAATTAGTACCGTCAGATGCTTTTCTGTCTCTTCCAGTTACCAACGTCCCGACCGTGAAGACGTCTTCGAGAATATAATAAAAATGTCTTCTTTAAAAAAATATCTGGTTATTGACAAATCAACATATGGAACGAAATTCCTAATCGCACGGTACAGATGGAGGCTATACAAATCAGAATGTAGATTTTTCCTTCACGACTCTTTATACTGAGTCTTTAGTCTGTTTTATATTGCATTATATGTTTATAGTGTACACGCGTACGCTATTGGCTGTACCCAATCATAGGTGCGCTCTTATTGGTTCAAGACAGCCAGTAAGTTCTCAACAACTGCGCTGATATAGTTTGTACACGGCATACACGCCAGCTGTTTCTTAGCGTATTATATGTATTATAACGAATTAGATGAATTAAATGATGTAGATTAAAATGTTTGCTTTCACAACTATAAAAAAAATTATTAATTACGAATTTTTTATACCATTTCTTCAATTCATTACTTATCACTTAGTTTTATTTAATTGCTAGATTCAGATTCTAGTAGTTCATTTATTTGTATTTTTTAATCAATACGTAATCATCAAAAAAATTCATATGAAATCATATGAAGCGATGATAGCTCAGTGGTAGTGTATACGACTTTACGTCAAGGGTCGTGAGTTCGAATCCAACCACCTACAGCTTGAGCTTTCGGTGTAAGAAAACATCTTGAGGAAACCATACCATGGTGGTAGTGCTTTTTCTGATTCCCGCCTGGCTAGCTAGCACCCTCAAGTTGAAAATCTGCCGCCAAAATACCAATAGGTGTGTTCCGGTAGTTGCACTTGAGAGCCAGTTCCTCCAAAGGTTTAGCGTGTCTACCAACTTGGGCCGTATCATCACTTAAGATCAGGTGAGATTATGGCCATAACTCTAAGCCTAAACTATACAAAAAATCACACTGGTAACGGTCAACCATACTGCCCTCGTACATCAAAAATCTCACAAAGCATACTGTCGACATAATTACTGTTGTCCCGGTAAATGTTTCTGATTGTCGCTTCTCCTTTCTTTCGTGGTTTCAACTGTGCTAGCTGGCAATAGGAAGGTCTACCTTCGTTTATTGATCAGTTTATACGTACCCGTTAAAAAGATCTCGAAAGTTCATGAATATTTTAATGGGCTCGTTTGACACACATGTTTAATGGTTTTATTGCATTATTTATAAAGTTCCAGTTTAATAGTTTCGTTGATAGGCCCGCTGTTTCGCCCATTATTCTCGATTAGAGAATACTAAAAAACGAAAACAATCTTTCATAGAAAAAATCCGTTGTTTTATACTGGTAGTTCTAAATCGGATAGATATTTCGCGAGATTTTTGTACTCAAGCTGGTCAAGCATACAATATTTACATAAGCTGGTATAATGTTCTTTTTCTTTTCTTTCAGAACCAAAACTCAGAATCAAACTCAAACTCAAATTATGCAAGGGCAAAAAACAAAGAGCTGAATGTGCATTGAAAATCATGGTGTGGTCACCTACAAGACTGGATCTCAACACTATTCAAGTTTTAAGGAAAGCGCTTGTTCGAAATGTTCGTTATTGGCTTCAGCCGTTAGCGTTAAGGGCTTTAGCAGCTTCACCGAACTTTTACGATCGAGTGCTGTGAGCACTCGGCCTCGAGACAGAGGGTGCAAGGGTGCCAGAAATGCCGAACATCGGCTTGGAGTGCTGCTGGAAATCGAACAAAGATTCTCGAGCCTAACTAACCAACAGGTCCTTATTTACTAATTTAGTGATCGTAACTACGACCGAATCGCGCAAGGGCCGCGGCGGTAGTCCCTTACAGAACCGTGTACTTAACGTGTGGGTGTACACGAGTGGTGTGCGGTGTGATGAAGTACTCTCAGTGATGTACAGTGTCACTGTATCGCGCGAGCAGAGTCACTCGAAGGCTCCTATCCGGAAGATCGAACTTACGAGTCTTTATTAAAAGACATATGGATGGCTTCAAATGCAAGCTGTACTAACATTTCTCAGAATACAATTTACAAATAAATTGCTCGTATGCTGGGATATGTGAAAAAAGTTATAAAATGCAAGGGAGGATTTTTTGACGACAAATCGTTTTTTTTTATGTTTTATTAGTTTTATGTTAAGTGATGCTGTCGCCTAAATGGTGGACACACATACGTGTATTTGGCTGCAGAGTTTCAACTTGAGGGTGGTAGGTAGCCAGTCAGGCATTAGAAGTCCTACCACTATGCTATGGTTTCATCGTGATGTTTTTTCCTTCACTGAAAGCTCAAGCTCAGGCTTGTAGCTGAGTTACCAATGCTTCAAACGTTTCAAAAATATTGCAACGTTATAGACAATATCAACCTAAGTAGATAATATTTTGATGTAGTTTATATGTAATTTGGTTTTGACCTGAAAAAAAAAGATTTTCTACTTTTCTTTCTATTAAGTAAGATGGTCTTAATTTTTTTGCTCGGCAGTGTAGTGTATTACTTCGACATTACGGAAAGAGCAGAAGTGGTGAAGCTGGAAATAAGCATACTTTCAGAAAATAATGCACATAGCTCTCGTAAAATGTTATTAAAAGCAATATGACCAAATCCGCGAAAACTAGCCGTCAATCATAAATAGAACCGCTCAACTATTAATACTCGATTACTAATAAAAAAAAACATATAACAAAAAAACTATCCGATCAGCCTTGTCCATTAACTTTGAAATGCATTACAAAAATATAAAACCAGTATCAAAATTATATACATTTTGTGTATAAATAATTTTGATACTGGTTTTATATATTTCCGACAATTACGAAAATAGAAACAAAGTATTATAATTAACAGCGTTAGGGAACAAAATATATAAAACCCGTAGTAATAACTCGATCCGTGTATCTCGAAATAGTATCAAGAATGTTAAATTTAAAACCGAATTTTAATTATACCAGTATATTAAACGCTCGCCAAGTTTTCGAATAATATTTGAACGAAACTAGTTTCTTGCGGAGTTTATATTTTTTTTTTTTCATTTTTTATTACTGCATCTATTTTTAAGATTACCTAAATAGATTTTCGAATGTATAAAACGGGTCTTTCGTGCGACTCAATATAGAGTAGGAAAAACATTGAAATAATAAATTGATATGTGTACTTAAAATAGTAAAATAATATATGTAATGAAGAAATTTAGAGATACATCTATTTTAAGATTACTGAGATCTTTATATCACGTATACTGTCTTTAATTAATTATTGCATATCTTCATGGGGAGTTCAGCTAAAAGTGTGATAATTAAATTCGATAGAGCACAATGTTGTCCTTAAGATCATGCTTGGACAGCCAAACATGTATCTTACTGTTGGACTTGATAAAAAATAAGTAATACTAATATTACTCACTGTCCGTTAAATTTTAATGCTTAAAATGTGTTTGGCTAAACCCAGAGAAATACTAAATTCTCCCGAATATTTGCTTATGTTACAGCGTCGAGTATTATGGGCTCCAACACTCCATGTAAATTCGGCCTTTGCGTGAAACGATAATAGCTCAGTGGTAGTGTGTATGACTTGGCGTCAAGGGACCTGAGTTTCAATCCCCTTCAAATATAATGAGCTCGAGCTTTCGATGAAACAAAACATCGTGAGGAAATCATAGTATGGTGGTAGGGCCTTTTCTAATGCTTGCCTGGCTACCTACCACCCTCAAGCTGAAAATCTGCCGCCAAATACCAAGAGCCAGTTCCCCCACAGGTTTAGCGTGTTTACCAACTTAGACCGTATCGCCATTTAAGATCAGATGAGATTATGGGCATAACGCTATACGTCAACATTAAAAAAAATACTGGTAATATTAATGATTTCCCATGTATATATTACAGTTCTAAAATAATGTTAAATCCATCGAGTTTCTGTTTATACTGCTAAGCGTCTAGCTTCTAAGTGATAGAACTTATATTCAAAATAAATCGTAACTGCATTACACAGAAGAGATAGAGAAAGAGAGACGAGCTTCTTAGCAACCATGTTAGTCGTGCGGGTGCTGGGTCCATCGTGTGGTAGGGCGGGAAGCCCCGAGCAATGTCCGAGACTTGTAACTCGTATGTAGGTTTAAGGGGCCCCATTTCGACGCGCGTCAACACTCACCTCCACTACTCGGGTTTCTCTCCCTACCCAGCCAAATTCGGTAATGGCCTGCTAGTGCAGCTTTAGAAGATCGTTCTAGTATAGAACTTACTGCAGTCCTAATCAATCAATCTAGACAGGCCTAGATCTTTTAGAAGGTTATAGAGTGATTTAGCTGGTAATTCTGCCTACGTCCCCATTCCCATTCAAGTCAATTTGTCGTTCGTGGTGTTTATTAGTTTTGTAGCGTGATCCTTAGGTATGTTTGTTTCCCATGGTATAGTAAGCCTAATTAGTGCTGTGTTTAGTTGTTCTAGAATAAATAGATATATCCGATCTGGAAGTCAAACCGGCACAATAATTTGGGATTTTGTAATGCTTTTCATACGTCTCCATCAGTATAATCCAGTAAGGTGAAGCACCCAGGATTATAAAGGGTTTATTTAGAATTGTAATGTATGTAATAGATTTCATGTATATGCATATGAAGTAATTAAATATGCAAATATTTGTCAAGGCATGGTTACCATTTCAAAATCTAACATTGCGTGTTCATGGTATTGTATACGTGTAAAATCTGCTGAGGTACATTGAGATGAAGAATAAATTGTTTAATCGTATCCCAGCTACCAAGATACAGGCTCTGCCTTGTTTAGGAGCCATTGTGATTTTGTGTGTATGAATGTAACTTTCTTGTAAATGTAAATAAATAAATAATATAAACGTAATGTGAACATTGAAAAAAAATTGCTTATTTTACGTTTCGCTACCCTTGGTTTATAGTTTACTCGCTTTTAAACTGCTGTTTTGGCTGGCGTTAATATTGGTTTTGCCTAACAAATCGTACGATGAAATAAAAAGTTTCGTACAAAGTTCATCCCCCCATTTATCCCACTTCCTCTAAGTATTTCGCGGGAAAAAGTAGCCAATCACCAGTTTCCCATCCATTTCTATACCGAAATTCATGACAATCAATTCAGTTGTTTAGACGTGAAATCGTAACAAACGAACAAACAAACTTAGTTTAAGAAAAGGTTTAGCGTTATGGTCACATTCGAACTCGCCGCCCTTGACGCGTCGTCCATACTCACTACCAACTGAGCTATCGTCACTTCGAACATCGTGACGCATATTCCGGAATTTATTACGCAGTCAGATTTCAAAAATCAAAATATATACTATCAAATTTATTTATTTTTTAAACACGGAAGCGATAAATTTATTGTCAAGGCAATTTAGCCGTCGGTACCTATGATTATTTTTTTATCAAAGTCGAAAGTAGCAACCCAGGAACAGCATTAATAAACTTTTTTTTACATATTAAACATGCTAATCTTTAGCCATTAATGCCGTTATCAAATTTATTGCGTGTTCAAAATTTTAATGTGTTTTATTGCCATAAAAAACGACATTAAGTTCTTGCAGATACATTTTTTCACAAACTATTTTTTTTATCCTTCATATATGTCTATGCATATATTATTTATAAATCTAATACTATTTTAATTACTTTAACCACAACAGACGGAGCTAGAATATATTATTATATATAAAAATTTCATGTCACGTTGTTTGTCCGCGATGAACTCATAAACTACTGAACCGATTTAAATCAAAATTTTGTACACTGTGTGCAGTTTGATCCAACTTAAGAGATAGGATACGTTTATCTCGATAAGTGATCATAGCGCGATAGATGTCGCTGTAGTCGATGTGATTGACTACATTAAAATGCAAAACAAGGTCTGCCAGGTTAGCCAGCTAGTATTAATATAAATTATAGCAAGGTATATTACGGTATATTTTCTATAGTAATCGGCGAGTGACCACAGACGCAGAGCTGTAACGTATATTTTTAATACGTCACCAAAATATGTCAACAGATGTAGCACGATAAGACATATTAACGTATTTTTCGATATATTTCAAGAGCAAGAGGGTGTAATTTTTCGTCAGTCATTTGTTGTGCGATGAACATAACTAGACAGAACCATTGCATGATATCTAAAATTGGAACACCTTTATTAAAAATGTAGCACAAGTACGTGCTCATCCAACGATGGCCACAGAGCTAATGAGTGCAAAAATATATATTATAGCATAGCTACCGTCTGTGGCAGCTTGCTGCACCGTAATATATAGCTTACTATATTACTGTATATTATAGTTACGTCTGCTGTTGACTTTAATACGGTATTTATATCAGAAAAACTATATTATTTTTTTTTTCTTTCTGTATGTTTGTTTGTCCCGGCTAATCTCTGAAACGACTATACCGATTTTATCGAGACTTTCACTGGCAGATAGTTGATGTTATAAGGTGTATCTAAGGCTAACTTTGATTTAGAAAAAAATTGGGCAAAAAGAAAACCATTTTTTTGGTTCCATGCGAACGAAGTCGGGAGCACTGCTAGTGGGTATAAAAATTTCGTGTATCTCCGAAATGGCTCTAATGATTTTGAATTCACTTGTATTTTTCGTAAAATTGCTTGATATTTTTTTTTAAATTAAATAATTAATTATAATCGTAATTTTGCATGTGAATAAAGAGGCTATACGTATGTAAAATAAGATTCCTATCTAAATGTATTTTTTGTAACAAACATAATGTCAAAAAAGTATCGAGCTAAGGATCCAGGTACTATTACGTATTATAGGCATTGGCCTAGGGACTAAAGCAGTCGCCTCGCTTCGGTTCAAGTTCCGCACATGACAATTTTAATATTTGTGTGATCCACACATATATCCATAATTAGGCTGTAACGGTTTGTCCGTTAATTGCAGTTGTTAAGTAGTGAAGCGATGATAGCTCAGTGGTAGCGTGTAGGAACATCGCGTCAGGGAACGTGAGTACGAACCAACCACCTACAATGAGCTTGAACTTTCGGTGAAGGAAAACATTTTGAGGAAACCATAGTATGGAGGTAGGCGTTTTTTAATGCTCGCCTGGCTAGCTACTACCCTCAAGTTGAAAATCTGCCGCCAAACACGATTAAGTGTGTTCCGGCAGTGGCACTTGAGAGCCATCCCCTCCCATATAGGCTGGCGGCAACTCATCTGCGATTCCTCTGGCGTTCTGGATGTCCATAGGTGGCGGTGATCACTTAACATCAGGTGAGACGCTTGCTCGTTTGCGCCCTATTCCGTTAAAAAAATGCCTTTACACTTGACATGGGCAAAATTCCAATGCCGCATATGCCATAGAAAAGCTAAAATCAATATTTGGACCGTTTATTTTTAAAGTGGTGTAAGTCCATTTTTAAGTAAATTGAGCTATCACGTAATTCATGCTTAATTTAATGTATTTTTTTTATATATAACTAGTCCGTGTTTAATTTCTCAAAAAAATCCCATGTTTTGTACAACTTAAAATCGGTCGGTAAATGAAGTTGCATTATCAACAAATATAGTAGTAACCTTTAATTTTCTCGAAACAAAAGAAAATGGACTTACACCACTTTCAAAATAAACGGTCCATATAATATGTGTTAAAAATATTGAAATTTAATTTAATAAAACGCGTTACAATAACAATGTCAATCATATAGATACATATACTGTATAGTCTGCTCTCAATAATTTACACCGAGTAGAAATCATCGTCTAAACTCTTACATTGACTGGGAGGTACATACTCTTTAACAAATAACTGAAATAATTTTCAAATTTTATTAATTGTTAAATGTAATTTTAATATGATTTTAATTTGTAATCAGCATGTCCATATAAATGGCGTGAAAAACACAACTAAATGAATCTGTTATATTAAAAAATAAATACATAACCAAACGGGCTGATAAACATTTTTTACATAAAATAAAAACATTCACAGTTGTATTATGCGCAACAAAAAAATCAAATCACAGTCGGTAACTTTCAAATGATTAAATAGGTACGATCCGGAAGTGACAATGTATTAAAAAATACATATTTGCTGTTGGGGCACGGTACGTCTAGCGGTGGTGGACCACCGCCCCCTGGTCAAAGTGCGACGTTGTGTATCCCCGTTTGGACGGGCGTAGAGTCCTCGTTCGTTATAAACGAGGATGCCGGATACCCGCCTCGGTGGCAGCAGGAAGATGTCAGTTTGCCGTAAGGGGCCGTAAGGATGCAATAATGCGTGAACCGGTCGAGACGTGTGACGAAATAATACTCGGAGTTCTTCTCAATACACGTGAACCCGAGCCAACGGTCGATATTCTTCTCAGGTAGTTGCTCTTCTTACTTGTAGCCAATGGGCGATCGGTGACTCAATCGTGGAACATGATTAGGTAACGCCCCTTCGGAGGTTACCCATGCCGATGCGTGACTTTACAGAGAGCCACTCGATCGCGACGCTTTCTAATTTCTATTCGTTTCTATTTTCACTACCGTTGGCTCGGTTTCTGCGCTATATTTATTTTATTTCATATAATATCCTTAATATCTATATACAGTCTTATACCCTAGGTTACACTCTATCTTATAAATATCACTTATCCTAGGATACACTCATAATACTCGAGATCGAGCAATACTTACGCTAAACTTTCTCTATTTCAATTTTTCTCTATCACGTTCTTACTCTATAAATTTACATATTCCCATATTTCGGGTTTCTATATCAAGATACAAGCAACGCGATGTCTCTATTGTTGGATTTCACACTCATCGTGTGAAATCCCTCAATTCTCTATACATATTTTCCGGTCTAATATTTAGGTAAGTATTGCTCGGTAAATTATCTATTTTAAAACTAACATGCACATTTATCTTAAACATATCTATAAACTAAACATGCAAACATCAATTTCGATACAAATATACATAAAATACGCGAAGGAGACGCAAAAAACCTACTCGGCACAATCATTACCCGAACTCCCACGAATCCTTGGCAAATGAATGTGTGCGTCCCCTACGGTAGACGTCGATTATAACGTACGCCTTACGACTTTAACATAGCATTCTTTATGTTCTCATTTATTAATATATGTCAATATTAATAATTCTCAATATTATTAATCTCAATATTATTAATTCTCAATACTAGCAATCTCAATATTATTAATTCTCAATACTAGCAATCTCAATATTATTAATTCTCAATATATCCATAAACTCAATGTTAATAATTCTCAATAATCTCAATAATCTCAATATTCTCAATACTCTCAATAAGCTCAATAATCTCAATAATCTCAATATTCTCAATACTCGATCTCCATACTCATATTATACATACTTATATTTTCAATATTTATATTTATATAACGCGTAGTCAGTCTCGATACTTATGCTAACACAAAAACACTGTTTATTCGTCCGGTACAAGTTAATACTCGAACGAGAACTCGTCTAGCGTCTCAGGGGCTCTCCCTACGGTAACGCGTGCGTCCTATTTACCATCAGCGCCACCTGTGCGGAACTATTATTCCGGACGCCATTTCTATTTTCGTATTAACTTGTTATAGCTTTTCGTGCGTCGCTAACAGCGCCACCTGTGCGGAACTATTATTCCGGACGCCATTTCTATTTTTGTATATTACTCGTTATAGTCTTTATGCGTCGCTAACATCCTCCCCCTTGTGCACAGCACCAACTCCTTGTCCTAGCGACGCCGCTGTATCTCCAGGCTCGGCAGACGATGTCCTAGGCTCTGCAGACGATGTCTCAGGCTCGTCGGTGACCCGTGGCTCGTTGGTGGCTCGTCGCTCGTCGCTCGTCGATGCTGGGACTAGTAGCACCGCTTTGGAGCTCGGTCGACGCAGCAATCCACCCGCTGTGCGTACTTCTAGGACTCGCGTGCGGCCGTCGGGTCCAGGATATGTTTTGACCACTTCGCCCCTCGGCCAGGTGTTTCGTGGCAGTGTGGAGTCCACTATGAGGACGGTGTCTCCACACTGTAAATCTCTAGTGACGACCTCTCCGCCGATCCGTCTGGGGAGCAGAGTGGGCAGATATTCCTTAAGCCACCTGCTCCAAAAATGATCGGCCATTCGTTGTGCCGTCCTCCATGTTCGCCGCCCGATGAGGTCCGCATCGCTGGAACCTCCAATGCCGGGTAGCCCACAAGACCTCCCGATCAGGAAATGGTTGGGAGTGAGAGCTACGTCGTCGCTGTCCGGTTCCGCCGCGACAAGTGGTCTGGAATTGACCACGTGCTCCGCTTCTAGGAGAAGTGTATGCAATGTCTCCTCGTGTGGATTCCTCTCTTTCAATGTAACGGCTAGAGCCGTCTTGATGGAACGGACCAAGCGCTCCCACGCTCCTCCCATGTTCGGTGCCCCAGGTGGAATGAACTTCCACTTGAGGTTCGACATGGTAGCTCCGGTCGTCAATCTGCTGTCTCCAGTAAACTGCGCAAGCGTATGCGGTCTCACTGGCATCCGTGAATACGTGCAGCTCCCCCTCGTCGTTCGAGCGCGTGAAGCATCTCGGTATTCGTAGATCCTCCAGCACTCGAACGTTCCTATTGTAGTCACACCATGCCTCTATGTCCCTTTCAGCGATAGCCTCGTCCCAGCCGACGCCACTCCTCCATATGCTCTGGATGAGCACCTTGCCCTGCACTAGAACAGGCGACGCCACCCCCATAGGGTCGAAGGTGGACATCACCATGCTCGTCACTTCTCTTTTCGTAGGAGCTCGATAGTTCTCCGATTTCTCCATCGCTGCGTGGCTGAGACGCGCGCGGAACCCTAATTCGTCGTTTCCCGGAAACCAGCGTAGTCCTAATGTTTTTTCCTCCTTCGAGCCGAGTTCCACTTCGAGCTGTTCATTTTTACTTGTGAACTGTCTCAACACGCCTTCACTGTTGGACGCCCATCCTCTCAATTGGAATTTCGCTTTTCTATGGATGGCGTCCACCTCGTTTGCTACTTTCACGGCTTCGTCTTCCGTACCGAAGCTCTGCAGGTAGTCGTCCATGTAGTGGTTCGACTCTATCGCTCGCGCTGCTTCTGGGAACTGTTTCGCGTAGTCTGCTGCGTTCCTGTTTTTGACGAAGATCGCCGTACTGGGAGAGCAAGCGGCCCCGAATGTGACGGATGTCATCCTGTATTTCTTGGGGACCCTGTCGCGTTGCTCTCCTCTCCATAAAAATCGTAGGCTGTCGCGATCTTCGTCTCTAATCCTGATCTGCAGGAACATCTCCTTAATGTCTGCGACTACGGCTACGGGTTTCTGTCGGAAACGCAGTAATACTCCGAAAAGAGATTGTAATAGATCTGGTCCCGTCAGAAGCAAGTCGTTGAGACATCTTTCCCCGAATTTCGCGGAAGCGTCGAAAACCAACCTCTTTTTCTTCTTAGTAGGGTGCGTGACGGCAAAGTGGGGCAAGTACCACTTCCGCTTCGAAGACGACTCACGTGGGACCTCTTCTGCGTACCCATTTTCAATTAGATTATTAATCTGCTCATTATATTCTATTTGCAGATCGAGGTCCCTGTTCAACTTCCTTTCGACGCCCCTTAGTCTCATCTCGGCCGACTTGTAATTGTCGGGCAGTACGTCGTCTTCGTTTTTCCACAAGAGGCCGACTTCGAATCTGCCGTCCTCTCGTCTCTTGGTCGTCCTCTCCAGAACGCTAAGGGCTCTCGCTTCCATGTCCGTGCTCGGCCGCTTCGGCGCAACTCCCAATGACTCTATCGCAAAGTGTTCTTTCATGAGCGCATCCAGCGCGTCTTCACGCGCGGTTACATGTGCGCATAGAAAGTTGACTTCCTTGGAGTTACCTGCGTCGACGCCGTGTAGCACCCATCCTAAGTGCGTGAAGGATGCTACTGGTTGGTTTTTCTTTCCCTTGCGCGTCTTCCTGGTGATGATGAGTCCCCAATTGTCTTGACCGATCAACAACCTAGGAGACTCTTCTTCGTAGCACAGGTGATCTACCAGCTTCTTTAGGTGCACGCAGCGCTCGATCACTTCCCTTTCTAATCGCTGCGGCGTCAGGTGCAGACCATCCATCGTGCGAACCCCGTTAACGGACAACTTGCTTCTTCGGTGGAGCCCCCTAATCTTGATATCGAGCTTCATCGAGTCGGTCTTGGTGACCGTTCTACCACCCACGGTTTCCAGCTGCAGGGTCTCCTTGGGTCCTTTAAGGCCTACTTGTTCCGCTACCGCCGAGTCCAATAAGGAAACGGTGGAGCCCTCATCTAACAAGGCCAGGACTTGGGCCGACCCTGCTGGTCCATACACTTCCACTGGAACCATCTTTAGGTAGGCTCTCGACATCCGCATGAAGTTTACGGGTAGCCGTACGTTGTTGGCTACCTCCTTAACTTTGACCTCTTCTACAACCGCAGCTTCCGTCTTGTCGCTATGCAGCAAGTGATGGTGCCGCCGCTTGCAAGTCCGACACGGTGGTCGTTGGCAGGTTTCCTTACGGTGCCACCCGTGCAGGCAATTATAGCACAAGCGAGATTGCTTGGCTATGTCCCACCTCTTTGGCACCGGAGCCTGCCGGAACTTCGGACACTCGTATAACTGGTGCCCCTCGTGGCAGTGTGGGCATGCTGGCTTCTGTCTTGCTGAACTATTCGCGGCCTGCTTCTCTGGTTGTATATCGACAGTAGTATGCGAGGCCTGTCTCCGTTGCTGCGGTTTCCTCGAAGCCGCTTCTCCAGGTACGGCGTGAGGTCCACATCTGTCCGCGATCTTGTTGAGGAATTTCGCCATCGTGTTCAAGTCTGGGTCTCCTTTATCCACCGTGTCCGCGGTGTAGTCATACCACCGGAACTTCAATATAGTTGGCATCTTGTCGGTGATGCTCTTCAGTATCTCCGGTGACTGCAGATACTGCGGTTTCTGTAGCCCCCTTATTGCGGCGACGGTGTTGTTGATGCAGCTTGCTAGCATGCATATATCGTATGCGGAGTCGCTTATCACTGGCAGCTTCCTTATTTTCTGCAGCTCTGCCAGGACCAGCGCGTCCGCTCTTCCGTACGACCGCCTCAGCGCTTCCATTATTTCCTGGGGTGTACTCTCTGAGTACAGCAAGCTACGAACCCCTTCTCTCGCTTCGCCCTTCAATGCTCCTCTCAAACGTGCCATATTTTGCACGTCGGAGAAGAGCGGAGCGGTGTCTTCATAGACGGCTTTGAAGGCCACCCATTCTCTGCAGTCACCCTCGAACGGTGGTAGATGGTGCATGTAGTCGGGTTGTGGTATCAACCCGTGATGCGAAATCCTCATCGCTTCGGCTATGGCGTTGGCTAGGCTACGGTGCTCTTGACTCTTCTCCATATGTTGGCCGTCGTGCTTAGAGTCGGGGGCGGGAGCACTCTCTATTTGTTCCATAACTTCCTTATGCCCCGCCGCCTTATGGACCCAGTCTCTGACCTGATCCTCTCTATCCGCAGGCTCCTCGATAACAGAGTCTTCCTCTTCATCATCTGCTTGGATGACCTCTAAGCGTAGCCTGGCTGCCACTGTAGCCGCTTGTGCCTCCCGAAGCTCCTTTTCGGCTAGTTCCGCACGGGCTTCCAGCTCCTTACGTCTTCTTTGTGACTTTGTGGAAGCGGGCCTGTGTCTCTTCATTGTGGATGCTTCGGTGGCTTTTGATGTTCCAGTGATGCCCGTGTCTGAAGTTTCGTACGTTTCGTACGACGTTGTTTCCGTCGCGCTGCTCTGTTGTGCAGCGTCTGTCTCGGTCGGTTGCTCCTTCGGCGATTCCTTATGGCTTCTCGTGACTGGCATCTTGACTGCTGCGAAGATCCGGCTCGAAGGACCAACTGTTGGGGCACGGTACGTCTAGCGGTGGTGGACCACCGCCCCCTGGTCAAAGTGCGACGTTGTGTATCCCCGTTTGGACGGGCGTAGAGTCCTCGTTCGTTATAAACGAGGATGCCGGATACCCGCCTCGGTGGCAGCAGGAAGATGTCAGTTTGCCGTAAGGGGCCGTAAGGATGCAATAATGCGTGAACCGGTCGAGACGTGTGACGAAATAATACTCGGAGTTCTTCTCAATACACGTGAACCCGAGCCAACGGTCGATATTCTTCTCAGGTAGTTGCTCTTCTTACTTGTAGCCAATGGGCGATCGGTGACTCAATCGTGGAACATGATTAGGTAACGCCCCTTCGGAGGTTACCCATGCCGATGCGTGACTTTACAGAGAGCCACTCGATCGCGACGCTTTCTAATTTCTATTCGTTTCTATTTTCACTACCGTTGGCTCGGTTTCTGCGCTATATTTATTTTATTTCATATAATATCCTTAATATCTATATACAGTCTTATACCCTAGGTTACACTCTATCTTATAAATATCACTTATCCTAGGATACACTCATAATACTCGAGATCGAGCAATACTTACGCTAAACTTTCTCTATTTCAATTTTTCTCTATCACGTTCTTACTCTATAAATTTACATATTCCCATATTTCGGGTTTCTATATCAAGATACAAGCAACGCGATGTCTCTATTGTTGGATTTCACACTCATCGTGTGAAATCCCTCAATTCTCTATACATATTTTCCGGTCTAATATTTAGGTAAGTATTGCTCGGTAAATTATCTATTTTAAAACTAACATGCACATTTATCTTAAACATATCTATAAACTAAACATGCAAACATCAATTTCGATACAAATATACATAAAATACGCGAAGGAGACGCAAAAAACCTACTCGGCACAATCATTACCCGAACTCCCACGAATCCTTGGCAAATGAATGTGTGCGTCCCCTACGGTAGACGTCGATTATAACGTACGCCTTACGACTTTAACATAGCATTCTTTATGTTCTCATTTATTAATATATGTCAATATTAATAATTCTCAATATTATTAATCTCAATATTATTAATTCTCAATACTAGCAATCTCAATATTATTAATTCTCAATACTAGCAATCTCAATATTATTAATTCTCAATATATCCATAAACTCAATGTTAATAATTCTCAATAATCTCAATAATCTCAATATTCTCAATACTCTCAATAAGCTCAATAATCTCAATAATCTCAATATTCTCAATACTCGATCTCCATACTCATATTATACATACTTATATTTTCAATATTTATATTTATATAACGCGTAGTCAGTCTCGATACTTATGCTAACACAAAAACACTGTTTATTCGTCCGGTACAAGTTAATACTCGAACGAGAACTCGTCTAGCGTCTCAGGGGCTCTCCCTACGGTAACGCGTGCGTCCTATTTACCATCAGCGCCACCTGTGCGGAACTATTATTCCGGACGCCATTTCTATTTTCGTATTAACTTGTTATAGCTTTTCGTGCGTCGCTAACAGCGCCACCTGTGCGGAACTATTATTCCGGACGCCATTTCTATTTTTGTATATTACTCGTTATAGTCTTTATGCGTCGCTAACATTTGCATTTCTCTAAGCCCACGGTCTGCTTTAGGACATCGTACAGTGTAGATGTTAAATAAATATTTAATTCGTAACTTAGTATATTGGAAAGAAGTTCCTTATCACACGCTACGGATGGAGGCTAGACAAATCAAAATGTAGCATTTTTTCGTCGCGACCCTTTTTTAATGTATTCTATATTGCACAATAGCGGTATACACGGTTATCCATAGCGAGTACGCTATTGGCTGGGCCCAGTCATGAGTGCGCTCTTATTGGTTCAAGACAGCCAGTAAGTTCTCATCGGCTGCGCAGGTATAGTTTGTACACGTCATACGCGTCAGCTGTTTCGTATCGTATTACATGTATTAGTTTAATGATTTTTTATTTCACTACTACAAAAAAGTATATTAATTACGAAATTTCCTACCATTCCTTCAATTGATTAGTTATTTCGGCGATTCGTTTAATTGCTGTCGCACGCTAGTAAATCATTTATTTGAGTTTGTTAATCAATAATATAACACGTCTATCAATAATAATATGATACGGAAAGGAATTCGTTCCAACCGGGGTGTTACATAACACGATTAATTTATTTTTAATAAACGCAATTTAAAAAATCGAACTCAGCTCAGACACCCAGATACTATTCAACAAAAGCACAAAAATATCAAAATTTGAAATGTTAATAGAAACGTGTTCTTTTCGAGGTCATTTTGTTTTTATGATAAGTTAAAAACGGAATTCAAATACAAGAACCCATATCAAATGGGTTTTTTTTAGTTATAGTGGGCAAATAAGCAAGCGTGTCATCTGATAGTAAGTGATCACCGCCATCCATGGATACCCACAACACCTGAGGAATTGCAGGTGCATTGCCGGCCTTTATCGAAAAAACTGTCTCTCAAGTGCATCTGCGAAAACACACCTATAGGTATTTGGCATCAGAAAAAGCCACCATGCTATGGTTACCACACGATGTTTTCCTTCACCGAAAGCTCAAGTTCATTACAGGTGGTTGGATTCGAACTCACGTCCCGTGACGTGGCGTTCTTACACACTCCCACTGGGCTATCATCGCTTCGCTGTGATGGTATCAGAAACCCTTGAATAAAATATTAAGCTTTTTGCAAGGAAAACATCGTAAGCGACAATCTTCTCATCTCGGCTTCGCAACAGAACCACAAAGGCGCCATTTTCGTGTCACACAGCTTTATGGTGACTCTAATTGAATCGCCAACTAAAAAGTTTGCCTAATCATATTATAGTCGTACCGTGGAGCTGTGGAAACGTCTTCCTGACTGCGTGTTTCCACCTTTCTATGACTTTCCACCATAGGGTCCTGCAAAAGAGGCGTGAAAAGGTATCTAAGCAGGGCAACATGACAGCAGTAACTAACAGCGTATTTTGGTTCAATGTCCGTTGCCCCTGATTTGGATTGTACTGAACTTAACACCAGGTGCTGTTTGAAGCGATGATAGCTCAGTGGTAGTGTGCACGACTTCGCGTCAATGGGACGTGAGTTCGAATTCAACCACCTACAATGAACTTGAGCATTCGGTGAAGAGAAACATCGTGAGGAAACTATAGCATGGTGGTGTGGCTTTTTCTGATGCACGTCGGGCTAGCAACGATCCTCAAGTTGAAAATCTGACCTCAGTCCGCCCCGTGACCACGAAGACTGAAAAGCTTTCGAAACGCCGGGATCAAAATTAATAAATAACCGCGATAAAATCCGTTTAAATTAGTTTTATTTCGATGAATAATATTCGCGTAAACATAAGAAATCATTATATAGTCATGTTAAATTTACATTTTTATTATTCACTTTACTTTATTCTTAACTACCGTAGCAGTAGCTACCGATAGTAATGGGTCATATTCTGATTTGTGTATTATTAAATTAATAAATATGTATATATTGGATAGGTTTATCTCTTTAGATACAATATGGCTTAAAAGAGAACTTGCTCTCAAGTAGTACTGACGAAAAACACTTCTAGGTGCTTAACGACATGTTCCAAAAGTATGTAATCCACAAGGACCATGTACATAATAACATTGACAGCTTACAAAAATCACAAATTAATTTTACAAGTATAAAAAAATGACGGTAATACTGCTATGTTTAATTTATTCTTAAACAACTTTAACAAATTTCACTACACGGGAAGTGTTTCCATAATTGATGGGCCATAAAAATTATTAATGCTATTTAAGAGAATTAAAAAAAAAAAATTTACTCTCTAATCGATATCAATAAAATCGGCTACAAAGGAAGTATAAGTCGTTCCACAATTGATAAGCTTAATTTGTCAAAAACACTTGTGTAAAAGCGCCACTTAAGGGAAAAAGACAACACCATGATTGTCTCTTTCCCTGTCGAATTGTATAAGAAACGAGGTAAACCAAGCAAGTCAAGCAATTTGAACAATCTATGTAAATAATGAAAATGGTGTTTGTTTGACGCGCAATCACGTCAAAACTACGGATCCTATCAACATGGGACAATCACCATTCGATGTGGAATTATTTGTAGATGATTTAGGGCTATATATCATTATTTGAATGTGAAGGATCATTTCCTTCATCACTTTATTGCTATTTTACTATTATGAACACTTTTTTTTCCGCCATCAAAAACAAAGGCCAGGCATTTTCTCTTAATATGTTATTCACCCGGGGAAGCGAACGAGAACAGTCAGCGATGTTATAAATAAAAATGTGTAGACATATATACACTTCCCTAGTTCTGTGTCAATTGTATCACTCAAACTTCAGTATCGCGTCGGCGTTCAAAGAAGTGTGTTGTATACCGATTGACGCGATGATAGCTCAGTGATAGTGTGTACAACTTTGCGTCAAAGGACGCGAGTTTGAATCCAATCACCTACAATAAGCTTGAGCTTTCAGTGAAGGAAAACATCGTGAGTAAACCATAGCATGGTGGGAGGTCTTTTTCTGATGCCCGCCTGGCTAGCTACCACTCTCAAGTTGAAAATCTACCGCCAAATACTAATAGATGTGATCCGGCAGTTGCACTTGAGAGCCAGTTCCTCCACAGGTTTAGCGTGTCTACCAACTTGGACCCTATAGTCACTTGAGATCAGGTGAAATTATGGCCATAAAGCTAAGCATTAACTATATATTAAAAAAAAAAACACTCAAACTCAGTATCGCGTCAGCGTTCAAGGAAGTATGTTGTATACCGATAGGTATATCAAGTGACCTGAACCAACAGAAAATGCCTACGTGTATAATGCGATATTGTACAAACTACACAAATAAAACTCGTCAAAGATCACATTTAATTAATATTTATTACTATTGCTATTGATAATTTTATAACATAAAATATATTTATCTGAAAATTTTCTGTACCAAAAAGAAACGGTTATACTTTAAACGATGCATAGCAATGTATACATGTCTCTTTTTCGCGCCCGGTATAAATAACATACTGTCCTACTCCCGCGTTCTTTGTAATATTACTAGGCGCGCATTAGCGGGCCACTTATTTTGACGAAACATTACCAAGGTAACGTATCTATACTATTATGATATCATTGAATCTCGACAGTTTAGGAACTTTGTAGTTAAAAGTATTCACTTTAAATGAAATTTACACTATATTCTTCTGTAAACGTACTTCTTTTTCTCCTTAACACAAAAGAGCCACAAACTATGGGATCTGAAGCACTACACACAGCAACCATTGCGGCACAAAATTCGACAGTCATCTTACCCGTATTACTGGGACCATCAATCAGCTGGTATATTCTCTATCCCAAGGGCTCCCAATTTTATTAACTAACCTATTAGCCGATTAAAATAGATAGGTACAATGATACGAGAATGGTAAAGAGAATAACTAGAGACAGGTAATAAAGTAGCTTAGTAAATATAATATAAGCGTTTTAAAAAAGCTTGCACCTGTATAACCGTCTACATGAGAGAAGCGAACTTTTTTTCAAAAGGACTGCATATTAGTGAGACGCTGATAGCCCACACTGTGTAATAGATATACAATCTATAGCTATATTAGTCCTTAGACAAAATTCATTGCGCTAACAGTATATGGTCTTAAAAAAAAAACTCGTCTTAAGGTGTCGCTACTTTTTTATAGTGGAGAAATGTATCTATAATATGTTTACTCTCCCAACTCAAGCAGTGCGTTAATGGGAAGTGGTACCTAGCCCTAGTGAAAAGGGCAGGCTAACTGTTCAACAGAATCTATTACTTAGGTCAAGTCTTAACAGATTCTAGGTTTTTACCATTCGTGCACCAGAGTGCCGCGGCGCACACTTTGAGAACCTCTGCTTTATCCTTACCGCGTGAGGAGGGCATGTGGGAGTCACTAATACCTCTGTCGGACCTTCCCCTTGTGGTGAGCCAGTGGATTTCCCCCTTACTTGCCATATATTAGGAAACATTTTAGCATTGTTTTCAGTTTTTCCCCCCTCATTCATGCTTATAGTCCTTGCGACATGACATAAAGAGATTTTAAACAACCCGGCATGACAAGAATAAATGACAATGACTTGTCAATTTTTCATGATGCGATAAAAAAATAGGTCGTTTGATACAAACGACCACGTTAATTTAAATATATATATATATGTTTTTCATTTCTAAAATATTTTCTTTTATACTTTTTAATCCTTTTTATACTTTTTTACGGTTGTCTGAATGAAATTTTGATATATTCTGTACATCTGTCAGTTAGATTTGAGCTACATTCAAGTATATAGCTGGTCGAGTAGTTAGTTATAAATCGATTATAAATTCTTTATCGAAAAAACAAAACATTTTTTTTTTTACATTTTCGTGCATTGTAATCTACTTCAGAGTTATGGTTTAAATTTCAAGTATATAGCTCATCGGGAAGTTAGTTTAAAATCAATTACAAAATTCCACCCGGACAGGCACATACAAATAAGCGAGTTCATACAAACATGGTAGAACACGAACCTTTCTCCAATAGCTGCGAGAACATGCTCTGGACGTTGGAATGATGATGCTTCCATCGGAGGCAGTACTGCTGAGGCATCATTTTGTCTCTCTCGCACTCGTTATCACACAATATATCTGTTTCACTTAAATAAATAACTTTGGTATATCGAAGGCAGTTAAAAAGGAGTTCTCTTTTATATATATGTAAATTATTTCATTATTTTTTTTACTATACAATATATAACTTCTTTTTCTATATAAGTTTGGTAGAAAATTTTGGTCGACAGTTTTTGAGTCTAATGTAGATACATTAAAATATATTTTTTTCATGTAAGGTACTTTAGGTATTTCATGTAAATAATCTATGTGGAATGTTAAGTCCTTTTGCGGTGGGCTTTGACAATCTGTAACAAAAGAAAAAAAAAAGTTATTTTTTTATACATCTAAGGTTTAGCGTTATGGCCACAATCTCATATGATCTTAAGTGACGAAGTGGCCCGAGATGATGGACATGCTAAGCATAGTTGAGCGACTTGCTCTCGAATGCATCAACTTAAGGGTGATAGCTAGCCAGGCGGGTATTAGAAAATGCCGTACCACCATGCTTTAATTTCATGTGTAGTGTTTTCCTACACCGAAAGCTCAAGCTCATCGTAGGTGGATTAGAACTCACGTCCTAGGACGGGGCGACGGCCACACCACAAACTGAATATCATCGCTTCAAAACACAACGTTGATTTTTAACAACCCAGTTGAATTTGATTTGGCACAGATTTATTTAATATAAAAACCTTTAAAAACGTTTAAAATGTTAACAAAATATCTATTATACGATATTCGAAATCCAAATGTTTTTTTTTTTTTTCATTAAACAGGCAATAACTTTTTTCGCTTTCGACGTTTCATGGAGAGTTTGTTTGAGACTAAAGCTGCTTATAATTATTATATTATAGTAACTTTGTGGGCACTGCTAAGACCTATGAAAAATAAATTAAGCCATTACAATTCGTTTATTTAATTACTAGCTTTTACCCTTGGCTTCATCCGCGTTAATACTAATATTGTTGAATCGGATGACGCAATAAAAGAATCATTCGAAGTTTAACCCTCGTTTACCCCACTTCCAATAAGTTGTCCGTCCGATCTATCTCTCAGGGCGAGCTCTAGAGGGCGGGTAGCCCGGCACTTGCCCTGGGCGCCAAAATTTACGGTAAATTTTACTTACAAAGAGAAAAATTGAGATATTAATCTCTTCTTCACTAAAAAACTATAATGATTATGTAATATATTTGTATGTTAACACTATATTAATATTTGCAAGGGACGACAATTTGTCTTTTTGTCCTGGGCGCCGTTATCGCTATACCAAAATTCAACATAACCGATTCAACGGTTTATGAGTGAAAGCGCAACAAACAAACAACCTCACGTTCGTATTTTTCATATTAGTAAGGAAGTAATGTTAAGGATACGAATATCTCTTTATAAGGCAAATTTGTTTAGCGCGACTTTGTAAGTAACGCATACTTCTTGAACTTGCTATAATTTCTTTCACGTAAATCTAAAGAGTACAGACACGTTAAATGTTCTTATTATATGTACATATTTACGAATGCTCAATTTGATTCAATAATATTATGTTACCGATAATATATACCTTGAATGAATCTACATGCAGTGCTATCATCTACATATATAGTATATAAAAAAATAGATAAAGATAAATCGGGTCAAGTACCTTTGACTCCTCTATTTATCAACACATTTTCATTTTTTCGTATAATTATTTTTATCATACTAATATTATAAATGCGAAAGTGATTTTGGTTTGTTTGTTACGCTTTCACGCGTAAACCGATGAATCGATTGTGATGAATTTTGGTAGTAAGATATGTGAGACCCAGGAGTCGGAGATAGGCTCCTTTTTCTCGCGAAATTATTATTGCAAGTAGAGTAAATGGAGGGATAAACTTTGTATGAAACTTTTTATTGCATTACCCGTTTCGTTTGACAAAATCGTTATTAACGCGAGCGAAGTCGCACGTAAAATCTAGTATCTTTATAATTATAAAAATCTTTTGTACGTCTACGAGCACTCGTGTAACTTCCATACAGGTTGATCGTTAGAAACAGAATTCACGTAATATACTGGTTTTATCGAGGCGATGGTTCATTTTTTTAAATAATTTAATGTTTAGTGCTATGGCCTCAATCTCACCTGATGTTAAGTGACGATGTGGGCCAAGATGGTGGATACGCTAAGCCTAGTGGAGGGACTGGCTCTCAAATGCAACTGCCCGAACACATCTATAAGTATTTGGTATGGTAGTGGACTCATGGCGGATCGCTTCTAAGAAGTTGGACATACGGCACTAAAAGTATTGAAGTCATAATTTTACACACCTTTTAACGCTATTCGATTCATCTAATGAAAGGCAATAAAAATGAATCTACCCACTTTTTAGATCGGCGAATACGGTCGGGATATTATTATTATAAAGTAGATCTCAATAGTAATACGAACTGTGCACGATGTATCTGTGGGAAACATAGTGACAAAATACTATTGCTAAGTCTCTAGATCAGAGATCTAGGTGGAAATGGTGAGTTTCCCGTAAAAACATTTTCATACAATGTACTCCTAAACTATAAGTTCGATGTAAAAAGATGACTGATTCTTATTTTCGTTGTTTTGTAATAAAGAAATCGATTAGCGTTAAAACCTTTTTAAAATTACAATTTTACGACTTTTTATTGATTTAAAAAAAATACCTTATATCTGTCATAGCTCTCAAAGTGCAAAAAATGCGCACCAAGTTGCTTTGGGAACTTGTGGCATATACTATTAAGATACTAGTGTGAGACCTTCAGAACGAAGATCCCGGGATATACATAGTTTTAGGTTGCTTAAAAATAGTTTTATACATTCTACACCAGAACTATAAGCCCAATCTAAATAGTGGATAGATTCATTTTTATTCCTTTTCAATAGACGAATCGAATAGCGTATCGATTCCTTAAAATGAACCTTCCCTGTCGATGAGGGAAAACATCGTGATGAAACCATAGCATGGTTAGCTGCTACCATCAAGTTGAAAATCTACTGCAAAATACCCATAGGTATGTATCGGAAGTTGCGCTTGAGAGGCATTCACTCCACTAGACTTATTATCGACCATAACGCTAAACCTATAGAGTAAACAAAACAGCCATTTTGACATCTACCATTTGACACTTTTTATTTTTATTGAAACAATCGATCTTACAAGACATGACTGCACAGTTGGCGTAGCGATTAAAGCAGTTACCTCGCCGCAACGCCAATCTGAAGTACTCTGGCTTCGAATCCGGAACACGACATTTATTTGTGTAGACAAAGTCCTTCACACTTGACATTGGCACAATTGCCTACAACGGCGGAACAGAAAACAAGACATTTACCATGCAAATTCGTAGTGTCGATTTAGATGTCGATAAGCCCGCGCATAGTTACAGATTCACTCTCGTAATTCATCCTTAATCCACCGACAGAAACAAAACTTCAAAAAGGTATAACTAGAGTGCACTCAACTCTGTTTGAGTATATACGACATTATCATTAAAACAATAGTATATACATAACACGCTATGTACGAATGTTATCTGGTAATAATTTTTATAAGTCGACAAACAAATACGGCGATAATGCCGAATCAAAAAATTTTTCCTTCACTATTCAAACATGTTCTATTTTGAGGGACCCAGCGGGGCGCGTATCCAGGGTTTTATCGCGTGGCCTATAAAATTTATTTATTATTTCCTTCATATTTGTCTATTTCGACTTTATTGTAGTTTACTCGTTAGAGGTCATTCAAGCACCAAAATGGAGGGTCGTTGCTTTGCCCATTTTTGACGTAATGAGGACTGGGGGGTCTAGGCGATGAATATGTCATGTATGTCATGTCATACCTTGCTCAAATTTCACTGTGAAATCATGTTTTAACGTAATCGTATTTAAAGAGTAAACTTTAATCGTGCGGTAACACAGTCAAGTGTCGACTATACCGAGCTTTTTCGTAAAAAACATCATAAGCAACACTGAACAAACTGAAAGAGTCCTCGTGACAGATTTATCAATATAAGTATGTTTTTTTTTTTTATTGTTATGTTTCAGCGGTCTGGCCATAGTCTCACTTGATCTTAAACGACGATACGGCCCAAGTTGGTGGACACCTTAAACCTGTGTAGGGACTGGCTCTCATATGAAACTGCCGGAACACACCTATTGGTATTTGGCGGCAGATTTTCTACTTGACAATGGTAGCTAGCCGCCTGACCGCCTTAGAAAAAGCCCTACCGTCATACTATGGTTTCCTCTCGATGTTTTCCTTCACCAAACACTCAAGCTCATTGTAGTTGGATTCGAACCTCACGTCCCATGACGTGGCATCCGTACACACTACCAACTAAGCTTCTCCTTCTTGTTGCGTCATATCTCATCTCTCTTTTATATAGCAAAAACGTGTCAAGTCTGTGACTTATAATTCACGTCCAAATATTGAATCGTCGCATAAGTAGTTTTGAATTCAAAAACATAAGTGGTCAACACCCCCCGAAAATAAAAATTTTTGAGAGTCGAAATACGTCTCTGCGCCGGCGATAAGGCCGCGAACCTATGACACCGTCTTATCGGTCCGTTTCGAAAATGTTACGTAAGCACACGAACGATAGCTTATCGCTGTTTTTCAAACTCGAAAACAGTTTTAAAAATATTCCGCCGAACGTTTGTGTAATGAGTTTACTGATAAAGTTATATAGGTACCTACATGCTGTATGATAAATTGTCGTTTTCTGGTGTTATCCCTTCCTTTAACAAACGGGTCAACTTTACAAATGAACTGCTGATAATTTGTACTCTATTGCATGGTGCTAGGGCTTTTTTAATGTCCAACTGGCTAGATACCGCCATTTTTTGTTAACGTGGTGTTTAAAATTCTATGCTTTTTGGATTTTGACGTAATAAGCCGACTACCAGGTGTCAAGCCAAAGTCGAGAGGTTCATATGGCAAGACTTGTCGGGTGTTAAGCACCGGAAACTATCCACTAAATCGCAACATGGTGACATTGCAAACTCCCGTGTTGTCAGAGACCAGAGACAACGCCCACACTTCTTCTAGTTGGCGCTAGCTACTACCCTTAAGTTGAAAACCTGCAGCCAAATACCTATGTGTGTTCCGGCACTTGCACTTGAGAGTCACTCCCGACACTAGGTTTAGAGTGTCTACTATCTTGCACCACATCGTCAAATAACTTTTATACCATTATTCAATGAACCCTGAGATAAAATATTAACAAACCACAAAATAGGTTGTCAAAATCCTTCCATGATTATTTAGCGAATATTTTTAAATGACGATTGGCGACTGGAATTAAGAGTGAAATCTGTAAAGTTGATATTTACCTCTGTCATATAAAAAAAATATAAATAAGCTGATGTCGGCGACTCCATTCCCTGGTATTCTCTTTACAATATTAACGAGGTGGTCAAATCAAAGACAGATTAGGGGAGGAGTATATGGGACTCAGCTGGTGAGAACCAATGACACCACTAAAAAATCCCAGGATCACCTTCATTGCCGCTTAACAGAAGACCGGAAAGTGCTTTTGCACTGTTTTCAATTCTTATCGATAATTCGCGTCAAGACTTCGCCAGCGATGAATCTCTGAGGCCTACTAAAGTTGGATTGCCTTCAGATCCGTACTTACTTATTTGGATCCCTACGTATTTGGAGTTACTAACATAGAATAGTAACTTAGGTTTATAGCAAATAAAAATGCTTTATTAATAATCGCCAATATATGTGTATAAAATTCAATTCTATAACCATCGAAGAAAATAGTGCCATTAACGACATTCCAAAAGTCATAGACCGAATCGCTAATTGAATAAACAGGTACCTCTACATATGTACATATGTTATGCAAAGAAATTAAATCGTTACAACGGAGAACAGTCCGCGACGTATATCAGACAGAATAATACGTGTGAAATCATGCGAGAAGCACCACTAACGCTGGCAACACACGCACCACATTAATCTGTGTATAGTAAGCGCAGCCGTTACCCGTTACTTACGCTGAGCATACAAAAGTAAAACGTAAAACAAAGAACTATAAAGAGACAACAGAAATTGGGTAATCTGCCGCCAAATACCTATATGATGATGGCTCAGTTGGTAGTGTGCACGTTATTTTTTTTTTTATACTTAAAGTTTAGCGTTATGGCCATAATCTCACCTGATCTTGAGTGACGATACGGCCCAAGTTGGTAGACACGCTAAACCTGTAGAGGGGCTGGCTCTCAAGTGCCACTGCCGAAACACACCACAACTTGAAGGTGGTAGCTACCCAGGCGGGCATTAGAAAAAGCCCTACCACCATGCTATGGTTACCTCACGATGTTTTCCTTCACCGAAAGCTCAAGCCCATTGTAGGTGCTTGGATTCGAACTCGCGTCACTTAACGCGAAGTCGTACACACTACAACTGAGCTATCACCGCTTCGGAAAACCGACGTAGGTCGCATCAATGGACGCGAGTTCGAATTCCTGAAATGATCAGGGCGGTAGGGCTTTCTATAATGCCCGCTGGCTAGGTAACACACTCAAGTTGAAAATGTGCCACGAATAGTCTGCAAGTGTGTTCCGGCAGTCGCACTTCAGAGCCTGTCGCTCCATTAGGCTTTTCGTATCGACAATCTGAGGCCGCATCGTCACTTAACATCAGGTGAGATTGTGGCTGTAATGCTGAACCTCTAAGTACAATAAAAACTGTCATAATATGTTTTTTACTTTATTTAATAAACTTCTATTATTTGGCGTAATATTTTGGAATTATGGTAACACTTTCCCTGCCATAGTTTGATTATTACTCCCAAGTCAAGTGAATTATAAATACTAACTACAATAAATGTTTTTTAAGTATCTACATAGCAGAGTTCGGTGAAGCTGTCAAAGCCCAAAAGCTCATGGGGCCAACAGCGAACGCTAGTTCGAAAAAAAAAAACTACATCATCTCTCTAGTCAATAAAAAAAAAACGATCATTTTGTTGAAACTATAATAATTATATTTTATTTACCAACCATAACAAAATCACACATATCAACTGATCTAGGAAATATCTACATCTAGGTTGACAATTGTTAATTCACAGTTTATGAACGCTGCCACCTGAACTATAGGGGATCCTGTGTCTCAGGTGGCCGTACTGATAATATATCAATTAATGAACACAGTACACAACCACAGTGGATATATGAAGTATAGAATAAAAATTTGACAGAAATATAAATGTAATGTAAAAAAAAAACATATTTAATAATTGAATAGAAGCAATGAATCTATGTATAAAACGAATTATAAAAATATTGAAGTTTAGGATTATATTTGAAAGATAGTTGCGCTGGCAGATCTTATCTTTTTTCTAGCATTGTTATTATCTAGCATCTATAATATATACATATACATATATATATACATATATATATATATACAGTGGAACCTCGTTAAATCGAATCTCGGTAAATTGAAAACCTCTAAATATCGATAAAATGTTTCTTCCCTTCGCTTCAAACACCAAAACCTCCATAACTCTATAACTCGAATTCTTTGTCGTATCCCTTGATGTTCGACTTATAGAGGTTGTACTATATACATATATGTAGTCTACTGACTAACTGTAACTGCGACTGCATTCGCGTGCAACTAAAATTTTATTAACCAATTTTTATCCGGTCTCGTAACGTTTCTCAAAACAGCTTTGCTCCTATTGGCGTGGGCGTGATTAAAAGCATACAACCTTCCTCAACGATTACTCTTTCAAATATAAAAAGATCTTTTGCAATCCGACTGGTACTTTCTAAGAAAAGCGTGTTTCAAAGAAATGAACTTTTCTGCTTTGTAATAATAATGAGCAATGCTTGCGACTTCGTTCGCATGGAACTAAAACTTGTTATATTTTTTCCGTTTTCTATTTTCTTTCAATACCGCTTTGCTCCTTTTGGCGATAGCATCATGTTAACTATCCTAAAGCCTTCTTCAATTATAACTCTATCAAATGCAAAAAGAATTTCCTCAACTCTATATGGTCGCTCCGAAAATGAACGCGTTCAAACATACAAACTTTTCCGCTTTATAATATTAATATAATATAGTGAAGGGACAGGTCTGTACGAGTAAAAATACCTTGCACAATAATAATCACTGCACTCTTTATTTAACCGCTTGTTTCACTACGTCTCATCATCGACTGACTTTTTCCACCGCGGAGTCGACCGCGTTACATTCATCGATTGACTTACTTATATTATTTACATTTATTAATAATTAATGAAGCGTTACACAAATTGTAAAAAATACATACAAATAAATATAGTTAATTGCAACAGTAATAGTTAATAATAATGATTAACCATTTCATAAATCAACCCTATTGCCAGATTATACTTTCCGGTCACAATGAAGTCCACTGCAAATCGTATATAAATAAAATCAAGGCTTATAAATGTATATAATTAACATATACTCTAATGAACCTAACAATAGATCGTTTTTTTTATAGTTAAGGCTTAGCGTTATGGCCATAATCTCACCTGATCTTAAGTGACGATACGGACCAAGTTGGTAGACACGCTAAGCCTTTGAAGGAATTAGCTCTCAAGTGCAACTGCCGGAACACACCTATTGGTATTTGGCGACAGATTTTCAACTTGAGGGTGGTAGCTAACCAGGCGGGCATCAGAAAACGCCCTACCACTATGCTATGGTTTTTCTCACGATGTTTTCCTTCACCTACAGCTCAAGCTCATTGTAGGTGGTTGGATTCAAATTCACGTCCCAAGATGCAAAGTCGTACACGCTACCAGTGAGCTATCATCGCTTCATTTCTAGTAATATATCATTTAACAACTGCTCAATATATAGGGTTCAGGAAAATCGGAAAACCTTTACTATAAATTAATACATGTCAAATTAAATGTTAAAATCAGAAAAATCACAGCTCTGAAACGATCCAGTGAATCGATATTTCACCATTAAAAACGTGGTTCGATTTCTTATCTATTTTCATAAAACATTACCTACAATTATTTGAATGTTTTACCCTAACATAAATATAGAAATTATAATTTTTACCATATATAAAATGAAAAATCCGAGTCTTGTGGTGTTCATTTTGTTTTATTTCTATGATTACTTTTATATTAAAAATGTAAGTACGAAAAGCGAATGGAAAAAAATACAATCTTTGCTAAATCGCTATTTTGTTTTTAATTTTTTCTTGTAAATCGATGTATTTGATTTCTCGTATCGATCTGAAAATCGATCTTCTTAGAAAGAATCGCCATCCCTAGCTCGAACTCTCAGTACTTTGGCGTGGCGATTGCAAGGATCTGCTTTAACCGCTAGACCAACCGTACATTTTGAAATACCGTTTTGTTTTTGCCATGGTAAAGAAATGTGTAACAAAACTCATCAAGTAGTAATGATCGTTAAATACCTACCAAAAAGAGCGACCTTCCAACCCTCAACCAGATACGGTTTTCAAATTTTTTTCGTATTTCCGGCGGATGCCATACCTATGGCTAACTTTTTCATTGAAAATCAGTCATTAAATCCATACATCCCTATAATATACGCAAAAGATTGACAAGCCACTGCTCGCCCAGTTACGAAGCTATGGTGGCTCAATTTCTAGTGTGTACGGACGTTAGTTCCAAACCTTGCAAAGAACCTGAGTTTTCGATGAAGGAAAACATCGTGATGACAACATAGCTACGTGGTAGGGCTTTTTCTAATGCCCATTTGGCTAATTTCAAGCCTCAAGTTAAAAATCATCCGCTAAATACCTATAGGTGTGTTCCGGCAGTTGCACCTGAAAACCAATCCCTCTATTAGTGTTAGCGTGTCCACTATCTTGGGCCACATCATCATTCAACATCAGGTGAGTTTGTGGCTCAACGTTGAACGTATAAACTATGAAAAAAGTTTCGTTTTCTTATGCAATTTAAGTTTAGAAACCAAAATTTGTTGCCCCGTGTTATTCGTAGAATCAATATTTTTAATGCGGTCGGCTTTTCCGTCTTAAAGGGTTACCGACCCCTGGTCAAGGCTTTGAGCTCATTTCCATTGGTCGTTGCATAGAGACAGCATGCGATAACCGTTTTCATTGGTCGATAAGGCCCGCTTGCGGTTTTGATAAATATTCTTCACCGCGCTTTTCTTTTGAAAGAGTAGGAATGAGTAGACGTCATAGAAGAGTAATAGAGTAAACTGAGTACTCGCACCGCGCTTGCTTTACACTACCAGATGAATTTCATTGCATGTTAGGCCGTGTGCAGGGAATGTCCTCGTGGCATAGCTAAATACATTGGCTTCATTACTCGATAGCCCGTATGCACATTCGGTATAACAACTGAATTATCGTCCAATGAAAATACGTCCTTAGCAAGTTACCCTCATCGGTCGCACCGCTATCAAAGATGTTTGTGGTCAAATGCTAAAAATGAAAATTAAAACAAAAAACGCAAAGCACCCGGCGCACGATCGACTTACGAGGGCATTTAGCGGTACACTAAAGGTTAGATTAGATACAAAGATGGCGTATTGCTAACTAGTTTCTCGTTGAACCGTATCCTTCCCCCTCACAATATTTCTTGCTTTGAACAACTTTACTTTCACGTGAGATAGGGACGGAACGGTACGGCGACTTAATAATACAAACCTATATTTGATCACGTTTCAAAACCGCATTTAAAACCACAAACCGTTTTGATGCAACGGTCTTTGACTAATTGTTTATTGAAAAGAATCTTCTTTATACACATTTTGGGAAAAGTATATCGTAAATAGAAACGTCACATTCGCTCGTCAGATTTCTCCGATACGAAATATGAGTAAAATACACCAAAGCTGATAGACTTACACTTTAGCATTAATGTTATAGCAGAAGGTATTTAATATGTAATTTACATTTTTACTTGATATGTTACCAAAGAAAGTTTAACTTTTTATATATGTAGATACATTGAGACGCAAACTTTTATAATTCAACTAGATTTTACCTCTCTTTACCCCACTTCCAATAAGTTTTTCGCAAGAAAAAGTAGCCCAGTACCGTCTCCAAGGTCCCATCTATTTCTATACCAAAATTCATTGCAATCGATTCAGCGGTTTAGGCGTAAAAGCGTAACAAACAAACTCACTCTCACATTTATAATATTAATAAGGATAATAGGTCTGACTGAAGTTTTTTTTTCGACCGGATGCACGCTGTTAGCTTCACCGAACTTTTTGGGGCGAGTGCTGATGGCACTCAGGTCCGAGGCAGCGAGCGCAAGTGCAAGGAAGGCCGAACATCGGCTTGGGCTGCTGCCGGAAAGTGAACAAGGACTCGCGATCCTAACTAAACAACAACAAGTCCTAACTTTCTAATTTAGTGATTCTAGAACGACCTTATCGATGCTGTGGTTGTGCATCGATGGTATGCGGTATGATGATGTAGTTTCAGTGATGTAGAGTGTCACTGTATCGCGCGAGCAGAGTCACTCGAGGACTCCTATCTGGAGGATCGAACCTAGGCGTCTGACTGAAGTTGTGCTCTAGCAGCGTATTATATGCGCTAGCTATATATAGCGTAGTTTTTATGAAGTTATTATAACGTAGTATTTAGTTAAAAATTATTGACTTTATTATACATCTTGTATTTGAATTTTGAACTAGATACGTTGGACACTTTGAAATTGCGATTCTTTATAGAAACGGCAACATTTATTTATACACTATATCAACACATCGCTGTCTTGAAGTATGCTATCTCCTACATGACTGCAGCGTATAGTTATATTGTAAAACAAACTCTTCAAAGACCATAATCTACCATAACTCTCGTAAACTTTGATAATGGTGATTGTTTTCATCTATTAGGAATTCAATTAACTATTTGTGTATATATAAACTATATTTTTTCTGAAATATCTCATGTTAAGAAGACAGCTTGAGGAATGCTAACTTCGGTTACCTTGAGAACGTAATTCCCACCCCACGTAGTGTAATATTATATTTATATATATGAAGGTAAATGTGTTTACTTTTTTGTCCCTCCTTCACAGATTCAAATGAAATTTGGCATGTAAGGCAATTACGTCACAGAAGATTATACAATGTTTTTATCACCCATTCCGCGAGTAGATAAATGCTAGTATAAAATAAAACAATAGTATAATAAAACTGTTTATTTGTTTTCAACTACGTACTATAACACTTACATGTGTACACCTTTTTTATTCACGCTCTGTTTCAAATTCTTTTCTTTACGGACTTCCTAGTCGCAACGCACAAACGCATTACCCGGTATCAGGACAAAGACGAGCGGGTCACGCGCAAGACTCGACGGGTGATAAACACCAGACACTACCCACCAAAACTCATCACGGCGACACTGGACACTCCCGTGCTGCCAAAGTCCAGGGATAGTTTTTGCATTTCTTCTCGTCTCTGGCAGGTACACTTAGGCTAACATAAGTTAAGCTAAACAACTTATTTCACTATTATAAACAACATTTAAAGCTGGTACAACATTATAATAACATTGTCAGCCCACACTCAAAGATTTGACTTTTGTAAATCTTTATCTCAAAAACCTTGATCAACATTCCACAATATTCACATGCGCGTTTTAATAATAATTGACATTTGATATTCTATTTATATATGTATAAGGAAAATTTAGTTTCTTTTGACGCTCAAAAAATCATATCAAACTACACTAAACATATCAGGATATGACTATAACCATTCGAAACGGAAACGTTCGACGGTTTTAGAAAACTCAGTTTTTAGTTTTATCATTATTATTTTTTCGATTTATTGTATTATCAGCATAGCGGGCTAGTGACAGCTATTATTAACTAGTCATAAGCCACAGATACAAGTATAGATTTACCGCACAAGCATATCTAGCATATCCGATCTATGAGCTGCTGATTGTCTCCAGAACAAAACCGTAACATGATCTATCAGTGTGCACAGAAATAGATGTGTTCACTGGATAACCTTCAGTCGATGTCCTAACTTTGTACAATATAACACTTTTTTCGCTTATTGTTGTAATTAATATAACATTTAGTGATAATAGATTGTTCAGTACAAGTTTCGTAGAGCTTTGGCGTGGTTATTTAAGGTCATTCGAGATTAAAACTGATACCAGAGACCGTGTTATGGCACAGTCACGACATTATCGTATACGCATCTGTCAGGTAAAAGGAAGCGAGTTTAGCTATCTATGTTTTTTATCTAACTGAAAAGCTAGGAAAACTACCTTTTTCAAAGTTTCTCTTCATAGTAACGTAACTTATCTATTAAAAGTAGGATATGAGTTTTGAAGGGACGAAAGGTAAAGGAAGCTCAAAGAAAAGAGGGATAGCGTGTGCGAGAAATTAGATTTTTGAAGAAAGAAGACGTATTATGCCAACCCTAAATAATTTCCATTTGAGCCATTTTCAGTGTAACAAAATAAATAAAAAAAAAACAATTCGCAAACAAAAAATACTAAATGCTAATTAATTGCATGAAAGGAAAAGAAACTAAATTGTGTACATTATCACTTTCACAAAATTAAAGAAAACTTTGTAAAAACAAAAATATTTCACGATAATATATTTTGATTAGATCCTAATGAAGTAATCTTTAAATATCAAATGATAAAGTTAGTAATTAAAATATAATCACTAAAATATATATAGGAACAGGAATTCTAAAATATTCTTCACACAAATTATCTAAAGTTTAGGCGTCACTTAAATTTGTTATGCATTATTCATATTTCAATCTCATATCAGCATCCGAAAACAGAAACGAGAAATTGATTTTATTAAAGTCTCATTTCAGACACGAGAACAAGTTTTTCTGATAAAAATAGATCAATATAAAAATAAAAATTGTCCCAGCTTGCTCCGACCAGACAGTTTTTTTTTAATATATTAATTTGAGGTTATTTTTAAATTATATGACACTGATATTTAAAATATTTTAGTCGTTTATGCATTTCTTGTAGTCTAAATCAGAATACGTTAATATATTAATTCATTTAAAATAGACAATCAGGTTGTTAGGTTTTTAAAATAGAATATTTTAAATGCATTGTAACGCTTCTTATAGTTAGTTAATCGAAAGGTAAGCTGAATTGTGATAATTGAGAACTTAATATCCAACAGTCGCTCAATAGTCAGACTATAAGACTATAATGTATTCAATCATTCCAACTAAATATAGCGCTTATGCAAATTAGGGAAATTTTGTTCAACTATAGCTTATAGAAAAGTCTAAATGAAATTTGTAATTTTTAGCGTAATTAAAAAATTTGCCAACTTCATAACTAAGTGATCACTACAGCCTATAACCATTTACAACCACTATCAAAATTATTCTAATGTTAACTAGACCCAGTTTGATGTCGAGTATTACCAACCATACCACATTCTGACAAGAATACAGCAATGAGAGCTTTGATTACTTTTAAAAGAGATTGCGCAGTCTTTACTTACTTAAACCATAATCAACCATGATAGTCAGATCAAGAAGAATACTTAATAAGTGTCATAATATTATTAAAATATTGTTGTGTGTTCTTTCATATTATCGCAAATTGTATTGCAAGTTCACATCTTGCATTATAATGGAGGCAAATATTTTATACATCAGGTATGTTTAACAGAACACCAAGCACCTTATATGTGAATGTACTACATTTATACCGAAATATAGTAGAAGTTATGGTAAGGCAATTAAAAAAGCTCAGTTCCATCCATCATTAAGATGAATCTATGGCTAGTCATTAGAAATACAGTTTTGCATCTGCAATAAAAGGAAAATATTGTTTATTCTGTATCTTCTTTATAATCGTAGGCGTTCTTTAACCAAACATTAATCTATAGCACAATTAAAAAACGCAATATGATCCCGAGTGAGCACATGTAATGCCACATCTGGAAATGGTACAGTTGGTACTCATAGCTATGAAAAATTTATTGCAAAATTTAACATTTAAAGTTATATCGTTCCATACATTCATTTTTTGATTTCAATGATAAATACAGTGGACCTTGAAATTTACGAACATAACTTATCTGTTAAGTTTATCTATACCTGAGTTTCTATATAAAAGTTCACATTAGTAGAGTAAGTAAATTCAGCATTTTTTTTCATTGGTGTGCTAGAACCACTTCGCATGGATGCATCAAACGACGCTAAAACCCAAGAAATTATTTATGGCATACGAAGAAATATTTCTGAGATTATAGGATCCGAATGAGCGCAACCTTTTTAAAGAGCTTTCAAATCTGCCAACAAATAAATATTGTTTCGGCTGTCGCATTTAAGAGCCAGTCTCTCCATTAAGCTTAGCGTATTCAGAATCTTGGGCCACAACATCAAAGCACTGCAGGTAAGAATGTGATCATAATGCTAAACCTATAAATAATAAAAAAAAGCGGTTAGACTTTGCAAATCATTAATAGTATTGTAGGAACATGTATTTCTAGAAACGATTTGGTTGGCATCCGCCTCTCGTAGAGATAGCCTAATTAATATATCAATGTTAAATTATATATACTTATAACTATGATATGAAATTTAAACTAATATTAAAAATGTGAAAGTAACTACGCTGTTAACTACGTAAGTTTAGATTTAATTCGCTGAACCAATTCCAACGTAGAACAAGGTTCAAAGTGTATTTAAAAAACCCGTAATTTTTAAATGACAGGATAAGACAATTCATTTTTATACTTTTGATATGAAACAATGGTTTCCGTGTTTTTCAAAATTCATCCCTCAAAGCAATACGATAATCCTTACTAATATTATAAATGCGAAAGTGAGTTTGTTTGTTTATTATGCTTTCACCCTTAAACCACGGAATCGATCATAATGAATTTTAGTATAGGGATTATGGAAACGGTGATAGACTACTTTTTCTCGCAAAAAAATTATAGGAACTGGGATAAAGAGAGCAATTCACTTTTTATAAAAAACAATACGTCATCAAATTTATAATTAAATCAATATTAACGCGAGCGGAGCCGCGGCTAAAAGCTAATAGGGAATATTTCGATTATTCGAGTTCAAGTGAACGGTGTCGTAGACACAACTAGTTCAAAAATAAAAATATGTTAAAAACAAATATAAATACATTAAACTATTATATATGTAATGCAATCTCTATATATAAAGACGCCCGACATGACATACTGTTCATTACCTGTATGGTAACACCCGTACCTCGTTAGAAACCAACGGTCTGTTTTTACTAGATCCACTTCTACAGTACCATTTACAATTCAATGTTATAAAAAGTTGATTTCAACATTACGAGTCGTTTCAATCGATCAATTCTTAATAAATTATAACTTAGATCTACTTAAAGTTACCTACTCGATCGATGAGAAGTTTCCCTGAGCGGCAGTTAACGTTGTATATTCATTAAAATATTTAACAAATTTCAAAGAAGGAACAGATAAACTTAATAAGTAAGATATCAACTCCATTTAGAAATGTCTTGAATGTTATGAATAAATTAATGGACATATTTTAATTTTTACATTGGCTCAATGATAACTTGTACCTGAATGTGCCTTATCTTGCAGTGAAGGAAATCATCAGGATGAAACCATAACATGGTGATAGGACTTTTTCTAATGCCCTCCTGACTTAGATACCACCCTCAAGTTAAAGATCTGCCGCCAAATAACCATAGGTGTGTTCCGGCAGTTGCACGACAGAACAAGTCTATACTAGGATTAGCGTGTCCTCCATCTTGAGCTAGATCGCCACTTAATGTCAGGTGAGATTGTGGCAATAACGTTAATATATATAATAAAAAACATAATATTACTTAGGACTAAATTTAGGTTTTAATTAAAAAAACGAGCATTGGAACACTTGTTTGTACGGATATGAACATTCCAACAATCGAGTATAATTACCAAAACACACGATGGACTTGTATGATTTTTTTGTTTGTATACTATATGAGTAAATCAATATAAATAATATAAAATTAATTCTAGTATACCTTGTTTTTTATTCTCAAAAGCCCCGACACCTAGTCTCTAACGACGGTAATAAATAGCTAATTTTAGATTCGTACTTAGAGCAATCGATGGACGCGATGTTAAGCTTCTCTTTGAAATATTTGAGCGTAGGCAAAAGATCAATATTTTCTGTCCTTAAAATAAATTTTCCGACTTGCTTGGCCCGAGTTTATTTTTACTAGAAGAAACGTTGGGCCATTCTGTGCTACCTCTCAGACACTGTTTCGTGATATGATAAGAAAATAATGAGTTGCCGGTAACGGGATGATCGGCAGATGAGAACATTTCCGGGGTTCGGATTACCATCAGGTCGGGGCGATGCGGTGATTGCAAGTTCGAACCCGCGTCGCCCCAACAAGGCGACAAGTGGCTGTGCGGTTTTCGGGCGAGTCCCACATAACGCTCTTAGTTTCCCCGGGCATGGAGAGTATGCGTAAATGTATTTACCCACGACAAGAAAGACGAGAAACGTGTAAGTTCATACTAAAATTTAGAGAGAGAGAGAGACGAACTATTTAGCTACCCGTGGATTCACCTTTTCGAAATTCGGGATTTCGATTTCGGGAAATTTCGAGCAGTTCCCGAAACATGTGACACGAATGTAGTCTTAAGGGGTCCCTTTCCGAGGCGCGAGCAGAGAGAAAAATTTGGTAGACGCCTATTAGCACAGCTTTAGGAATAAATTAAGAAAATATTGAATTAAATATTAACTGCATACAGCTAACAACAATGACGCAACAAAATTTATGGTATACCTGAAATTTAATTTAGTCAAAATAAAAATCTTATTACAAAGTTTTTAGTCGGTTTTTAGTTTTGGCCCGACTTATATATGTATATTTGATATCTGCCAATAAAGCCTTTTCCATTTGGTACGAACAAGGCAGATTTTTTCTACATTAATTTTTATTTTTTATGTGACGGCACATACCAAATTTATCTACCAAAATAAAAATACCACCTACCATCGGAAAGTCAAAATGCTTCCAGTAATATCCCATTTGTATAGTTCTGATAATTTATTTAAAGTCATGAGGGAACAGAGGAACGCATATCGAGATAAGTCCTGACAAACTTTATGGACGGTGCGAACATAGCCACGTGAAGCTGCGCACAACTCGAACATAGGTATCAGAGGGGGATACATCTTTTGGGTGATCATTTTATTAAATTATATTTAAAAACAATTATAAAAGATAATGGTTATGTGGAAGAAAGATGAAAGACAGCATTATTTACTGGATTATACCGTGAGCAAGGGTGAACTCGATGCTGTGTTCAGACCGACAGTGGTGGACTTACCAGTATGCTGAGTAGGTTGGAGCTTACGGCGGCAGATTATAGAGGGGACAAAATTTGAGTATTTTTGTTATGTTTTTTAGAAACATAAATGACACAAACTTATATATACATATACCGAAATGTTGCTAGATAATATGTTTCACCACTTAGAATCTAAGTCTAAATTTTTTTTTTTTTTTTACTATTTACGTAGTCTCATGTCAGTGGTCGGCAAACCGCGGCTCTTTGTCTCCTCGGCTGTGTTCTTCTAGAAATGTTAAGTGGAAGCACGATATATTACTTACATCTTACCATGTAAGAGACGAGTAAACTAAACTTTGATCTTAGCCAAAAGGCCGAGCAGTTTGGTGAAGCTGTCAAAGCCCTTGGGGCTAACAGCGTACGTCAGTTCGAAAAAAAAAAGATTCGAGTAAAATTTTTACTTTGCTTACTTTCCAAGGGAATGCAAGGCCAATGTTCACATTAGTCGAGTATTTGTAGTTACTTTTAGGAATACCTTTTACATTATTTACGTAGTTATATTTTTAACAAAATATCTCTTTCCTTCAAGTAAGACACCAAATTTAATTTTATTTACAGTTACCAAACAAAGACTGCTGTGGAAAAGACTGATTCGAGAGGGTACTTTCAATTTTAATTATTTTCGTAATGATGTGAAAAAAATTACTCTTTGAATAAATGTCAATTGTGTATGCATCCTCCATACTAGTTTGTTTGCAACGCTTTCACGCCTTAACCGCTGAATCGGTTATGATGAATTTTGGTACAGAGATAAGAAAGCTTTTTGTAAGAGGGATACAGTGAGATATGAACTGTGTATAAAACTTTCTATTGTCATCCGATTTGTTTGACAAAATCAATATCACCGCGAGCGGATCACCATATAAAATCATATTGTCCATATTTAGCGCAATTAGCGGATTAGCGGAATCTAATTGCAGAGGTAAATAGGGACGGCAAAATTTGAATAGCCTACGAAGGGCAAAAGTGTAAGGTTTGACGGGACCTATACACAAAACTGGTCAACAAAATTGTAACTTTATTTTTACTCCTCCTTCAGTGACAAAAACCCTTAAGACGACCATACAACTAAAACTTATTAAAGAAACCGTATCTGTTTGAAACATATAGTGTTATGTCGATGTCGATACTGATTTCCGTGACGTTAGCAGTGACACAGCCGAGCGTTTCAGCTCAGTCTCATTTAAAACACAAAAAATATAGTAAGTACTCTATACATCTATACTAATATTATAAAGAGGAAAGATTTGCATTTTTGTTACTCAAAATCAATTGGACCGATTTCAAAAATTCTTTCACAATTAGAATGCTACATTCATCCTGAGTAACATAGGCTATATAACATTTTTTTTTATGAAAATTATTAAATAAAATTTTAGTTTCACGCGAACAGAGGCTCATTCTACAATCGTTATATTTTACAGCAGAGTTTTGGCTTACTACAACACGTCGTAACTGCCGAACGTTCTTAACTCAACTGAACTTACCCATAGCCGCGTTCGCATCGCACTTAAATAGTAATCTGTGTCATCAACTACCCTCCTCCTTATTAATTTAAAATATGTAGTACCGTTAAGTTTACATATCAATAAGGAGTATATTATATATGTACTTTATATAGCGCGTTTATAGAAGTTTTTACTTCAAAAAATATTACAAGTCATCATATAAAACCCTGTACCATACTCGTGTCGGTATGTTTTGTCAAACGCAACCTACAGACCACAACAGCGTCGCTAGCAGAAATCGGATATTATAGAAATACGATGCCATTACGACTTCGTGATAGTGGGTTCACACGCAAACTCGAAACAAGTAAACAAATTTTTATTTCTAACACGCCATATTACCTATACAGTATAGAATACCAGTAAGACTTCAATATTAGAAACCTTGACAGATTGGTCGCCACATAATTTAGACGTAGAACAGTATTTTTTTAATATATTTAAGACCTAGCTTTATGGCCACAATCTCACCTCATATTAAGTGACGATATGGCCCAAAATGGTGGATACGCTAAACCTGTGGAGAGACTGGCTCTCAGGTGCAACTGCCGTTACATACTTATAGGTATTCGGCGGCAGATTTTCAACCTGAAGGTGACAGCTAACCAGGTACGCATTAGAAAAAGCCCTACTACCATGAAGGAAAACTCAAGTTCATTGCAGGTATTCGAACTTACGGCCTTCGACGCGCCGTTCACTGGCGGCCGCACCACGTAACTATCATCACTTTAAAACAGTATTTTAAGTAATTGTGTTAGGGTTTCTAAGTCCCAAAGCACATCACCGATATGCCAGATAGTGAGTTCAAGCATCATGTCAAGCGGGTTTTGATGTCAAAAGGCTATTAGAGAGTGGATCAATATGTGAGCTGTGGTAATGCCTGGAACTAACACTTCTCTCTATGCATCCGCTTCAACTATTGTCAATGTACTAAAATATTTCTTTATTTTTAAATATGTATGTACCTGAAAAGATAATACACCTATCTCCCTATTTACACTGAAAATGGGTTCCCGAAAAACTTTGTAAAATACAATCTCCGAATTTATTTGTGTCAAACGAAATAAACTCAAAACACGTGCTCAATTCAGTTATTTTCATTTAAGTAAAACTTTAAAAGGCGTTATGGCCACAATCTCATCTGCTGTTAAATTTAGACGCTAAGCCTAGTGGCGGAGCTGGCTCTCAAGTGCAACTGCTGGAACGCACCTATAAAGTATTTGACTGCATATATTCAACTTACGGGTGGTAGCTAGCTTGACAGGCGGGCATTAGAAAAAGTCCCACGACGGTTATTGACAGCGTTACGCTAATTTACTCAAGTGGAATGGAGTATGGGCTGTCCGCATTGTAAATGATGCAGCTACCATCAGCAGCATAGAAATGCTAAAACTACAAAGGGGCATTGACTCTCTAAGCGTGTTCTACCGTATTTACCACGGCAAGTGTTCTGAAGCTGAGTGGAGCCATTCGATTTAATCCCCTCTTCTCCGTTCCACAACAGAACAAAGCTGGCGCGCCCTCGGTGCCACAGCTTCACGATGACTCCCATTGAATAGTGAACTAGAATGTTTGCTGATTGATATTTTTGTCGTACAGTGGAGCTGTGGAACCGTCTTCCCGTCAGCGTGTTTCCACCTACCTACAACATGGGGTCCTTTATAATAGGCGTGAAAAGGTATCTAAGCAGGCCAATATGACAGCGGTGACTGACTGTGAATTTTGGTTCAATGTGTGTGTATAAAAAAAAATCAAATATAATCAAGTCAATAGTAAGTTTATCAAATTAACAGCAATAAATTTACACCTAAGTAACATAAAAGTATTGCTTAATTAATATTTAAGTTTCATGGTACTTAGGATATACAGCTTCTTAATATAAAATAAGATGTCAATTTGCTTGCTACACTTATATCATTAAAATTATCTAAATGAATATGTCATAATCGAGTTTAGTTAAAATAAGACATATTTTTATACCTTTGCAGTAATTTTTTAGACTTTGTAAATTTAGCCTTATGGTCACAATTTCACCTGATGTTAAGTAATACTGTGGCCCAAGATTAGTGGTGTATACACTTACTTACTTACAATATAATGTTTACTAAATATTATAAATGCGAAAGGGAGTTTGTTTGTTTGTTTGTTTATACTTTCACCCCTGAATTGCTGAAACGATTATGATGAATTTTGGTATGGAGATAGATGGGGATCTGGAGACGGTGATAGGCTACTTTTTCTGGCGAAAACCTCAATGGAAGTGCTGCAAAGAGAGGAATAAAGTTTGTATGAAACTTTCCATCGCCTCATCGGAGTTGTTTGACAAAATCAATATTAACACAAGTGAAACCGCGGATAAAATCTAGTACAGTATATTATTATTTCACTGCATAAAAGAATTTAAAACATGGCAATGAATGTAAAGGAAATGTGGAAACAATACAACAATATGCATTTCAAGGTTGAACTTTATGATTTAAATTCATCCTTCTTGCTCAGATTCTTATTTCTTGTTGACTATATTATAATAAGTTATCTGTGACCGTTTCCTACTTTTTTTTCACTGACCTTACAAAGGAAGAAAGATCATTGGCTGTAAATTTTACCTTCCCTGTATATCATGAAGTATTTACCTTTCTAATTTAATAATTCTCTTTTATATATATTTTTTTTTTGTTGTAGGACATCGCCATGAGATAATGATGAACATACACTAAATGTACTGCTTGTACATTGTGGCATCTTTAAGTTCCTGGCAGTATGGGAGATTGACAGTTAGTGCGTTTTTTTATAGTTAAGGTTTAGTGCTATGTCCACAATCTGACCTGATGTTAAATTACAATGTGGCCCAAAATGGTGGACACGCAAAGTCTAGTACAGTGATTGGCTTTCAAGTGCAACTGCCGGAACACACCTATATATGTTCAATATATATATTTTTTTATTATTATTTATTATTTAAAGCAATATATGTTTTGTATTTGGTTGGTTTGGAATAAAGAGAAAACACAAACCTCATGTGGTTTATGACCACCAGCCTGCCAAACTAAGGTTCCCTGTATCTTAGCAGCTTGTTGCAAGACTGACATGGATAAATGGCAGTCACTTTGACTACTTAAAAAGTGCCTCAGTAGAAAAACAAAACTGGTAAATTATAACATGTGTGAGGCACATGTATAATTGAATATTTTATAATATTATTAGTAGTTACTTGTATAATCTTATATAAATCCTTTTATTTCATTCTTGTTTCAACATTCGATACACCTTCCTTGCTTTCAATATATAACACATAACATCAAATATTAATGAAATATACAATTTTTTAAATTTTGGCAGCTCCTTATGTAGGCAATTATGCCAATGTTAAGTGTGAAGAACTTTATATGCAAAATGAACAAACATATATAATATATATAGTTATTCTTTTATATGAATATACAGTTAATGGTTAAAAATGAGTAAATAATAACTACATTTAACATTATGTAAATTTATTCATAAAATTTACATGACAAAAATAACTGGTAGTCAATGTGATACTTCTTGGTATTATCCACATCTATGCTATATATAAAAAAATAAACAATCAGAAACTTTTTATTACAGGTTCAACTTTGATTGACATTTTCCTGTTTAAAATTAGAATTTCGAAAAAATCATGGTGTAATAAAAATGTATGTGTATAATAAACTTTAAAGTGTTACAAAAATATGTTCATAATTTGCACAAACTTATCTAGAATAAACTATTCTCCTCAAATAATATAACCACTATACTTTTAACTAGCTTAAAGTGTGAAAAAAACTGTAATTAAGTATGTAATTGTAAAAGATTAAAACTAATCTTATTCAATAAAAACTTTTGATAAAAAGATGACTACAAAGTCTTGAAATTGCAAAAGTTTTGTTTTTGCTATAAATGATTAATTATAATTAATTTAAGTTTACTGTCTCAGTATTAAGTGACTGCTGAATTATGCATCAAACCAAAATGTAATGTTTTATTCATAATTATATTATGTGAACCAAAAATTAATGCAGATATATTTTTGTAAATTATCTAAAATAAAGTACTGAGATGCAGGTTTTTAATTGCCCTGCATATTAAGCAAGAATATGAACGAGTCAATTAATTTTTCAATTCAGAGTCACTTATCTAATTAAGAAAGTTACATGCAAAGTAAAACTAAATGATTCAATCAAGAAATGTCTCTCTAAGAGTGAATGAATGAACCCTCCAGCTGATAGCTCAAGGGTCTTTGACCTCTATTTTAAATTTAGAACATCATGTAGGCATGGGGGAATATTTTTTATGAACCATAAACTAAGCAACAATTCTTTTGTTTGTGTTTTTAGGAATTAAAAGTAACTTGTGTAGATTTTAATCTATGTTTAAGGTTATGTCGGTTCTATATTTTATTAACTAGCGAACGAAGACTTCTCTAGTCTAGTAACTACAAGGTATGATAAATAGCGATTAATCATAAATAGAATACTCTGAGGTCATCGTAGATAGGTTAACTTACTTGTCCGATCACAGCAGGCTGCAGTGTCTATGCATTATATACTTCTCTCGTAGTACGCCTGCTTCAGCATCCGTTATAGCGAAAAAAAAACAACACCGCTGTACACTTTCACGATAGGAATGCACCAGTCACCAATAACAGAAACACAAACATATTTTTCACGAGACCGTATCACAGATTGTATACAAAGTTCGCACGCTCCGTCTTCCTCACCACTAACCCATATTCGGTCACTATATTACTGTGTAATCAACGGAATTATTACCAATTTACCGCACCGCGCTCGACGTCCGTTCGCCGCTGTGAAAATTACAAGTAAAATATTTTTCGAAAGCGCATAGAAGCGGCGCGGACCTTTCGAAAATGTACAAAATAGTGTTGAGCGCTAAATAGGAAAATCGATAAGGTCGTTTGTGACAAACCGATACGTAACTACAATAGTAATTTATCAAAAAATGTAATAAAAACGACATTATTTTTCTTGCGACCGCTCCGGGCTGTCAGAATTTTTCTACTTAGAACGCGACCGATTTGAACGGTACCGTGCTATTGTGTAGGCAGGCAACCGGGCCCTTCATTCTTATTGGGTCGGATTTTCGACTACGCCGAGCTAAAATGAACCGTAACGACATAGACACTTATGACTTTCGTATTTGGCGCTAATTGCGAAAAAAATACGAAACGGATACGAATTTGTTTGTAAAACTTACGACGGGCGGTAATCAGTCGATTGGAAAATTCCAAATAATAAATGGCGAGCGAGCGCGCGGTATCCGTCGAATGAAACGCGAGACACTGTTTTCGAAACAGCATTGGCTCGACGTCATTTTTGGCGTATTTTGAGTTGAGTCGTGAACGGGAAAACTCGAAAGCATTCGGTTGCGTGAAAGAGACACACGATATGCCGACGCAGACTAAATTCAACCCTACGGTATTTAAGAGTGTATACAATAATCTGTTAGATTCGCATACGATTCTGTGAAAGTATGTGAAGCCGTACTATTTTGAAGTTTTTTTTTCTATAGTACGTATAGATAGGCTAGAGAGGAGAGCGGCCGTTTTTCTATGTAAAGCCTTGTTGGTGTGTGTAACTTCCCGTATGTGTAGTTAGTTGTATGTTGAAGAAATACTTTAGTGTGCGTTTTGTATTACGTTCATATAAAAATTGTGTACACGGGTGGACTTTACGGAATCGATAATCTAAAAATTCATTTTTATTTCTTCGTCCGAGTTATGTTGCTACGTCGCTGTATGTACTCTGGAACAAGCGAGTTATTTGTGCCAGTAACTACTCTTGAATTTCAAAATACTGTTACTGGCTTAGACAACGATAGTTAAGCAACTAAACTATATTTTTTGTTCTTTTCAATTGACTTATTCAAGTAGGTATCTACATAAGTTACTCAAGTGAAGTCTGTATATTTATTTCACAATATTTATTTTTAAGTGTTCTTATTACCGTTATGATATGTTATTGCAATTTATCTATATTAACATATTTCTACTGGGCTTTAATAAGTATATATATTGTTTAATGTTTAGTAGGTAGTAATAATAATATTCGTCCAATAGGACAGGCTAAGGAATTAATCCGTACTACAAATATATATTACATATATATATTACAAAGGCTACAGATTATGAATAGCTTAAGATTTTTTTGGTTAATTTATTTATATGTTTGGATGTGAGGCTGTTATAACCCTCTAATAAAGTTTATAAATAAATATTATTTAGAAATAAAATAAACACGTCATTTTGGTATAATCAAGAGAAGCTTCCTTCTATTATTTTTCTGTATATTCCGATTGACATATCAAAAAAGGGTACAAACAAAAAGGTTGACCGCCACAGATGTAAGTAACTCAGAAACGGTATGAGCGATGTTAATGAGATTTTCTAGACATGGATTATATAATATAACCCACTGCTGGACGAAGATCTCTTGCTGAAACGTGAGTCATCACGCAAGGAACTGGTGATTTCAAACTTGAGAAATATGCTAGGAATGTCTTAGTATGATACTTAAAAAACTCTCAAATATACAGGCTTTTCTCCTCCACCAGTCAATAGAGCTACCAAATCAAATTAGCAAATGTACATGAATTCTAGAAAATTCGTTAGCACATGTCAAACCTGTGAATGTATAAATGAAATTGCTGTGATCAGATATGGACTTTAAACATGTAGAAAATTCAAACATAATTATTATTTATATAAAAATTACGAATTTCTTGAAAGATGGATTTTTTAATATAGATAACTCTTAAACTCAGTGATATATACTAACCAAATAAAAACAGATAATTGGTTGCCATTGAGAGCGAAAAAAATACTGAATTGTACACAGAGCCAAGTTGTCTTTAAAACGTTGTGGACGTCGACAATTGCACTTTAGAGCTAGTCCTCCTATTGGGTTTAGCGTGTCCACCATTTTTGTAAACATGGTCACTTAACATCAGGTAAAATTGTAGCTATAACGTTACTCTTATAAACTATAAAAAAACCTAATTTAAGATCACAGAAAAAAGTCACGAGCACAGATATTAAATATTATTTTTAATAATTTATACTAAAATATTTACTTTGGGTTTGTGCGTTACGCTTTCACGCTTAAACTACTCAATTGATCATCATAAAATTTTGCATACAAATTGTCAAGGGTACACAACCACATAGTGTGCCGTTTATTCAGAAATAAGTATAGAGATAGAAAGAAAAATGCGTGAGGGTCGAAGAACACTCGGTTGTTACGAATTTCCATTCGTAGTATATTACTATTGATAAACATATTATATTATTGATATTTATATATATTGATTAACATATACAAATAAATGAATTACTAGTGTCTTAGAGCAATTAAATGAATCGCAGAGGTAACTAATGAATTGAAGGCATGGTACAATATTTTGTAATTAATATGTTTTTCTAGTTGTGAAAATAAACATTAGATATACATCATTCAATTCAACTAATTCATTATAATACCCTATGAAATAGCTGACGTATATGACGTGTACAAACTTTATGTGTGCAGACGTTGAGAACTTACTGGCTGTGTTGAACCAATAAGCGCGCACCTATGACTGGGCACAACCAATAGCGTACGCGCAATGGATAACTGTCTACTCTATAGAACCATAGTGCAATATAGAACACACTAAAAGGTCGTGACGGTAACATTTACATTTTTATTAAAAAAAAATCTTTCGTCTAGCCTCCGTTAGTACCGAGCGAAAAGAAACTTCATTTCAATAATATTTAAATTGTTATAATTGCAATTAAAGCAAACGAGACCGCAGGCACCGCTAGTAAGCTATAAATGTGAAAGTGCGTCGGTTTTTCCATCATTCACGCTCAAACAATTGAATTGATTTTAATGAAATTTAGCGTAATCGTCCATTATGTAGTAGAACAGGCCGTAAGAAACAGTCTTTCTCGTCTTGCGAAACGGTCGAGTGACAGCTGGTATAATAATATACTTTCAATATATATGAGTATGAATGTTTATTTAGTTTGTGTGTATTCAGTTTATTTATATAATATACTATGCGCATATTTCGATATGAAATGTTTATACTACAATGTTTGCACTTGTATGCATTGGATTCTTTTGGGGCATTTTTATCTGTCAATTTTTTTTTAGGTCGGTAAACGGCAAGGGTAACGGATATTAAGCACAGTAAATTCAAAAATTCACTGAAGGGCCGTCAATAGTCTGTCGGAATTCTTTTGCATACTGTGTGCATGATGGTAAGCTATTTTCTACTACCCATCTGGATAGCTACCACATTCTAGTTGAAATTCTGTTTCCAAATACCGTATGGGTGTATTCCGGCAGTTGAACTTGAGAGCCAGCCGCACCGTTACACATAGCATGCTAACCGGCTTTGGCCACATCTTCACCTAACCTCTATATTTCAATATGAAATATCTATACTATTAACACCTATACGCGGAAAAAATTTTGGTCGTTTGGTACGTAACTTTGACCGAACTTTGTATAATATAGTGTGGTTATTGTCCACAAACGAAATATATAAATATTAATCGGTTCTTTCAGTTACCAGAATAATACTCTCTCACAAAAAGGAGAAGTCATATTAAAAAAAGTTAAAAGTATTACGAGTACTTTTCTATTTCCACAGACTTCGTTGTGTTATTAACTGACCATATTTATCAGTCTATGTATTATTTACTAGTCTTAGCCGCGGCTAAACTCGAGTTAAAATTGATTTTTCAACCATTTCTGGTTGTCGATCGATACAGAAGTAATTTTTCCATGAAATGCTATCAATAGTCGATTATATACTGGTTAATACAGGTAGATATGAACTAAACCCTAAATTCGAATTTAAGAATTTACGTTAATAAGTTTGATGCAAATCAGATGACGCAATATAAAGTTCCATTCAAAGTTTATCTCTCCTTTTACCCCACTTACTATAAATTTTTGACGAGAAAAAGTAGCCTATCACCGTCTCTAGGGTACCATCTATCGCTGTACCAAATTTCATCATAATCTATTCAGCGGTTTAGGCGTGAAAGCATAAGGAACTGACATTCGCATTTGTAATATTATTAAGGATAATAAGAATTAGCATTTTCCAGAGTAACAAATAATGTAAAACTGGTATCGGTACGTTTAAAAGCATGTTATTTCACACAGAACAGAAATGACAGTTAAAAAGAGTTTTTATATATTTGTCCATTTGAAACGGTTGCCGTCCTTTAAACGTTACTGATCGAAAGTCGTCTTCAGTATGCAAGTTTTTATTTTTTATTTTTTTATTTTAGTGAAATCTTAAATGAACTCACGATGTGTTGTTATTTAATATTATAGAAGCGCTGAAACTGAGGCTTTAGCAGAAAATTTCAGGCGGCTGAAATATTCGAATTTCAATAAAACTAGCTTATATCTGCGGCTTTGCGGCTTAATATTGATTTTGTCAAACAATTAGGATGACGTAATAAAAAAAATTATACAAAATTTATTCCTTTCTTTACTCCACTTCCAATAAGTTTATCATGAGAAAAAGTAGCCTATCACCGTTGCCAAGGATCTACAAGAGAACATCTATCTTTTTATCAAAATTCATCGTAATCGATTCCGCGGTTTAGGCGTGAAAGCGTAATAAACAAACAAACTAACTTCTACATTTATAATATTAGTAAGGATGTATATGAAAATTTTTGAGCAATTTGGAGTCGAAACACTGGGTTTGTGGGGGGCCGAATGCACACGTTTTGTACAAAGATATTAAAAAATACTGTCTATTTGAGAGCACGCAGTATCAAAATGTTATCTACTACTTTGCTCACCAAGTTAGCATTGCGATACAATGTGAAAATCCTGCTAGCATTTTGGGTACACTGACTTGTTTTCCTAATATGGTGCTTTTAGAATAATAATATATTTTATTTTTAAGTTTGTTTATATAGAAGTATATTAAAAAAATATATGACTTTCGATAAAATGTCAAGATATTCAACAACAAATATAATTAAATAATAGTTATTTTTAGTTTAGTATCATTCCAAAATCGAAGTCCGGAAGGAGTTGAACAACGTTTATTAATAGCTGTATAATTATTTTTTTACTTTTGTCTATATATAAATTACCGGTTACATATTGTATAAAACAGATGAGAAAAATACGTGCGATATAATGTATATACATTGTTTAAAACTTTTGAATTTTCACTTGTATTAGTAGATTTAAATGACAACCTATTCCACGCCTCATAACGTTAAGCGTCCGAGGTTGTGCATTACTCTCAACATTACAAATTCAAGCATTTTCGAGACTTCAATAATCATTATATTAAATATTTTGTCTTTTACGGCAATCCAAATGTTTTATTATCCAGAGAATTACTCTCACTGTCATACTAGATGATGTTGTAATTTATTTATTTTCATTTTTTTTTTTCAAGAACGTTTGAATTACTATTTGTATGGATGTGTAACGAATACGCCCAAAAAACTTAATATATTGAGACCATTTCTTCCTTAATAGTTCTAGAATGACCTCCGTCTACTTCCTATTTACTATGAATGCTGAAATCTATGTCATTCAATTATAATTACGTTATGAGGCGTGCACTTTTGGATGTTCCAAACTATTTTGTTTTATTTTTTAAATAGTCTGGTGCCGAGGGACATTCGATTCTCAAGGGTACTCTTTATACTCCCTCCACCTAGTCTCCCTCTAATTACATATATTAGTATGTCCACGAGTGTGTTTGCTGAATATATAGGTCACGGCCAGTTCATTACTTCCTGTGAGTAATGTATATTTACGTAACATTTTTGTGACATTGAAACATAGAATTTATGTATAAAAATATGCAATGGAAGTAATTGATTTGCAATGTGGTCACGATATTAGAACAAGTATTAAAGCTATGCCTGGTCTTCGGGAGTACCGAAGATTGAGATTCGCTGTGATCTTTTTGGTGGGTTCAACCAAAGCAAATACATAAATCAGAGGTTCCTAATCTTTTTCAATTTGTGGCGCACATATATGTTTACTATTTTGTCGCGGCGCCCTAACCTATACAGATGTTCGAAATAGATTGATACAATGATATTAGTTATGTAGATAGGCATAAAATTCAAAACATATACATTATGAATGCAAGCTGTTTATTTATATGAACATAAAATTTCACAGTTTCTGAGCATTTAGGTAAGTACATAAATTAAATTATTCATTTTGTACCCGCAAACATTTACGTTGAGATTTCGGAGAATGTTAAAGAGAATCGCTTCACGGCATCCTTCTGCACTCTTTATGGTGCACCAGGGCACCGTGGCGCATACTTTGGGAACCTCTGACACAAATGCATCTGATTATTGTGAGATTTTATGCCCAAAATGTTTTGGCGTATCTAGCTAAATATTTGTAAAGCTTAATAAGGCATATGCCAAATATCTATACATATAACAAGAATGTAAATATAATATGTCTATACTTTTTAAATATATGTGAAATAAACTATTGCAAATGACTAAAGATAAGTAATAAAATACTTTTACATCATTTTTAGGAATGTCTTTCTGTCTGTATGTTTCTGCACGCGTCTCTGCTAAAGTACAACGTTTATGATAGAACGTTACCAAGAAAATTATAAAATGTGTCCTTGAGTAACATTTGGTCTTCCTTTCATTAAAATCGATTAACTCTATCAAAAGTTATTATAATTTGAATGTCGGCACGAGTTTAAATAATTTTAATTACACGCGAACGAATTTGCAGACACCTAGTACGTAATTTGATTTTTGTAAGTTAGCTTACGGTCTATTAAAATACTTAAAAGCTTTATTTCTTCGACACTAACGATGGGTGAACTACTTATGTACAATTTAGAAAGGTCGTATTTTCATTTTCTAGTAATAATTATAGCAAATTTAAACCTTATTGTTACAAATCCACTAGCAACTAGCATTCAATATTTTAACCAGAAAAACTAAGACTACGCAATCAGGCTTGACAATAGATCCCTCTATTTTGTAGGTTTTTGAGTAAAGGGACTAGTGGATAGGTTCTCAAAGTGGGCGGTACCACCCTCAAGTTGGCACTGAAGCTATCTAAAGGGGCTATTGAAACTTCAAGAAACATTGGGGGAACCTAGAAATATCAGTGGACGGTGGAAAGTATACCGGAATGGATAATCAGTTCAGTACATTTTCGGCCGTAAATTCTGTAAACGTTGAAAAATCTGTCGCAGTAATACTGTCCAAACGTTTCAGGCATTTCAAAGTTATTATTAGCAGTGCAACTATAATATAAAATTAAAAATATTTTAAGCGTTGATTTTGAGTGTTTGTTTTGCATTATTTAAAGAATTTATGACGTACAATAATGTGTCATTCAAAGATTTTTTCGTTTGGGTTTTCCAATGTCAAACATCAGTTTTGGTTTAACAAAATATATTTATTTTTATAGATGTTACTGTAAAAAAATCAGAAGACGTATTGTTAGGGGGCGTTGCGTGTTCAATTTCTCTTAAAGCGGGCGGTACACCATAAAATATGAGAAAAACTGATCTAATATAATCATTATTACTTATAAATCAGGTAACAAGGATCCATTATATAAAACTAAACAAAAAAGTGAAATTAATAAATTGACGACTTAAGAACAGTAAACAATAAAATATAATACATTACTATTTTACAGTTACAGTAACATAGGCCAAAACAACTCGAAATTTTCATAGAACCACCGATAGCCGATTTCATAAAGGGATTATCATACAAGCCTATAATAAGTGTTTGCATTAAGACTATCGCGAAGTCTACTCTGTAAAGATGCGATTTACTTCCGCCTAATTGCATAGAAATCATCGGCCTGTGCAAACGCAAATATACCAGATTCACTACGAAAACTTGGAAGTCCCAATAATAATCTCGATCCCAGAAAATCCGGCATTTGTACTTGAGATCCAGTCCCTCCATTAGTGTCAGTGTGCCCGCCATCTTGAGATACATTGTCACTTTACATCCGGTGAGATTGTGGGCACAACGCTAAACCATAACTATATAAAAATGTATTTCGAAGCGATGATAGCACAGTGGTAGTGTGTACAACTTCGAGTCAAGAGACGTGAGTTCGAATCCAAGCACCTACAATGAGCTTGAGTTTTCGGTGAAGGATAACATCGTGAGGAAACCACAGCATAGTGATAGGGCTTTTTCTAATGCCCTGCCTAAGTAGCTACCACCCTCAAGTTGTAAACCTGCCGCCAAATACCAATAGGTGTGTTCCGGCAGCTGCACTTGAGAGCCAGTTTCTCCACAGGCTAGCGTGTCTACCAACTTAGGCCGTATCGTCACTAAAGATCAGGTGAGATTATGGCCGTAATGCTAAACGTTAAGTATATAAAAAAAAAATGAAACTAGCTTATCAATTCTTCTTTATTCAAACATTTTTTTTTTCGCCATGTTCACAACACAATCTAAATTGAACAAAGCATTGTACTGGTTATCAAGATTCGTTCTCTATATATTTTACACGCTTTAATATGTTACAAAGCCCTTCAATGTCATCTTTAATCTTTACGGCCGTCCTGAAGGGCTTCTGCGCCATGTTTGGAAAATGTCTGTTATATATTTTGTTATTGTATGTGAATGAAATAAAGTGTTTTTAAATAATCGTATAACAAAATCACTGCAAGCAACGTATAAAAATGAAGGCAAGGATCAGGAAAAACGATGAAAACTGGTGTCAAATTCCATTAACAGTGGCCGGGTTGTAGAGATTTATTGCATATTTTATAGGTACACAATCTCACTTGATGTTAAGTTACTGTTAAGAAACTGCCAGAACACACCTATAGGTATTTTTTGATGTAATAACAGGCAAACGAGCAAGCGTGCCACGTGATGGTAAGTGGTCACCGCTGCTCATGGACACCCACAACACCAGGGGAATCGCAGGTGAGATGCCGACCTTTATAGGAGGGACTGGCTCTGATGTACCACTCAACACACATAAAGCTAGCCAGATGGGCATTAGAAAAAGCCCTACCACCGTGCTATAGTTTCTTCAAGATATTTTCCTTCACTGAAAGTGAGACCCATCGCAGGTGGATTCAAACTTATGTACGTTGACGCGGCGTCCGTACCAACTGAGCTATCATCGCTTCAATGCCTCTTTACACATTGTTTGAAGAATTCATATAGAAGTAAGAATATGAAATGTTGGTCGACAAGCCATTCCACAACTTTCAAATACAATAAAGGTTAGAATTGCCAATTTGTAGTTCTACCAATTTGCTTCAATTACACCATTTTTTTTTATAAACGTGGTGTTTAAAATCCTATTCTTACGCATTACCCGGGCTTAGGTCAAAGGCGCGAGGGACATGTGGTGACCCATCAAGTGTTAATTCACCAACACTACACACTAAAACGCACCACGGATATATTTCAAATTGCCGTGTTGCTAGACACCAGGAATAGCGCCCACACGTCTTCTAATTGGATGTTAAACCTTCAGTATGGTACATCAAGTTATTTCTCGCATCCATCCCCACATTCGCATCTCTGTTCGGTTTTTTTTAATTTTACATAGCATATTGACAGCACAGTACTTGGTGTTAAGTATAATAATAATAAAATAAACCTTTAATACTGTTATAGTTTAAACTTATCTACAAATATACTTGTTTAAAACTTAAACTAAATTCTATTCTCCGCATTCCTATAAATTCTCCTTTTAACAGCTTGTCTCTCGATAAGGCCTTCTCTAAGGTGTTAAGTATAGTACAATTCAAATGAGCGATGACATTGAACAAATTCACTGTCGTGCTGGCCCGCTTAGATCTCCCCTTTCACGTCTCTTTTGAAGGGCCGCATGTCTTAGGAAGGCGGAAACACGTTGACGGGAAGACAGTTTCACAGCTCCGCGGTACGACTTAAATATGAATAAACAAACTTATTTATTCGCGATTCAATGGGAGTCATCGTATAGCTATGACACCTAACCCGTGGCAGAATGGCTCTGTTGTGCAAATTTTCATTTATCTGTCTTTTTACTTACCCAAGATTCAGATCTATACATTTCAACAAATTTTATAAATTTTTCCGTTGAATTTCAGAGACATTCCTGGGTGTTCCAGTGATATGGAAGTCATATTAGTCCCTTCGATGATAAATAAATGTTGTTTCTCGTTTTTAAAAACATCCATCAAGGCAGCACAAAATAGATGTGGGTCAATAAATCAAGTTCACGCGAACGTAGCCGCGGGACACAGACAGTGTTATCTATGTTAATATTATAAAGCGGTAAAGTTTAATTTTTTGTTTGAACGTGGTAGTCTTAAGAATTACCATCGGATTACAAAAATATATTTTTTGTATTTGACAAAGCAATCATTGAGAAAGCCTTTAGGCTATTAAACATCACGTTATCGCCAACAAGAGCAAAGCTGTATTGAAAACAGTAACAAAAACGGGCAATAATCCTTACTAATATTATAAATGTGAAAGTGCATTTGTTTGTTTGTTACGCTTTCACGCCTAAACCGCTTGATCGGATATGAGGAATTTTGGTATAGTGATAGACTGGAACCTGGAGACGATCATAGGCTACTTTTTTCGTGAAAACCTCATTGGAAGTTGGGGAAAGAGAGAGATAAACTTGGTAAGAACCTTATATTGCGTCATTCGATTTGTTTTACAAAATTAATATTAATGCGTACGAACCAGTTATTACAGAATTTTAATTTCCACCCGAACGAAGTCGCGGACAAAGCTAGTATATTATAAAGTAGAAGTTACTTTGTTTGAACGTGCTAGTCGTAGGAACCACCAGTTTTCAAAAAATATTTGACTTTCCAAGAGCAATCATTGAGGAAGTCTTTGAGATAATAAACATCACGCTGCCACAAATAGAAGCTAAGCTGTACTGAATAAATTTACAAAAACGGGTGAAAATTATCAAATAATTTTTATTTTCACGAGATCGAAGTCGCGGGCACAGCTAGTATATATGTGCATGTATATTTACACGTAACTAAAATAAAGCAAAATTAACACGACTTGGAAGAGAAAGGTGGGAAAATTCCATTGCAGATAATTTAGATTGTATTACATGTGGCTCAAGTTCCATCTCGTGCCAACTTGCGTTTTACTGCGCATTATTTTCTTTTTAACATAACTCTGTGCATTAGAAATAATAACAATTTTAATTTGCATCTTCGCGACGATTGTATTCGACTGAATTTCGATAGTCATTCTCGCTTCTTTTTTACACGCTTTATATTAGCTTCACCTGTCTGTATGTATGAATGTAACCGACGCCTTTGAGCTCGATTTTGTCCTACTTTGAACTATCAGATTTAATTCAAACTTTGCGCACCTGTCAAAGATCGATGACAATGCAATAATCCGATCAAAGCATCCGATTATCCTAATTAGATTCGCCAGGATTAATTAATTCCTTTCCGCATCCTTTGCATGCGAGTAAGAGAGATAGAGGTAGTGCGCGAACTACGCATGCGTGCAGTTCCAGTAACTAAAAAATAAAAAATAAATAATAGTTAAAAAAAAACTATAACACACGCTTTATATAGAAAACTAAACTAAAAAACAGAAAATAAATTTTAATAAATATTAATTAAGAATAATGTAATTTTTTTAATAAATATAAGTTATTAATAGTTTGAATAAGAAAAAAATGTTTTATTGTAAAAAAAGCGTGGGGTGCATGGTGTCAATAGTTATGAATATTTAATTGACAGATATGAGAAGGATTATCATTTCGATAATATCTTGAAACCCCCGCTTTTTTTACAATAAAACATTTTTTTCTTATTCAAACTATTAATAACTTATATTTATTAAAAAAATTACATTATTCTTAATTAATATTTATTAAAATTTATTTTCTGTTTTTTAGTTTAGTTTTCTATATAAAGCGTGTGTTCTAGTTTTTTTTTTAGCTATTATTTATTTACCTTATAGGTATAGTGTTATGGTCATAATCTCAGATGATCTTAAGTGACGATACGACCCAAATTGGTGGACATGCTAAACTTAGGGGAGACTGGCTCTCAAGTGCAACTGTCGGAACACACCTATTGGTATTTGGCGGCAGTTCTTGAGGCCACTTGAGGGTGGTAACTAGACAGGCGGGCATTATAAAAAGCCCTACCACCATGCAAAAATACACAATGGTTGCATCTGTTGTAAAGCCCGTCGTATCGTAGTGTAATAGAGACAGATTTGCATGGTGGTAGGGTTTTTTACTAACGCCTGCATGGCTAGCTACCACCCATATATTGGGCAACTTCGAAATTTATCATACAGATGAGATTGTGGGCATAACGTTGAAACCTAAACCTACAAAAAAAGTTTAGTTCCACATATTTGTAGCTTAACTTAGATATTTTATGTTTTTTTTTAACGTGTGGAAATGCATTTACGCCTCCCCTCCCAGCCCGGGGGACTGAGTAGGGTACGTGGGACTCACCCGGCGCTAACCGCTGAGAATACCCACTAAAACCCCACGGCGGTCTGTCGCCTTCCTGGGGTAACGCGGGTTCGTGCATGCAATCACCGCGGCGCTCAAGCGACTGGCCCGGCTTGAGAAAAAGCCCCGGCTTGAGAGAAAGCCCCGGCTTGAGAGAAAGCCCCGGTTTGAGCGAAAGCCCCGGTTTGAGAGAAAGCCCCGGCTTGAGAGAATGCTATGCCCCATCCGGGCAGCCTGGTGAGTTGCCCTAGCAGACGGCCGGGCTGGTGCAAAGGGAGGCGAGTCCCCCGACCCGACCCCCGCAGTCCGGCCTAAAGTTAACATGTGCCGTGTTTTTTTTACGTTTGTTTATATTTAACACGGACGGTATAAAATTAACTGCAATCTATACATATCATAAGAATATGAATTTAACTTGTCTGTACTTTTTTGATTTATGTGTTTTTTTTTTATTACAAGTGACTAATACTGACTCTTGGGTCACATCGCCACTTACACACCTCACGTCAGGTGAGATTTTGGCCATAACGCTATACCTATTAACTATAAAAAAATATGGCCAGACCAATTATTCTTGTAAAAACTAACTTGTAGACATATTCGACGTTAGAAATATTTTTATTATTTTCATCTTTACATGCGACGCGGATTTGTTGTGAATTTGTCGTATGAACACAAAATTAGTGCAGCACTGGTGAATTTACCAGTAAGCTGAGTAGACTGGACCCTAGGGCGGCAGAATTTAGAGACGGCAAATTTGGGGTATCTTTGATTTTCTTTTTACAAACTGAAATGATTCATACTTATACATATACCTAAACTAGATTTGACGCGCGTACTCGTTCGCGTCAATTTTTATTTTTTATATATAATATTTTTACCTCTGTTCGAAAAAGATTTTACCAGAAAAAGTAGCATATTTCTGTCTCCAGAGTACCATCTATCTCTGTACCGAAATTCATCACAATCCATCCAGTGGCTTGGACGTGAACGCGTAACAAACAAACAAACAAACTCACTTTTGCATTTATAATATTAGTATCATTTGATGTTGCTAATTATATACACCGTTTAGAATCTACATAAGTCTTAAATAGATTATTTATCTACGATTTACGTAGTCTTATGTGGATTCTAATTATAGAGGTTAGTAGGGACGAGCAAATTTGAATAGCCTACTGGCGTTAAAAGTGTAAATCCACTACTATAGTGTAGGCGAAAGCAATAAATAATATTAAATGACCTATGTCAAAATTCCACACTTAAAAACCCTAAAAATAAAACTACGTAAATAGAAAGTGTTTTTTGGTTACAGTTCCGTGTTACGAACATACCATCTCGTTTTTTTTTTAATTTGTGCATTGTCCAATATAAAGAAAAATGTTATAACCGCATATTAATTAATAATAAAATCATTTGAATATGTAAAAGAAAATAATTACTGTAGAAAAAAGACTGTTATAATTGTTTAAAAAATAAAGTAAAACAAGATTTCGATGCGGGTTAAACAGCCCATGTAACTAATTAAAAATATTATTATGATTTGATGGGTACCAACATAACGTACGCCACATTTAATAGTATTTTTGAACTTTTTATTCTGTAATTAATTTATATGTTAAAGAAAAATATTTTTTACACGTTTAGTGGAGGGACTGATACCTAAGTGCAACTACCTAAACATACCTATAGGTATTTAGTGGTAGATTTTCGACTTAGGGTTGCTAGCTATTAACCAGCTGTGGGATTAGAAAAAGCCCCACCGCGTTACTATATTTTTCTCATGAAATTTTACGTCACCGAAAGTTCGGGTTCATCGCAGGTGGATTCGAACTCACGTCCATTGTATCCGGCATCCGTGCACACCACCCACTGAGCTATGATCGCTTCAAAATGATGTTATTAGCAGTAGTGATCAAGCGTTATATCGCCGCAGATTTCACGAACAATTATTAGTATCAGAATATTTATTTTTGGATCCAACAAATAATCGAACTCACACCATTCAGCGTGGTGGCTGCGAACGAGGTGACCACCTAAACCGCTATACTAACCATGTAGTCAATTACCATCAAGTGTGTTTGTGGCCACATAATAAACCTATACTTTAAAAAATCGATATTTGCGATATTTAAAAATTCGATTCTTGAAACGATTGGAATCGATTCACAAATAAATTGCGATCCAAAAGATCGATTCATCGACATTTGATTTTGTTCGATTCAATTTTCGTGTATATTTTTCAGTATACTTATTAAAGTTTTGGTTACAAGTACAACAAAGTATCAGGTATATAAGATGACATCTATTTCACCAATTTATTGATTACATCAAACCGTTTTGAAATCCTTAAAAAAAGATTCAAATAATTGTAAATAATTTCTTATGAAAATAGATAAAAAACGAGATTGGATTTTTAAGGGAGTAGTATCGATTCAGATATGTAAATCGATTTATATGTAATAGATAATTGTATTTCATAATTGTAATACTAGAAACAGACATATTCTTGATCTGATCCACACAAGGCTAAGAAAAATATAGAAATCATTTAAAGGACGATGTGTCCGATTCTATAATAAAATCCCTAGAAAATAAATGAACTATATTTAATACAGTTTAAAATAGTTGTAAAACAGAAACTTTTTTGTAGATTATTTAGCAGATAAAAAATGCATCACAATGAAATATAGGTAAAAATTTTAAGTATTGATAATTGTATTCACATGACATAAAGAAGGATTATTGGAGAGTTTCTTTCGTCGTGTCTTTTCTCCCAGAACGCTTTGTTGTTTCCGAAACGGTAGTAGTTTTTTGATTTATAAAAAACTATATTCCACGCCTCATACCGCGAAGTGGGTAAGGTTGTGCTCTACTCTCGACACGTCAAGATTAAACAATTTTTTGCTCTAAAACTGCCACTACCACAAACAACTTGCATTATACGATAAGAAAACAGTTGAAATAATTTATCTCATATTTAGGAAAAAAAAAATGAAAAAAAAACTACTTAATTTTGCTTTTTTATTTTGACGTCCGGATTTTTTTATACAAGGTGGTCACGATAACTCCTGAATAAAATTATGTATCGACATCGGGTTTCATTATTATCTTTAAAATAACAACAATCCGTTACTTATTTCATATCAATAGTCTACTGTTTAATAATAAAATGCTTTTTTGCACAAATAATTTTTGAGTTTATTAGATTTTACATGTACAAATTTTGATATTATCAATTCTTTTGTCCTTAAAGAAAAGGCATATATACTAGAACCATACAGCCGAGTCGAACGTTATTTCATAATAAAGAGGTTAGCACTTGAACATGATAGACTCTCTAGGTAAAACTATCTACGGAGTTATCTTGGCAAGCAATAGATCGTGTTTGCTCAAAATATGGAATAATTAATGAAATAAGTCAATAGTACGAATTGTTTTTGATTCTTAAAAATGAGTAGTATAAGGCGTGCAATCATTTTTATTATCCTATTTTTGAGAAGTAAACGATTTGAGATATAACTATAGCTACTTTACTCCGTTTTCCTAAGTATTTTTTCTTCTCATTTAACAAAACGTACCTCCATGTTCCAATTTGCTCTGACAAAAAAAAAAGAAAATGAACCTCATACAGTTTTATCGAAAAGTCAGCCTGTACTTCGAAGTAGTATTCATGCTCGTTATATCCTAACTCATATAATAAATGTGAATGTACGTTTGTTTATTACTTTTTCTTGGCTCAACTATTCCACCGATCATCATGAAATTGTGGATACCTACACAAAATCGAAGGTACATCTATACGTATATATAAAAACAATGTAAATTAAACTTAACTGTAATTTTTCCATTTATGATATTTATACAAAATACATTTACACATATTTTTAGAAATGTCTGTCCATTTGTTTGTGCACGCATCAATGATAAAGTACAACGTTAATCATTAAAAGTCGCCGAGGAAATCATAAAGCGTCACCTCAAGTAACATTTACTCTTTGTTTCATTAAATCAGTTAATTCTATCAAAAGTTATTATAATTTGAATGACAGCGCGAGTGATGTCGCAGACACAGCTAGTGTGATCATAAAAAGGTACTGATCCAGTGGGAAAACGGCCACAGTTATATATTTCATTTTTTAAATACTTAATAGGTTTAGACATTTTACCAGAACCTCATTTGATGTTAATTAATGAGTTGTCAAAAAAGGTGAATATACTAAACCAAATGCCTCCCAAATGCACCTGTCGGCACCCACATATACGTATTTGATGACAGATTTCAACTCGAGAACATTAGCTAACCCCTAAAAAAGGTGTGGGCACTGCTTCTGGTCTTTGGTAACACGGGAGTTTGAAGTATTTGGGTGGTGCATGCATACCCATGATGAGCAAGGACGTAAATAATACGATTTTAAACATCACGTTAATTAAAAGAGGACGGTGGTAGGCAAGCCAAGTGGTAGTGGTTAGGAATACACTTGAAGAAACTATCGCGTGGTGCTAGGGCTTTCTCTAATACCCGCCTGGCTGGCAACCATCTTCAAGTTGAAAATCTACTGCCAAATACAAATAGGTGTGTTCCGGCAGTTGCACTAGAGACCCAGTTCCTCCACAGGTTTAGCGTGTATACATCCTTAGACCGTATCGTCACTTAAGATCAGGTGACATTATAGCCATAACGCTAAACATTAACTATAAAAAGCAGAATTTTAACCTGACAGCATGCTATGTTTTCTAAACATTAACTATAAAAAGCAGAATTTTAACCTGACAGCATGCTATGTTTTCTAAACATTAACTATAAAAAGCAGAATTTTAACCTGACAGCATGCTATGTTTTCTAAACATTAACTATAAAAAGCAGAATTTTAACCTGACAGCATGCTATGTTTTCTAAACATTAACTATAAAAAGCAGAATTTTAACCTGACAGCATGCTATGTTTTCTAAACATTAACTATAAAAAGCAGAATTTTAACCTGACAGCATGCTATGTTTTCTAAACATTAACTATAAAAAGCAGAATTTTAACCTGACAGCATGCTATGTTTTCTAAACATTAACTATAAAAAGCAGAATTTTAACCTGACAGCATGCTATGTTTTCCGCTACCGAAAACTCGGGCTCGTGGCGGGTATTCGAAACGAAACACGCTACCACTGAGCCATAATCGATTAGTATTCTGTAACTATTTTCGGATTAGTAAAGTAAAAGTGTTGCTCGCAGGTTGCGGACTGAGGAAGGCGGGCCGGATGATTATTTCGAATTATATAAACCGTAACTTCAAGGGCAACGAACCTTCCGACGGCTCTACCACGTGTACCTACAGCTAACGTCATAAGACATTACTTCAAGTCGAGACGGATCCGTTGACGGCGGGTCCGTTAGAGAAATTAGAATTTACATCTAAACGTAATGCGGGCACAGATTAATCCATACAATTGTTCACCGACTTATCGTTTAGAAATTGCGCCTGAAGGTGATTTTGATGCCCTCCGAGCTCGTAACCACTAGAGTTATCTATATTGATATTATATAGCAGAAAAGTTTGTATGAACGCGTTAATCGTAGTAAATACCAGTCGAAAAAAAAATGTATCTGATAGAGCGGTCAATGGGAAGGCTTTAAGCTACTTAAGCCTATAGATGCAAAGTTATATTGAAAAAAAGCTACAAAACCGGGCAAACTTATTAAAGAAATTTTGGTTCCACACGAATTAAGTCGCAGACACTTTTAGTTAATTTTACTTAATTAGACAATTTTTCAAGAGAACTCTCCGTATATCTATGGAATTATATCGCCATGGCCGATATCATCCGGAGAAAGCCGAGTAAACGGCTTTCATTAATGACAAGGCAGAAATTAATGCTTCGGTGTCGAGTTATTGCCGATGCGTTTGTTCATCGCCCTGGCCATCGCACTTCGATACAACCGTAACTATACTACCATCGAAATGGTATATGCAGAGCCGGACTTAGGTGTAAAGAGAATAGGTCACGGGGCCAATTCCCCAATTCCCAATTTCATACATGTTTATTATTTTGTCTCAATGCTCTGACCTATCTGGTTGGTCGAAATAGATAATCATAGTTATGAATCCAAACTGTTTATTTATACTTGCTAATATTATTAATACGAAAGTGAGTTTGTTTGTGTCGCTTTCACGCCTAAACCACTGAATTGATTGTGATAAATTTTGCGACAGAGAAAGGCTAATATTTTCTCGTGAAAAACTTATAGAAAATGGGATAAACAGAGGGATAAACTTAGTGTTATACTTTTATTGCGTCATCCGATTTGTTTAAGAAAACAAAATTGACGCAAGCAAAACCGCACGCAAAATCTAGTGTGATTATAAAGATACTTAATGAGAAACCAGTCAGAGTGACTCTATTTTGCTTTATTTAGGATAACGGCGGTGGTATTTGTTTTCTGTGTTGTAATGTGTTTATTTCACGGGGAACAGTGTTGCCAATTTGCCGTTTGAAAAGTGTTTTTTTTTTAATCTAAATCATGAGCAATTTTGTCTCTACGTCAATTCATTTTTTGTTAATCTCGAGCGACAATCGACGTGGAACGTTACGTCATCGGAAAAACCTAACAAAACGTCTAACTCGTAATTATGTATTAAATTTTTGGAAGCGATTTTCGTCTATAATAGTTTTTATGTCTAAATCATGAATTCATTTATTGGATCCAATTCGTTTATTTAATCCTATACTTATACAATGAAATACATTTGAAGTAAAATAGAGGTTAAGTTCGGTGAAGCTGTCAAAGCCCTTGGGGCTAACAGCGTACATCAGTTCGAAAAAAAAAAAAACATTTCAAGTTTCTGTTATCAATTGCTAAGTAACAGCTTTTGATGCATTGTATATCCATTTTTATATCCATATTATATACAGGAAAATTTGTTTACTTGAACGCGTTAATTTTTGAAACTACCAGTCTGTATTTCAAAAAGTACTTTGATATTTGATAGAACAATAATTGGGGAAAACTTTAGGCTGTTTAAAACCACGCTACTACCAATAGGTGCAAAGCTGTATTAAAAAGTTACAATAACGGGCAAAAATCCTTACCCAATATTGTAAATGCGAAAGTGTGTTTGTTTGTTACGTTTTAACGCTTAAACCGCTGGATCGATGACGATGAATATAAAGATAGATGAGACCTTGAAGATGATGATAGATGAGATAGATAGATAAAAACTTATTGCGAGTGGGCTAGAGAGAAGGGGTAAACGTTGTATGAACTTTTATTGCGCCATCCGATTCGTTTGACAAAATCAATATTCACGCGAGCAACGCCGCGGGTAAAAGTTAGTTACTAAATAACTTATATTTCACACGAACCAAGTCGCAGGCTCATCTAGTGCAGGGACTAGCTCTCAAGTGAAACTGCCTGAACACACCTAGAGGTATGTGACGGCAGATATTCAACTTTTTAATGTTTTTGATAGTTTCGTCTTTACGGTAAAGATTGTTGAAAAATAAAACTTGGGGTAAAAGGGCTTGTGTGTCTTCGAAATCGAATGCGTAACGCTAATAAAATTAAAATGAGACACTCTGAAAATATTATTAAAAAAAATACAAATCAGTTTATAAATAACGGAGTCCTACAGTACAAAAAATATACAGCCAAATCGAGCACTTCTTCCTTATAAGCCGATTAACAAAAAAAAACATCAAATCGATCCAAAATTCTAAAGTAATCGCCTTGCCAACAAACAGAATGTAATGTTTCATCTTTACCAATAAAACGGAAACGTTTGTGTGTTCGTTTGAACGCGCTAATCCTAGAAACTACCAGTCGTATTTGAATAAATATTTTTGTATTTGATAAAGTAATCATTGTGGAAGGCTTTAGGCTATTAAACATCTAGCTATCACCAATACTTACCCACACTATCGATAAGGTCGTGCTAGGATTACTAAATTAGTAAGTTAGGACCTGTTAATTAGTTTTTTTTTACGTGGGGAAATGCGTTTATGCCTCTCCTCCCAGCCCGGGGGGACTATGAGTGGTATGTGGCACTCGCCCGGCGCTAGCCGCCGGGAATACCCACTATAACCCCACTACCATCTGTCGCCTTTCTGGGGTGACACGGGTCCGTGCTTGGCAATCACCGCGTAACCTGTTGATTAGTTAAGGTCTTGAATCCTTGTTCACTGTCCGGCAGCAGCCGAAGCCGAGGTTCAGCTATCGTGGCACCCTTGCGCTAGCTGCCTCGGAGCTGAGTGCCCACAGCACTCGCCCCGAAAACTTCGGTGAAGCCCCTAAGGTTAAGAGCGTACTACAAGTCGAAAAAAAAACCGACCGAAAACGGGAAAAATTATAAAATAATTTTCAGTTACACGCGAAAGAAGTCGTATTTTTTTTTTTAAAGGACTTACAGTGTTTGCCTAAATGCTTTCACAGTTTTACAGGACTTAGTGAGCGACCGCGAAGGGAGCTCAGCCCGAACAACGAAGTCGAAGAGACAGCTGGTTTATTTATTAGCTGCAAACGAGCAAGCGTGTCACATGATGGTAAGTGATCACCGCCGCCCATGGACACCCACAACACCAGAGGAGTCGCAGGTGCGTTGCCGGCCTTTAAGGTATGTGTAAACTCTCTTCAACGATCCCAAGTCGTATTGGTCCGGGAACATCGCATACGCAACTTTGTTCCAAAATAAGTATGAATCGACTTAAATTATGTATCACAAGCTATAATAGTTCGGTGGTAGCGTGTACAGAGACAACGCCAATGGACATGAATTCGAGCCTTTGTGATAATCTTGAGTTTTCGGTGAAGGAAACCATAATGATGATATCATAGTATGCTGGTAGGGTTCTGGCTGGCTACCACCCTCAAGTCAATTTACCGTCAAATACATATAGGTGTATTCCAGCAGTTACTCTTGAGAGCCAGACTGTCCACTCGACTTAGCGAGTCCACTATCTTGTGCCACACCGTTATGTAACGAGAGGTAAAATTGTGACCATAACGTTAAAGCTATAATACACTATAGAAAAATGTATTTTGCTGACGTGGTATTATACTAAGTATAACTGGTACTATCACAGTCACAGTTTTGCAAATCTATATCAATATTAAAGCGTAAATATTTGTATGTATGTTCGTTTGTAAGTGTTAGTCTAAGAAACTAGCGGTGGGTTTACAAAACTTATTTTTGTATTCGATAGAGCAGTTATCGAGAAAGGCATTAGACCATTTAACATCATGATATTACCAACAAGAGTAACGCTGTATTGAAAAAAGTTACAAAAAGCGGCATAAGTTATTAAATAATTCTCTCTTCCACGCGAACGAAGTCGCGGACACAACTAGTACATATGTATATTCTAATACGTAATATCCTTTTTAGTGGGTGGCTGCGTTATAAAAGAAAGAGAAAGAAGAAGAAAGAAAGGAAGTAGTATTTAGCCACCACACAGCACATGATAATTACAAAAATATAAAATACCTACAGAAATTAAAAAAATAATTGGTACCAGTCTCAACACAACACCTACACTGATATAGTGCACCGTTAATATTCTGACTGGAATAGAAAAGAATATACATGGAAAATTTCATATTAATAAATCTGGTGGTTTTGAAGATATCTCAGTGAAAGTATCGATGAAAAATTTCGTCCCCTATTTTATACGTAAGGGTGACAATTTAAAAGTATTGAAACGCGTGCTTAAATATTCTTATTGAGGTGACTTCATATATTACATTTCAAGTCGATAGGTTAAGATTTTTTTTATTTCGAACAATCCTTCTTAGTAAGCCTCTACGTTAAAAAAGGGAAGTAAAGTCCAAACTTCGTTAGTCAGTTAACCAAGGTCGTCATAGATATTTATTATGATATTAGTATTTCTTCTTACGCCAAAAATCGTACAAAATTGGCTTTCTGTATACTTATAAATAATTCTCTTACACTTAATAATTATATTACTCTTTAAAACAAGTTAACTGAGTAGGTGCTTAGCATCGGATCCTATTTAAGATTAGTCAAGATCGCGGTTTCTGTTTTCGTCTCCGGCAACATCCCAAGCCGAGGATGCCACTTCAGGGCTCCCTTGGGCGTATTGCCACGAGCTGAGTGCTTTAGTAAGCCCCAAAGCTCGGTGAAGCTGTCAAAGCCCTTAGACCTAACAGCATATGCATTTCGGCAAAAAAATTAACAAGTCCCCATTTAATAACATCACATTCACACGGTATATACTAGTATCGTTCTACATATCGTCACTAGGCGAAAAAATAACTCTAGAATATTCGACCGTATTATAAAAGTTAGTTTGTACTGGACCTCAATTATCGTCAGGTATATCCATGTACATCATAAGAATCAGCAATGTGTATAATCAATCAAAACGTACACATTATTACCGTAATTTAAACTTTGATCGCATAATATTATGTAATATATTTACCTCTTATATAATGGTAACATTTTTACACACAATTATGTCAATATCATGTAATATTTAAAAATATCTTACAAAATTTCCGAGTTCAAGCAACGCCTTAATAGGATGATAACTCTCTTGGAAAAACCGTCTAGGAAGCTTAGTGTAAACTATAAAATCATTTACCGTCTTACTGGTTATAATTCACTTCACTATGCACAGAATAACAAAACTGAAACACGCCATATGCCACTAATATTACATAACATACGATCAAATAAAAACTGCATAATGGCAGATTTTAATCCCGCCAAAGATTCTATGTAATATCAAAGACCGCGGTGTTGCTGACCAAATTTCCGTCTCTGCCTCAGACAGAAAAAAAAGGCAAAAGGATTTTGAATATTCATCTTTTTCTATTTCTAATAAGAGCTAAATAACTAATCTATAGCTGTCAAAAAATATCCGCGTTGAATACAAAGAATATTAAAAAAACGTTGATCAATTTAAAAAAAAAAACACATTTGACCTCTTTCGTACTTTATCGAAAAATGCTTGTTCACGTAGTAGGTACAAAAAATCTATTTTGGCGGGACCGAGGCCGCATTAATATTTTGGTACTTTGTCTATGTGTGAGTTATACATACACAATCGCTATGAAACATTTGATAAAGTACTTTGACCCCTATAGATAAGGTTCAATCTTCATTGAAGAGTATTTTTAATATAATTTTGTATAGTTCCAAATCCAAAACGTGCCACACACGCGCCGCGTGATCGATTTTCGAAATGGCGCTGTGGAACTTCGGGGAACGGCCCAAACTCCTCCCCCCCAGCGCCCCTCAGTTCTATTACCCCGCGAATGCTTTTTACGGCATTTTTATTTTTTCTTCTTTTTTTATTATCCTTGGAATCTTGGGAGCCGGCTTTAATGCCGGACCGTAACAGCCGCTTCATATTTAATTTCGTATTTTATACTTTTGTAGGTATGTACTGTTAATAAAGTCATACGTTTTTTGTTTATAATAGCCTAATGAAAAGCGATTACACGATGGTACGTACACGACAATCTAAAAGCAACGATGACCACTGAAAAATAACAATCTATCCTTTTTTTTTAATTATAGGCACAGGCTTTATGTTTACAATCTAACCCGATATTAAGTGACTAAGATGGTGGACACTCTAGTAGAGGGACTGGCTTTCTAGTGTAACTGCCGGTACACGCCTTTTGGTATTTGGAGGCAGATTTTCAACTTGAGGGTGGTAGCTAGCCAGGCAGGCGTTAGAAAAAACTGTACCACCATTACGATGTTTTCCTTTACCGAAATCTCAAGCTCATTACAGGTGGATTCGAATTCACGCCCTTTGACGCGGCATCCATACACACTACCAACTGAGCTATCCTCGCTTCAATTGTAATGCGCTACCACCCTGCAATGGCTTTCAGATATAGAATGGCTCAGCTCGCGTTTCAACCAATACTATCCACGGATCGTTGGAACGTCATATGTCCACTAATGACATTAAACTAATTATTAACACTAATTAAATTTTACTTTTTTTATTAGCATGCTTCATACCGCAAAACGTTTGAGTTTGTGCATTCCTCTCAACATTACAAGTCAAGAAATTTTTGAGTATTCTATGATCATTATTTTAAATCTTTTGTGTTTTTACGGCAAAGCAAACGATTTAATATCCATAGAAATACTCTCATTATCACACTACACGAGTAGATGATTTTTAAATTAATTTATTTAATTGTATACCAAAATAAAATTCTAAAATTTAAAACTCTAGAATGACATCGGATTATTTGCTATTATAATGAATGCTTAAATCTATGTCATTCAATTATAGTTCGATCCTCCAAAATATATTGTTTATATCTACTTACGTATATTATGTATGTGACTTATCAGCTAAGGCGTACTGTCAAATGCAATCATAGCTGTTTTAAAATTATTTCGAAAATTATACTCAAAAATGCGAACCGCGCGAAGATAGATGAAGATCCTATATCTGGGGTCGGCAAGTAGTTTTCGGTAGTGTCCGGATACTGTTGAAAATTTTTAACGAGGTCCAGAAAAAAACAACTGATAATAATTAAGTGCTACCTATTGATTATATGGTTTCATAATGATTTCTTAGGTTTACGCGAATATTATTCATTGAAATAAAACTAATTTAAACGGATTTTATCGCGGTTATTTATTAATTTTTTATTATTTATTATTTATATGGTTTCAAATAAGGTTCTTTATAAAACACAAGACCTAAAATCAATGTGAGAAAGTGTACCGAGTCTTGAGTCACTTTTTTATAGTTTAGTTCTTGAGAAGAATACCAAATTCGAATTATCTTCTAGATGGGTGTCCGTTAATAACGACCGATATTTATTAAAAAAAACCTTTCTGAGAAAGATGATTTACATGCGTTTGTCGAGTCAAACATATTGGCCAAATTGATAGCTAGTTTTTTGCAATTTACATATTTTTCTGGGATGTGCATGGCCCAAACATGTTCAGTGGATACAGTTTTATGTATTTGCAAAGACACATCTTCTTGCATATTAATTATTTATTTAAAGTGATGACTTTGGTAGATTAAACAACTTTATAACATCTGTCTATTATAATCGCTGTATAAATTTCCAATATCGATTTAAGAAACGGAGATAGCTTACCCATCTCTGCGAAGTTTTGGAATCTTCTAGAAAATTCGTTTCTAAGATCGGCCAAAAATTTTACAAGCACTGCAATATCTTCTACAGAGTTCTCTTTTTGTATTCAGGAATTGTCGAAAATTAATAAATTCTTGTCTTGCGATATCTTTTTCAAAGGTATCCAGCTTACAACGAAAAGCAGACACGCTTTGTATCAGATCACATATTAATTTTACATTTCCGTGTAACTTTGTATCGAGCGCATTTAAATATTTCAAAATATCTTTCAGAAAAGCTACAACCAGCATATTGTGTATCTAAGTTTTGCGAGAAAGAGTTTACTTGTTCTTTTAATAGCCAGAAACGTTCCATATTTTGACCTTTACTTAACCAACGAACATTGTTATATTTTAGTAAGTTGAATACGTTGAATCACATTCAGAATAAAACCCCTTGAAACATCGGTGCTGGAGAGCAGAATGAGATCTCATATAATTAATTAACTTGGTCAAGCTGTCCTTCACTTGTTTCAGCGTAGCACAAAGTTTTCAACAAGAGGCTGCTTGGTGAATTATGCATTAATACGATATTAGACCTGATATTTTATCCCTGATTCTCTTTACTACACCTTTTTCTTTGCCAATTATTGCTGGGGCCCCGTCAACGTAAACGATGATAGCTCAGTGGTAGTGTGTAGGAACGCCGGGTCATGGGACGTGAGATCGAATCCAACCATCTAGAGTGAGCTTGAGCTTTCGATGAAAGAAAACATCGTGAAGAAACCATAGCATGGTGGTAGGGCTTTTTCTAATCGCCGCCTGACTAGCTACCGCCCTCAAGTTGAAAATCTGCTGCTAAATATCAATAGGTGTGTTTCGGTAGTTGTGAGAGCCAGTCCCTTCAATAAAGACCGGCAACGCTCGTGAGATTCCCCAAGAGTTGTGGGTGTCCATGGGCGGAGATGATCACTTACCATCAAGTGACACGCTTGCTCGATAACCCCCTATTCCATAAAAAAAAGCGACACCATTTTATTGTAACTGATTTAGTAATCTATTCATCAATGACCATGAATAAGTCTTCTCGGTGAGCGTTACCTTTTAACGGCAATATTGCTAGCAACTTTTCCCTAAAATTTGACACTCAATGTCAAGACAAGTGTTAGATGAGTGTTTTTAATATCAGCAGCTAAAATTTCAGTTCTTTGTGTATTACATCGCACTGACATTGAAATACTTTGAATCGTAGCGACATCTTATTTTTTTCTTCAGAAGTGCCATCTACGGCCAACATACAATCATTCACTATCTCAGAATCTGAAAATAGTTTCTGGTGTTTATTAGGCGTCCAAGACACACGTAATGCTGCTTCTGTGAACTTTTCTTGCTCGCTCATGCTACGAACTAGTAAATTGGTCCTTTTATTGTAAGAACTTAGATATGCCTGAAGTTATTTCGTGTGCGTAACGAAAATTTATAAATATTTAAATCACATCTGTTACAACTAATTCACTCAAACACACACACACACACGCACAAACACAGGCTAGATAAAAAAAAACTAATCAAACCATATCAATTGTAGGTACCTATTAAACAGGTTGGTAACTTAAAATAAAATAAGTACTGAGTTAGATTCTATGTGGCTTAAAAATATTATTTTAATTAATAAAGCTATAGTATACCCTATCTACGTATTAATTTGTACTTGGTATTCAATACATTACAATATTTGGCGGTCCTAGGTTCGACCTTTCGCGGTCCGCACACGGATATACTATATTTCTAAATGTGCCCGCGACTTTGTTCGCATGAAGCTAAAAAATATTTAATAATTTTTCTTCGCTTTGTACACTTTTTTAGCTTGGTTCCTATTGGTGTTAGCGTGATGTTAAATAACCTAAAAAGTTAGTTTGAACGCGATAATCTCAGGAACTACCAGTCGGAATTCAAAAAATAATCAAGCCTCCCTGGCTCGGCTATTTAACATCACGCTATCACTAATAGGAGTAAACCTGTATTGGTAAAAGTTACAAAACCTGGCAAACAATCCTTACTAATGTTACAAACGCAAAATTCGTAAGTATGGATATATGGATGTCTGTTACTCTTTCACACAAAAACTGCTGAATAGATTTTAGTGAAACTTTATATAGCTTATGCATCAGAATAACACATAGTCTATAATTTATAAAGATATTGTATGAATTGTCCAAAAATTGTCCAAAATTCTGCCATCTGCAAAAACCGTTAGAGTTACACGTATGTAATGTAAAATGTAAATATTTATCTTAAATAGCCCTACAAAAAAGTCCGCGACAGCTCGTATATATCTTTTACGTGTCAGTTATTATCGAAAAATGACTACGAGCACAAATGTTCATATAACTGTGTCCTTTGATATAATTTATTTAAAATAGCGGACACCGGAATTAGAACTGTTTGACAAAATTAATATTAACGTGAGCAAAGCCGCGGGTTAGAGCGAGTATTAAATAATTTTTAACTCCACGCGTGTAAAGTCACAGCGCCCCCAGTTAGGTATACCGGCCAAAGAAAATATACGATAAGGAATATCATGGGTCTAAACATGGCGTCTCGTTTCTTAGATGAGCGAGCTGTCGCTTTTTTTCTTCGAGACAGGCGGATGCCGTGGGGGCTCTGGGGGGGTTCGGTCGGCTTGTAAAAATTTTTATGACTCCGCGTCTGCGTGGAGATGGGCGGGAAAAAAAATCCAATCAATATTTCCGAGCTTCCGGGCTGTGGAAATATTAAGCTTGTATCATATAAAGTTTACTATGCTGTTCAGAAAATATCGAAGGACGAGAATGAAGAAGAAAATTTTACACCAATTTGAAGCGATGATAGCTCAGTGTGTACGGACACCGCGTCATTGGACGTGAGATCGAATCCACCTGCAACTAGCTTGATCTTTCGGTGATGAAACCATGGCATTGTGATAGGGGATTTTTCTAACTGTCCTCAAGTCGAAAATCTGCCGCCAAATATCTATAGGTGTGTTCCGGCAGTTGCACATGAGTTCCAGTCCCTCCACAGGATTGGCGTGCCCACCCTTTTGGGCCATATCGTCACTTAACATCAGATGAAATTGTGGCCATAACGCTAAACCTTAACTATAAATAATAAATAACACTAATTGTAACTATATTTCCATTGCTTTTGCTACAGCTTTTTTCAACAACATTTTGTACTTTTTTGTATTAGTGTGAAATAAAAATGTATTATTATTATAAAACAAAGATCCTTGTCACACCTGTATGTGTGTTCGTAATAAACTCTAAAAACTATTGCACAGATTTTCATGCGATTTTCACTAAGAGAAAGTGATTTATGAGGAAGGTTTAGGTGTATAATTTGTTTACGTTTTGTGTAAATTAGTTGAAATATAACGATTTTCATGAAATTCAACACACAAGTTGTCAATAGTACAGAAAAGGACATAGGGTAATTTTAAGTGTATCGATGCCGCTGGATAGAAACATAACTTTAAACTAACAAAATGTATATTAACATCAGCTGAACCGCGAACAAAAGTTAGTTATAAACGAATTTCCATTAATACAACAACAAATAACGTTATTATGTATATCGAAGATCTTATTCCGAATGCCTTAGACTTCAAAATGTCATGCACTAACAGCTTAAGCGAAGCTAGCGTAAGAAATTGTATTGGCCTTCCTTTTCTACAGATTTCCTCAGCCTTTAGAGGTCAAAACTGATTTTTAACTCTGTAGAAAACAATACATAATTGTAATTCACAATGAAAAATAAACCAAAATAGACTGATCCATGTAATCGTAAAATAATCGACTGCGTACAGTTCATTTGTAAATGGAAAATTAGTCCGATGTAACTGATAACTTAGACCTCAATTTTCACAAGCCAAACAAGCACTGAAAGGTCTTTATTGATGGCTTTTGTATAAAATGTACCATAATACGTAGACCTTCCTTCGCGTAGAGTTATTTTGAAATCGAAGATCAGACGTCTGGTTAACTCGTAAAGACCTTGAAGTGTTTTATCATCAATTGTACTAACAATTTGTCGCTAAATAAAAGAATTGTGGAAAATTTCGGTTTTTCGGTTATAATATTTTTAAGATAAACGAATCGGTTTTCGCCATGAACTTGATACACTTTATACTTGCTTGCTCTTAACCAACAAAATCGTTGGTTATGATCAAATTAACATATAACGTTAGTTTAGGAATAAAAAGAAATCAAACCCGTCATGAGGACTACTTACAGAAGTGAAAACTTAAACTATATACAAACAGTTGCTATTTTTAGATATCCAAAGTTGTTTGATCTTAAATTAAATCTTGTAAATTAAAACTGTTAACAGCGCAATAAGTTATACTAATAGGAACAGATATAGTGTTATCGTTAACACGTCACGCGACGATGTCCATTACGATTTACATGAATTTACCCCCTATCTAAACCTTTCTTTAGAAGTTTTCACTTCAATTATATTACAGATCCCACCAAATTTCAATAATAAACTAACATCGAACAAATTAATACGCTTTTGAATTCATATAAGTAATCAGGCACATGAAAGTTGATCCTGAGTAAGTTCAAATATTTATACATGGCAACATTTAATAATCGTGTGTATTCATGTATATTAATTCGTGTTAGTATTTTATGTCTGCGGATTGTACGTATTTTTCGTAACTAAAACGAGTAAAACATCCAAAGTAATGAGCAAAAATTATTGTTAATAATTTGTCGTTTGTATTGTTAATAAACGATTTCAAAGAAAACAACACTGTTTTCGTGTGTATATAAATATAAAGACACGACCAACGAAAACAAAATCACTACGGATGGTTATTTTTGTTAATATGAACATGTTGACAGAACATTTTATAGATCACAGGTATGTTTTATGTGATATAAAAAATCATTTGTTACATGATATTATGAATTTGTACCAATGCTCATTTTATATACCAACTGCTATGACACCATATCGAGTTATAGGCGAGATCATGATCTGTCATGTTCTAATTTTATTTTTATTAATATACTTAGTTATTTAGCCCTGTATTGTTTAAGAGCATAAGTGAAGTGAATTATGAATAATCATTCGGTACATGATATATTAGTTGTCACGAAAACTCCCAAGAGAGCTTCAACAAGAGAGTCGACATCTTTTTGAAAATAGTTTTATCTTCCCAAAATGTCCAAATTTTAACACTCGAAAATGGCAATAATCGTCTCTAAAAAGGACTGAGTTGCCAAGACTAAAAAAAGAAGAAGAAGACAATATATCACAGGTAATATTATATGATACTAGCGGCACGTCCCGGCTTCGCACGGATGTACATTTATTTTTTTAATATTTTGCGATAAACATAGAGTACATGTATCTTTATGCAGGATATAAGTAGCCGGTTTTAAAATTACTATTTATATTTTTTTCTTCCATTATTTTATATTTTTACCATAGACCTAGTTATATACTCAAGGATTTTTTCTATAATTTTTTCATTATTTTTTTTATTCGGCGCCTCCTTCTTCGTCGCGTTTCCCCCTACGCTGTGTGCAGCCACATCGGTCACAGCGCGTAGCTGGGCGACACGTCGTTTTATTTTTCTATCAGTATTTTCTTATGTTGACACTTTTAAATTGGTAATTACTTTTGAATGGAATATCCGATTTAAAAATTTAAACAAGTACTCTACAGGTATTGAATCAGTCTTGAATACGAAATGAATTATTTGGATAAGGACTCAAGTAAAGAATGGATTAGGATTAATACATAAGTATTGATAACATGGTCTGATTTCGGTCGGCATTTGTATCAACTTTTAAAATGTAAAAAAAATGTTATAGTGATATAACGACAAAGGTTGACCATATGGTATCGCGAAGTTTATTGTAGATATAAATATGTCCTTTAATGTTGTAGAATATTTTTTGTTCTATCATTAATAATTTCCGCCGCGCATGTGATGAAAGACATTTTATGGCTAATTTTATAGACATTTGGATACAGTATTAAAGTTTTAGAAGATATCTCTAATTCTTTCTAGTAATAAATATAGCCTATGTTACTAAAGGATAATGTAGCATTTTAATAGTGTTTTTTTTTTTAAATCAGTTTAGTGTTTTGTTCGTTACAAACATATTAAAATACAAATCTTTCCTCTTTACAATATTACTGTAGATAATTAACTCATAACGCTGTATTTAATAATATAACTATACCGCATGTTTATGAAATTTTAGGTATGGTGTAACTTTGGAATGTTGTAGTCATATAAAAGGGCAGTTCACATGGGAGTGTCACGGGTACTTAACTTTTTTATACAAAATGCAAGAGATAAAAATAATTGGACAATTTACAGTATTGTAGTAGTAATACAATAGTATTAGACAGTAGTGAAGAAAATGCAAAAATGGTGTATATGTAATAACCACACATATAGCGTATTGACAATGTACATGTGGTGTTCATGTCGATACTGAATGAGACTGATGCATCATGCTCTCTCATGCAACGCTCACCCAGTATAGCAGCAAAGCGTTGGTTATATCACTATCGATCCTTCAGTCGACTCAGACCGAATTTATAAATATATATAAATAAACAAATAGAAATATATAAAAGTAAGGAATAATTTAATTTTCGATTAATTAAAATTTATTATATTAGAATAAAATGCACGGCAGCTTCAAACTTGGCAGTCTGGTTTGATTCCTTCGCCTATTGTAACGGATACATGTTACTATTACTACCATAGATGTCTACTTCCAAATGATGATTGATTTATTATAGAAAATGTGTGTCATTCTTGTGCTACGTAAAAGATAATCGTACACCTACATTGCTCGTTTGTGGATTGAATAAAGTGATGAAAGACTATAAGTATTGCAGTGTATCTAAATAATGTAACCAATCGCTCAAGATCATAGCTGCTATTAGTGTTGCCAACTAATCCACTTCAAATTCGCTTGATATGTCATTCGCATGTAAAATAAGGAGGTATCAACTAAACACGTGAGGCGCTAAGGGGGAAGTGGGTATCGAGCCGAATCTCACTCAATCTCACGTGGGGGAAAAGGGGACCTCGGCAGATATCACGTTATATGTTTCCGCAAGAAACAGTGCCAAATTGCAAGAAAACAGAGTTACACTGAGAAAAAAATGTACTAGCTACTGAGCTTATAACAAAAAATAATCAATTTGTCAAGGGAGGAGGTCAAGCAAAATTTTACGAGATGTCACCAGGGGGAGCTCAAAAATCGATAAAATATGTAATTAACTTCGTGTTAAAGTGTATATTGGATATATATATCTTTTTGGTTTTAATACACTTATGATGTTAACTTTAATGTCGTTTTTCATTATCGCATCTACATACTCCTGTAGGTAATTTTGCAAGTGAAAAGAACTTTACAATGACAAATAACACAAATAATTGTTCTGTGTGAAACTCGAACTCACACGATTTCTGCAGCGACGTAACTACTTTAATCACTAAACCAAAGAAACTCAAGAAGCACGAGAAAACGAAGCTACTGAAAGAATTCTTCTTTATATTATTTTACGTGACGACAGTGCTGTTAATAAATGTTGTATGATTAACATGTTCATAAACATAGTACAATCCAAAAAAAATGCCATGAAACACTTATTTGGAACGAATTTCCTTACGTAGTATATTATTGATTCACACATACGAATAAATTAATTACTAGCTTCTGAGAGCAATTAAATGAAACGCAGAGACAACTAATGTGTTGGAAGAATGGTAGGAAATGCCGTAATAAATATATTTTCCTGATGGTGGAAATAAACATTTCATTATACATTATCCAATTTGTCTAATTTATTATAATACATATAAATAATACGGTACGAAACAGCTGACACGTATAACATGCACATACTATATCTACGCAGCCGCTGAAAAATTACTGGTTGTCTTGAACCAATGACCTGAAAAGTTTCTTTCGCCATTTCTTTTCTTTCAGAACGCCATATTGTTTCCTAAACGGTAGTAGATTTTTGACTTCAAAAAAGTGATGTTATTATTCTATTTTTGAGAAATAAACGATTTGATTTGATTTGAAATTACGCACCTATAAATAGGAATTGCAATCCCAAAAAACGGATCCAATATACCAGATCCTCTGTTGCCAATTTTAAGCAGAATAATAGAGCTGTTGCAGGAATAGGTACATTAAATGCGTTGCGCTTGGTGTTCATGAACGTGGGTCGTTCGATTCTGTTTTATATACTATTTGTGTTCTGCGATTGTTTTTTCAAAATCAAAATTGACTTTATGATAATATACAATTAATACTATGACAATTATTACTTAAAATTGTACTTAATATAATTATTTATCGTAAGTTAACTAAACTAAAGAATTGTAATTATAAGGTATCAACTCATTATTCTAATCATTGGGCCATTCATTATACAGATTCATCAAATCATGATGGTGTTTGTTTTAAATATAAGACTTATTTGTTAGCAATAGCATTCTCAATATTTTAATAATTATTATGAACTTAGATTTTGTAAAGTTACTTACTAAAATAATTGATATCTGTGAAAATGAAATCTAGGAAGACTGTGCTGCTCGATATATCGTTAAAATTTTACTAGTTACCTACACAACTAGATTGTATTTGTTTTTGTTGTATTGCTCTTTGTTTAATCTTAGCATTGGATTGGAAATAAAGTTAATTTTATATATGTAAGAGTAATGGAGGGAATCTCAGTAAATAAGCCATCTTGTTGATTCATGTTTTTATTCTCAAAATGATAACTATCTCCGAATGTTCACATCTTGCTCAGGAGTGTCTCACAATATATCGTAGCCAGCGTTATGTAGCCCCTTTTTATAGTATAGTGGTAGCAGAGAGTGCTACGTCACGTAATGCACCAACATTCGGTGAGGTACTTTTAATCATAATTTGGTGATGTATTGTATTTCCTGCCAATATAATATTTGCCGATATATATATACTTATTTTTTATAAAGTACCTGTATTAGGTACAATGACACTTAATTACCTTACTAAACCCTTCATTTTGAACCAAAAATCACCCTGGTTTGATCAATCTGGCTGGATCTGGTCCTATACCTATAGGTATTTTTTTTTTTTGAACAACGAAAACTCAAATTCCATTACCCATTCCCCTGTTACAAAATTGTATGCTAAATTAATATGAAATTAATATTAAATATGTACCACTTAAAATGCACACTAACACTTTAGATTAAATTGCATGTATAAAATTTCTAGCAAATTTTTAATTATACTAGTAACAAATACAAGCAAACAAAAGGTGCGGTCCTAGAGTCTGCAGAGGGAGGAAAAACCTATGGTATTCGACGGCAGATTTTCAACTTGAGCTACCAATAAACACAGCCACTGATCATCAGCTATTGTTACATCATTTTTGGATATATTTTGAAATTTCTGAAATTCCATGACAACTGTCGATATCCCTACAGCGGTTGGCAACACTAAACGTGACATTAGTTGACTCCAGTAATAATATATCTTGTAACTGTTTTATTATTATAATGAATACAATTTGACTATATTGAATATTTATTGTGGGAATGAATTTGATTTTACAACGTATATTTATTTATATATTGTATAAAAATACGACATCGATGTCATATCTGAGCTATTATTAGAAACACTAAAAAATATATGCATCTAATTTTAGATTATACATAATATTTATTGTATCCGTGACTCTTTCAGGTAAGTTATAAAAAATATTAAATTTATAATTTAAATAAGTTGCATACTTATGCAACTTATATTATCAATTTACTTCATATGCTTATTGTTATTTTATTAATTAGCAGCTATGCCCGCGACTTCGTTCACGCAAAAGTAATATCTTTTTCATAATTTTCCCGTTTTTCTTTTTTTATTCATTTCATTTTCATTCGTTCACAAATTAACATTTAAAATTATCTATCTATATAATCTCTATTTCCCTTGGTCCGATCACATCACGCGGTTAACGGATGGAACAATTCCGCTAATACTTTTTTTGTTGGGTAGGAGAAAGTTCTTATGAAAGAAAAATTAAGGAGGTTGAACGGAGTATTTAAAAAAATTAAAGGAATTAAAGAAAATTAAAAAAAAAACTTAAGACTAATATTAATTTTACATAACTGTCAGTTGTCATAAAGTATTACAATAAAAGACACTATTTTTGAACATTATTAAAAAAATATATATCCAAATCGAATTCAATATTCTTAGTTAAGACAGGACAACGTCTGTGGGGGTCAGTTAGTAGATAAAGAAAATGATTTTCTAAACGACTAAGATTTTGATTATAGCGGATCTTTTTCTTGTTATATATATTCCTATACAACTCTTGCACCCGGCTGTATTTACTATAGTTGATGATTTTTCTCAAATTGTCTAACGCTGTTGATAGGGAAGTTTCGTCCATACAAACATGTTCTCCTGTTTCGTCTCTGGATAATGGTAGTAGAGCAAACATTTTTAATATATTTTTCCTGGTTTTGTAACTTTTTTCAATACAGTACGTTCCTTTTGGTAGTACCGTGATGTTTAAATAGCCTAAAACCTAAAGATGAATTCTAATGTTACCTTAAATGTTTTAGGGATTCTATGACGGCTAACATTTTACGTTTAATGTTCAACTCACTAAATTAGTTTAGTTAAACAGTTACAAGAACACTGACAAACATACAGACAGACGTTCCATTTGAACTTGTAAGGCAAATGATACAAACACTATAAATAATCCCCCCTCACACATGTATGCAAATCGACTGTTTATTCGAATTGTTCGTTTCTTTGAATATTATAAAGGTTATTTTAGATCAAGAAAATGTTATAAGATTAAATAGTTTTGGAGCTCACACCATTAGAATCTATTTTCTATATCTATTGTATGGAGAGTTTATGAGGAGTGAAATTAGCACAAGCGTTAAATCAAAAGCATTACGTTTTCAGCACAACTACCTTGCGCCTCTTTAACTTTGACAATTGTGAAATCGTCCATCCCATGATAGTCTATATTAATAGTCCAGTCGTATTAGGGGTTTTACATCGGAATGAGAGATAATAAACTGTAAAGTCGCGTACACCTTCATTTTTGATGTTCTAAAAGTTGTCTCATTAAATCTCGTATCTGCATCGCAAGTTATTCAAAGTCAAAGATCACAAAAATCAATTTTACATGATTATCGCGGTTTGTATAGCTCGAATGATGTTAACATTTATTATACAAATTGTAAACCATACAATTAGTGATTAATTTTGTTACAAAAAATGTTTTATACACTCTACCATTATTGAGATAGACGCATTTAGCATTACGGTCATAATCTCACCTGATCTTAAGTGACGATACGGCCCAAGTTGGTAGACACGCCAAACCTGTGGAGGGACTGGCTCTCAAGCGTAACTGCCGGAACATACCTATTGGTATTTAGCGGTAGATTTTCTACTTGAGGGTGGTAGCTAGCCAGGCGGGCATCAGAAAAAGCTCTACCACCATGCTATGGTTGCCTCACGATGTTTCCTTCACCAAAAGCTCAAGCTCGTTGTAAGTGGTTGGATTCAAACTCACGTCCCATGACGCGGCGTTCCTACACACTACCACTGTGCTATCACCGTTTCGATATTATTATCAATCAATAATTTGTATTATTTATTAGGTAATTCATTATTTGCATATACCTCCAAGAGTACTAATACCTATTTGTTTATTAATAACCAATACCAGCCAATAGAAGTAGTCGGGTCAGGTATTAAAAAATAATCTCATCTAAAATTATTATTAATAATTATAGGCGCTTAGTTTCTAACAGTAATAATCATTATTAATAACTAATCGAAGAATTAATGGACCGTTTATTTTGAAAGTGGTGTAAGTCCATTTTCTTTTGTTTCGAGAAAATTAAAGGTTACTATTATATTTGTTGATAATGCAATTTCATTTACCGACCGATTTTAAATTGTACAAAACATGGGATTTTTTTGAGAAATTAAACACGGACTAGTTATATATAAAAAATTTATATTAAATTAAGCATGAATTACGTGATAGCGCATTTTTCTCAAAAATGGACTTACACCACTTTCAAAATAAACGGTCCATTTATTATTATATGTTTGCATTTTTTTAATACGCTTTTATTAGCTTCGTACGTATGTTAGTATGTAACGGAATCTTTGAACATGATTTTGACCCCCTTCAAAAGGTCAGATTAACTCGAAATTTGACATACTTATTAAGGACCGATGACAATTCAATATTTTAAACAGTTTGATCCGTTATCCTTACTAGGATAAACTGGATTAGCAATTTTTTTATTTTCCTGAGACCCGGAGTGTCTGCGTCAAGACCAAGAAGGGAAACTACCAGGCGGGCCGATCACCTATTTCTCGGTGATTACCGACTGATACAGATGAAATTTTCGGAGAAGGAATTTGGGAACCGCAGGCTATCTAATCCTCATTTCTCGAATAAGTTACCGACTTAGAATAAACATCAATGACGGCCGAATTTTATTGAAAATAATTAATTTTCATAGCAGGATATCTAAAATATTGTGTACTTTAGATCTTCAACACGTAATATCGAGTATATATTCTAAAAGCAGCCAATATATACTTAAACTCACTTTAGTAGTAAATTGATGTAGTAAAAAAAATATTTAGTTAAAAAAACAAAAACATACGCTTTTATAGAAAAACCAACAAAAATATAGAAAAAAAAGTAAAAAATTAATTAAATATAGTGTAAAAAAAATGATTTTATTGTAAAAAAGCGTGGGGTGCTTTTCAGGATATTATCAAAATAACCCTTCTACTCATATGGGTTCATAAAATATTTATAACTATTGATACCATGCACCCCACGCTTTTTACAAGTTTTTTATTAACTTCACCTGTATGTTTGTTTGTATGTTTGTAACCGACTCCTTTCGGCGCGGTTTTGACCCACTTTAAACGGCCAGATTTCGTTCAAACTTTGTAGATTTATCGAGGACCGATGACAATACACTAATTTGATAAAATTATTCAATTTTTCAATTTGCAAAATAAGATTTTTGTTAATTTATATAATTTTCATCTATAGTCGATAAGACAAGAAACTTAATTTTTTTTTAAATTTTTCTCTACAATCGATAAGACAGAAATTGATATTTTAATTTCCAATCACTAATTTTAGCCGATTTCTCTAATATTAACAAAATTTCGAATATAAAAAGAATTTTAATTCTACAAAACAAATAATACACACTTTTTATAGAAAACCAAACTAAATAATAGTAGATTAGAACAAATAATAGTTTAAAACTAAAAAAACAAGCTATTATAAATAAAGCAAACTAAAAAACACGCTTTTTGTAGAAAACTGAACTAAAAAATAGAAAATAAGTTTTAATAAATTTCAACTAAGAATTGTGTTAAAAATTTCAATAAACATAAATTAAGAATAGTGTTAAAAATTTCAATAAATATAAATTAATAATAGTGTAAATAAAAAAAAAATTTAAAGCGTGGGGTGCATGGTGTCAATAGTTATAAATGTATTATCGACAGATATGAGTAGAGTGATTATCATTTGATAACCTTAAAAGCACCCTACGCTTTTTTTTAATAAAATACATTTTACTTTTATTTACACTATTATTAATTTATATTTATTGACATTTTGAACACTATTCTTAATTTATGTTTATTGAAATTTTTAACACTATTCTTAATTTAAATTTATTAAAACTTACTTTCTATTTTTTCAGTTCAGTTTTCTATAAAAATCGTGTTTTTTAGTTTTTAAACTATTATTTTTTAAAAATAAAATCATTATTTCTTACACTATTTTTAATTCAAATTTATTAAAATTTATTTTCTAATTTTTTGTTGGATTTTCTATAAAAATGTATTTTTTAGTTATTTTAAACTATTATTTATTTAATGTAATAGTGGACAAACGAGCAAGCTTGTCACCTGATGGTGAGTGATCACCGCCGGCCATAGACATCCAAAAACCAGGAAAATCGCAGGTGCGTTGCCGGCCTTTATTTTGGAGGAACTGGCTCTCAAGTGCAACTGCCGCCAAATACCAATCGGTGTGTTCCGGCAGTTGCACTTAAGAGCCAGTTCCTCCACAATTTTAGCGCGTCTACCAACTTGGGCCGTATCGTAACTTAAGATCAGGTGAGATTATGGTCATAACGCTAAACCTTAATTATAAAAAAAATTGCCGGACCACATCTATTGGTATTTGGAGGCAGATTTTCAACTTGAGGGTGGTAGCTAGCCAAGCGGGCATCAGAAAAAGCCCTACCACTTACACGCTTAATTTTACTCGTGGTGTTCATTCATCTCTAACTGCAAAATGATTTAACTTCAGAGTTATAATCAATGGCGTTACTATAGGGTTGCAGTGCTGTCAAAATGTTAGGTCCTCCGACGTGATGTGGTCCCGAGACTTAGAAGTCACGAACGAAGCGAAAGTGGTAACGGTGAAGCGACGATAGCTCAGTTGGTAGTATATACGGACTCCGCGACAATGGACGTGAGTTCAAATCCACCTACAATGACCTTTCGGTGATGAAAAACATTGTGATGAAACCATAGCATGGTAAGACTTTTCTGATGCCCATCTGGCAAGCTACCAGTTACTACAACCTAAGTTGAAAATCTGTCGCCAAATACCTATATAAGTGTGTTCCGGCAGATACACTTGAAAGCCAGGCCTTCCACAGGTTAAGCGTGTTCACTATCATGGGCCACGTCGCCACTTAACATCAGGTGAGATTGTAATCATATCGTTAAAACCTATAAACCGTGCAAGTTAAGCGCTCAGAAATAAACTAACATTTTTAAGTGTAGTAAAACTTGTAAGTTTGATTTGATTACTTAAAATCAATTCAAGTTAGTCACAACTAATTATTACGACTGAAGCGCATTAATTAAAAAGGATCACTTCTAGAACGCATCCTTTTGTCCAGTCGGTCTATTGAAAGTTTATGGTCGTTAATAATTTAATATTTTAGGCTTTTTTATTTATACTTGGTAATACTTGTGCGGAAATATAATTTTATTCATAAACTGTGCCCGCGTCTTCGTTCGAGTGGAAGTTTAAAATTTATTTTTTAATGACTAGCTTGTACATGCGGCTTCTCTCGCGTTAATGAAGAAAAAGTAGCCTGTCACCGTCTCCAGGTAAACGTCTATCTCTATACCAAAATGCATCATAATCGATTTAGCGGTTTAGGCGCGAAAGCGTAACAAACAAACAAACTCACTTTCGCATTTATAATGTTAGTAAGGATATTTCCCCGTTTTTGTAATATTTTTCAATACAGCTTTACTCCTATTGGTGCTAGCGTAATGGTGAATAGCCTAAAGTCTTTTTCAGTGTTTGCTCTGTCAAACACATGAATATTTTTTGTAATCCGACTGATAGTTCCTAAGATTAGCGAGATCAAACAAACAAACATACTTTTCCTCTTTATAATATTATTAATAATTATAAGTAGCGTGTCCGCGACTTCGTTCGTATGTAATTTAAGTATTTAGGTTTAAATAATTTAAGTATTTTAAATCGGCCACCCAGTTACTTTCATTATAATACGGTAAACCAACAAAAGTCTAATAAATCAGACGTTTTAGAGACTTTCTCCTAAAATAGACTTTACACTCCATTTTATTTGCGACCTGACAATTATTTAACCAAGCCAGACATATAATTTATCATTAGAAAAAAACACACACACACACACGCGGAACAAACCGACCGACCGGTTATCCCCGCTCGAGTCGCGTGTACAAATTACCTATTAATGGGTCGCAGAGTTAAAAATAGCGTTCAGATGATAATGTTGCTTTCTAAATTTGGCCCGAACTTACGTCATCTTGACTTACGGTATTAAATACCTACAAACGGAAAAAAAAACAGGTGTAAAAAATACGAAGCAGAAAAACCGGACGATGGACGTTGAGCTATAGTGTTTATTTACAGGTGCTGGAAGCGGCTCTGTGTCTCGGTAAGTTTAGGCGCGCTTTGTGGTGCACGAACTACATTGGACGACCATATTTTATAGTAGCTTTTACCCGCGGTTTTGGTCACGTTAATATTGATTTGGTCAAACACTCTGATTATGTTGCATGCTACTTTAAATTAATTATAGCAAAGGAGACTGGTGTGAGAACATTAAAAATGATTTTTGGTCGCAGTCATATATACGCTGGCCGTTTACTATTCAGGCGATAATGGCTTATACATAAAATATAGATATATATATATATGCTGTCACTGAATTTTTTGTAGGGCTAGTTAAGATAAAATTTACATTGTACATTATATACGCGTAACTCTAACGGTTTTTGCAGCACACGCCAGAATAGCTCGCTGATGGCAGTATTTTTTCCTACTTACTTGACATATATCGTTATATTTGGCACAAAAACATAATATCGTTACAAATTTTTGCCTAGCTGTTATTCTGATGCATAAGCTATATCATTATAAAGTATCATTAAAATCCAATCAGTGGTTTTTGCGTGAAAGATTAACCAAGATCCATACATCCATGCTTACAAACTGTCGCGTTTATAATATTAGTAAGGGTATGTTCGTTCAAAGTGTTTTGGACTACCGTATAGAGTTTTTAAAACGTTTGATGGTCATAAGGTTTTTATATTTGCGTTATACACAACAATTTAACTACCATCACCTGAATATTGTAGTCATACAATTATAGGTGTATTACAGAGAAAATAACCCGTTTAATAGTAGCTGTGTCAAATACAATCGATTAGAATCATTCAAACAATTATAATGGTATTTCGAAGCGGAAACGTTAGTTAATGGTTCTAGAGTAATTTTTTTTATATGATTTCAGAGTCATCGTGTAATTTTTTACCTTTTTTTTGTATAAATTTTATGACACTATTATAAAAAAAGGCAGTTTTCTGTATTTATAGATTGAAATTAAAAATACATATATATCATGATATGTTGAATGTTTGAAATAATTGAATATTGTGAAGAGGACAGTTTTGTATTTTTGTTTGTAACTAAAAAACTCAAGAACTACTGGATCGATTTCAAAAATTCTTTCACCATTTGAATGCTGCAGTAGCCATGAGTAACATAGGTTATATACATATTTTTTTATGTGAGAGAGAGATACAGTAATGTTTCACTACTGTCATTTGGTTTTAAACACACGTTTTTTTTTTGGAGTGAAAACATTTTACTGAGTCTACTGTCCGTTACAACAGGATAGTAGGCTAATTCGTCTAACCGCTAAATAAACAATGGGCGAAGGCACGCCTATTTTATAATCCGCATTGAAGCGGCAAATAGGTATCAAACACAATTTGAAAAAGTAATTTATATCATTCACCTTGCGTTTGAGTTATTAGTTACAAAAATTAAATTGACTCCTCTAGTACATTAGTATGTTGTAGTTCTATGTAGGACAGTGTGTTTTTTCCAAAGCGCGGCGTCGCGGACCTCTGCACAGTTCGCTTCAATTTTATAGATCAATTATAATTTTTTCGAGTTTTGATTTTTATTTTTTAATTAACATCGCTTGTTTTTTGGAGTTGACATAAATGAGACGTAGTGGAACATTGTTTTGTTTCTTATTGTCAATCGTTTTTGTGTTGGGGCTCCGATTGGTATTATGTAGTTCATTTCTTCCCTGCTACCGTAGAAAGGAGACGAACTCGTTGTATGGACTTACTAAATGTACCTACAACAAGATATAAACATGCAGACCGAGTTTCTTGCAGGTTCTTCCCGATGGCTGCTCGACTTTCCGACCCGGTGTTAGTTTTGACGTTCATAAGCGCCTTCTAGGGGGCTTAATTGAAAAAAGATTTTTGATTTGATTTTAAACTGGAAGCATGGAGAAAGCGGTTTCTGGTGTTTGGCAAGTAATTACGTGTTCTATCGACTGTGTCAGGGATAATGCTCTGAATAGTTCTTGTACCTAATCCCCTCCTCTCCTTTCCACAGCAGATTCACCAATGCTGGACCACGGAAGCACAGCTGTATTATAACCTTCAACCCGACGTGAACCAAAAAGTTCGAAAAGTCTTATCTCTGTCACACTGTGGAACCGTCTTCTGATCTGGGTGTTCCCTATTTCCCATAATGTTGGGTCAATTAAACGAGGCGTGAAGAGGTATTTAGCAGTCCGGCATGGTAGTTGCGACTCTGTTCCTGGACCTAACTGTACTTATCGTTAGGTTGGCGATCTTAGATCGATTCGTCGAAGAATCGATATTTATGAGTAAATAAACTGTTTTTTCAAATCGATTCACAAATCAGAATCTGTCCAGTTAATCGATATTTCACCGTTAAAAATCGATGTTCAATTCTTATTCTATTTTCATAAACATTATTTCCGGCAATTGTACTTGAGGGCCAGTTCCAGCACTAGGCTTAGCGAGTTAATCATAATGAGCTACTTCTTCATTTGACATATATATATATATATATAGTATAGTTAGTACTATGTATTTGAAATGTCGGCTCAAAACAAACAGACGTCTGTAAAAAATGTCTGTCGGCCCTGAAATAGCGTTGTCGAGTAAAAAATAAAATACTTTCGAAATTGAAACCGTAGTCTGTTGCGTCATTTCGTAGATTTTTTCATCGGACGACCTTTTCAAGAGATTTTTTTTTACATCCCATCAGTTTATTTTGCCAGAGGCCCGAGGTTGTTTGCCATCGGAACATATTATATTGTTGTTCGTAACAATTAAAGTCGCTGGCACACAAACGGCGCGAATGTTTTTTTTTTTTAATATGATGATATCTCAGCTGCTAGTGTACGGACGCCGCGTCATACAATGAGCTTGAGTTTTCGGTGAAGGAAAGCATCATGAGGAAACCATACCACCGGTAGTAGAGCTTTTTCTAATATCCGCCTGGCTAACTACCACCCTCAAGTTGAAACACTGCCACCAAATACTTATAGGTGTGTTCCGGCAGTTTCCTTCACCAAAAGCTCAAGCTGTAAGTGTAGGTGGTAGGATTCAAACTCACGTCCCATGACGCGGCGTTCCCATAGACTACCTATCTACTGAGCTATCATCCCTTCAAATGCAGATTATTTAACATATAAAATGCATGAGTTTAAAATACCTTTACTTCCTTTTTCTTACTAACATTATAATTGCGTGAGTGAGTTTTTTTGTTACGCTTTCACGCCTAAACCACTGAATCGCTTATGAAAAATTTTGGTATAGAGATAGATAGGACCTTGGAAACGGTGATAGCCCAATTTTTCTCCTGTTAAACTTATTGGAAGTGAGGTAAAGAGGGGGAGATAAACTTTGTGTGTAAATTTTTATTGCGTCATCCGATCTGTTTGACAAAATCGATATTAACGCGACGGAAGCCGCGGGTGAAACTAGCTGTTAATACTTTTAAATTCGGACTACTGTATTCACGTAATATTTTTTTATATAGTTAAAGGTTTAGCCTTATGGCCATAATCGCACCTGATCTAAGTGACGATACGGCCCAAGTTGATAGACACGCTAAACCTTTAGAAGAACTGGCTCTCAAGTGCAACTGCCGGAACACACCTATTGGTATTTGGCGGCAGATTTTCAACTTGAGGGTGGTAGCTAGCCAGATTGGTGTCAGAAAAAGCCCCTGCCACCATGTTTCATCACGATGTTTTCCTTCACCGAAAGCTCAATCTCATAGTAAGTGTTTGGATTCAAACTCACGTCCTTTGAGGCACAGTCGTGCACACTACCACTGAGCTATCATCGCTTCAGAGTTTCTTACGTCGGTTTTTCTGTTTCCGAAACGGTAGTAGTTTTTTGAGTTCAACAAAGTGATGTTAATCCTATTTTAAGAAATAAACGTTCTGATTTTTATATATTTTATTACTTTACATTTAAGAATTTTACCGTTATGCGTTTCGGTAGTCAATAAAATATTATTGCAGTTATAAATTCATATACTAAATAAAGAATAAATAAACACATTAATAATATTTGAAAAAGCATACCTGTTTTAATTAAAACTGTTAGTTAAATGAAAGCATAAAATATTTTAAGAAATTTATAATTTCCGTATACTTTGTCAACGATATAGAGGCCAAATATTTGGAACGAAGTTTTTTATCGCACGGTACGGATTTAAGCTACACAAATGAAATGTAAGATTAATCCGTCACGACCCTTCCTTTAGTATGTTCTATATTTATACAGTGTACTCGGTTACGTATAGCGCGTACGCTATTGGCTGTGGCCAGTCGTAGGTGTGCGCTTATTGGTTCAAGACAGCCAGTAAGTTCTCAACGGCTGTGCACATATACTTTGCATACGTTAAAGCGCTAGAAATCGATGTAACCAGATGGTCAGACACAGGGAAAGACATTTTTTTCACACAAAATAAGAAAACAACCAATTAAAGAATTTATGGAGGTTCTTACATTCTTTAGGTTTTGGAAGGAATCGTTATGACCTCAACATAACGTTGGATGTAATAGATTTAAATCTGACCCGTATCCTTAGCGATAGCACTAAAACATCAACTATACATACCATCGTTGGTAACGTTTATTGTAACGATCAATTCATGTTTACTCCAGTTGTTGATAGTGATGTTTTAAAAATTATCATATTTATTGGCAGCAGCGGTATTGGCTATGATGGAATCGGGCGGGACCTCATAATACCTTCATCATACCTTCTATAACTCATATTATTAATTTTTCTCTTGATTCTGGCAATTGTCCATCTATCTGGAAAAATGCTCAAATATTCCCTCTTCATAAGCAAAGTCATCCAACTGACTTCTCCCATTTCCGTCCTATATCTATCTTATCATTTCTGTCCAAAGTCCTTGAATGTGTTGTATTTCGACAATTTTCGGTATTTGTAAACCGTAATAACCTTTTAACTCCTTTTCAGTCAGGGTTCCTACCGACACATACTACAGCCTGAACTCTTATAAAGATAAATGATGACATATGCCTCGTTATGGATAACAATAAGCTTCTTACATTAATTGATTTTAGAAATGATTTCAACTATGTCGATCACGACGTCTTACTATCTGTTCTTTCTTCTCTTAATATGTCGAAATCTGCTACTGAGTGGTTCTCTTCGTATTTAAGTGGGAGACGGCAGCATATTAAGGTTGAGGAATTCGTTTCTGACTGGTGTGATACTGTAGCTGGTGTACCTCAAGGCGGCATTTTATAACTTTTACTTTTTTCCGTATACATTAATATTCTTGTTTCAAAAATAAATTTCATCTATACGCGGACGATGTCTCACATTACGAACATTTCAATTCTTCAGCAGCCTTACAGTGTATAAAAGATATGACCGATGATCTGAGCGCTGTACACTTGTGGAGTGAACAATTCAGACTTGGAGTGAACAATTCAGACTTGCTGTGAACCCAACGAAGACCCAAGTGATAATCGTTGGTCGGCGAGCAGCCTTAAACAAGTTAAATATTGAATCGTTACCAAAAGTCACCTAAATACCACTGCACTTAAATATCATGTTCACGTTAAGAACTTAAATTTGCACATTTCACAAGATTTATCATGGGCTCAAAATTTTAGCGTAATCTGTGAAAGGTATTCGATGTCATGCAATCCTTAAGAAAAATGCAAAATTTTATACCTTTATCTTCAAAAGTCATGCTCGTAAATTCGTTATTGATTATGCTGATGTATCTTACCCTAACCTAACTGAGCAATTGCTCAACAAACTTGATCGTATATTAAATGGTATTTGGTTATATTTATGGGCTGCGGAAGTACGATCACATTTCACAGTTCCGTTTAAAATTGAATTGGCTTATACTCAAGTGACTCTGCTCGCGCGATACAGTGACACTCTACATCACTGAAAGTACATCATCACACCGCACACTATCCATGCACACCTACACGTTAAGTACACGGTTCTGTGAGGGACTACCCCCACGAGCCTTACGCGGTTTGCCCAATAAAGTCGTGTTAGGATCACGAAATTAGTAAGTTAGGACCTGTTGATTAGTTAGCCTTGCGAATCCTTGTTTGTTTTTCCGGCAACAGCACAAGCCGAGGTTCAGCCATTCTAGCACCCTTGCGCTCGCTGCCTCGGAGCTGAGTGCCCTCAGCACTCGCCCCAAAAAGTTTGGTGAAGCCGTCAAAGCCCTTAGGGCTAACAGCGTATATCAGTCCAAAAAAAAAAAATGAATTCACTTAGTATCCGTTACCGTCGAAATGCGTATATGCTACGCTTACTTTATGTAGTTTTATTTGGTCCATGAACTCCACAATATTTCCGGGAACGTTTTACTTTGCTAACAGCTTCCGGACGGGATTTACGTTCTTTCTACAGTAACACCCTTGTGATCTCTGAACACAGGACGACACTTTACTCAAACTACTTTACAATAACAGCCATACGGTTGTGGAATACATTGCCGCGTCATATTCAAGATGCCAAAACCATCTCCAGTTTTAAATCACAACTACATCGACATTTCTATAATAAACGAGAGTTAGAGTGATGTTTTTTATTACAATTATGTATATGTGTATGTATGTATATATGTATATGTGTATATGTATATATATATATATATATTTAGTTTATTTATTTTGACTACATTTAGCTTATTTAATATGTTATTCGTTATAAATTATTTATATTAGGTTAGTATATTTATTATAACACTCTTATTTTACCAATTATTTTATTTGCACTACCTACAATGGTGGTAATTATTTCTTCCTACATTACTGCTGGTTAGATGGAAGAAAATGCCTCATGGCATTAAGCTCGCCAGTGTACATATTTAAAGTGGAATAAAGAATTCATTCATTCATTCATACGCGGCAGCTGTTTCGTAGCCGTTTATATGCGCGATTAAAAACATAAATGTACAATAAAAGTTGAATTCAATTATATGATATATGCCTTAATTGATGACTTCAATGACAAAGGAAGTAAGATCTAAATAGGTGCGAAGTTAAATGGTCAGTTCTGAAATTTAATTACAACAATGTAAAATATTTTATAAAAATTTAAAATATAAAATAAATAAATAAAAATCTTTATTGGTACAAAAAACAATATAACATATAGTACAATTATATGTTGATAACTTCAGTAGTTAGTAATCTAACTGTGTCGCAGTTAACAGCGCCCACCTCCGGATACTGACAAAATTTTAGGGAACATTGAAATAAAATAAAAAAAGAATTTTAAACAATATAAAAAAATATCATTTCTTTTTGTATCTTAGGATGTTATATTAAAGTCTAAGGTCTGACTTGGGTTGAAATAATTAATACTCAATCCCAGTTTATGACGTAAAATGCGAAATTCACCTATACGCCTATAATATAAGGACTAAAACTGATATGTTTGGATGAGAAAAAAAATAAAGGTGGTATTCCACTCGTTATATTATAAATTCACATAAAGATCTTAAAATCTACATAAAGACTTTTTGTCATCAATTTTGATTGCTGATTCTTACATTACATTACAGGCATTACTATAAGTAAGTGTTCCTAATAGAATCAATTAATTGAAAAATTATAATAAATTGATAAAAAAGTACTAGTTTTTCATTGATTCCTTTATATTCACCTAACCTAACCTAATAATTACTATTAATTATTATTATTAATGATAATCACCTAATCACCTAAACCTATCTGAATGCCAAATTTTAACTTTCTAGGTCATCTAAAACTGGGTTACACTTTGATCTTTAAAAGGTCAGTGATAAAAATGACGATTTTTGGACGTTAACATCTAAATAACTGTTTAAGGCCTGTGGATGAAACTTAGAGCTTACATGTGTCTCGCAAGTCTCAATATATAAGCCCAAATTAGACACGTTTGTGTAAAATAGTTTTTGAGTGTCAAAAGTGGCTCAAAATGGTAATACTACAAGCGGTGCTGCTCGCAAGTTCTGTTAGCTTGAACTTGGATTGACACGCTACCGCTCGTCTAGATTATAATAATTCAGATGAATTGAATGATGTACAATAAGATGTTTATTTGCACTTGTAGAAAAAATATATTTATCACGAAATTTCTTACCACCCCTTCAATTAATTAGTTATCTCTGCGTTCCACGACATTCACGCATTTGTTTAATGTTTTTTGCCCGTCAGATATATTTATTTGTGCAATGGTAAAACTACGTGATAGGCTTCGATAATTAAAAAATAATTTGTAGGTGGAATATGAAGCTGTGAGGTGGTCACTGTAGCAGAGGTGTTTGTTAGGTTAAGTTCGGTGGGTTAGGGGTAGAAGTACTGTGGTAACGATACCTGCTCTCCGCTCCGAAGGTGTCTGAAAGAACGTCATGGAGTGTTTTAGGCATAGCGGTATCTCCGGACTGATCCGGTTGAGTTGCCCACAGGCTTCTCGCCTAGCCTAAGGCTGGAGAAGTATCGTCTATAAAAGATTTTCCTCCATGTAAAAAAAGGTGTGTTAGGGGTTGGGTTACGTTAATTTGGACTTGTGATAACAAAAGTTTTATTATGAAACTTTAGTTTTATTATAATTATTGCAAGTTGGAAGTTCCGGTAATATATTATAGGCAGTTAATTGAACGGCTAATTAAGCTGGTTGGCTTCGACATATACACTTCGTAGATTTATCATTATGGCTACAATCTCGCATGATATTAAGTGGATGAACTGGCTCTCAAGTGCATGCGGAATAGATCTATAGACATTTAGGGGTAGACTTTCAACTCGAAGATGGTAGTAGTATGGGTTGTAAGAAGTATCGAATGCCTTCTGAGTTACCCAAGCTAACCTCACCACCACGTGGTGCAGCCTGCTGAGTAACCGACGAGAGTCTTGCGATTTTTGGTACCACAATTGGTTTTAGTCATGACGATTTACCATATAAACCTTGGTCCGTCACAGCTTCATGGTAGATTTGATACCCGACTGGTTAGCGATAAACCTCAGGTTTAGACTGCCACACAATAATGGATCGGTATGAGCCTTTGTATCCGCATAGTGATGAAGAACCAGCCCTTTCCGTCACAGTCAGCGACATGGCTGCAATACCTTTGGTGTAGCGGCTATTCATAGGTGACGATAACCATTTACCATCAGATGGGTCGTCTGTCTGTTTGCTGTCTAGCTATGAAGGTAGGCATTAGAAAAATGCTATGCCAGCATTCTATGGTTTCATCGCGATGTATCCCTTCACCATAGCTCTAGTTAGTAGAAACGAACAAAGGGATCATCTGATTGTAAGTGATCACCGCCACCCATGGACAACGAGTGTTTCAAGTACTATTTTAGGTCCAAAGAGTCATTGCAAGTGGATTCGAACTCAGGTCCATTAATCATCGCTTTAGGCCTTTACTTAAGCCATATGAAAGGTTTCTTGACAAGTTCTTTGCATTCATGATAATCAATTAAGTAGGTATGGTGTCAATATATAAATAGCAAACAAACAAATTTTTCGCATATATTTGTTCTTTAATATGGCTACGAATAATATAACCGATCCTGCGTTTTTCTTTTCATGTTTAAAAAACCAAATATTTGTCACAAATGAGAATCACTTTAAATGTAGTCAGCGATTAAATATATAATATTTTAACGAGAATAACGTTATAACAAGAATCATTTCAATTAAAAAAAACGCGATAGCTACATCAAGCGGATATTTTATTTTGTTTGTTTGTAACCCGCTAATCTTAGGAACTGCCAAACATAATTCAATATATACTAGAAAAAAAAGATCACTTATTAGAAAATCTTGGGTGTCTAGACATAACATTATTTATTAGTATCTATAATTTAAAAGTAACGTACGATAAATAAAGAATGTTTGTATTATCGAGATTTATCGATATTATCTACTAATTTAGACATTTTCTAATTTTATATTTACGTATACTATTGCTCCTGACTTTGGTCTTGCATTGTTTTTATAAGTGCAAAAATCCTGTAGGTTAGTCTTTTATGATATAATAAACTGACATACAAAAATAAATAAGCTTATCTTATTCGAACAATGAAGACGCATTTTATTTGAATTCCAAATAATATCTTATTATAATTTCCACAGAGCGTTATCACAGTCATTTGTTTAAACAAACATACACTTGCATACCTTTATATAGTAAATCTAACAGTCGCGAAAAGTTTTTATAACCCGATTCCTATCGGATTTCCTTTAAGATTCGGCATAATTACTAATATTATAAATGTGAAAGTAAGTTTGTTTCTTTGATATGCTTTCACTCCTAAACCGCTGAAGCGATTATAATGAATTTCGGTAAAGAGGTAGATGGGAACCTGGAGCTGATGATAGGTTGCTTTTACTCGTGAAAAACTTATCGAAGGTGAGGCAAAGGAAGCATAAACTTTGTGTGAAATTTTTTATTGCGTCATCCAATTTGTTTGACAATATCAATATTAAGATGGTCTTTCTATGCTATTGGACAGCAAACAGGCAGACGGCCCATCTAATGGTAAATGATTACCGTCGGCTAAAGACAGCCTCAACACCAGGGGAATTACAACCATATTGCTGAATTTGAAGGCAGCGAACCTTTGTTTTGCATCAGTCAAAACCCGAGGGTATTCGCTCGAGTCAAGCAATTACCCTACCACCAAGCTGATGGTTCAAGGATTACGCGGTTAACCGTCATGATCAAAACCATAGGTGGGAGGGACCGTGAGACCAACAATTGCAGAGCCTCGTCGGTTACTTGGCAGGGTGCACCGCGTGGAAATGAGATTAGCGCTAGGGTAACTCAGATGGTACCTATCTAAGCAATACACCAATCTGCATGGTGGTAGGGCTTTTTCTAATGCCCGCCTGGCTAACGACCACCCTCAAGTTGAAAATCTGCCGCCAAATACCAATAGGTGTGTTCCGGCAGCTGCACTTGAGAGCCAGTTGCTCCACAGGTTTAGCGTGCCTACCAACTTGGGCCGTATCGTCAATTAAGATCAGGTGAGATTATGGCCATAACGCTAAACCTTAACTATATAAAAAAATCTAAATTATTATTATCGGTTACGCATTTAAAACGTGAGATCATAAAAACTCACATTCCCATTTTATAATATATTAGTTCATGGATATATTAATTAAATTTCAAGTTAATAATTTTTATTTATATATTATAATGTCTCATGCTATTTATAAAGTCAATCAGGAAATTACAGTTTAAAATTCTATAAACGGAATATTTTGTTTGAGAATAATATTTTACAAAATAGATTGTTTTAAATTTATTTATAAATTAATTAATTTTCTATTTTATAAAGATAACAACTTTGCCCGTCAGTTCCTGTCCTTTGGTACAAGGTTATTTTTATAACAAAATGAGATCGAGAATGAGAAGTATTAAATAAAGTGACAAACATATAAATGCAAAAAGATAGAAATCGAGAGAGCATTATTTATACCTTATAAGTTTATTATTATGGCTACAATCTCGCCTGATCTTAAGTGACGATGTGGCCGAAGATAATGGATAAACCTAATAGAGCAACCGGCTCTCAAGTGCGACTGCCGAAATACACCTAATAGAATTTAGCGATAGATTTTCAATTAGAGGGTGGTAGCTAGCCAGTTGGACATTGCAAAAATCCCTATGACGATGCTATGGTTTCCTCACGATGTTTTCCTTCATCGAAAGCTCAAACTAATTATAGGTGGATTCGAACTCACGTCCCTTGACGCGGAGATCGTACATACTACCACTGCCAAAACACATAGCATGGTGGTAGGGCTTTTTCTAATGCCCACCTGGCTAGCTACCACCCTCAAGTTGAAAATATGCCCAATACCACTAGGTGTGTTCCGGCGGCTGCACTTGAGAGCCAGTTCTTCCACAGGTTTAGCGTGTCTACCAACGTGGGCTGTAATATCACTTAAGATCAGGTGAGATTATGGCCATAACGCTAAAAACCTTACTATAGTAAAGAAAAGAAAAATCGATGTTGAAACGATGATAGCTCAGTGGTAGTGTGCACGACTTCGCGTCAAGAGACGTGGGTTCGAATCCAAGCACCTATAATGAGCTTGAGCTTTCGGTGAAGGAAAACATCGTGAGGAAACCATAGCATGGTGGTAGGGCTTTTTCTATTGCCCGCCTGGGTAGCTACCACCCTCAAGTTGTAAACCTGCCGCCAAATACCAATAGGTGTGTTCCAGCAGCAGCACTTTAGAGCCAGTTCCTCCAGAGGTTTAGCATGTCTACCAACTTGGGCCGTATCGTCACTTAAGATCGGGTGAGATTATGGCCATAACGCTAAACCTTAAGAGAAAAAAAAATGTTAGAGGTACTGCTCGTGAAGTTATAATAGTTTTTAAAAATAAAGCTAACGTGGACCATAATAATTAATGAAAAAACTACCACAAACAGATGTATCAGACAGTATCTATAAATAATATTATTTTCATGTGTATTTTTAATATTGTGAATAAACGTCGGCGTTTTTTTTTTTGTATTAAGTCGATCAGTATAAATATATTTTTTTTATTTATAATTTCGTCGTATTTCGAGCTTGAAATAGTTTCCCATTTACCTATATAGATGTGTTTCGGCAGTTGCATAAGAGAACCAGTCCCTCCACTAGGTTTAGCATGTCCACATCGTCACGTAACATTAGGTTGACTGTAACTTATTTTTGTCGCATCGTCGAGCTGTGGAACAGTCTTCCTGATTGCGAGTTTCGTACTTCGCTGGGTGATTAACATATTAAGTGAAAATGCCTGCCTTTTGATTTGATTAACGGGAAAAATGTTCATAAAAATAAAATAGTACCAAAATAAAATGATGAAGGATCATTGGAATTCAAATAATGAATAGTCTATATTATTCACAATGATTCCGCATCGAATGGCGACGTTCCCATGTCGATATGATCAGTAATTTTGGCGTGAATGCGTCTCAAACAAACTTTATATAATACTATTATATTATTGATATTTATCAAGCTCAGTGTCCGCGGTTCTAATAATATTTATTAGTTGAAATACGTTGCTTATAATGTCTTATTTTTATTATCAAATTATTAAAATATATCAATAAATAATTAAATAATAATGTTATGTTGTCGTGTCGCTGGCTAGATTGTTTTTTGTACGTTATGCATTTATTTATCGAACTGTTTATTTATTGTAAAATATTTGCATACTTAATTGCGATATATATTAGATATTTTGATAGGATATATCTTGTTAACCGTAAGGGCTTTTACAGCTTCACTGAGCTTTGGGGGGGAGTACTAAGGCACTCAGCCTGAGCCGACGAACACAAGGGAACCAGAAAGCTGCCGATCCTCGAATTGGGCTGTTGCCGGAGGGCGAAAAGAAGCCACGGTCCTGATTAGACCTGAATAGGATCCAATACTAAGCAGAAAACCTACTCAATTATAACTTGAATTAAGAGGGCGAATTGACCTCCTCAACTAAAGGATTGTACTAACTTTACCTGTCCTACAATGTTTGAATACTTAATATTTATTACTTAAAAGCCCGACCCATATTCAGGGCGAAGTATATATAGTCTCATCTCGATATTAGTATATTATAAAGTGTTTCGCTCAGTGTATATTAGACGCCGTGTATAATTAATTACACTGCAGGTTATAATTTTGTTATACTTAACAGGTTTAATTCACACGAGAAGGTGCTTAACGTCCGTAATTGGCGACGGATCAACGCGTACAGTTAGCGGTATTTCGTACCGGGTCCTCATAATTTGAGGAAAACTTGTGAAGTTTCCTCGCGGCCTCGACTTAGAATTAAGTGCGGACCACGGAGTTAAGTGCAGACCGTACAATGGTAGATTTGTTATTTTGAATACATTTGAAAGTAAAAAAATGAGCTTTAGAGATTTACCGTCACGGCAACAATCTCATCTGATGTGAAGCGACGACGTGGCCAAAGATGGTTGGCGCACTCAGACCAGAGGGGAGACTGGCTCTCGTGCAACTACCGGAACACACTTATATGTATTTGGCTGCAGATTTTCAACTTGAAGCAACTTGTAGCCAGGCGGGCATAAAAAAAGCGCTACCACCATGCTCTATGGTTTTATTATATTTTCTTTCACTGAAACCTGAGGTTAATTGCAGGGATTTGACGTCACGTACAATGATCATCATCGCTTCAACCTTTACAAACTTTTTTGTATTTTTATATACAGCCGGACGGGTGCTAATGGTCGAATACATATTGACTGTGGCAGGTAAATAGTATATCAAAAGAATATGTCCCATTGCCATGCAAAATTACTATAAAATAAACGCGTGTCAAGGTCATAATTTATAGTATCCGTTAATTCAATTAAAAATATTATTTCCTTGTATTTTGCTCGTAAACATGCTAGTTTATGTTCTACGTGAAAAGATAAACACAGCAATGTACATTATCAATACTATTACAATTTAAGCGACATTAGCTAAGTGGTAGACTGTACGGAAGCCGCGTCAAAGGACTTCAGTTCGAACCGCTGCAATGTGTTTGAGACTTCGGTGAAAAAAAAAACATCGTTATGAAACCATACAGCATAGTGGTAGGAGCTTTCCCTAATGCCCGCCTGGGTAACTACTACCCTCGAGTTGAAAATCTGCCGCCAAATACCTATTAGTGTGTTCCGGCAGTTGTCCTTGAGAACCAATCTCTCCACAGGATTAGCGTGTTCACCAGCTTAGGTCACATCGTTATTTAACATCAGGTGGGATTGTAGGCATACCGATACACCTATAAAGGTTAAAAATCAAGCTTTCAAATCATGTAAGATAATTAAAGTTGACATACAATATAGTATAGGGACATACGAGTGTTATGACAAAAAACATCTTTAAGAAATAAGATAACATGAGGGTGGTAGCTAGCGAAATAGGCATTAGAAAAAGGCCTACCACCTCGCTATAGTCGATGTTTTCCTTCACCGAAAGCTGTAGTTCATTGCAGGTGGATTCGAATGTCGTCCCTCGATGTGGCGTCCGTACACACTAGCACGTGAGCTATCATTACTTTGGTTTTTTGTTGTCTAGAGATAAACAAATAGAATGAAATATTGTCCTTAAAAATGTTCTAAGCTTACATAAGCCTCAGTATAAACCAATGCAGCAGCCAACTTTACGACAGTAATGGAATGAAAAAATCATTACAAATTGCGATGTATTGAATGCTTTTCTTCAGAGCCTATCTACTTTCGTTAACTGCCTTGAAAGTTTCTCCGCTTTTGCCATTTAAGTCAAGACGAAGGGGACGAGGTTTTAGGTTTGTAAAGTAACGAAGTGCAATCCTTGTTAGGGGAAGGTTTAGACTGAACTAGGCTTTTAGTGCAATTGTAATCGTTAGGTGAATGTACGTGGTTCTTCCCCAATACAAAACGACCCCGAGGACTAACCCCCGAACGAAAAACTAGACTAAAGCAGCGAGACGTTGCATGTATTTACTTTAAATGTATTACTATTGGACTTTTGATCACGACAATACGCCGAAATATTAGTACGGTTTCGATAATCTATGTTTGTTTGAGGTGCAATCACGTCAAAACTACTGAACGTATCGACATGGGACTTCCACCATTCGATGCGGAATTATTTTTAGATGCTTTAGGGTTATTCATTATTTGAATTCCAATGGCCCTTCATCATTTTATTACTATATACCACAAATAAAACCAAATGACGGAAAAATTTTCTTAAGGGACCGTTCAAGTATTAGGAACACAATTAGAATAGGGGTTCAAACAAAGCGTTATGTAACATTCTTTTTTTTTTTAAATATAAAACTAAGAAATTAAGAATCCCTCGACTAATTCTAATCGCATTGCCAAAAGTTGTTAATAATCAAGATAATTTATTTTAATAGTTTATTAGTTAAAAAAGGTAAAGACATAATTATTACTTTTAAGTAAAAATACTTACTGCGATGTTAACTGTAACGTAACGTTCGAGGAGGGGGGAAGGGGGAATACAGGAAAATGTTACGGCGCGTTACATGAGGAGGAAGGCTCAAAAATCTTCTAGAATTCAAAAATGCGTAACGTAATACTGGAACAGCCCTAACATGTTATTTGCCCGACGAAGCGGTCGCGATCGGCTAGTTTACTATAATTACAAGCACAACCTTACTTGTTATAAGTAGTTTCAAATGATAATGTAGATTTAGTAAGTATGCTATTATTTAACGAAATACAATTGTTACACAGATTTCACATGAACGAATATAAATAAAACACGATAAAGCCATGAACCAGTTTTTTAATGTTATAATGAGACAACAAATATAAATTTGTTTTTAAATATAAACTAAATACATACATTGTGAAAAGGGAATAAATACATCAATGTCTTATGTCTTGATAATCCGACGTCCCACCTGAAGGAAGCGAAGCGATGCTATATATTTGCGATAAAGAAAATATTTGCGTACAAAAATGAGATAAAAGCATCGCTACGTAATGTGTCCCACGGGAATGAACTATACGACCCTGTTAGCATCAACATATTTAGCATTCGTAATACGCGTCGTGAGTGGTACGTACTTTTGAACCTATTATGTATCAACCCACAAGGTGACATTATCTACATTAATATTATAAAGAGGAAAGATATATATTTTTGTAACGAATAAACTCAAAAATTACTGGATAAATTTCTAAAATTATTCACCATTCGAATGCTACATTATCTCTGAGTAACATATTTATTACTAGAAAAAATTAGTGATCCTTAATAATTAGGGATAAACAAAAGAAGTATATCTTAGCGGGCGGGTGACAGCTAGTAATATTATAGTAATTCCTCAGAAAATTATACAAGACACCAACAGATACGATAGTCCAAAGATTTTTTACCGCTTTAATTGAAGGTGAAACGATAGAACAAAGTTAGATATCCCGCAAGGTACAAATTATAAATTATAAATTTTTTCTCAGCTTATGAATAGTAGTAAAAAGATATTAACAAAACTGCAAACGTAGCGGGATATGCATTTGGGTAAAATTGGTTATCGATAAAAAAAATCCATGTGACGAAATATGTTGTATATAGCATCGTGATCGCATAGCTCGATGCGCGTGGGACAGACTGGCGTATACTTGGAATCTTGTCCATTATAATATTAATCAGTTCTTTTTCAATATATTCGACTTGCGTGCTGTGAACACACCAGCGTCATCATGGCGTCGGCAGACTGACGTTGATGTGACCGAAGCACTACGCGACAAGATCCCGAAGCAGTTTCAATATAATAATACTTGTTTTTTTTTATATTCTGTACCGTGTTACTGAATTACAATTTTCTTCTATTTATACATACTGACAGGCAAAGGGACCTATCCCTAATCAGCCAATTATTGCACTCTCAAAAAAGAGTCCGAATACATATATATTTAAGTTACTTTTTCCTATGATTTGAACTCCACCAAAATCTATTACTTCCATATATTAAGTTTTCTTCATTAGGCTAAGACCATAAGATTATACAGCCTTATTCTCGCTAGTTCATAAAAAAGTATTATATCGAGAATAACGGAGGACCCTTTATTCTATAAACAGAAGAAATCAAATGTATCAGGAGACGTATTTAGTGTTTATTTACAGCAATTTGTAGGCAATATTTGGGGTAATTCAGTGACAGTGCAATTCTTTTATTGCTCTACCAACTACTTAAGGAGCTTAATAAGAAAGTTACTTAAGAACAAATTTCTTCAATAAAACTTATATACAAATAAAACAGAACAAAATATGTCACGATTTCTTCAAACCCTTCAAATTCACATGTAAAATAAAACAATCTTAATAACTCGTTCCTACATTTAATATTTTTTGTCAAAAGTTTTCGCGAAAACAAAATTGATTAACAACAAATTTGAGTATAATTCGATAACTATCTTAGAGAGCGGGGCGTCGTCGGCTGAACCCCCCATTAATTATGCCTAAAATACACTCCCCGCCTCGAACAACATATCCCAACTTATTGCACTATGCAATAATAAATCTAACCAAGATAAAATGAATACAGACACCAAGCATTCATAAATATAAAACAATTTACATGAAAGCCAATAGACATCGGTCCCTTTTACGTAACAAATCGGTAGCACGGTACAAAATCGTTTGCGACATTTTGTGTCGCACGTCTGTTGCGGTCTGTGCGATTAATAGTCGTCGATGTCGTACAGGTTGTCGACTTCCTCATCCTCGAGCTGCATCGATTGGAAGTCTACCTTGTAGCGGAGTAGTCCTGAAAAGTTAATATTGGAAAATGGTTAAAAAATCAAATTTACATACACTATAGCTGTGTTCGCGACTTCATTCGCAAGTGTCTAATCACTAGATTTTACGCGCCGCTTCACTCGCATTGATATTCCTTTTCTCAAACAAACCGAATGACGCAATAAAAAGGTTCAAAGTTTAACCTTTTATTTATCTTACATTTCATAGAATTTTTTCTAGAAAAAAGATGCCTAGCACTATCTCTAGGTTCCCATATCTCTATATCGAATTTCATCGTAATCTAATCAGTAGTTTAGACGTGAACTTGTAACAAACAAACCAACTCACTATACTAAGAATTATTGCCCGTTTCTGTAACTTTTTTTTTATACAGGTTTACTCCTATTGGAGCTGACGTTAAATAGCCAGAAGCCTTCCTCGATGATTACACTATCATTAAAACCAACAATACTTTTTGAAATCCGTCTGGTATTTTTTAAGATTAGCGTGTCCAAACACACAAACATTTCCGCTTTATAATAAAATATGTGTCAAGCTTAGACGCAAGACTGGAATTTTTTCCTTAAATACTGTCTTTTTTACCTTACATTGTCTATGGAACATAAGTTCAAAGTGAAAGGTGTGCAAAAAAACGTAGCGCTTTTGAGTTTGAACTCGTATTTAATTTGACTCCAAATAAAGTTCCTATTAAAACTGGTTGTTGGAAAATAAATTTCTTGTGACGCCCTAAAAACGCTTTCTTTTGATGAGAAAACACTAGGACAATTTTTTTATATTAAAACAACACTTGTCTTAAGACGATCTAAGTTATTTTTATAAGCCGTCTTAATTTTCACCATGTTTTTTTTGGTTTTGTATACGTTCTTAAGGCACGTGTTCTTTAATTAAAAAAAAATGGCAAGAAAAATATCTTTAAGGACATGGTTAGGATTAGGGAACATTGTATCAAAAATCAAACGTTAAGGGGTGAACTCCATAAACAACAAATCGATTTAATACTATTACATGATCAATTCTTGTATATATAATTAATTACCTTTATAATCCTTCGATAGCATGTAAAATTAAAATTCTCTATCCATCGGTCAAATCTACATTTTTTTTATACTTAAAGTTTACCGTAATGCCCATAATCTCAACTGATCTTAAGTGACGATACGGCCCAAGTTGGTAACACACCTATTGGTATTTGGCGGCAGGTTTACAACTTTAGGGTGGTAGCTACCCATGCGGGCATTAGAAAAAGCCCTACCACCATGCTATTGTTTCCTTACGATGTTTTCCTTCACCGAGAGCTCAAGCTCATTGTAGGTGCTTGGATTCGAACTCACGTCCCTTGACGCGAATTCGTACACATTACCACTGAGCTATCATTAACATAAAGATTGGTAAAAATAAATAACATGATGGTAAAAATAAATAAACACGTGTTACAAAGTTAACAAAATGTCATTCTATAAGGGTGTAAAGTAGGGAATTAAATATTTTATTGTTTTTTTTTTGTATAGGTACTTGATTCCTTAGGATTAATACAAAGGTCAGCTTTTTAATTTTTTTTATAATTTATAAAGTGTTATTTGTAATGAATATGAAGTAACTCTCCACTCTGAATTTAATAAATAAACTTCAATGTCCTAACTGTATTAGTAATTCAAAGTAATAACAAATATTTAAAGAAAAAGGGAATAACGAATAAAAACAATTCTCATCAATAAAACTTGTCACTTCAGATGTGTATTTTTTTGTAATTTTTTTTTCGTTTATATTTCAGAAAAGCATACAATTCCAAACCCTCTCTCTCGATACATACCATACCACTAACACCTTAAAAATTATATAGACATAATTTAAAGACTACAATTAAAAAATCTTTAATCTAGAACCCAAAATATGACTGAATTATAAGAAAATAAAAACTATATCTAACGTCCGAGCGAACCTTTCGTCTGTGTAGACGCGCGACAATAAATAAATATAATAGTATATAATTAATTTCTTCCAATTGTCCAATCTTCAGCATTTTTAAAAATTTAAGTACAAGTTTTTCTAAAACCCATGGCCCTGTCTCGACATTATGAATGACACGTGAAATAATCGCCTAAATATAATACAGTGCAAACTGGATACCATACTAGAAGTTTGGATACTGGAGTTTTGTATAATAAACTAAATGAGACATATTTAGGATATAAAATAAAATTATAGTTAAGGAGGCTGCCCACATAACCGGAACATGCCACGACTGCGTTATGAATGTATCAGGAACGAAGTAGCAACGATTCATACCATTATGCCCACTCCAAGGGAACGTTCTATGTTCGCATTGAATGAGTATTATATATACCCATACGCGATGCGCCTTTTGCAAATTCGTGACGCGTATTATAACCACAACAGACGGATATGTAATAATATATATTAATATAGTAAGCTATATATTACAGTATAGCAAGCTGCCACAGGCGGCGGCTATGCTGTAATATGTATTTTTGCACTCATTAGCTCTGCGACCGTCGTTGCGTTAAGACGTATTTGTGCTACGTTCTTAATAAAGGTGTTTTAATAAAAATTTTAGACATCGTATAATGGATCTAACTAATTATGCCCACAGCGCAAACAAATGACAGACGAAAATTTCACGCTGTTGTTCTTCAAAAATATCAAAATTTACGTTAATATGTCTGTACTTATACCAACCTTTACTTATTGGTATACTTATACCAAAATATATCTGTCGACATATGGACCGTTTATTTTGAAAGTGGTGTAAGTCCATTTTTGAGGAAAATAAGCTATCACGTAATTCATGCTTAATTTAATATATTTTTTTTATATATAACTAGTCCGTGTTTAATTTCTCAAAAAAATCCCATGTTTTGTACAACTTAAAATCGGTCGGTAAATGAAATTGCATTATCAACAAATATAGTAACATTTAATTTTCTCGAAACAAAAGAAAATGGACTTACAGCACTTTCAAGATAAACGGTCCATATGTTGGTGACGTAACAAAAATATACGTTATAGCTGCGCCTTGGTCATTTACCGATTACTATAGAAAATATACCGTAATATACCTTGCTATAATTTTTATTAATATATATTATAGCTCCGTCTGTTTTGGACTTTAGGCTCGTACGCAACGAACAACCATTCTCTTATGCTATGCGTCACGTATTACGCCTCTACGCGACGAGAAATGAGTATTATTTACATGCATTAGGCCCGTACACGATGAAGACCATTGTTTTTCTATGTGACGCATATTATGGCTGCATGCAACGCACCTTATATCGGTATGCAACTGGTATTATAATCGTATGCGAAATGTACTAAATTGAATGCGTATACATTTATGCTCGTTTAAAATCACTCACACACGTGCAGGAGTTCTTTTGGTACCATCACTTACGGGTGGGAGCGTACCGCCATTTGCAAAATATTTTTTATAGAAGTGGAGTTCGTACATGATCAATTAATAGAATGTTCTTTTTTTATGGTGATGGTTATATGTAGGCTTACCATAATTACGAAGAGCCAAACCGGGACGCAGAAGAGAAAGAGGCTCATTTTCATTTTGCTTTTCGCTTAATTTGTGTTTTTCATATTTGAAATGCAATCAAAATTATTATGAATTGAAAACATATTAATAAATGTGAATATATTTTTTATTAAAAAGAAAAAGAGACAAAGTACAATTAATACAAACAACACAAAAAAATTGGACAGGGATCTCAAACCGGGACTATTCCGGTCAAACCGGGACGTATGATAAGCCTAGTTATATGCTATGTTATAATGGGCAGTTTCTTAAGCGGCGATTAAAAAATGTTTATTTATAAAATAAAAATGGAAAGTTCTTTACAACGTCATTATAATCGCATAGCTTTTTATCGGTGGATTTTATGTTCCATATGAAGATGATTGCATTTATTAGCAACGTACCAAATGAGAGGTGTAGAAGGAAATCCGCTTCAGTTCTAAAGTTGATATTTTTTTATTAAGTACACAGAATTGTTGGTGCTTTCGAGTACTATATTTTACAGTACTTCAAAAATACTGACTTTTAAAGTGAGACAGATTAGCTTTTACATCCCTAAATATTACTTTGGAAAAGTACTTTTGAAATAGTAATTTATATCCTTTTACGTAAGCTATATAACAACAGTGTATATTTGCGACCGATATATCGTAAATTTATTGGAAACTAATCGAATAATTGAGTCATATAGAAGAAAATCAAGCGTAACCTTATATTTTGGAAGTGAAATTTCTTAAGGTATGTCTGAGTAAAATTTATCACGGCGACATATTTACTGATATATACCAATACTGATAGATAGTTTGGGAGTCTATTTTAGGTGAATGCAATTTACTATAGTTTTTATTTTAGTATGTAGAAGCATTATCACCATTGTCCTGTCAAAGATTTATTCAGGAATTTTATTCTACCGCATCTTACAATTTAGATTCCTTGTTCTACTGTAATTTTTATTTCTTGTAATCTTCTAAATGCATAGTGGATAATACCTACATATTTTACCGAAAATAATTATTGATCGACTCTTTTCGACATGACTCTCATATTTATTTATGTATTATGTTCAAATACAACCTTTGCTTGACACACGTAACTAAAACGAAAACAGCTTTCTCATGTGTAAATACGCCATTGTAAACATTTTCCCATTATAAGTATAATTTTTTAAATTCCTTCCCATTTCCAGTAAATAAAATCTCACAAACACACAAAGTATATTCGCTTAAAAAATATTATCCAAAGAACTGGATACTTCGTTTCACATGATTGTAAATATACATACATTTAAAATGGCCCAATAAATTATTCATATTAACAACACATAGTAATACAAGTAAGTGTATATCATCTCTACCGTTTCTTTTAAACCAAATATACGACATTCGTTATCCATTATTTGAATCATAATTTGTCCTGATTTCACAATATTACGCAGACTTTGCTAACAGTACAATCAGTGGCGGAACTTCAAGTAGAGGTGGCATTTTTCCGACGCCATAGAAATCGGAATTTCCTTTTTTAATTTTGCAATAAATAAAGCTGGGGCAGCGAATCGTTTCAGCCTACAATAGACGGTATATTTGTGAATCCCCAATGAGTACAATGCATTCGTTTCTCTGTTCCGCTGCCTGTTTGAATGGACATATAAAAATGTAAAAACATGGAGTACGCATCCACTACAGCTATTTATCGATAAAAGGTATTCAAAAATAGTTGAACAAATTGTTGATATCTCGTGTAATAGCAATGTTATTTTTTAATTTATACAATTTGTGCCAAGAAAATAAAACTCTTGCCTTATAAATCATGGAAATCATTTTTTCTCCTGATCGAGTGGTTGTGACAGCTGGTGACGTAATTTAGCACCAACTATCAACGTCTCAAGCGTAAATATTAAAAAGTTGTATATAACGTTGAAGTCTGAATTACTTAATTATTCCTTATACAAACTGCCAACTGATACTTTATTTCATCTCACAGTACAGCGAACTTAACCGATTTTACAGAAATAATAAAAACTAAATTGTTATAACTGTTATAATGATAACGCTCAATAAACCAGTTATTTTACCACACATCTCTATTTCCAATTTCATGAAACGTTAAATCGAATACGATCTCTCCGTGGACAAACCTATATTAACTAAACTCGCGTCTTCTCTATCATTGGTGTTACAATTACTTAAATTAACATCAAAAAGCGCGTACATATATGCGTTTTTGTGTATTTTTACAGATATCCTAAGGCACATTTAAGTATATCGAACTGGTTCACAGAACAACTGGCGTAGATAATCTGATAACGAGCACTTTGCAGTCGTGAAGTTAGTCATAAAGTAATTTCACGTTCTATGGCGTTAACTTCAAGACCATATAATAACGTCACGATTCGATATCCATGCGTATATATATATATATATATATATACAGTCAAATTTGAATTGTATCTAGCATTCATCAAAGCGTAATAGACACACAAACAAACATCTCAGCTAGGTATAAAATTAGTAACAAATATATTTTTTATAATTCGACATATTTTATCTCTGCTACCCTCGTTAGCTACCACAACCGAGAATTTGCGTACAGGAACTCATTGGGCGTCTCATCGAAACGAAGCAATCTACGAAGGTTCAGCTTGATTGTAATTATTCTTACATCAAGCATTTTTACCATACAACTTTTAAACGTAGGACAGGGTTAAGGTACCACGCAACTTGTAAGGCAATGTAGGTGTTTTAATAAAATTACTAAGCAACAAAAAAAAAAATCATGATATAAGACTGTGTCAAACCGCTTCTATCGAACACTGGTTTGTGCTTGTCAACGTGTCGTCATCAGATTTTGAGCCATAGAGAAGTAAGAGTAGCAACATATTTTAAATTAGGTATTTCTATTTGGAATTTATTTCTACAGTATATGACATTAATGTGATTTGATTTTTTTTAGACCACAGATGAGTTATTTTAGTAAACACACCGATATTCATATCGTTGTTTTGTTTTGTTGCTAAAAAAAGGTGATTCGATAATTGGGCGAGACGACAGGAAATAATAATATAACGTATTCCTAATAAATGAATCACTAACGTCTGAAAGCAAATAAATAAAATGCAGATATAATCAACGAATTGAAGAATTGATAGGAAATTTCATAATAAATATACTTTTTATGGTTGTGAAAATAAACATTTTTTTTAACATAATTCAAATCATTATAATACATATAATACGCTATGGCTTGTATGACGTGTACAAACTATATCAACGCAGTCGTTGAGAACATACTGGCTGAGAACCAATAAGCGCGCACCAATGACTGGACACAGCCAATAAGGTACGCGTTATGGATAACCGTCTAGACTATAAAAAATATAGTGTAATATAGAACAAACTAAAGGAAAGGTCGTGAGAGATACTTCTTACATTTTCATTTGTCTAAACTTCATTCATACCGTGCGATAAGAAATTTCGTTCCCATAGTGTCAACACTTTGCTCGGCGTAAATATATATTATGACTGCTTTTACTTCTATATGACTCACATACATCCAGTGTAAAACAAGTTTACTGACAATAAATAATACGTTATGGCGATGTTATTTCTTCTTTTCGCTCTAAGACACTATGTATACTGCATGTTGTATTGCTATAGCAATGCAATAAGCCAGGGGTTCCCAATCTTTCAGTCCGCGGTGCACATGGATGTTTACTCTTTTGTCGGAGCGCCGTAACCTATATAGCTGGTCGAGATAGATAGGTAAAAGTTACGAGAATGGTAAAGAGAACCGCTTCATGGCGCCCTTCATTTTACTCTCTACGACGCACCAGTACGCCGCAGCGCATAATTTGGGAACCCCTGCAATAAATGTATAATACCACAAACTCGTTTATTTCAGAAAAGGGTTGCAAAAAACTAACACATATATCACGTTGAAACACTTAACGTACAGTTAAAAGAAAAGATACTAATATCAAAATTACCAAAATTATATAAATTGACACAATTTTTCACGTATATCGAAAAACCCCATACAGAAAACATTTGCCAACTCAATACAAAATCGTGTTTTTTTTCACACTCGACATTAACTAAAACGTTAACATAGCCAACAGCGAAACCTAAAATGGAAACTGTCAAAACTATTTTTTAATTGTGACCTCTGCCTACGTACGCAATTTGTCCAATGTCGCGAGTGACCTATACACTTCACGTAATGTCCGTTTTATTGTAGACAAAATCACACGCATTATAAATAGAATATTGTGCCATGCAAGCTGAAGGGATATTATAAAAATACTAAACGTCAAAATGTGACGCGCTGTCAAAATAAAATAAAAAAGTCAAATCTACACACAGACAATTAAAATCTATCTCTAGCTTATCTACGCCGCAGCTATAGTCTATAAACTATGTCAAACAACATCATGATAACGCCATTCTAACATAATCTGGTATATCTCAACTAGCATTTTTTGTGCTCACTTTTGACGAATAATGTTTCCTTTGTTATAACATATATATTTATTTAGACTAAACACATATTGTTCCTTTGTTTTCATGTAGCTTTGATTAGCTATTCAATTAGATTCTAAAGCATTTAACACTAAGCATGAGGTAGCATAGATTTTTTAAGTTTACATACGTTTTCACGTGATCATTTGAAACATTTCCATTACTTTTACACCGTACCATACAATGAAAATTATAATAAAATCAATCCTAGGGGACGTTTATTACGTACGTCGTCCAAAATTTTACCATTTCAGACCCCCTGTCCCGTCTTCGTTATGCTATGTCGGATTTTCTGCGAACCCCATATAAATATTACGTCACAAATGACAGACCACCCCCTACATGATATATGGCAATTAATAACGGTACACAAATTTTAATATCTTCAAATCTTAATGCTTTTAATAACAAGCACGTTGGTAGTGCTTTTTGTAACGCCCGCCTGGCTAACTACGACTCTCAAGTTGGAAATCTCGCGTCAAATATCAATAGGTGTGTTCCGGCAGATACACTTGAGAGCCATTCCCTCCACAGGTTTAGCGTGCCCACCGTCTTAGACCACATCGTCACTCAACATCATGTGAGATTGTAGCCACAACGCTAAACCTAAAAAACAAATGAATCTTTTTGTTTATTACCTTAATTGCAATGTAATTGTAATAACATGTTAAAGTTACCCAATTGTCGTTAAAAGTTGTGAACGTCACGTTTCTTAGAATCCCCTGGCCCTCCATGTCACAGTAAGCTACACCCCCACCCCCCATAAGTGTAAACGTGTTTATGAACGGCACCCTATTAACAATTTACGTCTCTTTCCAGAGATGTTCTCAGTATGGGCATACTATTACAATGTGCTGAAATAAAAAAAGATGAAGTGACAGCGAAGTTCACACCATCACAACGTGTGCGGTTATTTATATATTTTGATATTTAACATCATGTATAAAACGATTATTCTGAAATTGAATAACCTCCAATGGGGTAATTACATCACTTTGTTTTACATATACCTTAATTTTTTTGTAATAACTGTATGCCAAATATATTTATGATTTCTATTATTAGAGTATCTTAAATAAGGTTAAAGGTACATTTTTAGGGTTACCAGTTTTAGGTTTTTCGACAAATTATTGCTATTGTGTTTAAAATTAAATAAAAACCTTTCAAAATTAGGCATGAATTTCAATCAGTCTACGATATTTGAGACACTAATCGATACCATAAAATTAAAATTGTATCGATCTAATATCACTAAACTAAACGATTTAATTTACAAGTATATTTTCAAACAACACACTATAGACACACTAAATAATTGTATATATTTTTTATAATGACAATACCGTACAGACTACCATAGACAAGTATACAGGTTAGAATGGCGTAGACCATAGACAAACATTACGCTTCATTCATAGCGCAAGGCGGGACCACTCAATCGGAATGTTCACAATCAATAAAGAATGTATGCTTCTCTTTTATATTGCGGATAAATATAATCAAATTCATTACGTATAAATCGCAGCCAGCTCAGAGACATACAGGTACTATCGATATGGAACGTTCTAGAAATACTACAACAAATCTATAGAATATCTAATTACGATTTCAAATAAATACTAGACAGTTTGTAAATAGTGATTTTTATTTAGACAATAACATTGTTTATACTTAAAAGTCAATTCTATTCCTATATTGTTTAGGTATTTGATGTTAAGTTACGGTACGATCTAAGATGATAACGCGATAAGCCTAAAGCAGGGTTTCTTAAATCTTAGGTCCTAAAGGTCCATATCAAGCAAGTAGTTAAGCTAGCTACGGTTCTCAAGTTGAAAATCTGCTGCCAAATACCATATAAATGTGTTCCGGCAGTTGCACTTGAGAGCCAGTCTTTCCACTAGGTTTAGCAAGTCTACGATTTGTCATTTAACATTATGTGAGATTGTGGCCACTACACTAAAAACCTATAATAGTAAATATTGCGCATGATCGATCTAAATATAGAAGTTCTAAGAATTATAGTGTTTGCCATGTAGACAGCAAATTTATATATGAATGCCTTGATTTCTTTCCCTAAAGCTACAACTAAATTTGTAAGTGATCCCCAGATTTTTTAAATCTGTAGCTAGCTAGGAAGTTAAGAAACCCTGATCTAGAGGAAATCACTCAGCCACGACTTACACGTATTTGATGACGTATTTTCAATTTTATTTTTGCCGTATTTGATTAAAATGTCAATGAAATGAATATTTTTTAAAGTTTTTCGTGGTTTCATATCAATTACGATTCTAGGCACGTTTGGTTGGAATAGGAAAAAAAAAGACTATTTTCTTCCCTTTGAATTGTGTTATTGTGAAATAACTATTGTGGCATCATTGGCTACCATATCTCTGAGCTGGTCCTATAAGATATACGGGGTGGACGATCCATTAGTCGTTAACTGCATTACAAGTTATTTTTTTATTAACATGTTATTATGTCGAGTTCGCTTTCTTGTACGTCTTTCCAGGTTGAATTTTGTAGTTGATTTTAAACTAACTTCCCGCTGAGCTAGATACTTGAAATTTGGACCACAGCTCAGAAGTGGATGACAATGCATGAAAATGTATTTTTTTTTTTTTTAATTACAGCGTGATTACAAGGGTATACATATCAACGCTAGAAGGCATAAGTGTCATTCTTTAAATATAGTTAAGGCTTAGAGTTATAATGCTGCAATTTGACCTGATTGTAAGTAGTTAATGCGACTCAAGATGGTGCACACGCTAAGCCCAATGTAGGGACTGGCTCTCAAGTGCAACTGCCAGAACACACCTACAGGTATTTGGCGGTGGATTTTCAACTTGCGGGTAGCATCTATTTAATTGGGCAATAGAAAAAACCCCTATCACTATTCTCTAATTTTACAAAACTCAGGCTTTTGGAGGGACTCACGTTCTTTGACGAGGCATCCGTACACACCAACGACTAAACCATCATCGCTTCATAATTACAAAAAATAATTAAAACGTAATTACTGAATAGCCAGATAACTCTAGTTTGAAACTACATCGCAACATAAAAACCTAGAAATATTTCTGCTGACCAAATAGGTACTTTTATATAAATCTAACGACAGAGCGCTTGAGCAACTTGAGCTTTCGGTGAAGGAAAACATCGTGATGAAACCATAGTATGATGGAAGGTCTTTCTTTAATGCCCGCCTGGCTATCTACCACCATCAAGTTTAAAATCTGCCGCCGAATACCTATAGGTATATTGCGGCAGTTGCACTTGAGAGCCGGACCCTCCACAGGTTTAGCATCTCCACCATCTTGAGTCACATCGTCACTTAACATCAGGTGAGATTGTAGCCACAACGTTAAACCTATAGACTATAAAAAAAAACTAATGGATCGTCCGATCCCGCTAATATTGTACTAGCGTGGTTATAAAACATTATTAAACGGTGTTCATATATTGATAATATTGTGAGTAGATACTATGTATTTTATATGTATATATATAGATATAATTTTAATATTATTATATTAAGGCGTTTATACTATTGCTCGAAAGGCGTTTTCAGTACTGGCGAATGGAAGCCGGTTACATAAACGTATTTTGCATGCGAAACCCAAACCTAGCTAGGTCATCGGACAATATAGAAGATCCCTTTAGGGATGGCAATTCTTTTGGAAAAATATCGATTCTAGGATCGATTTAAATTGAAATCAAATGAATCAATTCACAAAATAAACGTTTTTTTTTTCTATTCGAAAACCAATCATAGGCAACAAAAAGAACACCATAATAATCGGTATTGATAATTAAATAATCGATATTTAATCATATTTGAATTGAATATCGAATTTAAGGGTGAAATATCGATTCAGAGCCGTGATCGATTTAAAATTGTTTTTTTACCGTTTTGAGTCAGTTATACAATTAATCGATCTCAGATCGCCATCCCTAAATCCCATACCGTGTTTGCAGACAAGATAATTTCAATATTTCCTCACATTTATTGGACCTGAATTTTTAAATTAGTCTGTTTCATTGTCGATCGAAAAATATTCCCGATACAACGAGTAAAAGTAAAATTTTGCAACTACCAATGGTATTATAAATAAAATTATATAGGTATGATATATGCACTGATTTTGTCAATTGGCATTCTCTAATCTCAGTATCTCGTCGACGTTCAAGGTAATATGTTGCTCCTAAAACGACAGAAAATATTGTCGTGGGTAATAAGATCTATACCAAAATAATTTACGCAAAATACAGTCCACAATATAACCCGCGCCACCAATTATAAAAAAAAATTATGTGTACTTTTCTATTTACAACATTGTCAACAAGGAAACAGACTATTTTGACTTCGACTCTTTCAATGTTAAATAAAAAGAAATTTCTCAAGGAAAGGTGCAAACCAAACATCAATCACGTAGGTGCAATGACCATTACAAAAGTTTATGCAACAGACTCTAAATATGTATGTATATATATATATTATTTTTCACAAACACACAACATTAGGAACGCGGTAAAGCTGCCCGTTGTATGTTGCAAGCGAATAACGAATTCGATTTAATCTTACCACCTATCACCGATATTATACAATATTATAATCATTTAGAGATATGTTAAGTTTTTTACATTAAAATTTTAAAATATTCAAGTTGATAGTAAACGGTTTAATGTTGCCAGGATTATAATGATCGTTACCACAAAATTCAGGGTTACCGTTTAACAAAAACTTTACCTATTGCGATGGTTAAATAAGGGGTTTAGGAAAGAGAATAAGAAACTTTATTTCATAAATATACGCGTGTTATCTAAGTAGCAAACACTAGAAGCACTTTCTGACATTTTTCAGAAAATATATTGGAGTTGATAAATTAAATTCTTTTTCAAATATTTTATCTCAACAGAATCAGAAAAATGCAATTAAATTCAAATGCAATTATCTGATGTACTTATAATGATTTTCGGTTTCTAAATTCATGTTCTTGTAAAACGGTTATGTAAGACTTTAGAGACATTTCTTTATTACTTTACCCTCATTACCCTGGCATGGTTTGATCATCACATATTCAGTGAAAACCCAATCATATTACCGGAATTCGAACTGAAACCTTTATATCACTCCTCCATTTAGAAAATAAAATATATTGTATATGAACAGATTGTTGTTTGTAAAACGATTTTTTCTGTGTATAACATAGCCGTAGTCTATTATCTACTATTGTGTAACAGCTTTGACTGCGACTTGGTTCGTGCCGTTATTCAAATTACAATACCTTTTGATAGAGTTAACCGATTTTAATGAAACAAAAACTAAATGTGACTCGAGGAAACGCTTTGTAGTTTCCCTGCTGACGTTTAATCATAAACTTACAAAAACGAATTTCCTACCCATTACTTACATGTATATATTATTACATTTCTATGTGTCGTGTGTGTGCTCTTATGTAAATGCTGAATTTAACGTAATCAACTCTTTATGATACGTCAAAGGCTTTATTTGCTCTATAAATCTAAGTAAGGTAAACGGGGTTCGTGGAAGATAAACGAAGAACTCTGATAACTGTTTCACGGAACGCGCTATAGCAATCGCCGAATCGAGGTACGACAACGGGCAGCGGTAACGCGATAGCAGCTTTCGAAATCAAACGCAAGCAGGACAGGCGGTGTAGGATCTTATATAGAAATAAAACAGGCCTAGGACGTAAGCGAAAGGGAATTAACTACAACTAGAAAAAACACGGTATAATCAATAATGGTAGACGGCTCGACCGAGAGTCCACCTTGTTTGGCGCTCTGATAAATTACTTATGGACGTTTGAAACTAAAACAACTGAAATTCATATTTTTCTAAAAGCCAGTCAACGGCACAGAGCTAAATTAAACTAATAGTTTTGAGAAACATCTCTATAAAAGTATCATTTTGTTCAATTCACTTCATACGTATTGTATTATTAAAAAAAAAAAAAACTATTCTAAACATTTAGACAAAAAGGTGTCACATACTTTTAGTTTTAAAATTCAGTTTCCAAAAGAAATATATAACTTAATGAGCTCGTATTACATTTTAATGCTTTTATTTATAAGTTCTAAAGATTCTTCATATGTTTACACACAAAGTAAAAACCAGCATCAGATATCGATAATTTAATCCGCATGGTAAAATATCAAACTACAGCCAAAAATACTAAAAAAATATATAAAAAGAACTTTTAGTAAATAATTCACTTTACATCCAAATTGAACAAAAACGAACAAACATTGACAGTCCCAAACAAGGGTCACTCAAGACGAGCCCTCTACCCCCTAATTCAGTCTAAATAATTACGCAAGCATTCTCTCTTATACACAACTAAATCAGTTTCAACGCATAATCTCCCTTCCCCCCCCCCCTTACAGATAACCTCCCCCATATTAAGACAAACTCCCCCACATTAAGACAAACTCCCCGACATTTAGACAATCTTCCTTCATATACAGACAATTTCCCCCACATAAAGACTACTTCCCCCCAACGTAAAGACAATCTCTCCCCCCCAATAAAGATAGTACACCCCACATATAGATAAAGTGTATGCCGGTTCAATAGTCGTCGAGGTCCACGTCGTCGAGCGGCTCGTCAAGTTGTAGCGACTGAAAATCAACCTTGTACCGTAGTATACCTGCGTACGTACATCCAAACGGGTTCCGAGCAGCGATGGGTAGAGAGAAAAATATATTTTAATGTAAACAAGTTACGAATTATATATATACATTTAGGACAAAATAACGAAAATTATATATAAAGGTAAACCTTCTTGCGGTATTCACGTCTGAACAAATTTATTGTATAAATATTGAGTGCCATTTTATTTTCAGTGCAATGTTATGTTAGCTTCAGATTTACATTTTTGCAGATTTGTTTTATGCACATTCACATTCAATAAATAAAGCGTAGTTATTAGATTTTCCAAATATCCAACTGTAACAATCACATATTCAATCATCAACTTTCATATGAATTCAAGGTGTCAATTGTCACCTTTTTGTATACATATAGTCTCTGAAACATCCCACCCAGAGTGTAGTATCGTCCATACAACCCATCCATACATTTAAAGTGTAGTGTTTTCCATACAATCAGACTGTAGTATTGTTTATACAAACTGTGAATAATATAACTTATTTACTGTGGTATACTTCATATATATATTGTCTATGATGCCAGTGTTCTATTTATGTCATTAAATTGATTCAAGATGTTGTGAATTTTAGTATAAATAATTTAAACCTATCACACAGATCTCCCCATACATTTAGAGTTTAGTGTTTTTCATACAATCCACCCATACCTTCAGAGTGTGTTTTGTCATACAATCCACCCATACATTCATAGTGTTGCATTTTTCATACAAATCATCCAAACATTCAGGGCGTATTATTTTTCATACAATGCAACCATACAATCAGAGTGTAAGGTTTTTCATCCATTATTCAGAGTGTAGTGTTGTTTTATTTAAATTCTATATGTACTAACCGCCAATTCCTCCGAAGCCGCGCACGAACTGGCTCCCCTCCTGGCTCTTGTCGGTGATGATCTCGAGGGTGGCGCCGAACGACTTGTAGTTGTTCGCGAGCCACTCGAGCAGCGGCTGACACTCCACCAGCTCGAGTTCGACGCCCGTCTGTGGCATAATAAATAATATTAATTATCTAGTGGTATAACTAGTGAAAACAAATATCGATATCTCATACAGCTATCACATAAAACATTTTCTTGGGTTGACATGAGAGCTATTAAAATTTATTACATCAGTACTATTCGCGACTATAACATGTAGACGTATACATATGTGTATTATAATAATATATAGTTGAATACTTATAAAAGGTTTGTTTGTACCGTTGTACGATAGAATAGTTTAGAATAATGAGATATATAGATCTTAATATAAAAAAGATATATGTCACGATGTTTGACCGCGATGAACTTCTAAACTACTAAACGGATTTTAATCAAATTTTGCACTCTGTGTCCAGTTTGAACCAACTTGAGAGACTGGATACTTTATATTGCGATAAGTGGTCGTATCGCGTTAGATGTCGCTGTAATCGATGTGATTGACTACTGGAAAAGGCAGAACAAGGTCTGCCAGGTCAGTTGTTAGTTTATATAACTGCCATCTCAGTCTATCAGTAGTACGTCTCAGTATATTACCAAGAAGCGGCATGGAGGCACGTGATAGGCGAATCGTTGTCGCACCATTATAATGTCAATGAAGATAGTTTCGAAAAATGCACACTGTATTTTGCATTATTAGAAAAAGACGATAGACGTTTAAAAACTTATATTCATTATGCTTCTATTCTTAAAAAAATATATATAAGCAAATTGAAAAATCCAATTTTTCGTAAGCGCACATCTTAGTTATGTACATATACCAATAGGCGGCCTTGGTCTTTGAATATGAACTTAAAAAGAATGTAGATTCCTATTTGTAACAGCATATTCTTTATACTATAAGAGTGAATAATGTTCTTTGGAGGAATAATTAAAAATAAGTCAGACGTACATTTCCTGTTGAACGTTAATTATTGCACAGCCGTGCTGCGGCGTGCAATAGAGACATTAAGGTATGTCCCGGATAGCAAATAGTACAAAACAGTTCAGCGATTCTCAAAGTGGTACTGTCCATACTTTCTTTATTATATTTTACAGGTTAAACGTTATGACCACAATATCTCATCTGGTTAAGTTAAGATGTGACCCGAGACGAGCTTAGTGGAGGGACAGACTATACGGTGCAACTACCAGAACTCTCCTATAAATGTTTGGTGGTAGCTAGTCAGGTAGTATTAAAAAAAAGCCCTACCACCATGCTATGGTCTTATCACGATGTGGACAATTGGCAATAGAAATAGTAATAAATTGTAATTAGTAACATGTGCTGACAAATATAATGGGGTTTTTTAAAAGCTTTACAAAAATTATATGGTTCCATGATAAAACCTCACTCACTTCTTTGTCTGTGAAGTGGGACTTATCTTTCTCCTGCTCAGGGGTGAGGTGCAGTATGGTCTCCTGGTTGGTTGCGTGGGATTTCAGTACATATCTGTAATAATAATACATTATATCTTATACTTTTCCTTATTTAATTGCAATGTCCGTTTCCACGAAACAATGATGTCATAATATAACATCATAAATCATTGGGAAAGGTTTCAGGTTATTTAACATCATGTTAACACCAATAGGTGTAACGCTGTATTGAACAAAGTTACAGAAAAAAAGGATAAAGTTTTAGTTCGACACGAGCGAAGTCGCGAGCATAGTTAATTAAAAAAAATTACATTGATGTTTATTACAGTTTATTGCAAAAACGCTGTGTTTTTAATACTCTCTAATCACAGCATTTAGTATTGAGATATGTTTAGAATCTAATCTCAAACATTAAAACATTACACTTTATGCAAGCAAATGTATACCTAATAATAAAAAAATACACCATGTTTTTATAACGAACTAAAAATTAAAAGATGTGTAACTAAAAACATGAGACGTGTATTTTTTTCATTATTATTATTTTCAGCTTTTAAGTGTTCTGTGAATGGAATTTTGATATATATTCTGTTCATCTCTCAGTTAGATTTGAGCTCAATCCCAGTATATAGCTGATCGAATAGATATAAATCGATTAAAAACGTTATACCGAAGAAAAAAAAATCAATTTTGTCACATTCTCATGCATCGTCATCCACATCTGAGCTGTGGTCCAAATTTCAAGTATCTATCCCATCGGATTCAATTACTCAGAACCGCTTCAACTGCGTAGGGATATAGCCTCGCTTAGCGTGTTGTATCGACTGTATAATGGCGAAAGCTCTGTAGAGTTATTTCACCTAATTCCCTCCTCTCCTTTCCACAAAAGATCCACCCGTGCTGGACTACGGAGCCACAGCTTTACCATAACCTCCATCTCGACGCGAACCAAAAACTTCGAAAAGTCGTTTCTTTGTCGCGCAGTGGAGCTGTGTGGAACCGTCTTCCGATGTGTGTGTTCCCTCCCTCTTATAATATGGGGTCTTTTAAACGAGGCGTGAAGAAACATTTAGTGGGCCGGCAAGACAGTTGCGACTGACGAAGGACATTTGCCCCTACGGTAGTAGCTACTGTTACTGGACTGTACTGAAACTTACCATCAGGTGAAGTACAGTCACTTTGCCGAGCTAGGATGAAAAAAAAATCGAGAAGTTAGTTTAAAATCAATGAGAAAATTCCACCCAACAGACATACGAGATAGCAAGTTAATTAAAACATGGTAAAGGACCACTTTACCAGAAGTATTGGTGTATGGTGGTTGCTATTTTGTCTGTCACAATTTCCTTTGGTTTTTTATGTCTCACTTAAACAGTATGTCCAGTTAACTAAAGACTTGACCATGGGCATTACAATGACAAGCCCTGATGTACCGCTTATATCAGTATTATAACTATTTTATTATTCTGTGCTTACTTATTTTATACTTTGGAACAATCGAATGAGTTAGCAGTGTTATTATTATTAATTTATATTTGAGGTTTAGCGTAATAGCCACAATCTCTCCTGATCTTAAGTGACGATACGGCCCAAGTTGGTATACACGCTAAACCTGTGGAGGAACTGGCTCTCAAGTGCAGCTGCCGGAACAAACCGTTTGGTATTTGGCGGCAGGTTTACAATTTGAGGGTGGTAGCTAGCCAGGCGGGCATTAGAAAAAGCCCTACCACCATGTAATGGCTTCCTCACGATGTTTTCCTTTATCGAAAGCACAAGCTCATTGTAGGTGGAGTGGATTCGAACTCACGTCACTGAGCTATCATCGCTTCAAAGTAAAAATGGACTGATTATTATATAGTAGCATATAGTAAGAAAATATGAAAGAATAACCTCTGTATGTCAAGGTTCTCCCAACAGATGAGCGTCTCGACGGCGCCCAGCTCGAGAGCGCGCAGTGTATCGTCCACACCGAAGCAGTACTTGCCCGTGTCCTGGGATAAACAATAAGTAAGAAAGATAGAAGAAAGAAATCGTTTAATACTAATAAAAGATATACAAGCATTAAAGGACACTATAAATAAAAACATTAAAAGAATCGAAAAAAACATTAATATATCGTATTAAACTATTTTCTAATACCCATCTATCGATTTTTAATGTTTTGGTGGAGCATTTACATTACATATTAACTGCAGATAATAAAGGAACAATGTAGTAAAAAAATATTACATTCATCCATTCCTATATACTTTCCACCGCCCATCGATTTTTTTTAGTCTCTCCCAATATAACTTGAGATTTCTTCAATAGCCCCCTCTAATAGCCTCAGCGCCCACTGGGGGGCGATACCACCTACTTTGAGAACCTATGTTTTAGTAAACTACTAATATCTAGCTTATCAACTACCAAAACTCTATGGTTATATAAAAAATACTACGCAAACTGTATCTATATTAATACTTGATTTTACATGCAGCTTCACTTGCGTTAATATTGATTAAGTCAAATCGTATGACGCAATAAAATGTTTCGTACAAAGTTTATCTCTCTCTTTTCTCCAGTTCCCATAAGGTTTTCGCGAGACAAAGTAGCCTATCGCCGTCTCCAGGTTCCCGTCTACCTCTATACCAAAATTCATCATAATCGGTTCAGCGGTTAGGGGTGAAAGCGTAACAAACAAGCAAACTCATTTTCGCATTTATAATATTGGTATGGATTATAAAAGTGGAAAAATTTGTCTGTTCGAACGCAACGATTTTAGTAACTATTACTCAGAATTCAAAAAATATTTCTGTATTTCATTGAGCCATCAGGAAAGCTTTAGTTCTTAACATCACGCTATCACAAATAGGAGCGAAGGTATATTGAAAAATGTTACAAAATTCGTCAAAAATCACTACTAATATTATAAATGTGAAAGTAAGTATGTTTGTTACGCTTCACGCAAAAACTACTTAACCGATCATCATGAAACTTTGTACACATATTCTTGGATATATTAAAAGTCGTCAAGGATACTTATTACATATTATTGAAAAAAAAAAAATATCTGTTAAAAAATCTCAAAATCTAGCCACTTTAACGCCATCTAGCATTCCAGAGTATAAGTGATACGAAATTCACCGAGTCAGCTAATTATTATATAAATTTTAGCTTCACTTTAACAATTTTTAAAGTCTTGGGCACTTTCAGTACTTTATAGTCCACATTAATCAACATATTACCTGTGATATCTCGTCGAAGTACCTCCCAATCAGCTTCTTCTCTTGTATAAACTTGACGTTCTGCAGCGACTCGGCCGCCAGCTCTATGGCCTGGTTGAACCCGTTCTCACCTCCGTACGACACGTCCACTAATTTAATGATCTTCGCTTGCAGACGCTGTTGAAAACAACCATACGTTATAGTGAATTATAATAAACTTAGTTCAAAACAATGGATTAGATTCGGATTGAATATATTCGAGGAAGCGTGAAAATACCACTAGCGAAAGAGATATTGAGGAGTAATAAGTTAGAGTGGCATGGGAATGTTATGAGAAGGGATGGAAAGCCAAGTAAATAGAAGAATGTTCCTATGAAGGAAAACTATGTAGAGTAGAGACAAAGAGCGCCATCTCTGTTTATGAAAAAATGTCTATAAAAACGCGTCCAATAAAGATGGCGCTGCGGTAGCCTAGGATACATTTTAAAGAAAGCGTTCAAAGTAAATAAATAGAATAAGTTAAAGAAATAAATAAGGAGCGACCAATTTCCGCTTTGTGTAATATGTATTTAGTTAATTCTTATGGGATTTTACAAATTAGGTGTAAATGTGAAATAAACCAATAAGCTGGTTGTAGTAAATATATTAGCGAATTTAACATACGTCACTCCGCCTACTACAGCCAACAGGTATGCTGGTATCGTAGTTAATGGGACGCTATTCTGGCAGGTACTGGAATCTCTTTTTACAGTATACAACTGGACACTTTATTAACTTTCCGTCTCTATTCTCCATAATAAAAACACAAATACTGCGCAGCATTTGCACAAATGAGTAAGAATATAAATACTATACACAGTCAGCTGATGCGACCGCTCTACCTTAACTTTAGATCGCCGCCGACTTTACCTGTACTCTGTCCCCGGCTGTAATGCGACATGCGATAGACGGACGTGTTTTTTTTTGGGCGATGTAAATAAGTTTCACTTTGCAATAAGGTCGAAATGAACTTCAGCATGGTGGAGCACTTTTTTACAGTTTTAAGGTTATGCGTTATTTAAGTATGGTGGACACGCTAAAGTTATACAGGGACTGGCTCTCAAGTGCAACTGCCGGAACACATCTATACGTATTTCGTGGCGGGCATTAGAGAAAACCCTACCACGATGCATTCCTTCACCGGGCGCTCAAGTTCATTATAAGAGAATTCGAATTTATGCCCCTTAGTGCTGCGTCTGTACACACTACCACTGAGCTATGATCGCTTCAAATCCACAACTGACCGGATCAAACATATCCGACTGTGAGAGTTCAGTCTTGAAGTCGGCTGAACCGGCGAGGATGAGGCCGGCGACGTTGGGCCGGTCCGCGCTGATGAACAGCTGCGTGGCGACCTCGGCCACCTTGCGCACGTAGTTGTGCCGCTTCTCCATACGCAGCCGGGCGAACCGCAGCGCCGACTGACCACCGCGCCCGTGCTTCTTCGGCAGGTCCACCGTGAACTTGTGCAGAACCTGGACCAAAGAAAGAAAGAAAGAACAATTATTTCGATGATACACAGCAGACATGTGCTAATAAACATTACACTGGAACGTAAATGCCATATGATATCATATTCTTCGGCAGATCCACCGTGAACTTGTGCAAAACCTGGACCAAAGAACGAATAATTATTACGATGATACACAACGCACGCACATAGCAGACATGTATGCCATATGATATCATATCGCCGCAAATTACATATCAACTTTTAATATCAACCATCGCCCGTAACATCAACTGTGAGCAATGTCAAATATCATTATCTTCATATTTTTTTGTTCTTGGCAACTCAGTGACTATTACTGCTGTTTTCAAATAATAAAATTTGCGCATTTTGGGCAGGTGACACTATCTTTAACAAAATAGCGTCTCTCTTGTTAAAGCTCCCTTGGGAGTGTGTGTGGCAGCTGATATATCATGTTCCGAAAGATTATTCATAATTCACTTATTCTCTTCAGCAACACTATATCACGTAAAATGTCACCTTACACAATATAGGGCTAAATAACTACGTATATGAATAAAAATAAAAATCACAACACGATAGACTAAGATCCCGCCAAAAACTCCATAACAAATATGAATGTTTGTAATATCAACTGCGGTGCATGACCATGTGTAATTAATAAAAATAGATCTTATGCAGCACGCACAAGTAAAATAAGTGCGCTGGAGTTGACTCACTTATTGCTGTTTCTTTCACTCTCGTCATTATTTGTATTATGCTATCTTTATCGCACTGCAATATAATAAGGTAATTATTTAAGTTTGGTCGCAAGGTCATTGCATCAACTCTTGCCATGCCACAGGGTAAACGTTCTCGGTAGATGTTTGAGTATAGCATGTTTATTTTTTTATAGTTACATAGACGAATGAGTGCCGATAGCATGCAGCACAAATGCGAATTTTGAGATGGATGTGTGGTGTTAAAAAGGATAAAGTCAGGAGTGAATATGTCAGGGGGAGTTTGGAAGTGGGCTCACAGATAGAGAAATAAAGGGGCTCACCTCTCTGGTGTTACCCTGGAGGGTACCGAACAGGGCTCCGTTACCATCCATGACGATGAAACCGAACTTGTTGTCGTCAGCGAGCAGAGCGGTCAGCGCCTCCGTGTGGAACTTGTTATCGCAGAGGTACAGCGAGGTGTTAATAGGTTTGAACGGCTCGAAATCAATGTTCACCTTCTTCTCCTTGCCCTCCTCGGTTACAATAGTGCCACAGTATATAACTAGGCCGTTCGGAGGCACTGGAATGCAGAAAAAAATCTATTATCAAAAACCGTTTTGATCCGTATTCATCGAGTTAAAAATATTTTTTGTGTTTTAAAGATTAGGAGGCAAACGAGCAACCGTGTTACCAATTCATAGATACATACAAGCTAATATAAGACAGTTGACAATTGTCAATTTCTTTTTATACGAATTACATCAAACTGAAAGCTAATTCAATTTATAAGTTAGACAATTCATATTATAAATATAATTATAAAGTATATTAGGACTCGCTTATTATATTAATACTTTCTAAATCTCAGTCAACCAAGACGACTAAAAACGGATTTCGTATTTTTCTTTCGTAATACTATTAACTTTTATTTTTGTCCTGTCAAAAAAAAAAACTTCGAACAATTCTGGCCGTTTTTTTTTTATTATTGAAAATAAAAGGTTTTCAACATATTTCCATTTCTGTTTTCAAAAACTTCATTTATATAAAAAACATTGTATGTATTTTTAATGCGACATCATAAAAAGTAAAAGAACAAACTTTTATAAAAAAAAAACGTTTGGAGTGACCCGCCCTTATCACTTAGGGGTATGAAAAGATTACTACCGATTCTCAAACCTACCGAATATACATATAAAATTTGATAAAAATCGGTCAAGCCGTTTCAGAGAAGTATGGCAACTAACACTGTGACACGAGACTTTTATATAGAAATATATATACAATCAAACGATTGCACAGCACAATATACTTAATTAAAAGTCTCAACTTACAACTATAATTACTGGGATTTATCATTGATATAATGGAAATTCATGGTTTTTCAAAATAATGCAATAAATCATTTATTGCACGCGACACACCGCGAAGCGGGTGAGGTAGTGCTCTACCTCTCGACACGTCAAGATCAAGCAATTTTTAGCTCTTAACTGTCTCTACCACAATATTTTTTTTTTATTTTTCTTTAGCGTTTAAATATATCCCGCATTGTATTTATTTTTTACATATAAATAAACACCCGTGTGTCAGGTATTAATCACACTCAAAGGGTGCTCCTGTGGAGCCCTAGGGTTCCGCTCAGCCTCTGTGCTAAGGGGGGAATAATTCATGGATTCAAAATCCTTTTTTACCCAACTTGTAAAAGCCATTAATTTTTTATTTTTTTTTTACCTTTAGTGTAGAGCTTGAGACGGTGTTGTACGGAGGTGATAGCGCCGAGCACGGAGAGTCGGTTCACTCGTGACTTGATGTTCGAAGCCGTTCCGAACTCATCGGCCAACATCTTCGACACACGGGATATCTGATCCTTGGGTGGAATGATCAGCGATATCATGGACGTCCCATTCCTGAAGATAATTAGTTACATATAAATTCACGTAAACTTATTTTATACATACTAGATTTTACGTGCGACTTCGTTCACGACAATATTCATTTGGTAACCAAATCAGAGGACTCAATAAAAAGTTTTATACAAAGTTTATCCCTCTCTTTACCCCACTTCGAATAAGGTTTTCGAGAAGAAGTCGCCTATCACCATCTCCAGGTTCCCATCTGCCTTTATGCTAAAATTCATTATAATCGGTTCAGCGGTTCTGACGTGAAAGTATAACTAACAACTCACTATCGCATTTACAATATTAGTAAGTATGCTCTCAACTGCGGCTATAACCGCTTCACTTGCTTATTAAAATGGGATTGATTTTTTTTTATACTACATTGGATGCCGAAAATGGATACGCTAGGCACAGTGAAGGGACTGGTTCTCAATTGCAACTGGCGGAGAACGCCTATAGATATTTGGCGGCAGATTTGCAACTTGAGTTTGCAGAGAGCAATGAGTGTGAGCTTTCGGCGAAAGAAAACATATCGAACCTTTGCAGGGTTAGAACAGGATAGAGTATTTTCATTCTTAATTAAAAAAAAAACACCTCTATAAAAATATGACTTGTGTAACTACTGATCTATTGAAATAATACTGCTTCAAATTTATTAAGATAACTTTTAGGAGATTATATTAATTAAGATTTTTAGCACTAACGATGTTTTGTCGGAAAAGTCTCGATATTATACACACATACATAGATATACACTCTAGCATGGTAGTAAAGTATGTAATCGAAGTCGTGATTGATATATGGAACCCGCGTCGCCCCAGCAAGGCGACAGATGACCGTGGGATCTTAGTGGGTTTATCCGGCAACTAGCGCCGGACGAATCCCACACATCGCTCTCAATCGCCATAGGCGTAGAGGGAATACATAAACGCATATCCCCGAGTTATAAAAGCGTTATAGCCATAATCTCACCTGATCTTAAGTGACGATATGACCCAAGTTCGTAATAACGCTAAACCTGTGAAGGAACTGGTTATCAAGTGCAACTGCCGGAACACACCTATTGATATTTGGCGGCAGATTATTACCTAGAGGGTGGTAGCTACCCAGGTGGGCATTAGAAAAAGCCTTACCACCATGCAATCTTTTTCATTATTTATTATTTTAAGAACGACAGATTCTATGCCACTGTAATTCGAAAGAAACCCAAACAAGTTTAGCAAATCTGTTATCTTATTTAATATAAGCTGTGCCTGCGACATGGTTTGCGTGGAATTAAATTATTTAATCTCGCGCCATCACTCAAATCACTAACTTTTGATAGAGTTAACCGATTTTAATGAAGCAAAGACTAAATATTACGTTTTATGATTTCCTTGGTGACGTTTTTTCATAATCGTTGTAGATTAGCCGTGACGCGTGCACAAACAAACAGACAAATGATTTTAAATATGATGTAAATTCACGCCTAATAACGTGAAGTGTTTGAGGTTGTGCATTGCTCACAGCATTCCAAAGTAGAGCAATTTTCGAGACATTATTTTAAATCTGTTGTGTTTTTACAGCAATGCAAATGTTTTATTCACATAAAATACTCTCACACTATTACTCTAGATGAATATTAAATTCATTTATTTCATTATATATACTACGAAAAAACTTCTTTTTTTTAGTCTGTTTGTACGATTGTATGGATGTGTAACGCTTATGCGGAAAAAGCTAATGTATTGGGACCATTTCTTTTTTATTAGCTCTAGAACAAAATCGGATTTCTTCCTATTTAATGTCGTTCTATTATAATTACTCTATGACGCATACATTTTTTGGATTTTTCAAACTACTTTTTTATTAATTATAATGAGTTACAATTTTTTTTTTTTTTTTTTTCAAATAAATCTAAAAGTACAAACACGTTAAATATACATTCTTATTATATGTATAGATAGATAAGCGTAAATTTACCGACTACAAATTCGTACATGAAAATATAAATAATAAAATATAAAGAGGTTTTTAACATCGTCTGCATCATTTCAGATTCGTATTTTGGTCAATATGTTACATAGTTTACACTTATATTAAATAAAAATAATAGATTTGCAAATTTTTCTATGACATATACTTTGCCCTTCTTAAAAGTAGAAATAAATATATTTTTTCCATAATGGCATAGGTAGTATCTGATGTTTGCCTGAAAACTTGAACTTCAAGTTAAAAATATGTTGCCAAGCACCCACGGGTGTGTTGCTCCTATGCAACTGAGGACCACTCCTAAATACACGAGTTATCCTAAGAAGTAACATTTTCACTAAACATCAGCTAAGTATGTATCTAAACAATTTGTTATAAATAATAAGAAAAAACAATATTTAATCATGTTTGTACATGTCTTTGTTACAGCTAAGAAATAGTGCTAGAAGATATTCTCACGTACTAACGTTAATAAAAAAAATTAAATAAAAGAAAACGTGATTTACGAAAACTCTTTATCGATAGAAATTTCACAATATCGAGTGCGTTTTGTTTCTTAATGGAAAGTGTTCAGTTCACATGCGTGCGAACCGTCTATTATTAACTTTCGCTTCTTCTACTTTCATAAACACCTTCATACATGCTCTTCGGTTACGGGTACTTTTGACCTGGCCTTTCTCCAGAACGTCCTCGTTCTGATCGAGATATGTTCGCCTAGGTCGACCCTTACCAGCTTGCCCATTCACACTCGCCTTGTAAATTTGTTTTGTTAATCTTCTTTCATCCATCCTCTCTACATGCCCATACCAATTAAGCATTCCTTTCTCTATCTTTGTCACTACATCCTCTACCACACCACAACGTTCCCTTATCACACTATTCCTTACTTTGCAACTAATGCAAATTTGAATTATATAATATTTTGAAGCGATCGGTTTGAATAAATTAATGTTCTGAGGATTCGGTGAAGGAAATGATCCTGATGAAACCATAGCGTGGTGACAAGACTTTTAGTAATGCCCCCCTGGCTAGCTACCACCCTCAACTTAACGTCTTTCACCAAATAATATAGGTGTATTCTGGCAGTAGCACTTGAGAGTCCACCGTCTTGGGTCTCATCGTCACTTATCGTCAGGTGAATTTTGGCCATAACTGTAAACTTATAAATTAAAGTAATACCAGAACAAACTTAGCACAATTGAATAGTTATTCATTATACATACATACATTCATAACAGTAAATTAACATTTTCAGATTTAACTGTGAACAAAAACGTATTGATTCGCCGTTTGGCGTCATGTCAGGAAATCACCTTGGATACTGTTACAGTCTCTTTATACCTATTTCAACAAACGTTTTGTATGTTTTTTATTTAACAGTGCTCTGTACAAGTCTTGTCAAGGCAAAAAAATCATCGAAAACAAGTCAACAGTGAACCTAAAATAGGTGAAAAATTAAAACTTTAAAGAAAAAAGTTGGGTTTTATTACGATACGTAATAACAATAATATAGTAATTATTGGAACGGTTCCCTCCTTGTCAGAAAGTAAACATAGCTGATGACGACTGAAGCCGAGTATACAAGAATCAGTGCGTCAGGAAGCCGAACGTACATGATCAAATCGTTTATTTCTCAAATATAGGATAATAATATCACTGTTTTGAAGTCAAAAATCTACTCTACTACCGTTTAATGATGACGATTGGAGTCCAAAAAACTAGTTTTAGCATCACCGACACGAGCGTGACGGTTCACTTTCGTTCATTAAAGAAAACGCGCCTAAATAAACCTAGAAGACCGATATATATCATAAAACTTGATATAAACAACTCAGTAAGGGTTTGCTTGGCTCACAAGATATTCTGCATCTTCATTTATTCATTCATAATATTCATTTGCGATGGTCAGAATACATATAAGTTATTGACCAACATGACCAATTAGTTAATCTCGTGGAAACGGTTATATATACACAAAACGAATTGCAAATGAGTCGAGTTCCGAAACTATCTATACTTCTATACTAATATTAGAAAGAGGAAAGATTTGTATTTTTGTTTGTAACGAATAAACTCAAAAACCACTGGACCGATTTCAAAAATTCTCTCACCATTAGAATGCTATATCACCCCTGGCTAAAATATACTAAAAAATAGTTCCATCATTTTCAGTTCCATGCGAACGAAGTCGCAGGCACGGCTAGGAGATATAAACACAGCTCAAACTAAGTTTCAAGGAAGATACCGTTTTTTTTTTTTTCGACTTGACGTACGCTGTTATCCTTAGGGGCTTTGACAGCTTCACAGACCTTTTTGGGGCGAGTGCTGAGGGCACTCAGCTCTGAGGCAGCAAGCGCAAGGGTGCCAGAATGGCCGAACCTCGGTTTGGGCTGCGGCCGGAAAGTGATCAAGGATTCGCGATCCTAACTAACCAACAAGTCCTAACTTTCTAATTTAGTGATCCTAGAACTACCTTATCGATGGTGTGGATGAGCATGGATGGTATGCGGTGTGACGATGTAGTTTCAGTGATGTAAAGTGTCACTGTATCGCGTGAGCAGAGTCACTTGAGGGCTCCTATCTGGAAGATCGAACCTAGGGACAAGCGTCTGCGGAGGGAGGCCGTGGCGGCAGTACGGGAGTGAAATTACCCGTAAGATATTGTGCATTTTAAACTTAGTAAACAAATAAATTACGCTGCTTATGAATTTCGACAGTTTAAATCAAAGTTTTGTAAGTAAATATAAGTTTAACATGAAGGTAGCTAGTTCACTTGACATAAAACAGCTATCATTAGTCCCTAAGTGAAGTGATCTTTTAATAATTGCTAACAGAAGTTGATTTTGATGATTTTGAAGTTGACTCTTAGTATGCGTGTGTGGAAGTATATGTAACCTTCGGTGTTAAATGCATTACCTACCACTTGGGTCGATGAGATATTGAAGTGCGATATTAAAAGAGTTGGTCGAGTTCTAAGGTAATATTTTACAAATAGAAAACCTCTTTGAATTCATCCACCCCGTAATATGTTAAATGGTCTGTTAATGTTATAGGTAGTAATAATGTTATATCGCGGTTTCAGCAGGATGAATTTTATGTGAATTAACATGTAATAAATAATAATATATCTCAATCGAGGGGTTCCCGATCGTTTTTAGTTCGCGACGCACATACATGTGTACTATTTTATCGCTGCACCCTAAACTATATATGGACCGTTTATTTCGAAAGTGGTGAAGTGCATTTTCTTTTGTTTCGAGAAAATTAAAGGTTACTATATCTGTTGATAATGTAATTTCATTTACCGACCGATATTAAGTTGTACAAAACATGGGATTTTTTTGAGAAATTAAACACGGACTAGTTATATATAAAAAATTTACATTAAATTAAGCATGAATTACGTGATAGCTCATTTTTCTCAATAATGGTCTTACACCACTATAAAAATAAACGGTCCATATAGCTATTCGACATAGGTACAATAATACTAGCTATGAGGATAAGCACAAAATTTAAAACATCCACATTATAAATCCAAACTGTTTATTTATATGAACATAAAATTAACAGTTTCTTGCTATATTTCAACTGGTCGTGGGTTTTGTTGTATAGTGATTTTCTACTAAGTTGTATCGTAAAAACTTCTTAGGATGTAACACGCTATGCGCGTAGGTTTTGTTGTAAATTTAAGTTGCGTGCAGCGTAACGTGGCTAGTCACACCAGCCGACTTTGGCGCGACCTATACTCGAAAAGACAGTCTTATTTATTATTACGACAACAAAACTTGGAATGAGTGAAATAGATGAATAAAATTAAGGATAGAGCACAGTTTTGAAATTAACCGATTTCTCCCTTTATTTCCCATCCCCCATCCCAACCCTTTTTTATTTAAAGCTTTTGTACAGCGAAAAAAACTTATTTTATTAGAAAAATAGTGTAAAAATATGAATTTCATCAGAAGTAATAAAAATAAAAGTCCTAATACGTAAAAAGAAATTTTGAAAATAGTGTCCTAAAACTATAACAGTGGGGAGGAATGGGTTTAAGTACATTCAGTTTTATATCTACGCTTTCGGTGTTTCATGTTATTCAAAAATTATCCTTGTTGCTAGTATAATAGAGAATTTTCGTTATTGAAGTCTACATGAGCATAACCGCGGGTAGATCAAGTTTTTTCTTATAGAAAAATATTGAACATTATTGCAATAGTTTAGATTTCAATTATTTCCTTCACTATCAAGGAAATCTGACTTTACTCTTAAACTTTGCATACACAGAAGCAATTGAATCGTTTTAATACCTTATGTATGCAATAATGTTAACAAGCTATCATAATAGCAATAATTAAGTGTTCTATCTGGTATCTCGGAGCTGTGACTATGGCGTCACAAAAGCGTGATTCGACAATCACCAATACACGTGTTTATTTATATTTAGTCGTACGTACAAGAGTATATTCACTTCACGTCGTGAAGCGAAGTCGATAACCTGTAATGTGCTTTCATATGTTAACTACAACTAAATAGTCCATTATATGTCAAGTTTATAACTGTTTATTATTATTTACCAGTTAAAACGGTGAACTTCGTATCACCTAAAATAGATGTTATTTCTTTCTAGTTAAAACTCAAAAACTACTAAATCTTACTCGACCTACCCACTTCAACTCGTTACAGTCAATACAACTAATTATATTAAACTTGTTTATAACTCCAATTAATTAAAAGTCATTTAATTATATGAAATATAAATATATGCGGTTTCGAACCCACTTCCGTGCACACTACCAATCCAACTATTATTTTGTCTTTTCTTATTTTTTATTATTACTTTTCATATTATGAGATTTAAAATAAATAAATCTGTTCATTTTATACAAACTTTGTCCTGACAATAACTAACACAATAAAAAAGGGTTGGAAAATCCAAAAGTGCACGCCTCATAATATCATTTTTATTTTCTTTATTTAATAACAATTAAACCACATCGTATCAGATCGTGAAAAGTATGAGGGTTCTATTCCTAATTAAACTGAAACGTAAGAAGAAAAAAGACTTGATTAGTAAAGTATTTCGGTCTTTTTTTTTCGAACTGAGACACGCTGTAAGCCCCAAGGGCTTTAAAAGTTTCACTGAACTTCTTGGGGAGAGTGCTGAGTGCATGGAGACAGAACTTTTTTAACTAGTTTACAAACACAAAAATATCATGAGTGTTAAAAACAGTGTATTTTCTTGATATGCGTATGTATATATTAATTTACAAGTGCAATATATGATAAATAGAGACATTTTAAGTTTGAAAAATCAGTTGTTTTGCTTTGCTTTGCTTTGCTTATGAAGCGTGCAACAATACTCATTCAATTCGGTGTCGTCGTTCGGAAGTTATGCGCGTAAATACATTTAGGCGATACATTTTTATATACATATATAGATTCCATTATATCAGGGGTTCCCAATCTTTTTCAGTTCGCGACGCACATAGATGTTTACTATTTTGTCGAGGCGCCCTTACCAATATAACTTTTTTTTTTATACTTAAGGTTTAGCGTTATGTCCATAATCTCACCTGATCTTAAGTGACAATACGGCCCAAGTAGACACGCTAAACCTGTGGAGAAACTGGCTCTCAAATGCTGCTGCCGGAACACACCTATTGTTATTTGGCGGCAGGTTTACAACTTGAGGGTGGTAGCTAGCCAGGCGGGCATTTGAAAAAGCCCTACCACCATGCTATGGTTTCCTCACGATGTTTTCCTTCACCGAAAGCTCAAGCTCATTGTAGGTGCTTGGATTCGAACTTACGTCCCTTGACGCGAAGTCGTACACACTACCACTGAGCTATCATCGCTTCAAAACTAGTTGAAATAGATAGGTACAATGATACGTGATACGCTAAATGGCGTCTTTCTTAACTCCTTACGGTGCACCATAGCGCTGGGAGCCGCGGCGCGCACTTTTGGAACTTCTGCATCATATAGTACGTTATGTTAAAGTGAAACCTCTTATGAAAGTGCTTATAAATTCTGATCCGCAACCTTTATGTGTGACGCTCATTCGGGTAAAGTACGCTCGAGGCAGCTAACGGAGTGAGATATAGTGATATGTCACTTCTCTCGTATGATATTATTGAGACCACACCGTCTTTTATATACTTTATAGGTTTCAGCGCTATGGCTACAATGTAACCTGATGTTAAGTGATGATGTGGCCTAAGATGGTGGACAAGCTTAGCCTAATGGAGAGACTGGTTTTCAAGACGTATTTCGGTGGCAAATTTCAAACTTGAGGGTAGTAGCTAACCATGCGGGTATTATAAAAATCTCTGATATCATAATATTTTCCTTCATCGAAATCTCAAGTTTATTGCAGAGATTCGAAAGTACGTCCTTTGACACAGTATCTACACGTGCTATCAATGAGCTGCCGTTGCTTCAAAAGTTCGTGTTTTATTAATGACCGCATGTATTTTTAACAAAGGTCTTTTCCAGTATCCAAAAAAACATTGATGAACATATAAAAGAATATACGATAGTTATAATAATAACCAAAAAAAAAAAACATAATTAAATGTTAGTTTTTTCGAGCTAATCTCTGAAATGGTAGTGCTGATTTCGAAGGAACTTTCACTGGCACATAGTTGATGTTATAAAAAGTAACCATAATGAAAATAATAATATTAATACATATAGTAATCACAGTTTGATGAAGAAATATTGAGGAAGAAATACAATTTATTTGATCCAAAACTGATTACGTGAAGTTAGTAAAGGACTATAGAGTCAAATGCATAGAAATTAATTAGTTTCTCATTTATAAAAAAAAGTTATTTTTGTTAATAGCTCAACATGCGTTACAGCAGAATCAAATATTTCTATAGCACTTTCACTCTAGTACACTTATACTGTTTGTTGATTTTATTGAATATTTAATTTAAAAAAAGACTGAAGTTTTTGATTTAGTGTTTTTTTTTTTATCTTCATAAACAACTGCTTATACCCAAAAATTACTAGTAATTCATTAGTTGATGATAAGCATAAGTTATAAATTAATTAATTAAATTATTAAAAAAGTAATCTAGATGGCTTGTATGATATAATTTTAAATCACATATATATATATATATATATATATATTTTGGTATTAGCATATCACCATCGATTGTGTGTCCAAATTAATAATCTAATCATCAATTTAAAGTTTATGCAAACTAGGGTAATAGTTCAACATTAATGATTTTTTTTTAATTCATTCTAAGCATCTCATTACATATCCCATAAACATGTAATATGTAATAATATTAGACACTATATATATAATTCCTTGTTTTTTAGTTTCAATAAACAGGGTACTGAACTAGCTCTTTGATGTATAAACTATTTGTGTAAGCTGTAGCCACTGTTTTAAAGCACATACTATGTTTTGTTACTATGTATGTTCAGGAACCAGAAAAAAAACATAGTAGAAACTACTGATAATCTACGTACCTAATGTGATATATAAGTCTTAGATTATATATGCTTGCAAATTTATTCTATAATGAGATATATATTTGGTACTTCTTAATATTTGGAAAATTATTATATATTGGAAAAAAATATTTGGAAGCATAAGTTAGCATGTATTATTCCTTAGACTGGCTACCTCATTTCTATACAATTTTTTAATACATATTCTGAACATTCGATTTTTTTTTTTTTTTAATAAGGCATACTTAATTGTTTTACTAACTAGCTTCTTAAACTTTTTTTAGTAGCAAGTCCTAATATAGAATTTACCCACTTTTGTATATTGTATACAGTTCTATGGTGTACTGTTTAATTATCAGAACACAAACTTTACTTAGGTTTGAATAAAAGAGTTATGCTTGTAATACAAAATTAACTCCACAGTGTCAAAGAGTGGAATTGTGATACATTTAACTCTATATGACTCATATAATATTAACTTATTATATGGACAGTGTGATGATACAAACTTATTTCTAGAACTTTGTTGTCTGAGCAAATGTCATGTATATTATAAGAAAATGTATGTTATATTTGTCAATACTCTTTTATCTGTACTAAATATCAAAGACTCAAAATGTAAGTAAAATAATGGTTGATATATATGCTAATATTTTGACATAAAAGAAAACCTTTTAATTTAATGTCAATTAATAATCTATGTAAAAATGAAAGTTATAACTCCTCGAGTTGTTACAGACATCTTCTATATAATAAAAGTTGGAAGTTTTCCTTTCACATATGTGTACTATGCATGGAATTTTTTACTAATTTAAATTCAAAGACTACACTGACTTCTATCCTGTTTATACATTAAAATAACATTATTACGCAATATATTGATTAAAAATTATCTTTAAAGTGGATTCTGTATAATTTAGTCCAAAACAGATGGTAAGTTTCAGAGAGAAAAGTTGACTTTCCCTTAGCAACGCGGAAGTGTGTGTTTTACGTTTGATCGATCGGCATCACACGCCTCTGCCGGCCTTCGCGGTTTGTATTCAAAGGACAATTAGGTTATGTCATGAAAAGTATTTATCATGCCGCAAACATATCGTTGATGTAAACAATGCTTCCATAGTCGCAGACTACGTGCTTTGTTTCGTATGGGAGTTTAGTACTCGTGTTTTATTCATGAAGTAAACGAATTCCAGGGCACAGAGACGCGGTTCAATACGTATTTTGCGAAACTAGCGTGTCTGCAAGGTTATGATCGTGGTTCGCGCATGCACCCGGGCGCATGTCTCGAGAATGACGCAGCCTTGTTGGCAATATCATTTGATCATGTGGCAAACGCATGTTCTGCAATAAACTTTTTGAACAGTTTGAAATCACTATATATGAATGCACGACTCACCCCCTGGCCATCTCCAAGCTTTTGATTAGTTTCTTGATCTTCCATATTTCGACATTACGATCAGCGGACGATTCCTCAGACATTTTGAGTGCACTGATTTAATTTATAAATAAGTTAAAAGTAAAATCTCTCTACACAACACCAAACTTTTAAATGAAAAACGAGTGGAAAGGTAGCCCGTAAAGCAGTTCGAACTGCCCAAATCCAGATCTGACCGGACGAACGATACACCTCGCGACTTTGTTCACACACTTTCTAGTTCACATTTACGTCTGTTGTTGTTCGGACTTTTCTTCTAGTGCGGGGATTCTTGGATTTTTTCTTATTTCGGCTACCCCTAAGCATGTGGGACGCAAAAATTAGACATTAGAGATAAAAATGTGACGTTGAATAAACGATCGAACGAACGCCTTGTCGTTCGTCGGTGAAATGAAAGAAAAACTCTTTGGTTATTGCTAGCTGTGAAAATCTTGTTCTACCGTATACAATGAAAAACAACATTTGTGTTTTTTTTTGTATACGTATAAATTATTTTATCTAAAATTACTTTTAATGTAATTTATATTTAACATAAGATTATTTCTTTCAAACTTCATTTCTAATTATTACATCTAATAGGAACAAGGTTAAATATATTATGGCAAGACTAAGAACTTTTATCGGTAGAGCGGTGCATAATTAAATCGATTACAAATTTGTAATTCATTTTATAGTCTTATTTTAATTGTTTTGAACTTGTTTATATAAATTGTATTATCCAAATATCATGAAAAACAAAGAAGTTAGAGATTTTGCTATTTATTAACATTTATAAGTATTTGTCTATTATATAATATTTATAGTTGTAGAATAAAATAATTTGTTTACTAAATTTTTAATACGATGTGGATGTTTAATTTAAATTTAATGAAAAGGGGTCTTTATGATTTAATATTCATAATATTCAACAAAAAATCGATAAATACTTTTACTAATAAGGTAGTTTAAAAAATACATTTTATGATTAAAATATAAAATATGCATTTACGGATAAGGCTATAACAGTATTAGTATGTACTAATTACATAAATGACTCATAGTTAAACAAATGGAAATTTGAAGTATTGGCTCTGGACTCTTGAAAGTTTCGCAGTAATAATTCTAAGTGTGTGTGATTACGTATGTATTTAATGTGTGTTCATGAATCTACATTTAGATTAATTATCTTTTCCACGTTAATATACCTCTAAACACTGGTTTACATCGTCTCCGAACTCAGTTCTAAAATGTATGGTTAAATCTCTTATACACTTATATATTGGCAAAATACTAGCCAAGTTATGCCAAGTACCAGTGTTCTGTGGCATAAATATTAATAAAATGCTACTTGAAATCTACAGTCTTATTCTTCATTACTAATTAAAGAAAATTACATAAGCCTTTACTACAGATAATGAATAATAAATATACGAAAGATATAATAAATGTACGAGGTTTAGATTTTTATCAATACACATACGCACACGTGTAATATAAACTTATATTTTACTTTAAGCTTAGCTAATGAAAAGTCTCGTTAAAAAAAAAACTAATACTTATGCCCAAATATACGTTGGTTATTAGTTTAAAGAACTTTTGTTTCTTTTCTATAGGATGTCAAAAAGGAACTATATTTTACTCATTCGATTATCGTATATTATCAAACTTATTGAAACTACTCAGATTCATAATATTGTTAAGGACATCCCTACACCGAGATAAAAAGAATTCTAAGCTGTCAAAATGTCAAAAAACTATAACAATTTAAGGTTATAGTTTCGCAATCGCTCACGAGATGTTATGTAGCAAGATAAAACAAATTACACTAACTAGATCGACTTTAAGCAACAGCGCTCATTATCGTTATATTATCTCATCCAATTTTATGTTCAAACGATGTATTTTCCGCGGCTGGTTCATCGCGAAACATGAATGTAAAGAAGTCGGGAAGAGTATGTCTCCGATACGATATATCCTGAAAGATTTGGTTGTGGCAAGACTGTGGAGTGCTTGGACGCGTAACAGTTTCGTTAGTAATGTGGTTAAAAGGTGTAGAAAGGATCGCAGTGTGTGGGAAGTGTTCCATCATTTTCGACAAACGTTTTGTCGGCCGCGGCGGACTTTGTTGCTATCTGCTACAGCTGCATTTCGGCACGCTGATGATGAGGATGAGGATAACAAAGTGGGTTGTGATAGAGACATCACCGATGAAGAAATTGAGGTATATATTAAATAGTCTAAACATGTAATAGATTTTTCCCTGTTTCTTATGACGCCGTACCTTTCTCACGCATTAAATTTATTTTAATAACTTTACTAAAGGGTAAACAGCACATGGGCATTGAAGCTTAGAATCATTCAAAACATGCTATCATTTTATTATCTATTGGGTAAATACAAAATTATATGTGTCTAACTCATAAAATTAGTTTGAAAAGTATATTTGTATCGCCTGTTAAAGAAAGAAGAAGTTCGAAGCGATGATAGCTCAGTGGTAGTGTGTATGACTTCGCGTCAAGGGACGTGAGTTCAAATCCAAGCACCTACAATGGCTTTTTCTAATGCCCGCCTGGCTAGCTACCACCCTCAAGTTGTAAACCTGCCGCCAAATACCAATAGGTGTGTTCTGGCAGCTGCACTTGAGAGCCAGTTCCTCCACAGGTTTAGTGTGTCTACCAACTTGGGCCGTATTGTCACTTAAGATCAGGTGAGATTATGGCCATAACGCTAAACCTTAAATATAAAAAAAAAAAAAAAGTATATTCGGTGAGTTTTCCTTTACTACATTATTTCATCAGTCATGTTCATCTCAACCGTTGCTGTTCACTTGTTTGTGTAGTAAAATTAAGAATTAGAGACCACTCTATTTGTGAATGTGGATCAGACAAAGATCACATAGACCACATTTGCCTTGATTACCCTAATCTGCATTTTCTCTCTATATAATTTACTCCTCTTTGAACTTCCTTAACCCACCTGCATGGAAACTGTTCTTACCCTAGTGTTTGCCCCTGTTTCTGATCTTATTGGTATATTCATTTCTAGAAATATAATTACATTTTTTTGATGTTATACACTTCTATATGTAACATTTATGTACCTTTGTTCTGATTTTTTGTTTAGTGTTTATTGATGTTGATGACAATAACTATTATGTGTTTGTTTTTATCCTCATGAAAGACATTGAGGTTTATGTGCCTCTTGCACTGGAATTATCATTACATAAACAAATAAAACTAATAAAATAGGCTAACATAGGTTTTCTGCTTCTTCCTGTATCACTGCACCAGGTTTTTAGTTAATATTTTTAGCACTAGCTTTTTCACCTATGTTTGTTCCTGTTAATTCATATTGTTTATAGTATGTTGATGAATATATTATTTGTTTTTCATAAATCTTGAAATTGTGCAATAATTTAAGTTTACTTTATTGTAGTGTAATTTGTTACTCTATAATTATAAGTAAGGTAGGATGAGATAAAAATAAATGACAGTATAGTAAATACATTTTGTCATATTTATATAATATCACATAATTCAATTAAAATATATGTAAGTAATATCTAAACCATGCTGTAATATGTTACAAGAAGAAAAAAGCATTTGAGGTACAGGCTTGGCCCAGTTAAGGTGCTAGGATATATAAATGTACTGCAATACTATGTAGTAAGATAAATTTTATGAATAAATTACAAATACCCACTAAAAATTTACAACTTTGTCAAATGCTTTCACACTTGTACCAGCAATCATATTTGTTCTAGTGTTCCTTATCCTTGTAGTGTCCTGTCATTTTGTGGAACGAACACATCCCATATTTGTTTATATATGTTGGTTTCACATTTCCAAACATCTTGAAAATCTGTCTAGTAATTTCAAAGTACTGCATGTACAAGGGAACAATCAGAGGAGAATGAAAAATAAAAAATAATGTCACATAGCCACAAACTAACCATATGCAGGGAGCTAAAGAAGATTTCACTTCAAATAATATATTTGGCTAAGTTACAATTTTATTATACATATTGATTACCATATTAGTTTATTCAATGGCATTCATATTTTCAGTGCCAAATGTAGCAAGAGACTAACATTGTTTGCTTACATTATTCACACAATGTCCTACACATACACTTTAATACTTTATACATATAACACTTTCACAAATACATATTTCACAAACCTATAGTTATATTCCAGCTGAATTAGAGGAGTTATTTCACCTAATCTCCTCCTCTTCATACCACAGGTGATTCACCTGAGCTGGATTATGAAGCCACAGCTTTACTATAACTTCCATCCTGATACAAACCAAAAAGTTCGTAAAGTCTTACCAGTCACACTGTGGAGCTGTGGAACAGTCTTCTGATCTGGGTGTTCCCTCCATCCTATAATGTTGAGTCTTAAATGAGACATCCTCTATCCTAGCAGGCTGGCATGACAGTTGCGACTGACGGGCGACATTGTCCTTATTGCAGCCACTACTATTATTGGACCTTACTGAAACTTACCATCAGATTAAGTACAGTCATTGTGCTGAGTTATGAAATTTGAATTTGAATGAAATTTGGATATTGACTGCAAGGTTGGCTTTCCGTGTTCCTATCTATCTCTATACTAAAATTCATCATAATGGATTTAGCAGTTTAGCCGTGAAAACGTAACAAACAAACAAAGTCACTTTCGTATTTATAAAATTAGAATATGGATAAATTAAAATAACATTTTTCTCTAGTACTTAAAGTATAAGAAAACAAAACGTTTATCTAATAAAAGAATGTTTATTCTTTGTTCTGTGTCGTATGAACGCATGAACGACGTATAAGGACATACGAAAATAGCTCCGATGTAAACAAAACAGATCCATTGTTATGATCTCTGTGTGTTAATATAGACTGTAGCATGTTTGTAATATGACTTGCAGATTAAATTTTATTTTTTATGATAAAGTGTGTATAATTTTCCGAGTTAAAGAATTCTTCAGACGCGTTAAACGATTTTGAACATATCGAGCCTTGTCAGGGGCAAACATCGTGAGTGCCAAATAAAAGAAACATGTTTTTAAATTGTTACCTCCTAAGATTTATCTTTGTATATAATAAGCAGTATGTTAATATCCACTATTTTAATAGATCAATGATTAGATACGAACAACATCATAATCTATACTAATTAAAGGCTTAGGTCAGGGGATATAGGCGTATTTAATAAAGAACTTCCTCTAGGTAACAAAACTATATTGTTTCACAATCTTCTACTTTGCACGTCTTACTCTATACAGCACAAAACAACGACTTCCGATCGAATGGTGCCGACTTCTACAGCCGGCTCGTATTTAAATGCGACAACTTGACTTATAGTACCATAAAGTACTCTAATTTATTTCTACAAATATTTAAAATATATTTTAAGTGTGGTACTTCGATTAGTATGTGATGACAATTTGACTTATAGAACCCTAAAGTACCCTAATTTATTACTTCACATATTTACAATATGTTTTAAGTGCGGTGCTGGTTATCAGTTGACAATTTGACTTATAGTACCATAAAATATCCTAATTTATTAGTTAAAATATTTACAATATGTTTTAAGTGCATTAATCAGTTGACAGTATGACTTAAGTACTCTAATTTACTATTACAAATATTTAATAATACAATATTACTGTTATGTAATAAATACACCTAACAAATATTAGTGTTATGTAATAAATAAACCTAACAGTTCGGCCATCCTGTTCAAGCGAGTTCCATCCGCTTTCTCTACATAATTGGTTATTAAAATATTATAATCCTGCTTATACATAATTATAGCGCAAGATTTATCCAATAAACTTATACTTAATAATTAAATTAATTAATCTAAGCAATGATATAATTATATTAAATTTATAATGATTGTTAGTCACGCCTCTTACTCGTTCTCACTGATACAATCGTCTTCAGATGAATCTACTCTACATTCATACCTTTGTATTTTTGACCGTGTTTACGAGTCAGAGGTGTGTCACCAATCAGGAATCGTCATTTGGTACTTGTGTTTTCACCCGGACCAAATGCCTCCCTATACTGCGTTGGATCTTTTCTGCGCTATCGTAATTAGCAGAATCTTTTGACTGTTGCTCTTAAATCTTTTCGCTCGCATCTTGTCTCAACTCGTCCAGCTGCTCTCCAGGTGTTCTGTATGTCGGAAACGTGTTCGTTCCAATAGTTTTCATCTTTGCCGTGGTTTGAAGTAGATAATGCATCCAAGATTGTCCGATGAAATCTTTCCACTTGTCCGTTTGCTCCAGGCGTGGCGACGGTATTTTGGATATGCTTTACAGCATAGCTTTGTATAAAGTGTTAGAATGTTTTGCTGGTGAAACTAGTGCCCTTGTCTGTAATTAATCGTGTAGGGACTCCAAGATTACTTACGTACTGCATCATAACTCTGAATGAAGTGGCTGATTTGGTGTTTATATTAACTTTTAACTATTAACTGGATTTATACTTACGTATTTGGTATAATCATCTACTATCACTTACAAGTAACAGTTTCCAGACTGAACGGTCTCAAGTGGTCTGCGTGCACGGTATGGAAGGATGTACTAACCTTTTCTATGGGATGCAATTTTCCTCTAGTTTGCCGCCGGGGGCTTTGTGATGAGCACACTCCAAACAGGACGACACATATTTTTTTATTTTTTTATTATTATTTCTTTTTTATGAACCGTCGCATTTTCCGGAACCAGTAATGCTCCTTAATGCGATGGAGTGTTTTCTCAAATCCACAAATGACCAACATCGTCATGGTTCATTTTGAGAATTTGACAGCGCTCCCCTCGTGGTACGAGCTAGGCCTGATGCCGCTGGCACTTACATCAAAGCCGAGGAAATCTATAAAGTCTAAGAAGAAATGGCACTTACTTAATTTTAAAGTTAATTCACCTTTCCTGAGCAGTTGCAGTACTTCTTCTAGTCGTTGCATACCGTCAGCGAATGTCTTGGAGGGGATGAGTATATCATCCATGTATACAATCGCATACTTAATTTTGACTTCAAAAAGGATCTTATTGATAGTGCGCTGAAAAACTGATGGCGCTTTGGCTAGGCCAAACGGCATGCGATTGTATTCATACTGACTATCTGGTGTCACGAAAGCGGTCTTAGGACGGGACTCTTCGGGTATAGGAATTTAATTTAATATAATAAAAAAATAATTTAATAAAACCCAAGTCATGGTGCTCACTGGAAAAGCAATGGGTATATTTCGAAAGCAAACCTTGTAGTTCTTGACACTGGTCTTCGTCCAAGAGAGGATTGCAATTCACCGTAGACCCCATTTCGGCATCACCAATCGTTACGCTGAACGAGTTTTAGAGTATCGGTTGAAGAGATTGGGTCTCGCTGTAGAGACCGTGTCAAGAGAGATCCCTTAGTAACCATCATTGGGGTTGTTAATGTATTATAGATCAAAATGGCACCACGTCCGTTTTTGATCTCATACAGACCAGGAAGTATGTAGTATTCTATGCCCTCGGGCGCCCGTAATGCACCGTTTACATATACGTAACAGTCAGACTGAGTATTTGTACAGATCTTACTACTTGTCATGTATCACCCTGGATCTCGGTGTCGTTGGATACCGTTACATTTATTTTATTAGAAGGAATTCGCTGAAATTTGACTTCGTCGAGAGTTTTTAATAACAAGGGTATCAGGTCGATCAGTAAATGAATGGCCTAACAGGACAGGATGAATTAAAACATAGTCCTCTACGACGTAGAGATACAACAAACTAAATAAAATTATTGACATATATTTACTGAAATTTCATAAATTTAAAGAAGTAATTACCTCCTGGTTGAAGACACAGAAATATGAAGACATAGAAAACTTATTTGTAATCGTACGATAATTGTCTAGTAGAATTATAAATAACATGTTCACATATTGATTACTCTGCTCATATTTATCCATATACACTTGTTATATAAGAATAAGTTTGAGGCACACCCAAATTTTAAACTCAATGTTTATAGTGTTTGGTAAATATTTTGTTTGTTTTTTTACATAAATCTTAAAGACGCGCAAAAAAAAAATAAGTTCACAATATTGTAGTGTAACTCGTTACACTATTATTAAAAGTAAGGTAGGATAAAATAAAAATAAATCGCAGTATACCTTATGTCATATTTATATATCTTGTAGTTATATTAAATTATATGTAGGTCATATCTAGGACATATTATTATACGGGAAGAAAACAGCGTCTGAGATACAGGCTCGGCCTAGTTCAGGCGCTAGGATTCAAAAGTGTATAGCGATACTATGTCTTAAGATAATTTTTATGTATTGTAGTGTAAAAATTCTTGTCAATAAAATTATTATTATTATGATTGTTTCTTTCAATTCTTGGACCTCGACGTACGTTACGACTACCCCTATCGGGCTAAATAGACTTCCACCTAAGTACCTTACCTTATTTACCTAAGTAAGGTCAAGTTTGTACATGTTGTAATGTGGAGGTTTAGTGATTTTGATATCCAGTACATATTTGCCTAGTCCAGTGTCCTCAGCAGTTACTTCTGATACCTGTTTTTGATTATATTCATTACCTGGCGTTTTAACTTTATTCGGTATCGTAGCCCATTTCGTATTTCTGAAGCAATTGGAGGTCTGGTGCCCCATACGATCACAAGTTGTGATATATACCGCGGGTTACTCGCATTTAAAGCTTGGGTGTCCAATTTCATTGCAATTATAACATTTTGTGTTAGAATTAAACGTACTTGTACCTGATTTAGATGAACTCGTTCGATTCGTGGCGCTTCCCAGTCGCTTGTCGTAAGGTCTTCTACTAAAATCCTGAATTTGCCTGCTCTGCCTGCTTTTAACTGTTCTGAAATATTTTAATACCTGGTTCGGTGAATGACCTTTACCGCGCGGCCATCTATTCCATACAAAGGCCAGTCCACTGCCTGTTTCCCACGGATTTTTGCACCTATTTAATAAATTAATCTTATTATAGTAATAATGTTCTAATGACTCACCATACCTTGCTTTCTTAGCCAACATTTCTGTCAGGAGCTCGGCATAATCCTCTCTGCATGGAAAACGTTTGATGAGCTTCTTTTCCCATTCGGAACAAGAATGCAATATCGAAGTTAGACTCTGATACTATGTTTTAGCTATGCCAGTTAATTTAGGTAGAGAGCAGTGGACTATATCCCTCTCTTCCCAACCGTAAATTTCTGCACATTCCTCTACGTTTGTCAACCAAGTTCAGTGCGGTTTGTTCTTTCGATATAGGGTCGAACTCCGGTATCACATTAGTGTTAAATGTCATTTTAGGTTTATCCGAGCTCTTGACATTATTCAAAATTGTTAAAAATTTATCCATTAAATCATATCCAGATACTCCGAATTTTGGCTTCAACTTTGCCCCCTTAACTTAACTCTTTACCTCGAGTTTTCTTTACATTGTACCCTTTACCTCGGGCTTCCTTCGCCTTGGACCCTTTACCTCGGGTTTTCGTGGCACCTAACCCATTACCTCGGGTTTTCACTTCAAAAAACTCTTTACCTCGAGTTTTCTTTCCATTGTACCCTTTACCTCGGGTTTCCATATCATCAGACCCTTTACCTCGGGTTTCCATATCATCAGACCCTTTACCTCGGGTTTCCATATCATCAGACCCTTTACCTCGGGTTTTCATATCATCAGACCCTTTACCTCGGGTTTCCATCTAATCAGACCCTTTACCTCGGGTTTCCATCTCATCACACCCTTTACCTCGGGTTTCCATCTAATCAGACCCTTTACCTCGGGCTTCCATCTCATCACACCCTTTACCTCGGGTTTCCATCTCATCAGACCCTTTACCTCGGGTTCCACTATTATCGTCCATCATAGAAGATATCTGTAACTCACAGAAGTAAGCTTAATATATGTTTATAATTAATACGGACAGTGTGGCATAATCAATTTCTGATTCTATAAATAATGGTCAAGCATTTACTCTAATGACTATAATTGTCTTAATGCTTTTAACCCGTGAAGCATGAACGAGGGCAAAAACGACATCGGAAATTATATACGTGACGTCATAAAACCTTGTACAAAAGGGACGTCTTTATATACAAATTAAAATATTATCGCCATATTGCCAATTCAGAATTTTAGCTGAAAATTTTAAGAAATTCCGAAGCTCTTACAGAGGCGTTAATATAATTACACATTATTCGGTAGCTATATATAAGTTAACTATGAACTTCTATAAAGTTGCAGTATTATAATAAATAAAATAATAATCTAACAATATATAATCCGTTTTATATTTTTGCGATTAGTGGAAATGTGAAAAAAATTATTGGCAACATTAACGAATGCGGCAAATTATTATGTGATTATCATATTATTGTGACTTACATATCAGTTGTTTTCTTCCACTATAATTATACATTTCTCAGTATAATACATATACACATTCATATTTTTCAATTCAAAATATTTGATTTTCTTGTAATACTTTGAATCTGTTTTCATAATAGAAATATGAATATCATTATGCATTTGTGTTCCAAATGTTAAAAACCTCATGCTATATTCTATGAATTATATTTGAAACATAAATACCATTTTATAAAAGCAAAAGATTTGTTTATAATCACATAACCCATTTTGTTTACATGTAACGGGACTCGCGTGTTTTTTTGCTTATTGTTGAGGTGCTGTCGATAATATTATCGACTTTTGAAATGTATTTTCATTATACTATGAAACGTTGGGTATATTATAAGAATTAAATTTACAATATGTCTCTTTATTATGTTATATAAAAAAAACTTATTACTATATACTTTTTTTGTAATAGGAATCTTCGAATTAAGGTATTTTTAATTCTGAGAGCGAGGATGGTTTATCTGTTTAGGACGACGTGGATATGATCAAAATAATTCATATATTTTGTTTATAATTTCTATTTTTATTTCATTAGGTTGAGAAATGTACGAGTGCAATAGTACTACTATTTTTGTAGGGAGATATCAAAAAAAAAAAAATAGTATATCCAAAATAATTTTATCGATAACTATGTTGTGTATAATAATATCACTAGTATAGAAAATTACCCTAAAATATATCAAATTTTAATCTGTGGTATCTTTACCACTTTTTCGGTTTCGACTTTTCATGTCAATAAGGTCTATAATGGTCAATTTTGGCGCTTGCGACCTTTTAGAGGTCAATTTACATGTTAACGGTCATGTTGTCATTTGACTGAACAGTTATGACGAGGCAGGCGATCAAAATTCAGATACAACTAAAAATATTGTCAATAATTAATAATAAAAACCCATAATTACTAGTTAATAAGTAATTTTTTTTTTCTTTATGAACTTTGTTATTTGAAATTAATTCTTTTAAGCTGTAATGTACTACATAATTTAGATTTCACACGGTTAATAAATAAATCAAACACAAACGTTTTCAAGACGAAGAAATGAGAAAAAAAAAATATCTTCGTTACTTACGGTTCTTTTTGTGTATCCGAGCCGTGGACGTGTTAAGAAAATATAGAATTTTCTTGTCTATCCCAATTCTGATCTAAAGGCTTAGGTCAGGGGATATAGGCGTATTTAATAAAGAACTTCCTCTAGGTAACAAAACTATATTGTTTCACAATCTTCTACTTTGCACGTCTTACTCTATACAGCACAAAACAACGACTTCCGATCGAATGGTGCCGACTTCTACAGCCGGCTCGTATTTAAATGCGACAACTTGACTTATAGTACCATAAAGTACTCTAATTTATTTCTACAAATATTTAAAATATATTTTAAGTGTGGTACTTCGATTAGTATGTGATGACAATTTGACTTATAGAACCCTAAAGTACCCTAATTTATTACTTCACATATTTACAATATGTTTTAAGTGCGGTGCTGGTTATCAGTTGACAATTTGACTTATAGTACCATAAAATATCCTAATTTATTAGTTAAAATATTTACAATATGTTTTAAGTGCATTAATCAGTTGACAGTATGACTTAAGTACTCTAATTTACTATTACAAATATTTAATAATACAATATTACTGTTATGTAATAAATACACCTAACAAATATTAGTGTTATGTAATAAATAAACCTAACATAATTTTATAAAGAGGAAAGATATTTTTGTTTGTAACGAATAAACTCAAGACGTATTGTACCGATTTCAAAAATGTTTTCACCATTAAAATGCTACATTAGCCCTGAGTAACATTGGGTATGTACGATTTATTTAATAAAAATGATTAAATAAAATTTTAATTCCACGCGAACAGAGTCGCGGACGCAGCTAATTTTTTATAAAGGTATTATAAATACTTTTTAATTAGGAATCCTGTAAAAAGTACAAATTTTCGCTTACGATTATTTACCTGAAAGTCTCCGATATAGTAAAAAAATATATCTAAATTGCGTCGTCGGCATTTCCCCTTCACATAAATATAAGACAGTAATGTTCAAAATGAACTTCGATCAAACTCAGGCGAATACAAACATTATGCAGATATAAACTTTATGTATAAAAATTTCGTGTCACGTTGTTTATCCGCGATTTAGCATTTTTTAAAACGTGATCATACTTTAGTATGCTAACATTCTAAAAAAGATCTGACTGTAATCGAAAACAAAAACGGTTTATTATATACATATCGAATATAATATACATGTCGTTTGAATCATGAAAGAAAGACTTGAACTTCAGACAGATAAGAGATAACATAAACTTGCAACAATGTCACTAGGACATTGGCACAGAGTTGACCTAACTTGCGTCATAAGGTTACAACGATATTTGATTTATTAATTACTGTACAAAATTTTTTAATTCCTTTTGGACAGTATTTTCTTCTATATCATAGGTTTTCATTGTCGTTGTCTGTACGTCATTGACCCACCGCTTCGAATCGTCCGCCCTTGATCCGTCTCGCTCAGCTCCTAAGGGTCTTAGCATCATGTTAAATGCCCTATAATCTTCCTCAATAATTGAGCTATTAAACCCAGTCATAATTTTACAACAGTTAGTTTCTTTTTTATACTAATGGGCAACAAACAGGCAGACGCCCCATCTGATGATTAATGGTTAGTGGTAAATGGCTACCGTCGCGGATTGCTTATGGACAGCCGCAATACCAGTGGAATGTTCCAGTTCCAGGAAGTGCCATGTTCCTGACCTTGGAGACCCTGTTTCAATCCCTTTTCGAAAAGGCCCATATGGAATGAAGCGATGATAGCACAGTGGTAGTGTGTACGAATTTGCGTCAAGGGACGTGAGTTCGAATCCAACCACCTACAATGAGCTTGAGTTTTCGGTGGAGGAAAACATCCTGAGGAAACCATAGCATGGTGGTAGGTCTTTTTCTGATGCCCGCCTGGCTAGCTACCACCCTCAAGTTGAAAATCTGCCGCCAAATACCAATAGGTGTGTTCCGGTAGTTACACTTGAGAGCAAGTTCCTTCAAAGGTTTAGCGTGTCAACTAACTTGGGCCGTATCGTCACTTAAGATCAGGTGACATTATGGCCATAACGCTAAGACTTAACTATAAAAAAAAAAACAAAACTCACTAAGAAGTAATTTTTTGTAAATGAACTCCTAAGGGGATAATCGAGGGTGGCAAAGTTGCAAAGTTATGGACTTGGACTTGGATACTATTTTTTTGTGATTTTTAAGCATCAACTTGATTTTTTAAGTATTTTTATATTAGAAGAAGTATTTACATGATTTGTTATTCACTCAAAATTGAATAGTTCTTGAGGTCCTTTAGTGTGTGAATATGATTATTAATATAATGAGGGTAGATGCTCTTTACTCTTGAAAATTATGGGCGCTGTGTCTAGAGTTTGAAATGCTGACGTCCTACTTTTTAGAAAGAAAGAATAAAGAAAGAAATACTTTATTGTTGTAACAACCATACAATTAAAATAAATTACACAAACAAATTAGACATAAACAAAAGATACAATTGTAAAATGAAAAGAAAAAAAAAGGTATGTAAAACAATTGGCAAACCCATCCAGCAAAATGTGCAGTACAGCAGTAATGTAACGCTGATTTTGGATAGGAGCCCATATGATGATAAACGGACGCTCAGTCTGCCATATATTATAGTACAAAATTAAACGAACAAACAAACAAATAACATAGACACACATAACACGTCACAAATGATCGCATTAACCATAATTGCGAAGAGCCAAACCGGGACGACGAAGAGAAAGAGGCTCATTTTCATTTTGCTTTTCGCTTAATTTGTGTTTTTCATATTTGAAATGCAAAAACCGGGACGCAGAAGAGAAAGAGACTCATTTTCATTTTGCTTTTCGCTTAATTTGTGTTTTTCATATTTGAAATGCAATCAAAATTATGACCGGGACGCCGGGACAGGGATCTCAAACCGGGACTATCCCGGTCAAACCGAGACGTATGGTAAGCCTAGGTATAGCTGATGTAACTACAAATTGAAAAGCTCCATAAAACAAATATATTTAGAATAACAAATACACACCAATAAACAGTGCTTAAGATAGAGCTGCGTGAATATATTGTACGTCACTTTAATTACCGAGTTTAAAGTTGCAATAGATAATGCTTATGTTAGTTTAAAGCCAGGCTTACTGTTGGCTAAGTTTTAGTGGGTGATGTCAGGTGATTATCACCGATGAGCCTTGCAACACGCCCTTCTTGCCCTGGCTTTAACTCCGGTAGTGTGGTTACACATTTCAAGAGGAAGTCAGTAAATGGGTTTTGAACATCACGTTAATAATATGAAAAAATATTTATTACCCCAACATATTTAGATGAAGTATATTTACTTAAACAATACATACACGAAAATAAAACCGGTGTGTGCTTAAACCACACGATAGAAGTTAAACATGACACTTAACAATAAATACACTAAAAAAACCGGTGTGTGCTTAAAACCACGCGATAGAAGTTAAACATAATTATATCTCTCTCAGTCCCATAGTCGACTCTAGCCGACTTTACCCGAACGACCATCATACAAAAAGTTTTCGGATCAGTATTTAAAAGCCCTCCCATAAAAGGTTTCACTTAAAAAAAAAACTTCTAGGAGCTGGTGACAGAGCTCGAGGGCATCGAGGAGCTGTCCAGGAGTACCCTCTTCTGCTTCAGTTGCGGCCGCAGGCTGGTGATCGACAAGAAGCTGCCCTCTGTCGTCTACTGTTCGTAAGTCCATGCCTTCTAGAACAGGTGAAACTGGACCATCTAGCTTACATTGACGATGTTATTTAGCACGTTTTTTTTATTTTATTATCCTACCATCAATCTGTGGTTTCATCACGACATTTTTCTTCATCGAAAACTCATTATATTTAAATAATAAATAAGCCGTTCATTATTTCTCATTATTCATGCAATTTTATAATATTAGCTAATTTATTTTTCTTATAATATATTAATATGTAAATAATTTTTCAATTTTGCAATACAAATTTTGTTAATTTTATATTAGTTAAATTTCGTTTTTTATTTTCGATTATTAAATTATTTTTGATTATTTCAATTATTTAAATGAGAATCCCTCTGTAGGGTAAAGGTCTCTTCCATTTCTGTCCATTGTTTTCTATCTGTCGGTTTTAATTGCCATCTGTATCCTGCTGTATCTGACTAGCTGTATCCGCGACTTCGTTCACTTGAAACTAACATTTTATTTAATAATTTTTATAAATAATGTTATATAGCCTATATTACTCCATAGCCTATGTTACTGTTCAACTTCTATATTGCCTGCCTCTTGTTCCCCGTCGAAAACTCACTACAGGGGTCCAAATAACGTTCATATCTGCTATAAATAAGCGACCATGGTTTCAGACTTAGCTTTGCTAAATGTACATATATAATGGACTTTATGTTTATGACAGAGGATTAAAGTAGTCTTCTTTCTGCTTTCTCGTGACCTAATTACCGCTAGTCGTTTCTAAACTCAGTGGGCTTCTCCCGTCCTGAAATAAGCGCATCCTTCATATGATGCAACAATAGCTCAGTTGGTAGTTTGTACGGACGCCGCGTCGAGTGGCGTGGGTTCGAATTCACCTACAATGAGCTTGAGCTTTCGGTGAGCGAAAACTTCGTGATGAAATCACAGTACGGTGGTAGAGCTCTGCCAATGTGGCTAGGTACCACCCGAAATTTAAAAATATGCCGCCAAATACTTATACATATACTTAAGGTTTAGCGTTATGGCCGTAATCTCACCTGATCTTAAGTGACGATACGGCCCAAGTTGGTAGACACGCTAAAACTGTGGAAGAACTGGCTCTCAAGTGCAGCTGCCGGAACCCACCTATTGGTATTTGGCGGCAGGTTTACAACTTGAGAGTGGTAGCTACCCAGGCGGGCGTTAGAAAAAGCCCTAACACCATGCTATGGTTTCCTCACGAGGTTTTCCTTCACCGAAAGCTCAAGCTCATTGTAGGTGCTTGGATTCGAACTTACGTCCCTTGACGCGAAGTCGTACACACTACCACTGAGCTATCATCGCTTCAACCTATACCTACCTATAGTTGCAGTTGCACTTGAGACTCTTGAGAGCCAGTTTCTAGGCTTAGTGTGTCCACTATCTTAAGCCACAGCGTCACTCGACGTCAGACGGGATGGTGGCCAAAACGCGTAAATATATGAAGTATAGAGAGGATGAATTTATAAGGTATTTCTTTTAAAGATGTGAGGGGGCAAAGTCGTCTACACAATCGACTGACGGCTGGGTCCCGTACATGGAAGCCGAAGACGTAATAATATGGAGGAAGGAGTACAAACCTGGACAAGGTCTATATGCTTATAAAGGTATGCATATAATATCTATCTTTGATAATAATGCCTACTGATATTATAAATGTCAAAATGAGATTGTTTGTTTGTTTCGGTTTCACGCCTAAACCGCTGAATCGATATGATGAATTTTGTTATAGAGATAGATGGGAAGCTTGAGACGGTGATAGGTTACTTTTTTTTCGCGAAAGCATTCTTGGAAATTGGGTATAAAGAGGGATAAACTTTGTATGAAATTGTTTATTGCGTCATCAGATTTGCTTGACAAAATCAATATTAACGCGAGCGAAGCCGCACGTAAAAAGTAGTGTAATGTACTGAGGCATATGATATGAAAGTTGAACATGTGGGTATTATTGTAAATTAAATTATAATTGTTTTATTTATTATTGTTTAACCGTAAGAACAAATAAAGTATGATATATTTTATTGTAACTGAATATTTAATTATTTTTTAATATAGTACATACATATAATAAATACATTAAAAAAGTAAAAAAAATGGGGTGTTTGAGGTTAACCAACGAAACGCATTTTCCAGATTTTTGGAATTTGTGTCTGCTTATCTATGCACGCATCACGTAAAATGTACAAAATCGATGTAGATAACTTTTACACGTAAAAAATGTACGAAACTTTGGGTATTACTTAGTTTTTGTTTCATCGCAATCGGTTCACTCTGTCAAGAGATATCTATGTATATAAAAATGAATTGCCGAAATGTATGTACGCGCATTACTTCCGAACGTCTGTACCAAATTGGATTTTTTTTATTGTGTTCGTTATTGTTAGGACAAGGTTTGTATAAATGTTTAAAAATAAAATAAATGATTAAAAAAAATACAAATCATTTCAACCATTATTGAGTCTTAGCCGGTTGTAAGTGAAACAAAATTCACCGGATCAGCACGATTATTTTAAGTTAAAAAAAGCTATATTTTTTTTTATTACAGACTTTATCAATAAATCGTAAAATAAATATACATTAATTGATATTCTAGTTAAGGAATTTTAATATTTTTGGATAATGTTAATTGTCTTTGAGGTTCAGGCATTGATTAAAAACCTTACTAATTTTTTTCTACCCTCGAGCTATGAGCTTCCTAGTTCTGTATGAAAACCGTGTATCACATAATGATCCCTCTCAAAAAGATCTTTTAATCTTCCTGTTTTTTTTATATAGCTAACGTTTAGCGTTATAGCCATAATCTCATCTGATCTTAAGTGACGGTACAACCCAAGTTGGTGATAACGCTAACCTTATGGGAGGTCTGGCTCTTAAGTACATCTGCCGGAACACATCTGGTACTTTGGCGGCAGACTTTCAACTTGAGGGTGGTAGCTAGCCAGCCTGGCATAAGAAAAAGCCATACCACCATGCTATAGTTTCCTCACGATGTTTTCCTTCACCGAAGCTCAAATTCATTGTAGGTGGATTCGAACTCACGTCCCTTGACGCAAAGTCGTACACACTACCACTGAGCTAAAACTAACTTGTACGTTCCAATCATACTATGTAAAATTTTTATTGTATTCTATGACCCGGTTATAAAGGGGACGTACACAGAATATTCTTATTTATTTATAGTAGGCAATAGTATATCAATGTTTTTTGTAATCGAATGCATAGTGGTAGGGCTTTTTCTAATTTTTTTTTTTTACTTAAGGTTTAGCGTTATGGCCATAATCTCACCTGATCTTAAGTGACGATACGGCCCAAGTTGGTAGACACACTAAACCTGTGGAGGAACTGGTTCTCAAGGACAGCTGCCGGAGCACACGTAGTGGTATTTGGCGGCAGGTTTACAACTTGAGGGTGGTAGCTACCCAGGCGGGCGTTAGAAAAAGCCCTAACACCATGCTATGGTTTTCTCGCGATGTTTTCCTTTACAGCGAAAGCTCAAGCTCATTGTAGGCGCTTGGATTCGAACTCACGTCCCTTGACGCAAAGTCGTACACACTACCACTGAGCTAAAACTAACTTGTGCGTTCCAATCATACTATGTAAAAACTTTAATGTATTCTATAACCCGGTTATAAAGGGGACGTACACAAAATATTCTTACTTATTTAGGGTAGGCAATAGTATCTCAATGTTTTTGTAATAATTTGCATGGTGGTAGGGCTTATTCTAATGCTCGCCTGGCTAGCTAGCACCCCCTTTTTTTTTTGTTTGTTGACGCGGTCTTTAAAATCCCAGTTTTTACGGACTTCCTCAACGTAACGCGCAAACGCATTACTCAGGTCAAAGGCGTGAGGGCATGTGACGACTCGTTGGGTGTTAATCACCACTTAAACGCACTTAACACTTAAACGCACTACGGCGTCACTTCAAACTCCAGTGTTGCTAGAAACCAGGAACAGCTTCCACAATACTTCTACTCTGGCTTACTACCATCCTCAAGTTGAAGATCTGCCGCAAAATACCTATAGATGTGTTCCGGCAATTGCACTTAAACTGAGTTGTAAATGTTTAAAAAAAAAAAAAAACAATACTATATTTGGCTATATTCTATTTAATGTATGTCTGTAAAAACTTGGGAAAGCTGGATTTCGTTAAGGACCGGCATGGTTTTAATACTAGAAATAGTGACGAATTGGTATTTTAGAGTCGGTAAGACCAGAATCAGTTTTTTAGGTAATAGTGTTAGTTCTGATAATCCCAAAGGACATTGCCGATTTGCAGGATCGTAAATCCTAGCACCGTGTCCTGTCAAGAGGGTGGATCAATAGGCGAGTTGTGGTGATGTCTGGAATCAACACCCCTCTCAGTGCATTCGCTGATAACTATTATTTGATATAATGATTTCTTATGTTTACGCGAATATTATTCATTGAAATAAAACTAATTTAAACGGATTTTATCGCGGTAATTTATTGATTTTGATCCCGACGTTTCGAAAGCTTTTCAGCCTTCGTGGTCACGGGGCGGACTGAGGTGTAGGTTGTCCAGAAAAGTTCATGTTTCAAAATCAATAAATAACCGCGATAAAATCCGTTTAAATTAGTTTTATTTCAGTCAACTATTATTTTAAATGCATTATTAAACTCATTTATTTTACTTAAATATGTGTATATAGATCAAGTTTCTTGCTCGTTCTTCTCGTTGACTGGGTTACTTTCTGTACTGATGGTAGTTTTTGACGTTCATAAGCATCTTCTCATGGTCTAAATTGAATGACAATAAAGAAAATACTTTATTTTGATTTATTTAATTTATTGATTTATATAAAAAAGATTGCCAGTTTTTTGGAGTAATCTATTACATTAAATTGGTAGGCATATATGATATGAGTTCGGTTCGATCAGCCACAGCGAACGGACGTGTCCGTGAGCTCTGCCGATTGTTCTAAACGATTCGACCGCTGCGCCTTACCGCGCCGCTATTGTTCTCGGTTTCTTTTGTTCTCGCACCTGCGACGACGCACCTGCAACAAACCGGCTGTTGTTGCTTGTTCGCAATACAGTGTCTTTGTTCTCTAACCATATTGTTTGGTTATCGTGGTATTTAAATTGAGAGATATCTCTCAGTGTTTTTGTGCCGTGATTCCAAATATTGCTTTGTTATTGTAATTAAGTGCAGTGAAATTAGTGTCACCGCCTGTAAGTACGCCGGTCACCGGCTTCCACATAAGGTAAAATTTAATTAATCCTTTTTACGGGTCAAGGCCCAGTTCTTTTGTTACTTATTGTTCTCTCTTCATTGCTATTTCGATCTTGCATGAATAAATTAAAGTAAACTCATGACATATTATAAAACTCAGGATAGTTGTTAACTTTCTACTAGCCGCGCCTCCCTGCCCCTCAGGCAGGGAGGTTTCCTACAAAGAGCTCCCTAGCTTTTTCCTTTAAATTCTCGCATCAACCCGCTATCATGGCGGGCCGCTCTAGTTCACTAGAAAGAAGGCTCCGGGAGTTCTTAGCGAAAGAACAACCGGAACTTTTACAAAAATATCTCGCGACCCTGCCCGCGCCCGCGCAGCGGGTCCGCGCCCCACCCACCGGCGCCAACGCGCCGGCGCGCCGTCCACCGTCCCCACCTGCTCCCACGACCCTACCCATCCGTACCCCCGCCACCAAGGCGACCGCCCCGGCGCGTCGTCCGGCGTCGCCCCCGCTACCGCCGCGCCGCCCGACTTCACCGCCGCTGCCGCCGCGATCGCGTTCTCGCTCCCGCTCACCGGTCATCCGGCACGTGGTAGCGTCCGCTCCCCCCGCCGGCACCTCGTCGCGGCCTCCGTCGCCCTCAGCGACCACCGCCACAACATTTAAGCCTCGTCCGTTCGAGGAAAAAATATCGTATGCGCCTCGACCGATACCTACGGCGAATTCCTTCTCGCCGCTTTCGCCGGACCCGACTCCAGATGACGATACTAAAATGGACTCGGATATAACTAACCCCGAAACGGAATTCATAACCGTTTCAAGGGCCAAGCCCAAACAAAAACGGGTGCTATCACCCGAGACCACAGCCCCGGCCGCCGCAAAAACCATGCGAGCCGGAAACAACCGCGTCCCTAGATCGCGCGTTCCTCATTCTGTGCAAGCAGCAGCAGAGCCCACCGAAAGGGCGGTGCGCCCACCGCCCCCAGTCACAATAGCAGACAAGTCAGCGTGGCTTAATATTTCCACGCGACTTAATTCCTTAAAGATAAATTACACACACGCCCGGAGCACCCCATCCGGCATACAAATTAAAGTCCCCACAATCGCGGACTATAAAAATCTAACGTCATACCTCCGCGAAGGTAAAATCAATTTTTTTACATATACACCCGAAGAAGAGCGCCTTCTGCGCGTAGTAATCAGGCGCGTTCCGAAGGAGCTCCCAACGGAAAATATATTAGCCTCCCTTAAGGAGCAGAATCTACCAGTCCACGAGGTACACCGCATGTACCACGCAATCACCAAGGACATTTATGATCTCGTCCTTGTCACCCTGGACCGTTCCAAGGAGGGCAAGGAGATTTTTAATATCCAATCTGTGTGCGGGCTCTCTGGCATTTCAGTAGAGATACCCCACAAAAAGCATGCTCCTACGCAGTGTCATAACTGCCAGTCGTACGGACACTCGGCCAGGAATTGCTACATGAAGCCGAGATGCGTCAAGTGCCTGGGAGATCACTCCACTAAGGAGTGTCTTCGCATGCCGGAGACCATCGAACCACCCAGCTGCGTCCTGTGCGGTAAGGCCGGACACCCCGCGAACTATCGCGGGTGTGAACGCGCCCCACGGACAAGGCGCACGCGCACACATGTCCCGCGCCACGCGCCTTCAGCGCGTGTCGTGGCACCAGGCCCCGCCCCACCGCCACTTACGTCGGACCAGGCTTTCCCGAGCCTGCCAGGATCCACGCGCGTCGCTCCCGCGCAGCCAACCACTAAAGCCCCACCCACGGCATGGGCCCCCAAGCCCAAGCCACAAGCCCCGAAGGCGCCTTCAACCTCAAACGAATTTCAAGGCCTGACCTGGATAGCAGGCCTTCTACAAAGCTTCGACGTCGATGACATCATCGCCTTCGATCTTATGATCAGCTCTGCCGACGGAATCGACCGCCTAAAAGCCGTAGCCGCCTACCCGGACCTAGCTCGCGCCGTGCAAAAGCTCGTCCGAGCTTCTCCGTAATCTGCATCCGCCGTCTCTTCAAACCGTTCGTGTCCGCGCACACGCCCGCGTAACCGCAGGTCTCGCCGCCGAGGCCTTACGGTTAATTTCACTCCCGCACACCCGCCGCGGCCTCCCTCTGCAGACGCTCGAGCCTAGGTCCGATCCTCCGGAAAGGAGCCCTCGAGCGACTCTGCTCGCGCGATACAGTGACACTCTACAACACTGAGAGTACAACATCACACTGCATACCATCCGTGCTCACCCACACGCTAAGTACACGGTTCTGTAAGGGACCAAAAACCTGTGGCCCTGCCAGTTGTTTGGCACTTTTTTTCTATTTTTATTTTGTTGGATCTTTTTGGTTGCCTTTTGTTGCTAACCTTTCACTATTCAATTAATTAATTTCTAAATATTTCAGATATACAGGCACCAGAATACTGGTTAGACCACGGTAGTCCACGGTCGTTTTGATGCGAAGACTACGTCCTTCCAACACCGATAAACTCAATCCAAAACACTACAGTACAATTCACTCCACCGACTTCCTTGCCTCTCTTAACAATTAGTATTTTAACATTTCACAAATTAGTAATTTATCTAAAGGTCTACTCAAGTAGGCCAGCTCTTATTATTTTATATATTATTTTCTCTTCCGGCAGCAGTCCATGCCAAGGGCCAGCCACAACGGCACCCTTGTGCTCGCTGCCTCGGGGCTGAGTGCCCTCAGCATTCGCCCCAAAAAGTCCTGCCAAGCTGTAAAAGCCCCTCAGGCTAACAGCGCATGTCAATTCGAAAAAAAAAAAAAAAAAAAAAAACATATATGATATCATCCATTCGGTGACGGCGTGAATATTTTCTTATGTCGCTTAGCAGAGTGACTGCACTGCACGATGTTAAGTACAGTACAATTGAAATCAGTGGCGACTGACAATGAACAGAATTCACTGCCAGTCAACGCTTGTCGTATTGTCCTATTTAGGCACCTCTTAACGCCTGTTTTGAAGGTCCCAGGAACGTAGGAACGCTGACAGGACTTGATATATTTGAATGAATTTTAATGTATCATTACTGTGTTGATTATCTAACGCTATCTATGAAGGGTAATCATCGAAATATGTCATGATAATAACACTGACGATAGCATAATGGCTTTGTGACAACACGCGCCGAGGTCGAGCGATTTTCCAACACAATGCATTGTATCCATCGTTGCCTTTTTATATTTATCTATATTAATTCTACAAAACGGAAAAGTTTGTGTGTACGCGCTAATCTTAAAACCTACTAGTCGGATTTCAAAAATTATTTTTGTATTTGATATGCAATCATTGAGGAAGTCTTTAGGCTGTTTAACATCACGCTATCACTAACAGGAGGAATAAGAAAGCAATGGACCCATATCGAGATTATATAATTTTTATAACAGTTTAAGTTCTTCAGAAAGTATTTACGTGGATGCCAAATACCAATAAGTGTGTTCCGACAGTTGCACTTGAGAGCCAGTTCCTCCACGGGTTTAGCGTGTCTACCAGCTTAGGCAGTATCGTCACTTAAGATCAAGTGAGATTATGGCCATAACGCTACCCTTTAAGTATAATAAAAAAAAAGTTGGCGAAGATATCGAGACTATATTATTTAATTAGTGAAGTTATATTTAGATAATTTAGTTAATATATATAGTTTGTTTCATTTAGTTTATATATAATATACACAATTTAGGTTCAAAAGTATAGTTAATGTATGCCTTGTTAGCCTATGGTAAGTTTGTACAGTTAATAAATTAAGTGAAATTGTTTTTAAATATAAAAAATACTGTTCTATTGTTGGCAACGTTATAAAAAAAAAAATTGGTAGCAAAGTTATATGTGAATAAAGTTACATAAAAACGGGTATAAATTGTGAAATATCATTTTAGTTTCACGCGAACGAAGTCATTGTATATTTGTAATTTTTTTTTTATAGTTCAGGTTTAGCGTTATGGCCATAATCTCACCTGATCTTAAGTGACGATACGGCCCAAGTTGGTAGACACGCTATACCTATGGAAGAACTGGCTCTCAAGTGCTGCTCCTGGAACACACCTATTAGTATTTGGCGGTAGGTTTACAACTCGAGGGTGGTAGCTACCCAGGCAGGCATTAGAAAAAGCCCTACCACCATGCTATGGTTTCCTCACGATGTTTTCCTTCACCGAAAGCTCAAACTCATTGTAGGTGCTTGGGTTCGAACCCACGTCCCTTGACGCGAAGTCGTGCACACTACCACTGAGCTATCATCGCTTCAAACATATACATTCAGAATGAAAATGACTTCGATACACTTCCAGTGTACGGCCGTTATAAGGAGGTGCGGGCACAGGACTTCGCCGCGGTGCAGGTGGACGGCGCTTATCGCCGTGTGTGGGACTCGGCGGTCGCCTCGCTGTGCGTAGTGGAGCGAAACGCGAACGGTGTACGTGACCAGGCGGTTCTGCACTGGGAGGTGCTTTGGCCGGTGAGTTGGGGAAAAAAATATAACTTATCTATTCTTACTTCCATTTTTTTTTAATACTAAATGCCACGATCTCACCTGGTCTTAAGTGACGATACGACCCAAGTCGGTGGACACGCTAAACATGTAAAGGGACTGGCTCTCAAGCGCAACTGCTGGAACACACCTATTGGTGTTTGGCAGCAGATTTCAACTTGAGGATGGTTGCTAGCCAGGTGGGCGTTAGAAAAAACCCTACCACCATGCTATGGTTTCCTCAAGATATTTTCCGTCGCCGAAAGCTCAAACTCATTGTAGGTGGATTCGAACTCACGTCCCTTGACGCGAAGTCGTAGCCGCTACCGCTGAGCTATCATCGCTTATATTAAATTAGTCAGAGGGTGTTAATGCTTCTTTAGTAAATAGGTTAAGTTGCTAACACTCGCGTACTCGACCCCGGCTTCCTTGAGCTACAAATGTTACACCCTCTTATTCCTAACCGTAGCATTAGTATCCTAATGAGAAATATTCCCCACCCTTTATCTGCTTCTCCTACAAATTTCCCACATCCAAACCAGTCTCTAGTTGCAGTAGTTTCCGCTATACTGGATAGGATATGTAGTAGATTATCGGTGCATGTTAATTTACCCGATGGATTGTAGCTCTCTAATACTTTTTTTTTCGATACTTAAGGTTTAGCGTTATGGTCATAATCTCACCTGATCTGAAGTGACGATACGGCCCAAGTTGGTAGACACGCTAAACCTGTGGAGGAACTGGCTCTCAAATGCAGCTGCCGGAACACACCTATTGGTATTTGACGGCAGGTTTACAACTCGAGGGTGATAGCTAGCCAGGTGGGCATTAGAAAAAGCCCTACCACCATGCTATGGTTTCCTCACGATGTTTTCCTTCTCCGGAAGCTCAACCTCATTGTATGTGCTTGGATTCGAACTCCCGTCCCTTGACGCGAAGTCGTACACACTACCACTGAGCTATCATCGCTTCAATACTTGACAGGTTCGTCTTAACAGAAGGAAAACTAATTCGAAACCCGGTAAACTGGCACCAAATCAAATCAAATCAAAATCAAAAAATCTTTATTCAATTTAGGCTCTGGGAAGGTGCTTATGAATGTCAAAACTACCACATGTAATGATGAGTCATTCGTGTGGATTCTGTCGGCTAAGTAGAGAACGTAAGAAGTAACGTCTCAGGTGTTGCAGTTTTCGTGGAGAGGAAATGCCGCCGCGACGTTGCTTAAAGCATCTTTCCTAAATGAACGAAGGTCAATGATGAATATTATAAATGCGAAAGTGAGTTTGTTTGTTTGTTTGTCGCGCTCTTCACGCCTAAACTGCTGAATCGGTTTTGATAGAAATAGATGGGAACCTGGAGACGGCGATAGGCTGCTTTTTCTCGCGAAAAACTTATTTGAAGTGGGGTACAGAGAGAGATAAACTTTGTATTGAAAATTTGTATTCTGTCATCCGATTTGTTTGACAAAATCGATATTAACGAGATCGAAGAAGCAGGTAAAAGCTAGTTATATTATACTTTTTGAATGGAAACTTCTTAAGGGAGAACTTTTAAATTCTGATCCCCAACCTTTTTGTGTGACACTCGTTCGGCTAAAGTCGGCTCGAGGCGACTGAGGAAGTGAGAGAGATATAGGGTTATTTCACTTCTGTCGTGTGCTCTTAAGCACACACCTTTTTCTAAGGCACTTCACCTATAGGTATTTGGCGGCAAATATTCATCTTGAAGGTAGCTAACGAGATGGAAATGACAAAAGTCCTACCACCATCTAAATTCCTTTTTCCAGTATCACATCATGGCATAGTGTCAGGGTTTTTTATGATGCTCGCCTGGCTAGCTATCAGCATCAAGTTAAAAATCTGCCGCCAAATATTAATAGGTGTGTTCCGACAGTTGCACTTGAGAGCCAGTTCTTTCAAACGTTTAGCGTGTTTAATAACTTGGGCCGTATCGTCACTTAAGATCAGATGAGATTATGGCTACAACGCTGAGCTAAAAAAAAACAACATCGACCATCAGTTGTATATATATTTTCTATTCATGTATGTTAGGTTTGTTTTGATAAATTTAACGTTGGACCGCGATAGCTCTATGCAAATAGACATCACGCGTGTATACTGTAGTTGTATGTAGTTGTAGTGTAGTTGTATACTGCAAAAACTTGATAATACCATAATTTGCAAGGTGGTAGGGCTTTTTCTAAAGCCCGCCAGATTAGCTACCACCTTCGAGTTGGACATCTGCCGCCAAATATCACTAAGTGTCTCCACAAATCTGGATCCACAAAGTCACTGAATATCCGGTGAGATTATAACTGTAACGCTCAACCTATAATCTAAAAAAAAAAAATTTGCGAAATCCAAAACTACGCGCCTCATAATATAATTAAAATTTAAATAATATAACATAGATTTCAGAATTCATATTAAATAGAATGCAATCGGATGTCATTCTAGAACTATCAAAGAATAAATGGTCCCAATATATTAAAGTTTTGGGGCAATCGTTACGCGTCCCTACACACAGACATCCGGACGTCCACGAAAAAAATGTTTCAATAAGGTTTTTTTTAGTATATAATAAAATAAATAAATTTAAAAATCATCTAGCGTAATAGTGAGAGTATTCTCTGGATAATAAAACATTTGCTTTGCCGTAAATAATACAAAACATTTAAAATAATGATCATTGAAGTCTTGAAAATTGTTTGACTTTGGAATTTTGAGAACTTGAGAGCTTCGCGTTATGAGACATGCAGTTTGATGAATCCAAAAAATTACTCGTACGCCGACTTTTTTTTCTCCATACGTATGATGTTAAAATTGTTCCAGAGATTATTCGCGAATCGAGATTACGTATACATAAGGCGGCATAAGGAGTTCAATGTGAGAACAAAGAGTCAGCCCCACAAAGACACGCTGTTCGATAGAGTCCCGCGGGAACCTGCAGCTCACACGTCACAGGAACGTCCGAGCGTACATTCGAATGCCAAGAGAAAATCCTTGGAAGCCTACAGTATGAAACGAGAGGATGTTGTTAAAGACAATAAGGTAAGTAGTTATAATGGACCATATAAATGAATTAGTTAGCATTTTATTTCAGTTTGTTTTTTTTCCCAGCTAATCCTCGATATTGTTGTCAAAACAAGAGTTATTGTACGTAGTACCTCGTATATATCGTTCCTAATATTATAAATGTGAAAGTGTGTTTGTTTGTTTGCTTGTTACACTTTTACGCTTAAACCGCTAAACCGATTATGATGGATTTTGGTACAGGAATAGACAGACCCTGGAGACGGAGATAGGCTACTTTTTATCACGAAAAACTTATAGGAAATTGGGTAAAGGGAGATATTGCGTCATCCAATTTGTTTGATAAAATCAATATTAACGCGAGTGAAGTCAACATAAAATCTATTATAATAATAAAATGAACTCAACATTGAAATATTAACAAAAATATATAAATAGTGTATTGTATAAATAAAATAAATTCATATACACATAAACACTTAACTCATACTATATACATATACATATATACACATATATTGTTAATGTTTACTCCTTATAACATCCACTATCTACCAATGAAAGTCCCGTCAAAAATCGGTCCAGCCGTTTCAAAGATTTGCCGCAACAAACAGACAGACAGACAACTTTTTAATCGTTTTATTATGCGTGTCGTAAACAGCTGTTATTTAACAATACAAACAGACACTTCAATTTTATTTATTTTCAAGTTTTTGATAATATCAATAATAAATTGTCAAATATATATTAGGCGGGAAAAGTTATTATAATCAACTAGTTAAAAAAAAACAACAGCAAAGTTTCTTGGCCTTTCTCATCTTACCATCTTCGCCTAGATCGTCGTGACCATTTTCGGCAATATCGTTATTACCATTTTCGGCCATATCATCATTATTATTTTCAGTTTTAATATCACTTACTATTTTCGGCTAAATCATTATTACCGTTGTCGGCTTTATCGTCACTAGTTTCGTCTATTTCATATCGTCATTATTATTTTCAATTTTAATATCACTTACTATTTTCGGCTAAGCCATTATTACCGTCTTCGGGTTTGTCGTCACTAGTTTCACCTATATCGTCATGTAAATTTAATAAGGTGTTTTAATACTTTCAGGTATATGTTATAGTGTCGAAATCGTGCGAGCATCCCAATGTGCCGGTGACGAAGAACGCCATCCGGGTCTCGGAGTACTGGAGTCACATGGTCATCAAGACCCTGGACGGTGCCGAACAGGTATCTGATTGGATTACATAGTGACTTGATTTATACTGTGGATAGTCACTTTGTCTTGCGTTGAAGTGCTGATAAGAATGAGGAATATTTTTAAGCAGTCATGATCTACTGCTTACCACAAAAACTCTATAGATACTCTATAGGGGTGCGATGATAGCTCAGTGCTAGTGTGCACGGCTTCGCGTCAAGGGACGTGGGTTCGAACCTAAGCACCTACAATGAGCTTGAGCTTTCGGTGAAGGAAAACATCGTGAGGAAACCATAGCATGGTGGTAGGGCTTTTTCTAATGCCCGCCTGGGTAGCTACCACCCTCAAGTTGTAAACCTGCCGCCAAATACAAATAGGTGTGTTCCGGCAGCAGCACTTGAGAGCCAGTTCCTCCACAGGTTTAGTGTGTCTACCAACTTGGGCCGTATCGTCACTTAAGATCAGGTGAGATTATGGCCATAACGCTAAACCTTAAGTATAAAAAAAAACTCCACTAAGCTCAGCGTGTCCACCATCACGGGCCACATCGTCACTTAACATATCAAACAACAATTTTAGTGGGTAATACCGGCGTGTCTTTCGCCGGTTGAGTCCCACATACCCCTAGTACCCCATCAGGGAGGAGATGCCTAAAATCATTCGCCCACGATAAATAAATCTATAAACCATAAAGAGTCACTTGAGATCCAGTCCCTGTAAAATAAAGGTCGGCAACGTACCTGGGATTCCCCGCGTGTCCATGGGCGGCGGTGATCACTTACCGTCAAGTGACACGGTCGCTCGTTAGCCCGCTATGACATAAAAAAAAAAAGATATAATATTCCAGGCGGGTATGGAATTCGTACTGACGTACTACGATGAACCGGCGGTGGGCGGTTTGCCCTACGGAGTCGCGATGTGGGCTACGACCAGGGCGGCGACCGCATTCCTCGACCGCATGCGAACCGCCGCGCTCAATTACAACCAGCGGGAAGCGTCGCACGATGAGGTCCGTCACTCTTTATACAACCCGTAACCACGCCTATTTCTTTCCAGTTCAATACTTGGAGTCGTTCGTAAGATAAAACAAGAAAGTTTTATTTATCTACCCCCACCGCAGATAATGCTTAAAAAAAATAATATATACAGAAAAAAAAACACATTATCACAAACAGTGTAATATGGGAATAAATTGGTACCAGTCTCAGAATAACAGGCTACACTGATACAGTTCTAAAATCACGCAAAATGTTACCTATTTCTACCCCCACCCCCCATCGTCACGCTACGTCACATTTTACGTCACGAATTTCAATACGATCGATTTCGGTTATAACGATATTGGAGGTACCACTTTTTAATGTTGTCGCTTTATCCAAAATAGCAGACATTCGTGTACATGCGCTATGAAGCGATGATAGCTCAGTGGTAGTCTGTGCGGCTACGAAAGGGACGTGAGTTCGAATCCACCTATGAGCTTGAGATTTCGGTGAAGGAATACATCGTGAGTAAACCATAGCATGGTGGTAGAGCTTTTTCTAATGCCCGCCTGGGTAGCTACCACCCTCAAGTGGAAAAACTGCCGCCAAATAGCAATAGGTGTGTTCCGGCAGTTGCACTTGAGGGCCAGTCCCTCTGTAGGTTTAGCGATATTACCAACTTGGGCCGTATCGTCACTTAACATTAGGTGAGATTATGGCCAAAACGCTAGACGTAAAGTATAAACAAACAAAGTTATTTATTTATTTATTTACTCTTTCTTTGTACGTCCAGGAGCCATATTCACAAGTTTACGAAAAACTGTTTATTACCAACTGATTTATTATTATTAGTTCAACTTACCTAAAAAAACGAGCATAAATGGCCAAATGGCTTTTTAATGGAATAGGGGGCAATCGAGCAAGCGTGTCACCTGATGGTAAGTGATCACCGTCGCCCATGGACACCCACAATTCCAGGAGAATCGCAGGTCCGTTTCCAGCCTTTATTAGAAGAACTGGCTTTCAAGTGCAACAGCCGGGACAGACCTATTGAATTTTACCTGCACATCAAGTTGCACTTGAGAGCCAGTCCCTGCAAAATAAAGGTCGGCAACGCACCTACGATTCGTCTGGTGTTGTGGGTGTCCATGTGCGTCGGTGATCACTTACCGCCAGGTGAAACGGTTGCTTGTATCGCCTCTTCCATAAAAAAAATATTACTTGCAATATTAATACTTTTGTTAAATATCTATAAGAACATGTAAAATTAACAGAATAGCTTTATGAGTTGCAAACCTTTTGCTTTCTTAGTACCTCCCATCATGTCACAGTAAGCTACACCTCTCCTCTCCCCCCATAATTGTGAACGTATTTCATGATCAGCTCCTTTCCTTTTATATAGAAACAAAAAATAACTTTTATTTCCCCCCCCCCCCCCCAATTTCTCTAACGTTTAACATTTCTAAATACAACGGGAATTCCCCTGACACAGTAACGGAAAGCACGCTCGTATTCGGTTTTTTTTTGTGTTCTCACTTTTCCCGCGAAGTATTAACTACTGCCTTATCGAGTAGTCAATAACATCGAGATCTATAGCGTTATGATCACTTATCAAGATAAAAAGTATCATATCTCTGAAGTTGGATCAAACTGTGCGCGTAGTGTGTAAAATTTGATTAAAATCGGCTTAGTAGTTTGGGAAGTTCATCACGGACAAACAACGTGACAAGAAATTTGTATATATAAAGACTATTGATGCCCGCCTGGGTAGCTACCACCCTCAAGTTGAAAAACTGCCGCCAAATACCAATAGGTGTGTTCCGGCAGCTGCACTTGAGAGCCAGTTCCTCCACAGGTTTAGCGTGTCTGCCAACTTCGGCCGTATCTTCACTTAAGATCAAATGAGATTATGGCCATAACGCTAAGCCTTAACTATAAAAAAAGGCTCTAAACCTCATAAATGATTCTAACATTAATTATAAGCAACCTTTCTTAACTTAAGCAACAACTTACTAACAAACATTGTAATATATATCAAAAGTGAGAGTTGGTAAAAATTAATATTAAATTATATTATTATCATTATGTCTTGTTGTTCATAATTAACCACAGATCTATTAAAATAGTGACTACTAACATAGTAAGAATTAAAAAAAAAATTAAGATTTTTGGACGCCCTGATGTTTTAATCTGAAATGGCTTGATACATGAAAAAGTAATTGCTCTTATAAGTGCAATCTTAATTATAGGTGTTTGCCATTTATTGTTTACTGCGATCAAGTAAGACAATTAAAATGTTAAGAGTAAAATGACAATGTTTATCGGCAACATGAGTGAAGTATGGAAGAAGGCCGGATATCGATTTATCGAAAAATCGATTTTTTCGATTCACATCTCTAAATCGATTATTCAACCTTAAAAATCGAATTTCAATACTTGTCTATTTTCATAAGATATTTTTTACAATTATTTGAATGTTTTACTCAAACACATTTATAGAAATGATAATTCTACACTTAAATCAAAAATTCTTTAAACGGCTTCGTACTCAGTTACTAAAATAGCGATTATTAGACCATCATCGATATCGATTATTGTGTTTTATTGTTTGTTTTCTATTATTGATTTTATATTGAAAATACGAAAGGCGATATAAAAAAAAAATCAATTTTTGATTAATCCACATTATGGATCTCGATTTTTTTTATGAATTGATACATTTATTCGATACGAATCGATCGGAAAATCGATCTTTTCGAGTAAGAATCGCCATACCTAGTTCGAAACTATTATCCATTAATGTATGTCTTGTTTATACTTATATATTATTTTATATCTACGTATCTGAGACATTCTTTGTATGATACAGGATCTACCGGACTTCACTCCTGTCACACAGAAACAAACGTCTGAAGCTGAGAAAGAGACGGATCGAACCCGCGAAGAAGACTATGGTGTAAGTCGAAAAAACCATTATTCCCACATAATTATTGGGTTCATCGTTACATTCACTGAGGGGTCATTTAAATATTAAGTAAGTTTAACTGGGGTTTAGACGAGGATTCACAGGACGAGGCAACAGACGGAGCTATAATATATATTAATATAGTAAGCTATATATTACAGTATAGCAAGCTGCCACAGACGGTGCCTATGCTGTAATATATATTTTAACTAATGAGTTATGTTTATAGCGCATACAAATGACTGACGAAAAATTAGACCCTGATCTCTGGAAATATATCAAAATATACGTTAATATCTCTTACTATACCAAAATATATCGTGCTATATCTGTCGACATATTTTGATGACGTAATAAAAATATACGTTACTGCTACGTTTACGGTCACTCGCCGATTACTATAGAAAATATATCGTGATATACCTTGCTGTGATTTATATTTATATATATTATAGCTCCGTGTGTTGTGAGTTTGAGTCAACAATATTTATTTATTTACTTTTCCTGAAAGACAAGTAAACTAAATATGGTAGTTGTGTACTATATTGCGAAAATAATGTTCAGAAATTCCCAAAAATATTAGTTAATACCTATTTGTTCTTATTTGATGTTTTATGTTGAATTGTAATATGTATGTAAGAGTAGTGGAGGTACTCTCAGGAAATAAACAATCTTGTTGACTCTGTTTTTATTCATAAAATGATAAATACCTCCGAATGATCAGTCTCACTCGGGAATCTCTCACGATATAATACACCAACGTTCTTTGAAGAATATTTATTGAATTTCATGTATATATAATATTTGTGCCTATAAATATATATGCCAATAATTATGTGGGCAGGAGAGGGGTGGGTCAGATATGAGTAAAATTCTGCTTACATAATTTGAATGACCACTGCTTTCAAACGCGATTATATTAAGCATCATACTACTAAGCATCATATAATTGATATTTGCACTTGTCGTATAGTAGTCATCATTCTATTGGATACAAATGTAGTGTCCCTACGTCCCCTCTTTTTAGTTCACTCGCTGACAATATATACTTATGTATATATGTAATTATACTTTCGCAATATGCAGCTAGGAGAGAGACATTTTGGACAAAACAATGATCTACTATCCCCCTTATGCCTAGAGACCGGCAGCGGGGCTGAATTTGAAATTATTTACAATGTACATAATATTTTTTTATTTATTTTATAAATTACTCTTGCTTGCTGCCTTTACAGCCTTTACAGTATGTATTTTTTTTTCGTTCTATTACATTTAAACACTTTGTGAGATTAAGATTATAATATAAATATCTTAATATACAGTGAAATCTCTATAAGTCGGATGTTAACGGAAATGTTGAAAATTTCGAGTTTTCGACTTAACAAAATGTTAGAGATACAAAGCATTTAATAAAAAAAAAGACTTAGAAAGGTGAGATTTTTAAGTATATTTTTTATGTTTTATTATATCGAGACGTCATTATGTTGTACCCAGTCTTACTGAGTCTACTTTTGCACGCCTCATGAGCGAAGCGTTGAGGTGGGTACTACTGTCACTTCAGGCAAAACAACTGATTTTTGAAACTAAAAATGTCTCAATCATATATTGCACTAGTTAAATAATATATATATATATATATATATATATATATACACACACACATATCAAGAAAAAACACTATTTTTAACACACATGATATTGTTGATGCCATTTTATTTAAATTAGTTAAAAAACTGCTTTAAAAAATTCTGTTATGTTCGTCCGTGTGTCTGTATGTGCGGGTCCTGTATGTTATTACGATAACGACCGAAATACTTTACTAATCGAGTCTTTTTTTTCATACGCTTCAGTATAATTAGGAATAAAACCCTATTACTTTTCACGGTCTGATTCGATGTGGTTTAATTATTATTAAATAAACAAAAAAACAAATATGAGATTATGAGTCGTGTACTTTTGTTTTTTCCAAACTTTTTTTAGAATTCGAGTAACAGAGTATAAATATGCATCATCAATATCTCGCAGGGAAATAACATTTTGTTCGAGCTACAAAGTTCGAGTAAATAAAGATACCGCGTATTTAGGAGGTTCAGCTTTTTTTTATTCGACTTACTAAGGAATTCGACTTAACGGGGTTCGAATTATAAAGATTCCACTGTATAAATGTCATGTTTACATGTGATCGGAATGATTACCTTGTAATTTTATCTTAGTATCGTTTCCAGTCCTCAAACGAAGGCCCCGAGCTCAATGGCAACCAAAGGGAGTCAGAGGAGAGGGAGAAGAAGAGAGAAGGAGAGAGGGAGACGCGAGACCAGAGCACGCAGACCGATTCGGAAGAGACTACCGCTCAGTTTAAGAGTGGGGTGAAGGTTACGGAGGAAAAGGGCGTTGGGACAAGGGAGACGCAAGTCGAAGCTGATTTAATACAGGTGATAATTCCTCTCTCCCATTTCTTCCCTTTTCTCCCATCTCCTTCAAGTCTCTTCCCCAGTTCATACTTTATGAAGTGTAAATTTCTATAGGTCGGTTTGTATTGAGAGTAAATTTATGTAATTCGTCATCAACATGATCACGTACACACTATATCTGTTGCTATTAGTATAACTTATTGCGCTGTAACACAGTGCCCACTTACAAGTTTTAATTTAAGATCAAACGATTAATTTGGATATCCAAAAATAACATAGTTATAGTTTTAGGGTTTACTTCTGTCGGCAGTCCTCATTACTGTTTTTTTTTTTTTTTAATTGGTTATAGGTTTAGACTTATGGCTACAATCTCGCCGGATGTTAAGTGTAGATGTGGTGGAAGATGGCGGAAGAGAAGTTACCTGTAAAGTGCAACTATAAATACTATAAGAATTTACCGACGAATTTTCAACTTAGCCAGTTGGGCATTACAAAGGGCCCTAATATGCAACGTTTTCCTCAAGATATTTTCCTTCACCTGTCGCTCAGTTTCAATCACAAGGATTCGAACTCCTGTCCATCGATGCGATGTCCACATATGCTGCCACTGTGCTAAGATAATTTCTGAAATTGTTTTATTGTTATTGCTTCAGAACGTTGCGAAAGCTCCAGAGGGAGTAAGTGAGAAGACAGAAGAAGTTAAAGAAGAGAATGGCAGTTGGTGGCGATATCTTTATCCGTTCTATTATTTTGTATGAACTTTGTATGGTCGAAATTTATCCGATTTTTGTATTTTTTTTAATGGGGGGAGGGGAGGTTCAATATTACAGCGTTCCCCCACCCTCTTGACAAACAAAGTGTGGGTAGATGTAGAATCTTCGGTTTAGAAGAACGTTAGTAAAAACTCACCAGATAAACACGTAGCATAAATAGTATGTATGATCGTACTATAGGAACGTAGGAACGGTAGAAGTGTTATCCTTTTCGCACTTGTGGAAGAACGATCTTGCTGTCTTTTTCATAAATTCAGTAAATATCGAATATTCTCTCGTAAGTTGGTAACGAGTGGGTGCGGGATAGATTGCACGGGAGTTTTCATATGAGTGAAAGAGATAGATGATTCGCGGTAGAAATGTTGTCCTTTTCACTCGCATAGTAGAGCGGTATTGCTGTCCTTATCGAGTGAGTCCGGGATGGATTGCGTGGAAATTTCTATGCGTATGAAAGGGATGGATTACTGTATTTGTAGTGTTGTCCCTTTCGCACCTATTACTGTCCTTTTTGTCTTTAGTAAATCCTGGACCTTTTCTTACCGATACCTTGCGGGAATGTTGACGGGGAAGTTTTCAGTGAGTGAAAGGGATAGATGATTGATTTAATATTATTGTCCTTTTCACTCTCATAGTAAAGTGGTATTGCTATCCTTATCGTGAGTTCAGGACGTATCAAGTTTCCTCTCGGAGGATGTTAGTGATAGCGTTACGTGATGCGTTTTCGTGTGAGTGATAATGGATTATTGTGGTTGAGTTAAGTTAAGTTGGATTAAGTGTTTTTGTAATCACTACCGTAGTAGGGGGGTATCGCTTTCCTTATTTAGAGTTTGATGAACAAATGTCCTCGGTCACAAAAAAGTGAGTGCGTTCGTAATGGATTGTGTGGAAGTTTCAATGCGTGTGAAAGGGATGGACTATCGCATTTGAAGTATGGTACTTGGCACCTATAGTAGAGCAATATTAATATGCTTGTTTGACTTCAGTAAATACCCCAGTAATTATGACTCGCGAGCAGTCAACGAGAGCTTGCGAGATTGATTGCAGGGAAGTTTTAATATGAGTGAAAGAGATAGATGATTTCGGTAGAAGTGTTGTCCTTTTCGCGTCAATAGTAGAGCGATTTCGCTGGCCCTTTCATAATATCGGTAAACGCGCGTGTCCTACCGTAAGGTGTTGGCGATTGTGAGCGGGATAGTTTGCGTGGAAGTTTTTATGTGAGTGAAAGGGATGCACGATAGAATTGGGTAACCCGTTGGTTGATGAAAAATGACTTGTAAATTGGCTGTTTAGTGTATAATAGAATTAGCAATAATTAATAATGATCATTAACATACCGTCGCTTGATTACGCTAGTGCGTGGTTCATTCTCTAGCAATTTAAGGAATGGTTTTGTCTCTTTCTATCTCGGACCGAGTGTCTATGTTCTGTCTCTATTTGCGCTCGTAATTATAGCAATATTCGAACTTGTGATTTGACTATTTAATCTTAAGATGGTCACAAGATGGTACTTACAGTGTTCGTGGAATTGATTCTATATTGGATCGACTCAATGTAGCCTGTTCGTGCATTTTTAATATATATCCTGTCTAGGATACATCCTCCGACTACAAATTTATTTGATATTAAGTGACGAGTTGGCCGAAGTTAGTAATGTGGTAATATCAGAAGTGGGACTTTATATCAATTGTCGCTTTCATGACATATGTATAATTTTTTTCTAGGAGATTATTAACTTGAGTGTAGTAAATGACTTATCACCATTCATCACTATGAATTTTGTTATTATCTTCAGCTATATTATAGGTTTCGGACCCACGTCCAACGATGGCGTATGTCACGATACCACTAAGCCATCCTTCCTTCAATAAATTTTATTCTAATGTTTAATCAATTATCAATGGAATGTATTCGAGGACAGCAGGTTTGATTAATAATTGAAGCTTTTCGGATTTCCCTTTTTTTTTTTCGATTTGGCGAGGGAAACAATCGTGAAGAATAATAAAATCTTGTGAGGAATATTCCTCACAATATCTTATGATCGGGAAACACGAGATATGTTTTTAATTATCTGTTTTAAAGCCAATGGATACAAGACTTTAAACCCAGATTTTTTCCACTGTAAAATAAATAGTGTATATGAAATAAGTGGGAGGGGGGCAAAATAATGCAGAGGATTATACTGCCCCCCTTAAAATCTGAAATGGATTTTATGCCAAATGCGGTTTTAAACCGGGAACAAAGTGCCCAGTCATAATAGTTTCATTTAATGTAGGTAAATTTGTAAATGTAAATGTAAGATTTATATAATAATGACGTTGGCTTAATACTATGACGTCACTGTTTCATGAAATCGCGTATTGATTGAACGAATTAAATAACCTTTTTTTTATAATTAAAGTTTAACATTATGGCCACAATCTCACCTGATGTTTAGTGACGACGTGGCCCAAAATGGTGGACTCACTAGTGTACGGACTGGCTCTCGAGTGCAACTGCCGGAACACACCTATAGATATTTGGCGGCAAGTTTTCAACTTGAGGATGGTAGCTAATCAGGCAGGCATTAGCCCTACCAATATGCATGGGACGTAAGTTCGAATCCAACCACCTACAATGAACTTGAGCTTTCGGTGAAAGAAAATATCATGAGGAAACCATAGCATGGTGGAAGGCTTTTTCTAATGCCCGCCTGGGTAGCTACCGCCCTCAAGTTCAAAACCTGCCACCAAATACCAATAGGTGTGTTCTGGCAGCTGCACTTGAGAGCCAGTTCCTCCACAGGTTTAGCGTGTCTATCGACATGTGCCGTATCGTTACTTATGATCAGGTGAGATTACGGTCATAACGGTAAACCGTAACTATACAAAAAAAAAGCTTGTTTTCTGTCCTTGTCGAATCCATGCATCGGAAACGTTGCATTAAAACAGCGATACTCAACCTTTTTACCCTACGGGCCACATACATGTCGTCATGTCATGTGTCATGGAGTCGCTGGCCGCAAACAAATATTTAAGTATGAGTTAACCACAAAGGGCTGGCGGGCCGTAGGTTGAGTATACCGGCACTATAAATTATACGTTGATATTTATGTTTAATAAAGTAAATAAAATATTAATAAGTGGTAATTGAAAATACTAACGTGACTCTACATACAAAACCTCTATTTATTTTTTATTTATCTATATTAATATTATGAAGCGGAACATTTAGTTTATTTGTTTGAACGCTCTATTCTCAGAAACTACAAGTCGTATTTAAAAAAAAATATTATTTGTATTTCATACAGCGATTATCGAGGAAGGCTTTAGGCTGTTTAACATCACGCTACCGTCAATAGCAGCAAAACTGTTTTAAAAATAGTATTAAAAACCCGCAATAATTGGTAGATATTTTTTTGTTCTACGCGAACGAAGTAATATATAATATATACTAACACCGTGACTTCAGGTAACCAGTGAAATTAAAATAAATATTTAGGTAATATTTTAGAAGTTATGGAACGAATATTAAAAAAAAAAAACTAGTGAACCTTCGTATCGCTTAAAATCGATGTTCTTTACTCTCGCTAAAACCCAAAAACGGTTTCACCGATTTGTATTTTTTTTTTGTACGTTTTGTTTAGCTACAATCAATCCTAATCAACCTTCTAACTTGAATTCGTTGAGATCAATAGAGCTGGTCCGTTTTTCGTTTCTTTTATTTAAAAGTCTTTTAATTATATCAAATTTAAATATAGGTAAATTCGAACCCACGTCCGTAGACACTACCAACTGAGCTATCATCGCTTGATTACTTTTTATATTATGAGATTGAAAAAAAGATATCAGTTAGTTTTTTTTATATACAAACCTTGACCTGATAATAACGAATAGAAAAAATAAGAATTATCCCATTTGGTACAGTCGTTCGGAAGTTAAGTACGTACATACATTTCGGGGATTCATTTTTATATACAGTAAAATCTCTATAAGTCGAACATCAAGGGAGACGTCAAAAAACACGAGTTATAGAGTTTTCGACTTATAGAGAACGGAGGTTTTGGTGTTTGAAGCGAAGGGAACAAAACATTTTTCGTGATTTGGAGGGTTTCAGCTTATCGAGGTTCGACTTAACGAGCTTCTACGAGTTGTTTTAACGCCCAGACGGCACGTGACCAGTCAAATTAAAATAAATATTTAGTTTATATTTTAGAAATACTGTAACAAATATAATAAAAATATACAATGTGCAATGCAACAATCTTAATGCGTTATATATAGTTAATTATATGTAAATAATATGTTAATACTTTGTTATATATATAAATGTTTAGGTACAGAAATGTTGTTAATAAAACGTTGTTTTTGTAAAACCGACTGTTTTGATTTTCGAGACCCCTAAATAGACGAATCGACGTAAATACATTTTTCTTTTATTATGGTATTTTCGTATTTATTTTATTTCAATGGTATCGTGTCGAGCGCCGCGTCAAGGGACGTGAGTTCAGATCCACGTCCAATGAGCTTGAAGTTTCGGTGAAGGTAATCATCGTGTTGAAACCATAGCATGGTGGTAGAGCTTTTTCCAATACCCGCCTGGCTAGCTACCAACCTCAAGTTGAAAATCTGCCGCCAAATACCAATCGTGTGTTCTGGCAGTTGCACTTGATAGCCAGTACTTTCATTAGCTTGAGCATATCCGCCATCTTAAGCTACATCGTCACTTAACATTAGGTGTTGTTGTGGCCACAAGGCTTTATTAAATATATATAATTTCGTTTTTCCTATACGTTTGAAATTGTTGGGAGATAACTACGGGTAAAATATCATCATCAACGACTAACTAATTCAATCAGTACAATCTATAGCTGAGCTGACAGCCCTTATCCTGCCTTTTCGAGTATTCAACGTTATCTATCGCGTTATGATCACTTATCCAGATAAAGTGTCCTAACCACCCTCAAGTTATAAATCTGCCACCAAATACCAATAGGTCTGTTCCGGGTGTTGCACTTGAGAGCCAGTTCTTCCACAGGTTTATCGTGTCTACCAACTTGGACCGTATCGTCATTTAAGATCAGCTGAGATTATGTAACTTAACTATATAAAAAAAAGAAATAAATAAACGCAAGATTTTGTTAATGTATTTAATTTTTTAATAAATCTGTTCAGCTATTTATTTTATTAGTTGACGAAGAACTCGTTTGAGCGCATGTTCTGGTTGTGTCGCCACTTGCAGGCCCAGTTCCAGCATGACATGCCGGCCCAAGGTTCATCCGTGTAGAACACTTGCCCGTTTTGGTACATCTGTAGAGTTGAAATAATCAGGAAAGAAAGGGAAACGTATTCAACAAACTTTACATAAGGGGCCGTTTATAGCCTTAAGGGCTTTTACAGCTTCACCGAGCTTTGAAGACAAGTACTGTGTCTTAGGCACTCAGCCCGAGGTAACGAGCACAAGGAAGCCATAAACTGGTCGTTCCTCGGCTTGGGCTGTTGCCCGAGGGATATGTCACACCATTTCGTCACATTTTCTGGGACCCCCCCCCCCCCCCCTTCTTACGACACAAAATATGGACCGATGCACGATATATGGTACTGCAATTAATAGCAGTACACACATTTCATTATTTTTCTAACAATTAGCCTGAGTTTTCGGTGAAGGAAAACATAGTGAGAAAGTCATAACATGTTGGTAGGGCTTTTTCTAAAACTCGCCTGACTAGATACCAGCTTCAAGTTGAAAATCTGCAGCTAAATACCTATAGGTGTTGCTCTTTAGAGCCAGTCCCTGAACTAAACTTTCAACCCTTTTGGTGTCAACCCTTTTGGTGCCGTGTTGTCACTTAACATAAGGTGAGATTTTGGTCATAACGCCAAACCTTTAAAATACATATTTAAAAAAAAACATAGCTAGGTAAAATATTCTTGGTTGTTATAAAACTATCAATGTATAGTTGACATTTCCTATTAGATTTTGAGTTGTTTGATTTATTTTTCTACTAGATTTTACGTGCGGTTTCGCTCGCGTTAATATTGACTTTTTCAAACAACCATCGAAATAAAACTAATTTAAACAGATTTTATAAAGTTTTCGAGAGAAAAAAAAACGAGAAATGTAGCCTATCACCGTCTCCATGTTCCCATCTATCGCTATGACAAAATTCATCGTAATCGATTCAGCGGTTTAAGCGTGAAAGCGTAACAAACAACAGACAAACTCACTTTGGCATTTTTAATATTAGTAAGGATAAAATGCAATATCGAAAATACTTACCTTTTCAAAATTACTTTATTAATAACGAAGTACTACTAACAAGAGAACCGAGTACTTCCTGCTTTTAAAACAGAAATCAGTTATAAATTAATTGATAACTACAATTCCAACTATAATAAAATACTCAATTTGGATAACTTTGAAATGCAAGAACAAATAAAAAAACTCACAAACGTCAGATCCGAGCTCTTGTAAGTGACGCCGTCGTACCCGAACCGGAATATGAAGTTCATGGAGAATATAGAGAAGATGCAACGGACGTCCGTTGTCGCCGGTATAAAATACCGATACGGGCCGCACCAGTACGATACCTTCGGTTCATACTCTACCGACTCGGGGAACTCTTCCCGAGGGTTGATCCTGTTTTGGGGGTAGATGAAAATTTATGGTGTCGAAAATTGATGTATATTCGTACTAAAGATAAAAAAAAAAATATATCACCATTTTTTTGGATAACGCATTTTGCAGTTTACTCCTATAAAAACGATTTTCATGTTTAGCCCGCGATATGAACATTTTATTGGAAGTAAAATCGAGCGTTATCTAAAAGTGATGCGTTACGTTCCTTTACGCAACATACTTTGACCTTTCACTTCGAGAATATGTATGCGTGTGTATTCACAGTGTACTTAGTTTATGTTATATATTTCATTGGAATTATGTAAATGATATTAATAAATATTTATATATGCTTTGATTATTTTTAATATGCTTTCATTTACCCTCTTTTTCATAATCTACACAATAATAGTTCTCAAGGAGTAAACTCTAGTCGTGCGTCGGAAACAGATACAAACACTTTTTTTATAATTAAGTTTTAGCGTTATGGCCATAATCTCAGTTGATGTTAAGTGACGATGTGGCACGCTAAACCTGTGGAGGGACTGGCTCTCAAGTGCAACTGCCGGAACATACCTAAAGGTATTTGGCGGCAGATTTTCAACTTGAAGGTGTTAGCTAGCCAAACGGACATTAGAAAAAGCCCTACCAACACGCTATGGTTTCCTCACGACGTTTTCCTTGACTTTTGCTCAAGCTCATAGTAGCTGGAGTGGATTCGAAGTCACGTCCCTTGAAGCAAAGACGTACACACTACCATTGAACTATCATCGCTTTACATGTGATAGAAGAATGAAACAGTTTGAGGCGAATGTCAACTCACTTGTAGATACACTGCGCGTCGCTCCAGTTATCATCGGAATGGCAATAGAGGCCTTGGCTAGGGTCTTTCGCTTGGAATTGCTCAGCATGAGGACCAACGTACGTGGTCTCCGAGTGTCGGTGGTAAAAACCGATGAATGCGAACGCGCCTGGCAATGATTTTGGAATAAAATTTTTAGTGGAGTCATGATGGCTAATGATTTCTTATGTTTACGCGAATATTATTTATCGAAATGAAACTAATTTAAACGGATTTTATCGCGGTTATTTATTAAATTTGATCTCGAGGTTTCGAAAGCTTTTCAGTTTTTAAATTAAATTGGAGGTAGACACAGTAACATGAACTAATCTGGGCAACCTACACCTCAGTCCGCCCCGTGACCGCGAAGGCTGAAAAGCTATCGAAACGTAGGGATCTAAATTAATAAATAACCGCGATAAAATCCGTTTAAATTAGTTTTATTTCGATGATGGCTAAGTCGGTAGCAGTGTTACTAGATAAAAATTTCAAAACTACCACGTCAGCAGACTAAAATTGCCGTGTTTTTAATATATTACCGTATTAATATAAAAGAGCACAGAAGGTTTTTTGTTAGTTAGTTTTACGGTTTTTTATTCTTCCAAAAGTTCCGCTTCTTGATCATAAATAGAAGAAGTCAATTTGGTAGGTCATATCATTTGATGGTGAAAAATCAACAAAATTTCCATTTCGTTAAATAAATTGTTGAGCCAAAATGTTTCCTTTAATAGTCTTTGTTATCAGTCTATTTCTTTTCTCTGTTTTAGCGAAATTTACTTGACTGAGCATATAACATATATACAGCTATGGAGTGGAACAGTTTATTATAAAATACCGTAGAATATAACACGGTAATAGATCTTTACCGTAAACCGTGTTTTGCTCAAAAATACCGTGCGTCTACAATAATTAATTTGAAGCGATGATAGCTCAGTGGTAGTGTGCACGTCTTCGCGTTAAGGGACGTGAGTTCGAATCCAAGCACCTACAATGAGCTTGAGCTTTCGGTAAAGGAAAACATCGTGAGGAAACCATAGCATGGCGGTAGGGTTTTTTCTAATGCCCGCCTGGGTAGCTACCACCTTCAAGTTGTAAAACTGCCGCCAAATACCAATAGGTGTGTTCCGGCAGCTGCACTTGAGAGCCAGTTCCTCCACAGGTTTAGCGTGTCTACCAACTTGGGCCGTATCGTCACTTAAGATCAGGTGAGATTATGGCCATAACGCTAAACCTTAAGTATATAAAAAAAAATTACTGTATACCTGGTAACACTAACTGGTACTTTCGCTATCAGGTGAAGGAAAGCATCGTAATGAAACCATAGCATGGTGGTAGGATTTTTTCTAATGCCGAGCTGAATATGTACCACCCATAATTTTTCTATTTTTATTAACGTGGTCTTTAAAATCCTATTCTTTACGGACTTCCGCATCGGTTTCATTATGCTTAGTGTGTCCACCATCTCTTAGATCACATCGACGCTTAACATCATACAAGATTGTGGTCAAACGTACTGGCATGGTACATACGGTGTTTATGTCCTCAATAATTTGTTGACTACCCTCGCAACCTTAGTCGAGGAACGTTACATAGGCAAGGGTGACGGATCATCCTCATTCTTCTCCTTAAAAATAAAGTGCTCAGTGAATAAAGTTTTCTCTTTAAAAATGCAGCTTACCTCTAAACGTATAACAATGAGGCTTCCTCTCGCTCGAAAGTATCATCTGCACATCCTCTTGATTATGAGCGGATGCTATGTAGTATGATGTTTCCAAACATTTAAACTCTGTCAAGTATTTTAATATTGAATTAAAAACTCCTTTGGCATTATTGTGATTAGAAATTATGAAACGAAAAAGCGACAGTAAAAAGAGACAATTATATACATCAATAGGGTATAACGTGCGAGAGATCGAGATAGAAGGCATTACATACAGTGTTTCTACAGGTTCCGAGCGTTGTACGTGTGTGTGTGTGTGTGTGTGTGTGTGTGTGTGTGTGTGTGTGTGTGTGTGTGTGTGCGTGAATTTTCGTACGTTTCACTTCTATCGCGTATATACTGCACACACAATGTTATTCATTTACTAGTGACTTCGATCGCATTAATATTGATTTACTCAAAGTGATCAGATGACGCAATAAGAAGTTTCATTCAAGGTTTATCCTTTACCCCATTTTAGAACAAATTTCATCATGATCGATTCATCAGTTTAGGCGTGAAAACGTAACAAGCAAACGAACAAACACAGTTACGCATTTATAATATTAGTATGATTTCATCAGACTTACAAACATCGGTTTTAGTAATCTTAGTCTAAGTTAGTACGTATGCAAAGTGAAATTTCCACATGGTACATTACAAGGTACGCCTGCGACTTCGTTTGCGTGAAATAAAAAAATCATTTAATCATTTTTGTAACTTTTTTGGATACAGATTCGCTCCTATTGGTGATAGCGTGATGTTAAAGCTTAAAGGCTTTCTCATAATTTGTTCTATTAAATATAACAATATTTTTTGAAGTCCGATCATTCGTTTCTAAGAATAGCGCGTTCAAACAAACTTTCCGTATTACAAAATTAATATCTTTGAAGCGATGATAGCTCAGTGGTAGTGTCTACGTCTTCGCGTCAAGGGACGTGAGTTGGAATCTAACCACCTACAATGAGCTTGAGTTTCGATGAAGGAAAACATCGTGAGGAAACTATAGCATAGTGGTAGGGCTTCTTTTAATGCCCGCATAGCTAGCTACCACCCTCAAGTTGAAAACCTGCTACCAAATACCAATAGGTGTGTTCCAAAAGCCAGTTCCTCCACAGGTTTAGCGTGTCTACCAAATTGGACCGTATCGTCACTTAAGACCAGGAGAGATTATGGCCATAACGTTAAGCCTTAGGTGCAAAAAAAGATAGTAATTTTGCAATGTTACAATAATAAAGACAATACCAGGACTGGTGTAGAGGCCGAATGGTATCTTCGCTTGCGTTGACTTGATCTTGGCTTCAGATGTATCCATTTTCTTATTTAGCTTCAGGAGCACCATTGACATGAGTGCTATGTCAGTCGCAAACAGTAACCTCTTCAAGTCTTTTATATGCGTGTCCACGAATGAGAAAAGTTTCCTCTGTGCGTTCTCTAGAATTTCCCGGCGCTCAGTCTGGAAAAAAGCGGTAGAATCTATTCTATTACAAATCAGATCAAATCAAAAATCTTTGTTCAATTTAGGCCCTAAGAAGGCGCTTACGAACGTCAAAACTGCCTCCGGTTTGGAAAATAACGCAGTCATCGAGAAGAACCGGCCAGAAACTCGAGCTGCATTTTTTTTTAAGTGTTATTCATATCTTAATTTACATAATACTTTAATGTGACACAGTGGTTATTAGCGGATGTACAGAGAGGGGCGTCAATTCCAGACATCACGATCGCTCACATATTGATCCACCCTATAATAGCCTTTTGACATCAAAACCCGTTTGACACAGTACTTGAACCAACTGTCCTGCATTTTAGTAATATGCTTTGAGATCTATTATAAAACATGACACTATTACCTAAAAAACTGTTACTTGTCTTACTCAGTCTAAAATAGGGAGTGACCAGATTGTCGCGATATCTAGTATTCAAATTATGGTGGTCTTTAACGAAATCTAGCTTTTGTAAGTTTATGTGGACACACACTAAATTAACAATAATATATTGGCAGAGCAAAGTAAGTGACGTGAGTTCGAATCCACCTACCATGTGCCTGAGTTTTCAGTGAAGGAAAATATCCTGTTAAAACAATAGTATGGTGGCAGGGCTTTTTCTAATGCCCGCCTGGGTGTCTACCACCCTCGAGTTGAAAACCTGTCCCCAAATACGTATAGGTGTATTCGGGCAGTGCCACTAGAAAGCATGTCCCTCCACTATGCGTAGGGTGTCTATCATCTTGTGCCACATCGTCACTTAACATCAGGTGATATTGTTGCCAGAATGCTAAACCTATGAAGTAGAAACAATAAAGCTGAAGAGTTTTTCTTGTATATTTATGGGTTCAGTGTGTCATCACACTCCCATCTGATGCTAAGTGACGATGTGACGTAAGTTGGAAATTGAGGGACTGTCTCACAAGTGCAACTACCGGAACACATCTATAGGTATTTCTCGATTTTCAAAAGTGATGGTTTCATCACGACGATTTCCTTCACCGAAAGTTCAAGCTTCTTCAAGCTCATTGAAGAGATTCGATCTTACGTCCATTGGCGTATAGATAATATAAAAATAGAATATGTTTGTTACCGGGTTGTGGGGTTCCTTTATCCGTCCATTCATATAACTGTAATACTCCTGAAGTCTTTCGAACTTCTCATCGGCGTAGCTGTGACGGGGATCGATTTCTTTATTACTCGGCATGTTATATGGTTTCTGAAAGATTAAAAAAACCTCTTGTTGGACCTTACTCCTAACGGAACGATTTTTATATTAAACCCACGGTATGAAAATTTATGAGAAGTAAAATCGAGCGTAATAAATATTTTTTTTATATACTTAAGGTTTAGCGTTATGGCCATAATCTCACCTGATCTTAAGTGACGATACGGCCCAAATTGGTAGACACGCTAAGCCTGTGGAGGAATTGGCTCTCAAGTGCAGCTGCCGGAACACAATTTTTGGTATTTGGCGGCAGGTTTACAACTTGAGGGCGGTAGCTAGCCAGGCGGGCATTAGAAAAAGCCCTACCACCATGCTATGGTTTCCTCACGATGTTTTCCTTCACCGAAAGCTCAAGCTCATTGTAGGTGCTTGGATTCGAAATCACGTACCTCGACGTGAAGTCGTACACACTACCACTGAGCTATCGTCGCTTCAAAACGCTTCGTTTTATGTATTTTAAGAATTTTTGCAGCGATTATCCTGAAAAATAAGCCAGTAGACTGAGTCGTGTAAACGTTCCCTCACTAGATGTACGATACATTGCTGCTTACGTCAAAACCTACGTGCATAGCGTGCTCTTGCATCCTAAGCAGTTTTTACGATACAATTTAGTAGAAAATCACGATACAATAAAACCTACGACCAGTTGAAATATAGCAAATCACTGGCTACGTAAGTACTCTCGAACTTTACGAGTGCATTAAGAGAAATAATTAGTCTTTATACTTACTACTGTAGAACTCTTTTACGAAATATACCTTTTAACTTTATAACTGCTTCTTTACTCTACATACTACAACTATTATTATTAAATTATTGTGTGCGGATTTACTTACTACAAACCCGTATACCGGATAAGAAAATAATACACATAATTATAGAACAATAGGTGAAATCACGTCAATATTATAATCCGCGCTGACGTAGGCAATGGGTATCAACTATAATTAGACGGAATATAAGACCCGGCACTGAAAAAGTTCGTTGAAGCTGTCAAAGCCCTTAAGGCCAATAGCGTATATTAGTTCGAAAAAAAAAGTAATGTTTAAGAGTAGACCGTGTATTATATATCATACCCCTTACGTATCTATCTCTATACGTCTATGTTTAGAAGAGGGTTTACTGCATCTAAAAGGGTTTCATGAATGCAATAAGTTACCGCTTAATTCTTTGTGATTTTTTTAAGGGATAGCGGGCTAACGAGCAAGCGTGTCAGCTGATGGTAAGTGATCACTGTCACCCGTGGACACCCACAACAACAATGGTAACGCAGGTGCATTGTCGGTCTTTATAGGAGGAACTGGCTCTCAAGTGCAACTGCCGGAACACACTTAATGGTATTTGGCTACAGATTTTCATCTTGAGGGTGGTAGCTAGCCAGGCGGCCATTAGAAAAGCTCTACAGTGTGGACACTCCTCAAGTTATTCCTATTCCTTACGCAATGTTATTTATAATTCTTACTAAGTTCATAAATACTTACGGTTTCAACTGTGGGAAAAGAAAGTCGAGCAAGCTGGAAGAAATATTTTTTTAAATTATAATTCTATACGGAGATCAGTAGGTTCGATTCTCGGTTTGCGGCAAGGTATTTTTTTCGTCGTATACGTACTAGTGCGATCGTTGAAGTGAAATGTCGTTAAAAAAACCTGAACCAGTTAAATGCATCTCAGCTGAAAACTAATAAGAGCAAAGTTGTTTTTTATAATTAAGGCTTAGCGTTATGACCATAATCGCACCTGACCTTAAGTGACGATACGGCCCAAGTTAATGGACACGTTAAATCTTTGGAGGGACTGGCTCTCAAGTGCAACTGCCGGAACATACCTATTAGTATTTGGCGACAGATTTGCAGCTTGAGGGTGGTAACTTGCCAGGCGGGCATCAGAAAAAGCCCTACCACCATGCTTCCTCACAATGCTTTCCTCCATGGGTTCCTGACGATGTTTTTCTTCACCGAAAGCTTAAACTTATTGTAGGTGGTTGGATTCGACCTCACGTCCTATAACATTGCGTTCCTACACACTACCACTGAACTATCATCGCTTCAAGTATGATTTGTTGCTTCAAGTGTATTGAAATAACTTATGAAAACGGGTAAAATTTATGATATAATTTTTAGTTTCACATGAACAAAGTCGCGGGGATAGCTATACTATATAAGATAGATAACTATTTTTCACATTTGAATATTTCTGTCGCTTGCTACCTCAAACCTAGAACGAAATCCCCTTTCGCTTTACTCCTGGGCCAATGCTCTATAAGAGGATTTCTCAAACCTTTGGCTCCACAAACTGCTGTTTAAGTTTCCGGATTACAGCGAAACACTTAACTAACTAAATAAATCACCCTTAACCCAAAAAAATATAATTTAAAGTTGAAGAAAATAAGGTTTTTATTTCAACAAATACAGAATGCCGTAAGATATCTCTTTTTAATATTAGTAGCTTTTTTCTTGTCACAAATTGAATCAATTTTATGAGTAATTTTGCAAAATTTTAACCTTATTTTTTGACTCGGTATCAAGTTGATTTCTGTATTTCGTTTTCATTATGACCGGGTGAGAAAATCCACTGTCACATAAGTATGTTGTAGCGAAGTGCTTGCCAGTCATCAAGCAACCATTACGTAAAAAATATCGCGAATACCCTACTGTCGAATGGCGAACCCCTAGGGCTAACACTCTGCTCTATAGGTTACAAAATATATTTACTTTCAGACATACAATAACGTAATACTAAGAAATATGATTGACCTTACCAATTGAAAGGATGATATGTCGCCACTGCTGGCTGTACTTTGCGATATCCATAATGCGACCTGTAATCAAATCACTATGTATTATAAAACAAAGTTCCTAGCTATATCCGTCTGTCTGTTTGAACACGATAAATTTAAAAACTACTGAACCGATTTTAATACGGTTTTCACGAAGATTTATATAACACATAGCTACGCGACTTCGCGTGAAACTAAAACTTATGTAATTAATTATTTCTACTGTTTAAGCGAATATTATTCATCGAAATAAAACTGATTTAAACGGATTTTATCGCGGTTATTTATTAATTTTGAGCCCGACGTTTCGAAAGCTTTTCAGACTTATAAAACTAATTTAAACGGATTTTATCGCGGTTATTTACTAATTTTGATTCAAAAGTAATTAATTAATTAAAATAATTAAATTAAAAATTGAAAGAACAAAATTAATAAATAACCGCGATAAAATCCGTTTAAATCAGTTTTATTTCGACCCATTTAATTGTTTTTGCCCGTTGTTGTAACCTTTTTCGAATACTGCTTTGCTCCTATTGGTAGTAGCGTGATATTAAATAGCCTAAAGCCGTCCTCAATTATTGTTCTATCAAATCCAATAATAATTTTTGAAATCATACTGGCAGATGAGATTAGAGCGTTCAAACAAATAAACAAACTTTTCCTCTTTATACTATTAATAAAGATACGAAATTAAATATTTAAAACAAAACAAATCTATCAACTTATAATTTTTAAGTCAGCTATACTCAAACTGCTGCCTTTTGTGGTTGGCCCACTTCATATTGCTTTTGAGGGCAAGTGATACTCCATTAATTTTAAGATTAATTTGAACCAACTGCGATCATATTTAACGCCTTGTGTTGCCGTCACAATATGTCGTAAACCTAAAATTCGTATTTAATGTAACCTACATTAGATAGTAAGTCGAAGAAAAAAATTGGGAATAATTAAACCAATTGAATGTACATACATATACTAAAACTGTTGTTGGATTAAACTTCAACATTTATTTTTATCGGTTTTTTCAAATTTTTGTTTTTTATGGAAGAGCGGGCAAACGAGCTAGCGGGTCACCTGATGGTAAGTGATCACCGCTGCACATAGACACCCACAACACCAAAGGAATCGCAGGTGCGTTACCGGCCTGTCTCTGCATGTCTGTCTCTCTCTCTCTCTCTGTTAGTTTTTACAGGCACCACTCTGACACTACTAAGCACTTTTCGGTCAAATCTAAAACTTTTTTTTTTAACTTGATTGATGTTACGTGCTAGGATGGCCGGACCTCGGCTTGGGCTGCTCTCAAAAATGTGAACAAGGATTCGTGATCCTTACTAACCAACAGGTCCTAACTTACTAATTTAGTAATACTAGCACGACCTTATCAATAGTGTGGGTGTGCAAAGATAGTATGCGGTGTGATGATGTAGTTTCGGTGATGTAGTGAGTCACTGTATCGCGCGTACCAAATTTGACACGATGCTAACTAATTCTATAGAATAAATAAAATAATACTTTTTACTTTACAAAACAAAATTACTCCTTCAGAATAGGATATAAAAGTTGAAAGATTGGTAGTCAATGAAAAAATGTATTCATTGCTCAAAATGATTAACAAATTTATTTCGTTTGAACAAATATTTTATATGTATATAGAATCAAGAAACGCCGAGGAGTATAGGAATAGGTGAAAATATAACAATAATCAATAATAATGTCCGGATGAGATACGAACTTCTTAGCAAACCACGGATTCACCGAGTGTGTGCCATCGTGAAATCTAAACGTTGTGAGTGAGAGGATAACACGAGATAACGTCCGAAACTTGCGACACGGATGTAGGTTTAAGGTGATCTCTTTTCGACATACATCAACACTCACCTTCACCGCTAGTTTCTTTTAAAGAAAACCAAACTAAGAAATATAAAATAAATTTTAATCAATTTGAATTAAAAATAGTGTATTTTTAATAAATATAAATTAATAATAGTGTTAATAAGTAAAAAAAAATTATAGGTCCTTTTTAAGATATTATCGAAATGATAATCCTTCTACTCATATTTGTCAATAAAATATTTTTAACTATTGACACCATACACCCCACGCTTTTTTTTAAATAAAATTCATTTTTATCTTAGTTACACTATTATTAATTTATATTTATTAAAAAATCACTATTCTTAATTCAAATTTATTTAAAAAAACCTATTTTTAGTTTGGTTTATTTATAAAAGCTTGTCTTTTTTTTAAACTATTAATTTTATTTACCAGCAAAACTAATCGGTAGCTTAATCATCATTCATTACTATAGCGAAGAAGGCTCTTTCCTTCAAAATTGTAAATTTAAATTCTTGCTTGATTTATTGAATTTAAATATACTTTGGTATTCTAAAATTTGTTAATATTAGATATATAAAGGTTAAAGATAACGTTTGGAAATTTTAAATAGCTTCAATTGCTACCTTATTGACTATAGATGAAAGTTATATAAACTCACAAATCTTATTCCGCAAATTAAATAATGGAATAATCTTAGCAAATTAGTGTATTTTTATCGGTCCTCGATAAGTCTACGAGATATAAATGAAATCCGACAATTTAAAATGGGTCTAAATCAAGTCGAACCCTACAAGTAAACCTAACAAAAAAGTGTAAAAAGCCATACCATCAAGCTATGGTTGCAAAATAAATAATTGTTTAAAAAATATATAAATTCGTTTACATAACTTTAACTGTACTGACCAGGACTAAATATAAGTTCTCTCCTTGCATAGCTCTCGTCCGCTCGACGCTGCACTGTTGAAAATAAACCAATTACTTACATCAAATGTGCGATAAAGTTAAAAATAATTGGGCTAAAATAATTACTAGTAACTATTACCTAGTAAATTGTAATAACAATTTGCAATTCCAAAATGTTCTTGTGGCATACTAGGTACTTTATTTCACTTGAGGGTGGTAGCTAGCCAGGCAGGCATTAGTAAAATCCCTACCACCATGCTATGGTTACATCAAGACGTTTTACTTCACCGAAAGCTCAAGCTTATTGTTGGTGGAACCGAACTCACTTCCCTTGGCGCGGCGTCCATACACACTACAAACGGAGATATCAACGCTTCAGCATTTGTACAGATTTTAAACTTAAAGGCACACCTTGTGAAAGGATGTGATTATTAAAATTATATATTTTAAGTAAGACACGGATTACGTGTACCGAAGTAAAGAATATAGTATACATTATAGATATACGATGTTAGTGCTGCGAGAGAGATGGTGGATCACTCAACTGAGTCGTACCGTCGTCGCTTGCGCATGGCGACGCGTCGCCGCACCGTAGTAGTTTTGGCACGCACCGCCATGCTAACGGTCGGTACAGATTATATCAATAGTGAGCCTATAGACATAATATATTTGAACTTAAATTAATTTTGATATACAATTACAATTAAAGAATTAAACTTTAACATTATATTATATTGAATATTTAACTTTTTATTTAGAATCTGTGATGTAACTGTATGTGAAGCACATAATCAAATTGGATAATAAACCAGGAAAAAACATTGTACTACTCGTAAGTTGAGATTATATAATTGTTTATAATCTGTTATGTTAGTAATGGATGCTTTAATAAAAAAAAACGTATATGACTAATGGCCGACATGAAGGTGTACAACTGACATTATAAAACGATGAAAAGTATTTGAACGTCTTTAATATGTCTTTGTAAGTTCCATATACATTTTGTATATCTCTGTAGAACTAAAATTATTTTTCTATCATAAGATAAAAATAAAGATTTATTGTATAAATTGTGATTTATATAAAACATACATTGATTATTATATAATAAATATTTTAGTTTTTTACTACTTAAATTGTTGTTTAACTATTTTCATTATTTTTGAAAAATGGTTCGTATAATGGAATATTCCGACATAACTTTTACCAATTTAGAATCACTGATTAGCTTGAAAACTTTTATATGCGTATCAATGATCAATGATAATAAAATAATATGATGACTCAGTTCTAGTATTTTAACCAGGGTCATTAGGATAAAACAAAAATAGCCACATATAATTAATAGAAAAAAGTACATTTATGACATCATAGATGGCGTTAGGCAATTCTATCAAGTTATATTTGGCTTCTGCAATATTTTTATGAAGTGTCAGTACAGTTCTCATTGGTACAGACCAGTTAATAGGACGCCTGGGGTTTCTATTACTCGACCTGTTTGCTAATCAGTGCAAAGGAAAATGTACCACTTTCAAGAAAAGTTTATGAAAAGGTGGATGGACTACAGAGTTTTCATAGTTTACTAACCTATACTAATACTCAACGAAATTGAGTTTTTTTGTTACGCTTTCACGCCTAAACCGCTGAACCGAATATGATGAATTTTGGTATACAGCTAAATGGGAACCTGAAGATAGTGATAGGCTACTTTTTCTTGCAAAAACCTTATTGGAAGTGAGGTAAAGTGAGGGATAAACTTTGTATTAAACTTTTTATTGCATTATCCGATTTGTTTGACAAACTCAATGTTAACGCGAGCGAAGCCGCCCATAAAATCTAGTAATGTATAGTTTTATATGTTTGATTTACACAGTATAGACACTGTTTAATTGTATATAACTTTACTGCTATAGATCGCGTCAAACTGTATACCGGTTTGAACATACCTATGTTAGGCTGGGCACAACCTAAGTTTAGTTATCAGATGGGTGGTAGAGATCTTGGGTGGTCATTTTAATAAATTTCTCTAATGACAGCGATACGAGGTAATGGTAATGTACAAGTAAATTAAAAAAGTACATTCAAGGTAGTGGCAGACACACTTTCGCCGCCTATCAGCTATTCCCAGTTTCGCCGTCCCTTCCTACCTCTATAACTAGATTCCACATAGGACTACGTAAATTATAGAAAAAATGATGTAAGACTTAGATTTTTAAAATTGAGAACATTTTTATACGAGACATTTTTTTAGACATTATTACGGAAATAATTAAGAATAAAAGTACGTACTCTAGCTTGTCTTTACCAAATCAGTCTTAGTTTTACTAGCTGTAAATGAAATAAAATTTGGTATCATACTTGAAGAAAAGATAATATTTATTTAAAAATATAACTGCGTAAATAATATAAAAGATATTCTTAAAAGTAACTACAAATACTCCATTAATGTGACCATTGGCCTTGCATCCCCTTGGAAAGTAAGTGAAATAAAAATTTTACTCGTCTCTTACGAGGTAAGATAATAAGTAATATTCTATTCCTTCAATAACCATTTCGTAGATGAACCGCTCGCGAGCTGCCGTTTGCCTACCATTAACATAGGATTACGTAAATTGTAGAAAAAAAAAAACGCTATAAGACTTAGATTCTAAGTGGTGAAACATATTGTCTATCAACATTTAGGTGTATGTATAATTAGGAATCATTCCAGCTTATAATACTAAAAAAAAAAAAAAAAACAAATCTTCCGCCCTAGGCTCCAGCTTACTTAGCCTACTGGTAAATCCATCACTGATTCTAGGCATTATTTACTCGACTATACCTTAAGAAAGGTCGAACTCGTTGCTGTGTTCAACGCGGCCATAATTTTTAGCGTGACCAATACTAGTGAACTGAGTTTAACATTTACAATCAGCTGCTATTGCCCACTAATTAGAATCATAATTGGTATTTTGCTACTATAATTTCATACTTATTACATACTAGCTTTTACCAGCGGCTTAGCCCACGTTAATAGTAATTTTGTCAAACAATTCTAATTATATTTAAATAAATTATATCAAAGGAAACTAGTATAAGAATATTTGTGCTCGTATGGTATACGCGGGACGCTAACTATTTAGGGGATAATGCATTACAACTTGCTTTTTTTAGTGTGGTCTACAATCGTACTTAATGTTACGTTATAATGTGTCCCAAGATGGTGGACATTTTTTTTTCTCTTTATTTTTTTTTTATTGGCGTTTGATCACAAATTGACCATGTCACCCCAGTGATAGCTTCCGAAGTATTTGGGAAGTATAGTGCGACTGGCTCTCAAGTGCAACTGCCGGAACATGCTTACAGTATTGGGCGGTTGATTTTCAACTTAACAGTGGTACTTAACTACAATGCTATGGTTTCTTCACCACGTTCGAACCGAAAGCTGAAGCTCATTGCAGGGTTAAAATAAACAATTTCATAGCGACCCTATTGGGTCAAGGTAAGGGCGAAAAAAGATAACTCAGTTTGGATACAGTTTATGAATTATACAACGTAGGGAAATGTTTAAAGTTAACTATTCGTTTTGATTTTTTCCGTCCAGGATTGAGATGCCGTAGTGATTGTTTCGTCATTGTGAATGATTTCCTTGAAGCAAGGTCGGAGCCCGAGCGATGGGACTCCACATGGCTGTACTCATCGACGTCACCTTTTTTGGTATTTTCATGAGTCTGCGCTAAAAAGTTAGAACAAACAACACGAAAAAAAATGTTTTTATTTTGTTATAGTTAAGGTTAATCGTTAAGGCCATAATCTCACCTGATCTTAAGTGTCGATACGGCCCAAGTTGGTAGACACTCTTAACCTGTGAAGGACTGGCTCTCAAGTGCAACTGCCGGAACACACCCATTGGTATTTGGCCGGAGATTTCCAACTTGAGGGTGGTAGCTAGCCAGGCGGGCATTAGAAAAAGCCCTATCACCTTGCTATGGTTTCCTTCACCGAAAGCTCAAGGTCATCAGAGGTGGATTCAAACCCGCGCGTCCTTTGACGCGGAGTCCGTACACACTACCACTGAGCTATGAACGCTTTATTCACTTCACATCTTTTTACGTTGCCTAAGAAATCATCAAAACAAAATCTTATGCAATATGCACGTATTATAAAACTATAACTATCCCATTAAATATTTTTATTATAATAGACCTTGTTGTGGATATAAATATCAAGAATTTTTTGTGTTGATTTTTATCCGTCCCTTGTACACGTGTGATACAGTATCGATTATATCGATTTTGATGATTTTTTACTCGATGATCAATATCACAATGGATGAAACAGGCTAATTTCTATTCTATATAAATGTACGTCAAGTTTACGAGTTAAATTTCGTACTAAATGAACCTCTTTGGCGTATTTTATAGTAGTTTTCTCTATTCGATAACAGATAACGTAACACTGCTGATTTCTACGGTAGTCCAGAACGCGATAGGTGGCCTGATGGTACGAGCAGTCTGGCAATGTGCCTTCTCGAACGGCCGGATTGTGGAATGAGATGAGGGAAAGTAGGCTATATATATACGCATATAGGGTATATACGTTGCCAGTAGTACTGAAAAGGACACTGGTCACTTTTTTCTTTAAGTTTCACGCAAACGAAGTTGCAGGCATAGCCAGATATATATTATAATATATAGCGGGAAAGTGTGTTTGAACGCGCTAATCTTAGGATTTTATTATGTTAAAAGGCTATTACAGAGTGGATCGATGGTGATGTTTGGAATTGACACCCCTCTGCATGTCCTAAAACCTTTAACTAACCAGACCATTAAATATGTACCAAAAAAAGAAAGAATACCTAACCAGATCGAGTATATTTTCTGTTCTTCTCGATGACTGGCTTAGTATCCGAACTGGTGGAACTTGGTTTTGGCGGTCACAAACGCCTTCTCAAGGCCTAAATAGTTTTTTTTTTTTATTTCATTTGATTGATAATTCTTTCTGGAGCATTCATTGAAGAAAGCTTTAGGCTATTTAACATGACATTACCATCGATAGCAGCAAAACTGTATTAAAAAAGATACAGAAACTAGCATTTTTTTTTTAATAATTTGTAGTAGCTCGCGACTGAGGTCGCGGACACAGCAAATAAAAATAAAAAGGTCACTTACAGTAAATAAGATTTATACAATGAAAATAAATAAGAAACAAAGTTATAGTCGCTCTTATGTTCATTGTTTTTACAAAGTTAGAATAGTCTCAATCGGTAATTGTAATCAAATCTTTATGATTTCTGTATGGTTTGATTAATTAATGTTCGGTAATTACTGCTTTTAACACGCCAATTTTAACTTCACTAGTATCAAAGACAAATTAAGTTAACTAAAGCGAATACATTATACGAATTCACCATTTCGGTGCCAATACAAAATTTGAAGCCATATGGCTTAGTTTGTATCTACGCTGCGTCAATGGATGTAAGTTCGAATCCCTGCAATGAGCCTTAGTTTTCGGTGAAGTAAAAACATTGTGACGAAACCACGGTATGGTGGTAGGCTTTTTTCTAATGCCACCTGCTTACCTACCACCCTCAAGTTAAAAATCTGCAGCCAGTTACCTTTAGGTGTGTTTTGTTATCTCACTTGATGTTAAGTAATGATGTGACCCATGATACGTTAAGCTTAGTGGGTCTCAAGTGCAACTGCCGGAACCAATTAATTGGAATTTGGCGGCAGATTTTCAATTTGTACGTGGTAGGCTTCTTCTTGGTTTAGTGTGCGCACCATCTAGTGCTACATCGTCATTTAACATCAGGTGAAATTGTAGCCATAACGATACACGTATAAACTAAAAAAATATGCCAGAACCTACTACCTGGAGGATAAGTACCCCCGAGTAATTACTTGACGAGACCATAAACAACCGATTGTCTGCATCTCTAAAAACTGCATAGCAATTTACAGTAATTATACCAAAAAATCCTTTGTATACGTTAACCTTCATTTGAAAGAAATAAATACAATAAATTCATTAGTTAATTGTTGTTATGAATCTTCACTCTAACGAAATCTATACAACACTTTCTCATAATCACTTCACAAACAAATATATTCCAAACGAAACAAACAATGTTAATCACTTCTTTACCTACCGTTATAAAATGGTTTGGCGTTCAGATTTTCATATCAGTTAATTTCATAAGCGAGTCACGGATAAACATGGTGTCAGTAGTGCTACTAACCACCGAGGAGGTGCTCCAAATGAACCAGTTCTGGCATCGTCTCGACTCGTCCTGGGTCACCGAAGAGATGGAACCCTTCGAAGATATCAAACCAGAACACCTATTCATCAAACCCCTCTCACGAGATACGTACTACGCCAAGCACCCGGACATACCGCGAAGCGAGTCCGAAGATGAGAACTCCATTACCCTGAACAGCTTCCAGAAGAAACACTGCGAGTGGAAGTCCAAAGCGTGCGTCAGGAGATACGACGCTCGAAGACGGAAGCTGTACAGCTCGACAAGCAATTTAAAGAACACCCTATCTTCGTCGAAAAGTACTTCCAGAAGAGTTAAATCTTTGGTGGAATTGAATACGATAGAGCGTCGATCCGTGGGACAAGAGGACAAAGTTCAATCGTTCCTTCGGCGTCTCATTGAGAACGTACCTCCACCTCCTATCCAAGGACTAGAAGTAACCACTGAACCCAGCTCATTGGGAAGCAAAGCAGACGACCCTACTTTCAATATACCCGTACCCGAGTATATGGATTTTGAAATGGAGAAGATCCTCGAGAACAGCATTACACCGTCAACGTCGACTATGAAAGAGAATTGCAAGAGCCTGCAAATTATTTGGCATATAAATGTATGAAATTGTGTACGCCCATTCGTTATTATGACAGAAGTTACTCCGATCTTTCTAGAAGTTCATAGCTCGAAACAGGCGCCATATATCACGTTTAAACATATCATATAAACTTCCCCGTGAAAAACGATACGTACGAGCCAAATTTCATAATGTTCGGCCAAATACTCTTAAAGACATCATTTTTCCTAAGTATTGCTTCCTAAAGTTCTTCTCATATAATTTATCTAGTACTGTTGGCTCTTTAAAATGCTAATGAATAATATGTGATATAACGGCACGTCACTTTCGCCTGTCAGTATGAGTCGTCACGTTTTACAAATGTGTATATGTGAGTGAATATGTGATATGTGACTCCATAAATGGTATATATGGGGTTTAGTATTATTGATATTTAATAGTGTAATTAATTATAGAAAAATATAAGTGTTATAGTAGTTTTAATTATTAATGGTCTTCAACTTTTACTGGAATCTACATTTTGAATTTTACAAAATTTTCAACTGAAAGATTACATTTGAAATGCAAATAACCCTCTTTACTAGCTTTAACTGCTGTAGCAAATTTCTCATTCCACCAAGGAACTGCTGAATATCTGGGTGTTTTAATAGAACATAGTTCAGAACATAAATTATCAGTAATCTGTGGAATTTATTTTACAATCTCTGTCATAATAATATTACTAAACTTGTTATAAGGTTCAAGCGTCAATAAATTTCACAAGCATTTGTAAGTTGTACTTCCGCAGAAACTGTGTATCAGCAGGTGCACTTAATTTGTCCGGGATAAACCTGTTTAAGGAGAGTTTGTCATTGTTGGCAAATAACTGTCTAAAGGATCAGCATGAACCCACCATTCGCAATACAATGCTAATAATGGACTTATCAAAGAGAGGTCTAATGCATTCCGGATATATGAGTTAGTGCCAACAGAAGTAACTTGGCCATCATTAAGCAAAACCAAATTACAGTTGTCAAGAGAGTCAAGAACAGCTCTGCCACGTGAATCAGTTTCCACATAACACAATGTGCTTTGTAATTTCTAGATATAAATGCTGGTTAAGAGATACTGTTAATTATGTTAACAAAATTAGATGTACAGAATGCAGGTATACAATTAGATGGTTAGCTGTTGATAAAGACTTGTTATTTATTATTATCCTAACTACAATGTTTTGTAAAGATCTATCAAACTGAGTTCTAATTCTTTCATAGAGGATACTGTTGTGAATGATAATGGCAACACCATTATGATCATTTCCATAGTCATTTCATTCAATAGAGTATCCTTTAAAATTGCAGCGACAATGAGGTTTGAGCCAGGTCTCACATATATTCATAAGGAAACTGAGTAAACATATATGTTAATAACTCTGTAAACTCTGTGTATTCCATTGAATAATATTTAATTGGTTAAGGGTGAATTTGAAGGTAAAGTAGTTTTAGCCTTAAAGTTTGCTTAAATTAACGCTTTGCAAAACATTTTTAGAACATATAGGTACCTTGTTATGTTTGTATGTATGTGGTGGTTTAACGATATAAGTTTTACTTTAAATTCAACTAAAACATTTAATGATATGTTAGAATTAAAATCACATGTAAATCAGGTTTCTTGTTTTCCAAGAGAAAGAAAATGTTTATCAAAAATATCTTCAAAGGTATTTGGCATATATTTGTTTCTTCAGTTTTTTTTTTCTTTATTGGACAGGCACCAGAGATTGACGTGATTACCCTTACAGTGTACACACACAAGTTCTTGCTCTGACTTTGTACATTTCTTGTAGCTATGACTTTCAATGCATATGGTGCACCATTCACATTTTTGGCTATATATAGATAAATGTTCATACCTTAGGCAACAAACACTTTGTTTTACAGGTGGTACGTAGATGGAAATGTCATGTTTCCATCCCTTCAAGTCGACATAGTCAAATAGAACAGAAACAGCAAAACCAAAACCATTACCAGTGTTAATTTTTCTTAGCAATCATCTGATACAAATGATTTTTTTTTAACTACAAAACATTGTGAAGACTTTTTTGTTTGAAATATTTCGAATGACACCTGTAACTTTAGCGGAGTTGGCAGGAATACTGGCTTTAAACTGACATTCGTTAAGAAATGTTAGAGTGTTCAAAAAGGTGTTGGCGAGGCTAGGCTTATCCAAATAGTCGCCAATTAAAATATTAATTAATTAAAATTGAACAATCGAAAACCCGCCTCTTCACTTCCCGCGCTTTTTTCCTGACAGATTTCTTAATCCAATTCTTTCCTTTTTTAAGGAAAAGGCAAAGGTTTGCAACCATGTAGCCAATGGGACGTTTAACCAAACATACGGTCTTTGTAATTTTCAGTTATTCTATCATAGATAATAAGTAAACCACTTAGTGCGGTTTGACTAGATTTAAAAAATGTGAAGTTTTAATATAAAACAACAGTACTTGCATATATAAACACAATATATTATAACGGCAGACCACAGGCTATCGGTATTATACAGACTACTTGAAATTAAATAAAAATCCGAATATTTTTATTATATATATCTAAAGGTATTTATTTTAATTACCTGATATAGCCTAATAGGATAAAATATTATATATGTAAATTTAAAACAATATAATTTTTAAGTAGTTAGTTGTCTCTTTAAAATATCCTTAAAGTATTTAACTCTTTGTAAATTAAACTCCACGTGTGAGTACAAAAGTCAGAAAGGCAAAAGTCTAGTACAATGTACATATAACTACACTTTTTGCCTAAATCAGTATGGCCAAATAATTACAGTTCTTACAATTTTCGTGATTTTGATCGTGTCGAGGTATTGTTAAATCTGTAATTAAGATTTTTATAACACTTAAGGATAGAGAGATTTTTTCCTTTAAAATAAATTACATTTCCTAACGAAATTTACTGTTTTCATTAAAATGAGAAAAATGTACGTAAATATAATCACTTTATCTGTTGTAAACGATTGCTTTTCGAAATTTAGTTTTTCCCATGGAATACAGAGAAAGGGAAGTGATTAGTAGACCTGGTGCGTTAACTATAAGTATAAGTATTAACTATGAGTTTATGTAGCTCATCAAATGCACACTCAGTCGTGTTTAAACATAACGACAGAACGGTTCTATGTACTCATGTTATAGAATCCATATAGATCATAGTATAACGGTTTATTGTGCAGTTCTAGAATGTAAAACCAAAAGTAGGAATAAAAATCTGCTAAATGGTGGTGTTAACATACCATTGTTGTGTATATATTTTTTTAATAATTTGAATTTCAAATTTTCAGAAAATTAAATGACAGTATAAAACGCCCATTAAGTCCACACAGACAGTTGATTGAGGACGGTATAGAGTTCAAAAAAATTTGAATTAAATAAAATTGAAGTGATAGGGTTTATCAATATTTTTTTAACAATTTTAAAACGGCTAAGTGCTTATCGTGATGATCAGCATATAAAACTTCCACTTGTTTTTTTTCCCTGGTCTTTTCTGTATAGCATAATAAATGTCACAACAGACGTAAACAAAATATATAGGTTGAGAAAAGATATATAAATGTATACACCAAACATTCCATAAAGTGTAAAAATACCCGAAGTAAAGGTTTAAATGTTGTTTCTTTTGTATGACCGGTGAGAGGATATTTCATTCAGTTTATAGATAATTTATTAATGAAATGAAAATAGGTATTATTAATAAATCTTTTGTATTACAGACAAACGCAATTACGCTTTCATCTATAATACTCTTTTAATAGTTAAGAATAAATTACTTATTATTATATTAAAAAAAGTATTATACTAATTTCATTACAATGTACATCGATATAAACGCATCACTAAAAGAGGATATTGATTTATTTCCAGAGACCAGTTAAAATTAGTTATTACTGTGAAGATACGACTAATAAAAAATCATAATTTTTTTAATTAGTTACTAAAATTTTATAATTTCATAAAAATAAATTAGTCAATTTAATTATTTTGTAAATTAGAGAATTAGAGCAAAATAATAGATAAATAGTATATATGAACTGAATTGAGAAGATTTTTTTAAACAAGTTAATATAATTAAATAAGGTAACATTTGTAGGAGAAATGTAACTTTTCATTGGATAAAGCGACAAAGCGTAAATTTCGTTTCAATGGCCTGGCAACACTTAACATATCGCTATTTTTACCGTTATAAGTGCAAATTGTAATATATTAAAAATAATTTTGAATCATATTTTAAAAGTTGAGTACTTTTATAAATAGTGAGTCTTAGGAACATAATCGTGTCGTATCGAAGTTGACGAGAAATATGTGAATTCATTGTTAAAGTTATTTTAAGGTTTTCTATGTCAAAGGAATTGCTTATTGAAATATCTTGTTTCTCAGTAATATTGTGGTGTTTGCGAAAAAAATGTATTTGTTCTTTTCCTCATTCTTCTGCGTCGTTGTTAAATATTATGACTGTCATTATCAAGCTGGTAGACTTTCTTTGGTTAATTACAATATCTCAACAAAATGTTAGAATCTTCTCGAATTTTTTTGTGTCATCTTCGAGTTTGTGGTCGATTTTCTATCTGTTTTCCATGTAACTTGTGTTCAACAAATTAGCAATACTATGTAAAATGTGATGTAGGAAGAGAGAAATAAATTATGAAAACAAAATAAAAAGCGTTCCTTGACAGGTTAGGATTTTGTAAACTTTTTAAAAACACAAACATGTGTTGCTGTGGTTGTTCGATTATTTCTATTTGTAATTTTTTTTATTGGGTAAATAATATAGTTGTTAATAACTGTGGTCAATGAGGGCTTAGGATAGACTTAATTGCTTTTAAATATTACAAATAAAAATATGTGGAATATTAGTGGTATTGATAGCAAAACTCGTTTGATTTTTACTTACATTTGATTTTTACTTACATCTGGTTACTACCAAAAAGGTAATGAAACAAAAGAGTGTCAATTTTAATTCCTACAATGGTATTATATATCGTTAAAAAAGGTTTAAATAAAAGCTTAGATATATTAAACATTATTGCAATATTTTACTTGTTTTTTATATACGAATGATATTGAATTTCCTCCATATTGTTGTTTAGTTGTGTTGTTGTCGTTATGTTGTAAGGTTGTTAATGTCTTTCTGATTTGACATAAATAATTTATGTATTTATATTACAGTTGTATAGATAATGTATATATGAAATCTTTGATACATAATATATAAATTTACTTGTTGGATATGGATATGTTCAATGTCACAAAGTCGATTAGGTATTGATTGTGCTCAAAAAAAATTATCTTGGATTGTATAGGTCTTTTCGGCAATGCATCAGCGAATCCTCTGATGGTGCGTGTTTCTATGGGCACAAGTGATAACTTTTTTTTTTGTGACTTCACTTGTTTTCTTAAGAATATAAAACGTCTCACATAGGATGAGTGACAGCAATTAAAGAAAAGAGAGAAAAAAAAGAGACTTATTTAACACGACATAAGGTTTTTATATAAACATCTTAATATCCACATAAACTGTCCTGAATTTGTAGGTAAAATTGTACTACACATCCCAGCTCGTATCACCAGATCAGATGAACTATTTCCTATACCATTGCGCCAGTCAAATGCTGGCCTAAGTAGTCCTATTACAAAAATTGCTACTCTATACAATAAGTTCCCTGCACAAATTGGTATTTTCTGTTATAACAAGCACAATTTAAAAAAGGAAAACATTAACTGTCTGTTCATGGATAATCGCTTAGTTGTAGAATACTTGTTAAGTTTTATAGGAACTAATAAAATTAAACTAAGATTTTAGTATCATTCTGTGCTGTATATTTGTTATCCAAAAATATATTTTATATGTAGTTTGCATGTATTGTTTGTGTTGTCTATATGTTAGTGAATAGGCTGGTTTCAATATAATTTAGAGAGAAAAACAAAAAAAAATTAATACAATCTCCATAGTTTATGGTTCTGCTTACATGACATTGGTAAAATTGTGTGCGCACACATGTGGCCATTAAATAAAAAAGAAGAAATAAAAGAACTGTCTGTTGTCACATCGAAATTTGTTGTAGTTGTTTCTTTTAATATAATGCATACTTCATTATATACCACTGTCTAGCCCATAAAATGTTATTCTTTTCATTTAGTTTTAGTTAGATAATTCTCACTCATGCCTATAACATCTTTTCTTTTTTATATATTTTTTTTGTACACTACAGTTCACATGTACTGGCATCTTTTACTTGATACTAAACTGCGGAACATGTGATTGGAAGATACACATTGTTACTGTAAATAATTTTGTATATTTAATCATTGTATACTTCTGTTTTGTTCTGATCTGTCTGAATGAATAAATAAGAAGTTTTTTATAAGTGATTTTAGGAAAGCCAAGCCACCATTTTTTTATAAGTGTCACATACAATATTTTCCTTACATATAATTATATAATACTTAAATACAATATTTTTCCTTAGGTTTTATCAGTCCCTAGGTTATTAGAAATACCAGATGGGTCAACCACAAAACCTTGACAGACTGCAGGTTGAGTATAGTGGTTCTAGGGTATTTGTTTCCTAAATTCCATTATCCCTTTGTAATATTGTTTGATTCAATTTTGTATGCATGGAATGTTGCTATTTTTCATTCACTGTTTTCTTAAAAATATAAAATGTCTCACAGAGGGTGGCTGACAGTTATTAAATTGACATATTCATTAATATATTCGTTCTATAACAATGCCTCCTTTTAAATAATATGTTATTAGCTGGCTGTTATGGTTATTTATTAAGATATCCTCAGTTCTGTCGTCTGTTGTATACCGCTCTCTTCACATACATATCTTTCAAAAAATAGTAACATGTATGAAACTCTGTACTGTTTTACATCACAAATAAAAATACAATAATAACCTCTGCTTCTATAATAAATAAAAACAAGTTAGCCAAACAAGTTGTATTAAAAGTTACAATGTTTATTGTTGAAAAAGTGTGATTAATGTTCCAACCTTTGCATACACAGTATGAATACAAGAATGGAATTTAATATAAAGAAGTGAGGTTCAATTTAGAAAATACAAAGTATTACTGTTTTATTACATTTTTTTGTAAACCAATAACACTGTAGTCTTGCCTTCTTATATCCATAGTAATAAAGTGATATGAAAAAAAAACAAAATAAAGTGGTAAGGCTTTTAGATGTTGTTTCTTTCCCACTGTTGAAACTATTATGTTACTCGATATATCTTTTTTAAGTTCGTTTGATTTAAGTTATTTAACCACTAATTTAAGGGGGCAGCCTGCTTTAGAAGCTTCAAAAAATCGATTTTTTCGAGGATTTTTTTGGCAAGGAAAGAAATATTTAATTGAAACGAAACTTTCGGGTTTTATTGTTATATATTTCAAGAGTCTTCTCTAATTTTTTCATCAAAATATGTCATATTATGCGTGGTACAAGCATTTCGCCGAGGCGCCTCGAGTATGCAGGTGTCGTGCGGCGGGAAAGATGTAATAAAACTCGAGTATGATTCGTAACGTACTGACGCTTTTATTTTCATTCAGTGAGAGAATTTACATTTAAGCTTACAGGTGGCGCTAGCTGTACATAGACAATATTTTGGTACCATAGATATAAAATATACAATATTTTTTTTTACACCACCACTTAACAAAATAATGTCCACACATAGCTTACACATAGCAATAACAGAAAATCAAATTAAACTATTTTTGACAACCCTAACATCTCAATAAATTTATAATGTTTGACACTACAGAGACTCTTAGTAAGTATGTCAGCTGGCATCTCAGCTGTAGGTAAATAAGATATATTGACCAACTCTTTAACAATACATTCTCTGATAAAATGATGCCGAACATCTATATGTTTTGTTCGTCTATGAAATATAGGATTACATGCCAATTTATGTGAACTCTGGTTATCACTTAACAAATCAACAGGTAAATTATTAATTTGGCCTCCATTTATTTCAAAAATTAAATTTCTTAAATATACGGCTTCTTTACATGCCTCGGAGAGTGCCATATACTCTGCCTCGGTGCTAGACAACGCAACAGTCTTTTGTTTCCTACATTCATATGATATTGCACTTCCAGACAATTTGAAAATATACCCTGTATAAGATTTCCTGTCTATTGAACAAGATGCCCAGTCAGCATCCACAAAGCCAGTCAAGGAACTATCCCCCTTTACATATTTCAACCCATAGTCTTTAGTTTTACTTAAATATTTCAAAACTCTTTTAAATGTTTCCAGTGAGTCTCATCATAACAGTTATTATATTGACTTAGGAAACTCACTGCATAGGCTATATCAGGTCTTGTTAAAACACATAAATACATCAGTGCACCTAATAACTGCTGATATGGATATTTCTGACAAATAGACTTAGCTTTACCTAATTTCAAATTCTTCTCCATTGGAGTATCTGAACTCTTACATTTAACCATATTAAATCTTTTTAAAATAATATCTACAAAATCCTTCTGATCTATAGTAATAGGTTTCTTTTACAGTTACATTTAAACCTAAACAATGTTTCATCTGGCCTAAATTTTTTATGTTAAAGTTTGCCTTCAATTCACATATTAATTTATCACATATTTCTTTACTGTTATAAAATACAAAAAAATCGTCTACAAACAACGCTATATATATTCTGTCATTTTTATTACAAATCATAAACAAACAAGGTTCATACTGAGACTTGGTGTATCCTAGTTCTAACAAACAAACTTCAACTCTCTGGTACCAAGCTCTGGCCGACTGTTTTAATCCATATATAGCTCTTTTAAGTTTTAGTACTTTATTTTCACAGTTAGGCATATTTGAACAAGCTGGTATTTCCATGTAAATATATTCATTTAAAAAACCATTTAAAAATGCAGTAGGTACATCAAGGTGTAAACATTCTAAATTCTTATCTACACTTAAAGCTAGTAAAAGTCTCAAAGTAGAATACCTGAGCACTGGTGAGAAGGTTTCTTTGTAGTCCATACCTTTCTTTTGTGTGAAACCTTTTGCCACAAGTCTCGCTCTATATCTCACTTTGTTTTCACTGTTATATTTAATTTTAAATACCCACTTGCACTTCACTATTGTTTTGTTCACTGGCCTATCTACAAGTTCCCATGCTTCTCTATCACTAAAATATCACTGAAAGATTGCAACTCTTCTTTGATTGCTTGCTGCCAGTGTGCACAATCTGGACCATTGATTGCATCACTCAAGGAAATGTCATCACATGACACCTCATCATCAATACACAGATTAGCCATACCATAGTACTCAGGCTTTTTTCTTACACGCTTTTCTGCATTTTCAATACCACTGGAAGGAAAATTAGCAATCTCTGTATCTTCTGGCATCAATGAACTTGACTCCTGGAAATTGTCCTCCGATTCTGAACTAGAGTCTTCTGGTATATAAGTCTCATCATGGTTGTTTGTCTGCTCATCTTCTGTATCATAACTTGACTTGTCTGACTGTTTGTTCCCCACTGAATCCTGCTTTTCTTCACTGCTCTCCTGTAATATCATCTGTGTTGTCATTCTATCATTCTCTGGTTCCATGACCACAACATCTCTTGCTACTGAAACAGATTTTGATTTGGGATCATACAGTCTATACCCTTTAACGTTCTCAGAGTATCCAACCAAAAATAGTTTTTTTGCTTTTCTATCCCACTTCAGCCGCCTTTCTTTAGGTATATGTGTCATGACTAAGCTGCCATAGACACGTACATGGCTGACATCTGGTTTCTTACCAGTCCACAGTTCGAATGGGGTGCAATGCTGAAGACCCGCAGCTGGGGATCTATTCTTCAGATATACTGCAGTTTGAACTGCCTCTGCCCACAATGTTTTATCAAACTTGGCATCAAATAAGAGACACTTAGCTTTTTCAACTACTGACCTATTATACCTCTCACAAAGCCCATTCTGTTGGGGTGTGTATGGGTTGGTCTTCTGATGTATAATTCCAGTCTGCTTTAAGTAATTTTCCATTTGTGCTGAACAGAATTCTCCACCATTGTCTGTTCTTAAAATCTTTATTTTAGTTGATTTCTGGTTCTCCATCAAGTTCTTAAATTGCTTGAAATAAGAGAAAGTCTCATCTTTAGATTTCAGAAAATACACAAAGCCCATTCGACTGAAATCATCGACCAATAGAAGAAAATATCTAGCCTGTCCGAGCGACTTGTTCTCCATAGGCCCGCAGAGGTCAGCATGTACTAAATTCAGAATATTATCACTGCGTGATGAACTAATGGGGAAGGGTAGTTTGGTTTGCCTTCCCTCGCAGCACACTGTACAATTCGCTCTGCTTATTTCTGCCTTATCTTGGAATAATAAGCCTTCAACTGCTCCATCTCTCATAATCTTAAGGTCATTACTGTTTATGTGGCCGAGCCGTCTGTGCCATGTCCAACTAGAAGTCACTGCAGATGCTGCTAACAGTTGTTCTGACTTCACAATGTTTAACTTATATACACCATTTGTTAGGTTAGCTTCTCCAATGCATTCCTTCTGTTTATTATAAATGCAGCATACATTTTCTTCGAAAATCACTCTGTTGCCACTATTTATTATCTTACTTACAGATAGAAGGTTTGTGGTAAGGTTGTTTATGCATAAAACATTGTTGACATTTACCTTGTGTTCCTTATTTCGAACTTTTGTGGTAATTTCTATGTCACCGGAACATATAACTGGCACGGTTTTCTTGTTAGCCACCACTATATTACGAGTCTCAAAGTTATATGAAACATTCTTCAGCAAACTTTTGCTCGACTGCGAAATCATATGAGTACTAGCACCCGAGTCGACATACCAATCTTTGTCACTGAATTCACCCGTCAGGAACATTGCACTAAAAGCATTTACTTGTTTATCTTTGTCCATTTCTGGGGAACGACACTGATTTTTGAAATGTCCAAGTTGCTTGCATTTGTAGCACCGAATATTTTTCACCGGTTTTCCGTCACTTGAATGGCTGACGTTTTCGTTTGACGTTGGCACTTGTGTGCGTTTCCCGCCATTCCGTTGATGTTTGGATGAACCTTTTGAAAAAAATGCTCCTTCGGTTTTATTTTCGATATCTGCACTCATATCTAACAGCTTGATCTTTATTGCATCTGCACTTATTTTCATGCCGGAGTGCTCAATGGCCATTATCATGGGCGCGAACTTGTCGGGTAATCCGGCTAATAAAAGTGAACCTACCCACTCGTCATTAATCTCAAAACCTGTACCTTTTAATTTTTGAGCCGTATCTACAACCTGGGTCACGTACGCAGTCATTGATTCCGAGCTGTCTAGGCGAACGGAAATCAAAGTTCTGAGTAGGCTGATGCGACGCGTGAATCCGGAATCGTCAAATAACGACTTTAACTTTGCCCACAAGTTATGCACGGTGGTTTCATTCTTGATGTGAACGTAGAGTGATGGGTCGATAGTCATCACCATCTTTGCTTTAGCCTTCCGATCATCTTGCTCACTGAGAGTAGCGCTGTTCGCGAGGTCGATACCTTCGAGAATCAAAAAATTTTCGACGGCGAATGCCCAATCGTCATAATTATCTCTTCCCTTAAGCTTCGGGACGTTCAACGAATAATTTCCTGCCATTGTAACTGCACTATTATAAAAGACTTTTTAATTACCTAATTTGGGCTGGGCCCATAACCTAATAAAACTCGAGTATGATTCGTAACGTACTGACGCTTTTATTTTCATTCAGTGAGAGAATTTACATTTAAGCTTACAGGTGGCGCTAGCTGTACATAGACAATATTTTGGTACCATAGATATAAAATATACAATTTTTTTTTTTACAAGATGCAGGTCGCAATTTTCATCTGAAACTAAAAAACCAAAAAAAAAATTAATTTTCAATAGTATAGCTTCTAGTTAAACCAAGAAAATTAAAAAAAAGTGAAAAATTCAATTATTTTTCGCAAATTAAAAAAAAAATTCATTTGTTTGGAAAAAAAATTCACTTTAGATTGTTTAAAAAAATGGTTAATCATTACTTTTTCAAGTTTTTTTAGGTTCAACTAGAAGAGAATTTTATCCCGAACACAACCAATTTTGTCTCGTTTCGATAGGACGTTTAGTTTTTTTTCTATCTTTCCCGCAGACTCGGGAAAATCGTAAAAATGAAAAACCGAGAAATCGCCCGTCAAAGTTTTCGTATATAAAAAATCTTAATTTTTTTGAACTTACCGCAATAATATGCTAATCAGCGATTCCTGGTCCATAGAATGGCCCTTGAGACTCTTCAAAAAACTGGTTTTCGCCCAGATGTTCGAGTCTGCGGGCTGTTCTGGCCTCTTTACTTTCCAATGAATCGCGCCTGTTTTGTCGGTTGACACGCTCATTGTCAGCTCCCTTGGCGAAATTGTTGCATTGCTGTCCAATTTTTAAATCTAGTAACTGCATGGTTTTCAATACTGCACTGTAGCCTTCATTGAACATTCCTCCAGCGATGTAAGCAGCAATCTCGACGATTTTAATGCCTGAGTTAAGGTGTTTAGGTACGATGCGCCACACAGTGGAATTGAACGACTCGTTCGCATTTTGTGTGTGTCCACCTAAACATCTCGTTAGCAGATCGTCCTTAGATAAATCCTCGTAAACAGGACGAATGTGCTTCTCGACATGTTCGTCAATTACACGTGGTGGATGTTTAAAAGCAGCCAGGGTGTTTATCGCTTCAGCTTTGCGCCACTCACACCAGCTTTCGACGCCTTCCGGGCATTTACCGTGGCGAGGTAATTTATCTGTAGAGCAATAATGATCAAGTGTCGCCATTATTGCATTTCTCATATCTTCTACAGAATTCAAGTTTCTTCGAATCGCCAGACCGTAATAAATTGTTAATTTTTTTATCAAAGCCTCGGTGAGCCGTTTCTTTCCACCGAGCTTCTCATCTTTTCTCTTGGTGCGGAGACGAGTACCCATGCGCTTTTGTACATGTCCCACGCACTCGTTTTTGGTCACTGTGCACTCGTCGCCGTATGGATCACTGTTTAGGATGCCAAGAAATGTTTTGGTATCGCCGTCGCCAATGTAATTACTATACATTACTCCAAATTTCTCGATGGACCTTGAGAACATTTCCACAATCGAATCAACTTCCATTTTTCCGGCCGAACCTGCGTGATTTGAAGAACAATTTTCTTTATGGCTTTCATACCAATTTTCAAACTCGTCGTCGTCCAATGTATTTTTCTTGATGGCACAGGTATGACAATATCCGCTTTTAACGTCAAGATCGACCACTTTGCCACTGTAATACCCAATAAGTGTAGTTACACCGTACAATGAAGTATATCCACGTTTTTTCCACGATCCATCGCCCGAAACTTTCAAACGGTCAGCTGGTCTTTCATTTTGTATGTTGAGTTCTTTTTCCTCATCGACGGCTTTTTTGCAGACGCTCTCAAACATTGTTTTCGACGCTTTATACAGGTGTTTCACGATTTGGTCATACGTCGATTTTGCTAAGCCCTGAGACATATCCATAAGGCCACAAAAAATGTTAATGCCTTCTCGTGCGACACCCAAAAGTCTCATGACGAACACAATTCTTCTGTTGATTTCGTAGCCGGTGTGAATGAACGGTCCGGATTGAATTTCTCGTTTACCGCATTTACACGACAAAATGATTTTGAATCCTACACTCCGATGGCCGCTTTCGGCAAACGTAATTCTCTGCTTACACGAATTGCAAATAACTAACTCAGAAATAGCTAAAAACACAGAGACAAACTCGATTATCCGATAGCAATGAGACGGATAAATTATAACATCGTCCGTAGTTGCTGACGCCAATTTTTTTTCACTACGGCTAGTATTAGTCTCTCCAACGTCCGATGACAAAACATTAAGAAAATGATTGCCCTGGAATTTGCGCTTCCGGGGCTTTCCAGTCCGTTCACTTGAAGATTTGGTCAATTTAGGATAGCTCTGCATGTTTTCGAGATGTTCACGTGCCGAAAAACAAATCAAAACTGAATTTAAATGCTAAATATAGCTTTGCTCAAGCCAACGTAGCCAGCTAATATATATATAGCTATAATACAGTCTTTTATCCCTACCATAGCTCCACAATGGGCTTCTACGAATAGTCAGTAGTGTCTCGAAGGACTGTTAGTCCCTTTGGATTCTTAGAATGGTTACAATGGGTACAATACATACAATAGATCTAGGGGCGGAGCGCGGGCACTTCGAGCGATCCGGCCGCTCGTATACCTGTTTGACGCTTGCTCACTATTTCTTCTGTAACTCCGAAAATAATTTGAATTTGCTTTTGAAATTTTATGGGCACATTCTTGGATAGTTTGGGAAGACATTTATGCAAAAAAAAAAATCGATTTTTTGAAGCCTCTAAAGCAGGCTCCCCCCTTAAACATTATGTAGGGAGGTGTTATTAAAAAGATGTATAAAGAGAGTTAAGTAGTGGGCGAAGGCAAAAGGGTTTTTAAAAACAAACCATAGGTGTGTTCCGCTTGAAGAGCATAGCAAGACTAATTTTTATTTCATATTAAAGATCATACAAAGGCTTATCTCTACTTCTAATAACAAAGGGTTATAAACTTAATGATAATGTCTTCCTGTTATCGAGTACCAGGAAGCTATGTGTAAAGTAATCTTATTACCTAATTATTCTAAGTAACAAAGGTGGTCCTTGTGTAAGGACATAGTTACGAGGACATAACTCCTCCCCCCTTAAGATGGAGGCGCAATGGCGGCTGCGACCGAAGCTGGATTTCTTCAGGTTCAGGTTGTTGTTGAGCTGTGATTTGCGCCGATCTAGGTTTCCACCAGTGTTTGTAGACCGCTACTCCGACTCCAGTGAAGAATATCAGAGTGTACATTGTTAAGGATGGCCAACTGGGTGTTGATGGTATAATGATTGTGTCCTCTTCGGGGATTTCAATATCTTCTGAGTGGTGTAGAGCGTCCTTTAGCTTGTCTAGATCTATGTTATCTAGTTTTAACTTGATTGAAGCCACGGTCGGTGTTTGATATGCACGTGGTAGAGGTATAGTTTCTCTAATGTTGATGTATCTCTGGTGAGTTGATAGGATTCTATCTTGTATTTGTATTTTGCTGCTATTGTCTGTTGTTATAAGGAAAACGGCCTTATTGCGTTGGTATTGAACATCCTTGTTGCATACGGTTTTTATGACTTCTTCCTGCTTCATAACTACTATCCAGCTATTGTCCTTGATTTGTTGTATGATGTTGTTCTCGTAGCTTGCTGTGGCGTACGTACAATTATGTGGTTCTTGATGTTGAATAAGTTGAGCTATGCAATCGTTGGAGTGCAGTAAGGTTTTCCATTCAAGGTGTGTGCAGATTACTTCATCTTCTGTTATGCTGTTACAGGGCTCATGGGGATATGCGAAGTCGTTATTTCCCAAGACAAGGTAAGGATTTTCAGGTATTAAGATAGTGTTGTTGTTGTTAGGGATAGAATATAGGTGTAGGAGGTTGTATGGTTGTTCTGCAACTATAGGCAAGTCCAGTATGAAATTCAGTGTTTCATTAGTGCTATATGCTTTTACTTTAATTGTTTGTTCCCAAAGGTGAATATTATTCCTATTTGGGGCAAATGCTAAATTACCATTAATTTCGTTTTGTATTTGATTGAGTTCTTCGATTAGGTAAGCAACGTCGATTATGCTTGGGTGCATCTTTTCTAGGTGTGCAAATGTTATTGCATTTTCAAGGGTTTCTATTCTGTCGTAAAGTTGCTGAAGTGAATTTTCAATTTGGTTGAATATGGTTGTTGTTAGAAAGTTGGTTTCGAATTCAGTTCTTTGTGCTGAGTATCTATCTATAGCCCTGTAAATTTTTATTTGATTATTTTTGATTACATTTAAGTTACGTTCGTAGTCTTTCATGAAAGTCTGCATAATATTTATACTTTTACGCTGGTTTACTCTATTGTTATTTAGCGATGCCTGTATTAACTTTATTTCGTTATCGATTTTGATAGCATCTTCTTGGTCGAGGTTGCCTGTTATTGATTTTACTACTGAACCTAAGCCGTTTATTAAGCCACGTTTTTGGCGGTAACTTGTTTTAAAACCTATGGTATCGAATCCTAAATAAAGTAACTTACTCTCTATGTTATCTATAAGATAATCTATTTGCTTAAATGTAGTCGATAAATCTACTGAACTATTTTGTTTTAGCTTTATAGTATAATAGTTACTACATATCTCTACGTATATATCTCTAAGTTTCGTGGTGTTATATATAACGTCTAAATGATACGTGTCAATTTGATATTGTGCTTTTGCTTCCGTTAGTACCAGAATGCCATTATGGTTGTCTATTGGCTGTATGATCGCTGCTGTTTCGGCGAGCTGGAGCACTGCGAAGCAGGCGATGGCGTTCCTGAAACATTTCCAGGGCGCCTTAATAAGCGGAAGTGGACTCTAATTGTTTTAGTGTTCACATGCTTTTCTACAATTTCTGCGATTTGTTCTGGATGTATGCGTACTATTGTGTAAGGTCCTAGGTATTTTGGTTCTAGTTTATTGTTTCTTGCAGTTTTAGCTACCTGTTTATATACTATGTCGCCTACTTTGAATTGTGCTATTTCTTTATCTTTATTGATTCTTTCTATAACTTGTTGTTTTTCGCTTGATAATTTAGTGCTTATTAATTTTTGCGTGTTTTCCATGATTTGTTTATGTTTGCTTACGTATTCCTGATAGAATTCTTTGGGGCAGTGTAGTTCTAATGGATTCCTGCTGTCTGTATACCTGTATAGAAGTTCAAAGGGAGTAAAGCCCGTTGCGGAATGGATAGTGTTGTTATAGGCTATTATCGCGTATTTCATGAGGTTGATGGATTCATTTTTGTCTGTTAAACGCTGTATTCTAATGATTTCTGCTAGTGTAGAGTGTAATCTTTCTGTTGGTGAATTAGAATTGGGATTGTAAGGTGTGATGAAATGTATGCGTATATTATGAATAGCACATATGTCTGTTATTATTTCATTATCAAATTTTGAATCGGAATCCGTTGTTATCTTTTTAGGTACTCCTACTACCGAGAATAGGCTTAGCAATGCTTCAGCTATGTGTATACTGGTTGAAGCGGTTAACGGTATAGCTTGGGCGTATTTTGTGAAGTTATCTATGATAGTTAAAAATGTTGTGCCTCCACTACTATATAGGTCCATAAACATATGTTCCATGGGTTTATGAGGTGTGTCTGTTAAGGATAGGGGTAGTTTAAGCGGGTTACGTTCGTATTTGCTTTTCAGACAGCTGTCACATTTATTAATAAACTTCTGAATCGAAGTTAGCATATTAGGCCAGTGATAGTTTCTGTGAATATGTTTGTAGGTTTCTTGAATACCTCTGTGTATTGTCTTACCTTCGTGATATTTTCTAATTAGTTCGATTTGTTCAGAAGCGTTTTCTATTCGTGTGACTCTATTCATGCATCTAATTAATTTTGGTCCACGATTGCTAAATATTGTTTTGTATACTTCGTAAAATATTGGAAAGTATTCTTCATGGTAAAAGTAACAGTGAAATATTCTATCTGGTATTGTATGTTCTTTTAGGAATTGTATGACTTGTTCCCTCGTATTGTTTATTGGGATCCATACATCCTTAATTATTGTTTTTCCTTTTGATCTATCGTCTATTTTGTATGTATCTCCCGGTGTTTTTCTGATGTGGAATTGTTTCAGTTGTCTATCGATAGCGTCATCTATTTTGGGTATATTATCACTATTTGGGTCTAATGCAATTTCTGTTTGTGAAGGTTGTGTTTGCTCTTGATGCGGTTTTGGAGTGTTAGGCTGTGTTTCAGCCTCTTGGGGTTGGTTCGTATTATCGGGAGTGAGTGACATGTCCAGTAATGTTCTAATGTCTATATTTGCTAAGTCTATGTCGTCCGCTGATGTGCTAGGTTGGGGGTTGTTAGTGTGTGTTTCTAGTTCATTATGATGTATTATTTGTACTCTTGACAAAGCGTCTGCGTTTGTGTTAGCTTTGCCTTTTTTGTATTGAACGTCATAGTTATATTCTGCTAGTCTCAAGCGCCAACGTGTGAGTTTTGAGTTCGGGTCTTTTATGGACATAATCCATGTGAGAGGGCGATGGTCTGTGTAGATGGTGAACTTTTTTCCATATAGGTAAGGGCGGAAGTATTTTATTGCCCAGACTATACTAAGGAGTTCTTTTTCTATTGTAGAGTATCTCTGTTCTGTGTCTGACAGTGTGCGAGAAGCGTATGCTACTGGTTTGTCTGTTCCTATTGTTCCTTGCGATAATACTGCGCCTATTGCTACGTCTGATGCATCTGTAGTAAGTAAAAAAGGTTTTTCGAAGTCTGGATACTGTAATATAGGTGCGTTAATTAGTACGTCCTTGCATTTTTCAAATGCTTGAATGTATTCGGGTGTTAAATTGATTTTACTACCCTTTTTTAGGCATTTGGTTAAAGGTTTGGTTAGTTTCGCGAAATCTTGTATAAATTTTCTGTAGTAACCTACTAGTCCTAGGAATGATTTAATTTCCTTCTGTGATTTTGGTATCGGAAATTTCTTTACTGCGGCTATTTTATCTTCATTTGGCTGAATACCTTTGTCCGTTAGGGTGTGTCCTAAGAATTTTACTTGTTTTTGTAAGAATTCTAATTTGTTTAACTGTATTTTTAGATTATGAGCTCTGAATCTTTCGAATACTTGTTTACATTTATATAGGTGTTCTTGTAGGGATGTGGAATATATTAATACGTCATCGAGGTATGTCAGTACATTATCTATGCCTCTTAGGACTGAGTCCATTAGTCTTTGGAATGTGCTAGGTGCGTTTTTTAGACCAAACGGCATTCTGAGGAACTCATAATGTCCTTGATCAATTGTGAATGCAGTTTTCTCGATGTCATCAGGGTACATTTCCACTTGATGGTAACCTGACGCTAAGTCTAGGGTAGTGAAGTATTGGGCTCGTCCTAGTTTGTCTAATATATCGTCTATGTTTGGTAATGGATATTTATCTTCAATTGTATTGTCGTTTAATTTTCTATAGTCTATTACAAGTCTGTATTTTTGTTCGCCTGTTGCGTCTAGTTTTTTGGGTACTATATGTACTGGGCAGGACCATGGGGAGTTACTTTCCTGTATTATATTCTGTTCAAGGAGTTTATTTATTTGTTTCTTTATCTCCTGTTTTTGTTTTGGTGCCTGTCTATAATTACGAACATAGATTGGTTTGTTATCAGATAGTCTCAGTTGATGTTTTATTTCATGGGTAAAAGTTAATGGTATTTCCTCGCAGTGACATATGTCTCTATAATTATAGCAAAGTTTTTTAATTTCGCGGTATTCTTCTTGATTCATGTGTGCCGTCCTAAGTCTTTCTAGATTTTGTTTTAGGAATTTATCTGTGTTTTCATCATTTTGTTTATTTTTTATATTTAGGTCTTTCTTTTCTACATTGAGGCGTTGTAAATTTAGGTGTTGACTATTTTTAAAGATAATGTCGTTTTCTGATGCGTTTATCACCGTTGTTAAGGCATTTCCGTTTTTGACTGTTACTAGAGCCGATGGAAAAATTAGGCCATTTTTCGTGGTTTTACCTTTGGAATAATATTCGCCTTCTTTATAGTTGCACAACAAGTTGACAACTTGTTCGCACTTGGGTTTTATTTTACTATATGATTTTATGTCGTCTCTAATAGGTATTTCAGTTTTATCTGTGTGTAGTTTCATGTTTTTTATATCTATTTTACAATTTAGTGGGACGAGCAAGTCAAGTCCTAATAATCCTACAAAATCTGAGTCGAAATTAAAGATAAGAAACTTATGTGTTATTCTTTCTTTGAATAGTCTTTCTGGTAGTGTGATATATACTACTTCATTATGTTTCGATACCGCGTGAGCTGTTTTAATTAAATGAAACTCTTTTTTTATCTCATAGTCTATATCTGGATTTTTGTGTAGTACGTTTAGATTGATCAATGACTGTGAAGCGCCGGTATCTAGTAAAAATCTGCCACCTAGTTCACTTATGTAAATGTAGGGGAGTTTACTATAACTTTTTATGTTATTCATGAATACTATATTGTTAGTTGTTTTAGTAGATCTAGTTGAAAATTTTCGTCACTATCTTCGGATTCACTATCATCATTATCCTGCTCTTCTTTCTCCACGTTGTCGTTTTCCTCCTCTAATTCGCTTTGGAAGTGAATTTTCTTTTTATTTTGTTCAGAGTTATTCTGTACTGTTTTATTTTTGTTAAAGTTATCTTTATCCTTTTTGATAAGATTGCCTGACTTACTATTAAATTTATTATTAGAGATTTTAGAGGGGTTGATTTTACTTTGTTGTAATCGTCTAGTTCTGAGGTCTACTTCCTCTTGTTTTGCAAGTATGATTGCCTGATCTAGATTTTCTACGTATTTTATTTTAATAGAAAGAGATGTTATGGGGTTTAAACTTTTCAGGAAAGTCTCTAATGCAAGTTGTTCGTAATGAATTTGTTTTTCAGGTTCGGCTGTAATAAGCGCGGTCATTAGAACCCTAATTCTGTCGCCAAAGGCGTCTAACGATGTGTTATCTCTTGTGACATGCGTTAATGCATGTACCAGTTGAGTTGCTGTTCTGAATTCACCGAATTTTCTAACAAGTACCTGTTTAATTTCTTGCCAGGTTTTTGCACGTGGGTTTTCCGACAGTGCTTCAGCGGCTTTACCTTTTCACTTATTCCTAATTAAACAAGTGATGCTCAAGTCATTGTTGTGATGGATAAGTTCTAATGCATTTTCTACATTTTCAATATAAAAGGCTAGGGTTCTCCTATTCCCATCATATGTGGGTAAGAGTTTTGCGAAAGCAGAGTACTCAGTCTCTATTTTCTTTTCTTCAAATATAATGGATTTATCATCAATCATACTCTTTCCTTGAGCCATGATAATCTCGTAGATTAAGATATGAATTTACAATAAATCAGCGATGGGGTGTGTTACAAATATAACACTAGACCTTCACACTGGATACACCTTAAAATGCTTGGAGTGTGATAGGGAAATAATTAAGGAGTCTCGGGAATAAACAGAGTATATGCTTACCCCACGAGCATTGCCAATTTTGAGGCTTGAGTCTGCCTGTTCTTCAAACTGCTGGTGCTGCTGCTGCTGATGCTGCTGCTGGTGTTGCTGCTGGTTTGCCGCGTTATTCACTCACTGTAGGTTCTTTTTCGCGTCGCGGATACTTGCTTAAGATATACGCTTAAGCTTTCTACCACTTAGATCACGACGTACCGACTGCGCCAGTTAAGTAGTGGGCGAAGGCAAAAGGGTTTTTAAAAACAAACCATAGGTGTGTTCCGCTTGAAGAGCAAAGCAAGACTAATTTTTATTTCATATTAAAGATCATACAAAGGCTTATCTCTCTACTTCTAATAACAAAGGGTTATAAACTTAATGATAATGTCTTCCTGTTATCGAGTACCAGGAAGCTATGTGTAAAGTAATCTTATTACCTAATTATTCTAAGTAACAAAGGTGGTCCTTGTGTAAGGACATAGTTACGAGGACATAACTAGAGATGATGATTTATTTACAAACTGGTTCTTGCATCAAGTGGTTGTTGTATGTTACCTTCCACACATAACTTTGACCAAGCTTTCCACTGACCCAATCTCGCAGGACGCGTAAGTGTACTTTATTATATTTACAGTTTCACCTGTCAAGATAGCTAAAGTGAGACTTTTAGAACATTGTTTTTCTTTGTATTGATCTATGGAATATATCTATAATATGTAGCTAAGGGTTGGTGATGTTGGATCTATGTAATAACTGCAGAGTTCATTTTTCGAATCACCGACGTTAATTACGGATGGATGGATAGTTTATATGGGGATTATTTTAGTGTAGAAATTTGATATATATATTGTAGTATCTACTTTTTTTGACTATTTTCAAAGTTAACACCTTCAAGATTATGGCTCTTAACCCTTTACCGCATGGATTATTTAAAACATCCGAAAAAAATATCTGACATTATATAGGCCTAATGTCACCTGAAAATAATATTAAAAATATCAGCCTCCATTCCTGAAAACATTACCGGCAAAATACACTTTGTTTTGAATTTGCCACTTCATGCAGTCGAGTCTGAAAAAACATGTACCGCATTCGGAACAAAATGCATTGTGGCAAATAAATTGTGGAATACTGAAAATATCTTTTTTTTACTATACAAATTTATATTCTGATTAGTTCAAATATAAACATTAATCAATGTTGATCATGTATGAAATATTCTAAAGCAGTGTCTATCTTTATTAAGGTAAAAATGACACTTGCATTTTTGACACAGTATTAATTGTGATTTTTGATTGCAACCCTCAATTTTGCACCGTTGACGCTCTGCTGATCACTGGGCCTTAACTAACTATTAAGTAGTTAACTTAACTTAACTAGTTATTAACACCATCCTCGGCTTTTTCAATTTGAGGAATATCTAACCTTCGTCCGTCTTTTTTCATTTATTCGATACCCTGGTTCAATAGCTGTCCTCTTTTGTGTGTCGTAGGTGTATCGATTTTTACGTATAGCTTCATCACATCTGCCAACAATCAAAAATATCAAGCAACGACATATACATATATTTTATTTTTTGTTTCATGTGCCTTATCCACTACAGCCAACTATTGACGCAAGTGAGGTTGAGGAAATGAAAAAATAATCGGTGATACCATTTCCTCCCTCTCACTTGTACTCTGTAAAATCTCAACATTGAGCATCGGAGATAGATCTACGCCACCCATATATTTGTTGTAAATTATTATTGCTTTTGGGCAGGGTATGTCAATTTTAATCGTCTGTTATTTAACAAACCGATTGACCATAGCCATTGGTTACCACATGAGGAACATAAGCTTACAGTCTTATTGTCTACCCATATTGTGACTGATAGTTGTACTTCATCCACGACTGTAGATTTTTCCACTCAATGACCACGTTCTTTGTTCATTAGGTCTTCTTTTTCTAAGTTGAGAGTTCGAGTTCTATACAGTTGTATAGTTCGTAAAGGGATAATAATTTTTTTGTGTAATGTGACCATTCGTAGAAAACTAGTAAACTAAATATCCACAATTATATTATAATTCACGTTATCCTGAATCATCAACAATAATCTTTGAACGATAGATTCCTGGACTCCTAGATAAGAACAGTTTTCAGGTGGACCATCGAGTTTTCCTCCGAACACCTCAAAATCGAAACTAAACCCACAGGCTCTACTTAAACCATAATTTAAATTTGCGTTATTTTGCTTTGTTGCTGAAGTGTGAGCTTTTGTGGGAATCATCTGTTCAACGATAGTTAAATATTCTTCCTTTCTTTTATTGATTTATTATATATTCCTGATAAAATTCTGTTGGAAAATGAAGTTTTAACGAGATTCTGTTACTAGTATGTCCTTATAAGAGTTCAATCCGTGTAAATCCTGTTGCGGCACATTGTGTTGTTATTAATAATTATCGTGTATTTCATAAGGTTTGCTGTTTATCTTTGGCTGTGATAGTTTGAATCTTAATCAATTGTGGTAAGTTTGAATGTAGTCTTTCTATTGGTGAATTCGAGTTTTAATTATACGGTGTAGGGAATTAAATGTTGATATGCATATTATTACCCTGTTATGACCTCGTCAACTTTTAATGGGTATTTAATGGATGCACGAGTGTTTCGGCCGGAAGTGTGTAGGCTGTTTGATGGTTGCTCTCGCGGTAGCTACCGTAAGCTTCTCCTTTTCTTCGCCCATTGGTTCCACCTTGAATGAGCGCGGCTTAGGCCAATGCGCTTCCTCTCGTCTCAAAAAGGTGGGTCAATTGAACTAACGGTGTACTTCGTTGAAATCTTTGAGCATACCACGGGATGCGTCATCCGCTGGATTTTGCGCTATAGGTACCCGGCGCCGTTCCTATGGCTTGGACGAACCTTTAATTTCCGCTAGGCGGTGCGCGACGAAAGCTTTGATCCATAACAGAACTGAACTGGAATCCGTCCAATAGGTCCTGGTGCCTAACAACGTGACTTGTAACTCGAGTCGCGGAATGGACACTGGTTTTACGGGCGTGACTCTAGCTTCCCGGCGAGTAGTGGGACGTGGTAGCATCTGTCGTCGATCCGTTGCCTCGAGTAGACCGCGCAAGCTTATGTCGTCTCGCTGGAATCTGTAAAGATGTACAGATACCCCTCGTCGTTCGAATGCGTGAAGCATCTTGAAATGTGTAGGTTTTCAAACACTCGAACGTTCTTGTTGTAGTCGCTACAAGCTTCAACGTCTTTTTCCGCGATCGTCTCATCTCAGTCAACGCCACTCCTGCATATGCTCTGGATGAGCATCTTTCCCTGTATCAGAACTGGTGACGCTACCCCCATAGGGTCAAAGATAGACATCACCATGCTCGTCACCTCTCTTTTAGTTGGAACTCGAGAGTCCTCGGACTTCTCAAACGCTGCGTTGCTGAGACAAGCGCTAAACCCTAATTTATTGCTTACGCAATAACCAACGCAGTTCCAACTTCTTCTCTTCTTTTGAACCGAGCTCCACTTCAATCTGTTCGTTTTTATTCGCGAACTTTTTGTATACGTCTTCGCTGTTGGACACCCATCCTTTAAATTCGAATTTGGCTTAACTTCTACCTTAACAGCTTCATCTTCTGTATCGAAGCTCTGAAGATAGTCGTCTATGTAATGGTTAGTCTCTATCGCTCGCGCTACTTCCGGGAATTGGTTTGTGTAGTCCGCCGCGTTCCTATTGTTGACGAAGATCGCCGTACTGGGAGAGCAAGCGACCCCGAATGTGACTGTTGTCATCCTATACTCTTTAAGGGCATCTTCTCGTTGCTCTCCTCTCCATTAGAAACGTAGGTTATCACGATCTTCGTCCCTTATTCTTAACTGCAGGAACATTTCCTTGATGTCCGCGACCACAGCTACAGGCTTCTGACTGAAACGCAGCAACACACCGAAAAGAGATTGCAGCAGATCCGGCCCAGACTTATCCCCCAAATTTCGCGAGAGCGTCGAAAACCAATCTCATCTTCTTTGTTGGATGTGTAACAGTGAAGTGGGGCAAGTACCACTTCCGTTTTGATGATTCATGTCGGACCGCTCCCGCATATCTATTTTCAATCAGATTTTTTATTTACTCGTTACATTCCATTCGCAGATCGGGGTCCCTATCCAATTTCTTTTCGATGCCCCTTAGCCCGATTTCCGCCGGCTTATAATTGTTAGGCAGGACGTCGTTTTCTTTATTCCATAAGAGGCAGACTTCAAATCTGCCATTTTATCGTCTCTTACTTGTCTTCTCTAGAATGCTAAGAGCCTTCTCATCCATATCGGAAACTGCCAAAGATTCTATAATGAAGTGTTCCTTTATCAGAGCATCAAGTACGTCTTCACGCGCGAATACATGCGTGCACAGGAAGTTGACTTGTTTTGAGTTGCCTCCGTCGATTCCGTGTAGCACCCATCCTAGGTGATTGAAGGATGTTTCCGGCTGGTTCTTCGTTCCTTTGCGCGTCTTCCTGGTGATGATGAGTCTCCAATTGTCTTAACCAATCAGCAACCTATGAGCTTCTTCTTCATAGCATAGGTGATCCGCCAGCTTCCTTAAGTGCACGCAGCGCTCAATCACTTCCTTTTCCAATCGCTGGGGCGTCAGGTGCAGACCATCCATTGTGCGCACTCCAGTGACGGTCAATTTGCTCCTTCGGTAGATCCCCCTAATCTTTATGTCGAGCGTCATTGAATCAGTTTTAGTGACTGTCCTGCTACCTACGGTTTCTTGCTACAGGGTCTCCTTAGGTTCCATAAGGCCGACTTGTTCTGCTATCGCCGAATCCAATAACGACACGGTGGAGCCTTCATCCAACAAGGCTAAGACTAGTTGAACCTGCTGGTCCGTACACTTCAATTGGAACCATCTTCAAGTAGGCCCTCGATGTCCGCCTGTAGTTAACAGGTAGCCGCACGTTGTTGGCTACCTCCTTGTTGTCTTTTCCTTTTTCGACCTTGGCAGCATCCGCCCTGTCATTATGCAACAGGTAATGATGCCACCGCTTGCACGCTTGCGGTCACGTTGCGGTGCCACCCGTGCCGGCACTTAAAGCATAAGCGGGATCGCTTGGCTATGTGCCACTTCTCTTGCACCGGAGCCTGCCGGAACTTCGGACAACTGGTGCCCCTCGCGGCAGTGTGGGCATGCTGGCTTCTCTCTCGTTGAACTGTGCGTCGCCTGCTTTTTTGGTTCTATGTCCGTCGTAGTATGTGTGGCCTGTCTTCTTTGCGGCGGCTTTCTCGAAGCTGCTTGCCCTGGTACGGCGAAAGGTCCATTTCGATCCGCGATCTTACTCAGGAACTTCTGTTCCTGTCTGAGCTATATATGACAGTGGCATCGGCGTAGAGGCCTACTTGGACGACTTCGAGGTCTGGGATGTCGCTAACATAAAGGTTAAATAGACAGGGCTCTAGTATGGAGCCTTGGGGTCCTCCAGAACGAATATGGTGGGGTGAGGAGAGAGCTTCGTGTACTTTGTAGCAAAATGAGCGGTTTGAAAGGTATTGTGACATTAGGTGGACAAGTCTGTCCGAAACTTGGAAACGATGGTGTTTGTACAGGAGTCCTTCGACTGCGAGAGTACGCTTGGGGAGGCGTAACTCCGTGAAGTTGGAGACTACGTGTTTCGTGAGGCGGAGAATTTGATGGGTGCACGAGTGTTTCGGCCGGAAGCCGAATTGCTCATCCGGGAATAGATACTTGTCTGAAGCGACGGTTTGCAGGCCGAAGGCTTCGCTTTCTAGTTTGCGATCGCAGGACGGGTAGGGAGGTGGTAGCAGGTGGGGTCGGCGGTGTGGGCCGCGGACCCGCTGTGTGGGCGCAGACTGAGTCGCGAGAAATACTTTCACTAGCTCCGGCTGTACTTTCTCCACGAATGCCCGGAACCTACTTTCCATCGGATCATGATTGGCCATAGTGGCGGGCTTGGAGCGAGAAAAAAAACGATAAAAACAAAGGAAAGCAAAAAGCCGACAAATTATCCTGAGTTTGGCGAAATAACATAAGTTTACTTTCTTTCTATTAACTTTAGAATACGTGAATAGTACTTCATTTCATCCAGATTTATGTTTATGTTTCCGAACCTGTGCCAAACACGTCGCGTTTACTATTTTTAGCTCAGATAAGGCTTATATTGGTGCAATTTTATATTGATGATTTTTAGCACATATACTTCCGTATGTTAGCTTCAGCAGCTGGTTTATCTCAATTATACAGTTTTTTGCTGTGGTGATTATATAAGTAGGGCGAATTTGTTCCTAGCTATCGTTATGATCACATTGTTCTGATAGTATCGTTGGTCGTCTTGTAAATACGATACAACTTTCTAAACTAATCCGTTGGACCTTGACATCTTCTACTTCGACAGCATACTGAGTGCAATGAGTGTTTTCCACCTGGAACTCTAGTAGTTGCTCATGCAGGGTCTCGTGAATGCATAATGTTGTCGTCTGTGCACAGGAATATATCTGCATCTATTTTCTCGCAGGATTTCCCGATGGACAGGTATTTGAAATTTTTCGCTAAAATATAAGGGAATTGAGTAAAAACGGCAATTGTCGTATTCACATTAGTATTGTATACTGTAAAAAAAAAAATTATTATATAATCGAAAATATTTTTATTATTTATCGGAACCTCTAGTATGAATGTTATCTGGTTTGTCTTTACATAAGCATTTCCCTTAATTACCCTTTCAAACTTAATTAAATTTGTTTTTTACCTCGTATATTAAATTATGGAACTGGTCCACTAATTTTAAAATAGTAGCTCGGTTGGATCAATTTACTGGTGTAGTACAGTAACTTTAGTGAACACTAAAGCTGTTTCTATTTTATATACTATTATATAAATCGTTCTAAAAGTACTCATAAAGGAGTCAAATACATTTATAACATATGTAAGATACAAACAATTATTTTCTTTATCGTTTTCACCTTATGATGTCCTGTAGTCTTCTTAACCTATTGTCCAAATTAAGGACGTTTTCAGTTATAGTTTCTGTATTATTAACAAAATTGTCCAATATTTTTGTTACCACCGTTAGATTACGTTGTGAGCCGATTTCTTTAAAAACTATTGCAGAAATTTCTATATCATAGCGAATAGCATCCTGATATTCTTAATTTCCCGAGATTGTTTTGATTAAAGAACCAAGGGATTTGATGAGACCACTCGAAGCTCTATGCGAAGGAACCAAGTACCGAAAATGTTATTCGAGGTTGTTAAATTATTCAAATATTCTATCTGCATTTTTATGCCTATGAATTCGTGAACATATAGTTTATGTGACTGTATTATTTTTAGACAATCCCAAAACTTTTAAGTATTATTATTCAAGTTATCGACTAAAGTATCTAAATCGAGTCTCTAGCCATTTATCTTCTTGTTTATGGGTGACTGATGAGAGTGTATGGTATTATTATATGCCATTACAGCGTACGTCATAACTGATGCGGCGTCAGTACACTTTTGTTCATATTTAGCCAAGCGATATATCTCTATTAATGTTGAAGTGAAACGCTCAGCTATACCAGTGGAATTTAGATTGTAGGATTAATCTCAGCATTTCGTTCGGTTTCTTTAACCTGTTAACCGGGGAGTTCCCGTTCAAATTATGTAACATGTACCGGGTCCGTATTGTTTCGCTAGGACAAGTCAATACGTCACGCCCAGAGACCGTCATTTCATATTTTAATATTTTTATTTATTCATACAATAAATGAAAAACTATGAAATATCTATTGTTTATTAATATTTTTTAAGTACAAAAGGAATCACAAAACAATTAAAAGCAAGTAAACAAAATAGAATTACACAATAGGTTCATATAGTAGTAGAAGTACAAAAGGAATCACAAAACAAGTAAAAGCAAGTAAACAAAATAGAATTACACAATAAGCACATATTAAAAATTCATAACTCTTTTTCTGTGTGATATATTTTAAAACTATTATTAATACATAATGCTACATGCACTACAATGCGGACACCAGTAAGTAGATTCTTTTCTAGCACCTTTTTGTAACACACTCGACATTTCCGGGATTTAGATTTTCCTGTATCAATTTACATTGGCTCTGGAAAATGCCTCTCTACTATGCGTGATGGTTTAGATGTAGAGCTGCTTGTTGATGGCTGTGGGTGGGTGTTCACGATATTGTTATCAACTAATTTCTCTATAGACTCTAACAAAAAATGAAGTCGGTCCAAATGCCTTTATCCTTTTTGTACAAAATATATGCATTTAGGCAGCACATATCAATCAACCGTAGATTTTTTTTTTATAATTTTTTTTTACTCTATTACGAGCAGCCGTGTAAGCCACCATAACTCCATCTCCCAAATCTACGCCTCCCATATTCTTATTCTAATCGAGGACAACATTAGGGGTTTCTTGACTTCTTCCTCTCTTTTCAATCATTGTCTTTTCGTCATTATGAATTGAACTGAGCAGCAATACGTGCTTTTAGTCCTTTCACTTTAAAACCATAAGTTTGGCTTTGTATCTTACAATATGTTCATTTTTATTCAATCGTTTTGTTTTTATTTCACTGGGGATACCGATTCTATTTATTCTCATTATCCCAACAATGTCGGTGTTGTTTTGACACTAGAGTTCAACCAAATGAATTGAAGTATAGAAATCGTCTAGGTAAATTCTATACCCTTTATTCAGTAAGTCATGTACTAACTCCAACACAATTCTTGATGATTGTTTTTCTTGTGGGTAATTTGAACCATAGTTTGTGTCCTTTCCTGTTTATAAAATGATGTTTTGAATGTATCCAGATTGGCTTTCACACAAAATGAAAAGCTTTGTGCCTAATCTAGCTCGTTTCGTTGCTATATATTGCTTCCAGGATAAATTCCCTTTCCTCAATAAAAGAAAGTCGTCGACACATATGTCTCGTTCACAAACATAAAATGTTTCGAACTTTTCTGTCAAATTATTTATAATTGGATCGACTTTATATGTTTTTCTATGAGACGTTTTAGGATCAAAACTTAGATTGTCTGCAAAATGTAAAAACTTACACAATAATCCAAATCTGTTTTCGCTATAAGCTTTATGAAAAAAGGGTGTTTCAATAATTCTTCTTCTAGAAAAATAACACTCTAAAGTTGGTTTTCCAATTATCCCTTGTAAAACTAGGAGCCCCAAAAATATCTTCATCTCAGCTTCATTTGTATCCTTCCATTTTCGAAGTCTCGAAACGGGGTTTCAACTCCGGATTATTGGCAAAAAATTGAGCGGCATACAAATTCGTTTGTTCTGTTAGTAATTTTATAAGGTAGTCATCTAAAAACTTCTCTAGATAAAATAAAGGAACTTTTTTTGAAGGAGTATTGAAAGTTTTTCTCGGGTGTGCAGTGAAGAGTGGTGGTCTTTCTGCATTTTGAGGCACCCATTCTTCAGATCAGAGACATCAGAGACGTTGTTGCTAGGACCAACTTCATCAACTTCTTCATTATCCTCATTCTCTGTATCGCTCAATTATGTGTCGTAGTCAAAACCATTGTTAGATGACTCCGATGAAGAACTCATAATGCGTCTCCTTCTTTTACTTGCCAGTACATTGAAACATACATCATCATAACTGATATCGCTCTCATTCATTTTTATGAGCACTAAATATAAATATAATAAAAAGATTGGAAATAAAAATAATATATAATAGGAATATTTTTATAGCCATTGTATGTATTTGTAAGCATTTATTTAAAATAGATAAATAAAATAAAATAAGTGTAAATACGTACCTGTCACTGGTCACACAAAAAACGGCTACCACTCACGATAGAGAAATTGTTCAGATTCTATACGCATGCCAATTCATACGAGAAATATACGTCCCGTCTGTTCCAGGGCGCACATTAATTTTTGAGGACATATTCATATGTCCTACCCGTACCCGATATTGTTTACGCCTGACGCATTTATACGTCATGTGCGGTTAACAGGTTAATAGCTAACAAATTTATCATAATAATTAGTCTACTACTACTAATAAAATGATAACGGTAATTTATTTTATATTACAAGAAAATATAATAACTTATTCTAATACTGACTTACCAATTTGGAGGTAAACCAGATAACTATAACGGACAAGGTTCGATTCCACTACAATGATAAAATAGGGTATAGGAAAGGATGGCGAAAAATTTCCCTCACCGGCCAATCTACATACTCCTTAAGGTCCTTGACGAAGATTTATTTGGATCGAGAATCGCGCAGCGCCGTGTACTCAGATCGCGGACACGCACATTTCGAATTTCGATTGTTTTCACGTAGCGCGATGTATAGCAGCACGGTCCTACCGGCTGCGGTACCGGCAGTCAAGTTCACGGAGCGATCTTCCTAATAAAAAACTTAAATGATAAAGATCTCATTATTGCATTTACAACTAGTGAATCGTCTGAACAAAGTTAGATGTCTAGCACAACTGTCTTAGTAGAATTAAAACGAAAACTATATTCTAATCATTCCCATGAGTTATACGAGCGCGTTTTCGGGAATCGCAAAGTTTACGTAGCGATTCTATGGAAAGTCGTTGTTATCAATCATTCCACCGATCATATAACATCTATACGTCCAATTACTTCAGGCAACATAAATCTGCTTTGTAGTCTCGAATAATATTAATGATATAATATCACACTCATGTAACTTTTTTTCTTGACGTTCATATCACATAATAATTGGTTAAATTCATATAAATTTTACAAATTACACACTTTTATTTTACAACTATTACTTTAAGCAAGCACGCTATTTTATTTTAAGCAGGCTCCTAAGTCTCGTTGGGGCGTGATACTACTCGCGTTAAAAAAGGATAAAGAGAGGCCCCGGGGTCTAATTCTATCCTCCACTGCGAAAACGAATTAAGGTGAAGCGCGGACTAGGTTTTTTCACGGTGCGTGCAAGGTCCGGGTAAGCGGCAACGGCCTTAAGGCGGTCAATTCCGTCGGCGGAACTGATCATGTGATCGAAGGCGATGATATCATCGACATCGAAGCTATTTAAAAGGCCTCCTGTCCAATTCAAGCCTTGAAATTCGTTAGGGATCGCGGGCTTAGCCTTCGGAGCTTGTGGCTTGGGTTTAGGGGCCCATGCAGTAGGTGGGGCTTCTGCGGTTGGCTGCGCGGGAGTGACTCGCGCGGGGCCTGGCAGGTTCGGGAAGGCCTGGATCGGCATGAGTGATGGCGGGGCGGGACGTGCTGCCACAGCACGCGTTGAAAGCCTGTGTTGTGGGACGCGTGTGCGCGTGCGCCTCATGCGTAGGGCACGTTCACACCCGCAATAATTCGCAGGGTGCCTGGCCTTGCCCCATAAGACGCAGCTGGGTGGCTCTAGCGTCTCTGGCATGCGAGGGCACTCCTTTGTGGAGTGATCTCCTAAGCATTTGACACATCTCGGCTTGATGTGGCAATTTCTCGCCGAGTGTCCATATAATTGACAGTTATGGCACTGCGTAGGAGCGTGTCTTTTATGTGGGATTTCCACAGTTATGCCAGACAGCCCGCATACATACTGAATGTTAAAAATTTCCTTGCCCTCCTTGGATCGGTCCAGGGTGACAAGGACGAGATCGTAAATGTCCTTTGTGATCCATGGACGTGGAGATTTTGCTCCTTAAGGGAGGCTAAAATATTCTCTACCGGAAACTCCTTGGGAACGCGCTTTATAACTACGCGCAGAGGGCGCTCTTCTTCCGGTGTGTATGTGAAGAATTGGTGTTTTTCTTCACGGAGGTATGATGTGTAGTTTTTATAGTCCGCGATTGTGGGGACTTTGATTTGAATACCGGATAGGGTGCTCCGAGCGTGCTTATATCTATTTTTTTATATGTTAAATCGCGTGGAGATGTTAAGCCACGTTGATTTATCTGATATTGTGACTGGGGGCGTCGGGTGCACCGCCCTTTCGGTAGAGGATGCTGTTTGCGTAGCTTGAATCGCGCGTGATTTCGGGACACGGTTGTTGCCGGCACGCATGGTTTTTGCGGCGGCTGAGGCTGTAGTTTCGGGTGATAACACCCGTTTTTGTTTAGGCTTGGCCCTCGTAACGGTTTATTGTAATTAATCGATACATTTCAATATTTACATTAACACGATGTAGTCAATTAATACATCTCAAACTTATTATAACAAGTTGTAATCAATCAGTATATTTAAATACTTATTATAACAAGTTTGCTTAAAAATAGAAAATAATACAAAAATTGGAGCTAAAACAAAACATCTACTTATTATCGTTTAGCCCCGTAAATTATCGTGATGCAACACACGCCATGCACAGAAAATCATCTAGCTCTTCTGACTTACATCCTGTTCATCTTCATGAGACCAACCTTTACACTTAGTACATTGCACCCAGCCTTCATCAACGCAGCTTGAACCGTATTCTTTGAGGTAGTACGAACAAATATTTTCATCTTTTGTTTTGTGGTTTTTGGATAGTAGATTTTGAGAGCAGAGGTGTAGCTATATTCGTAGTTTCAGCAGATGCGAAATCTGTTTCACTGAAGACAGTGCGATTTGTTTAGAAAACATCGGTTTTCCTCCGTAACCAGTCCTTACCTGCTAATTTAGTGTTCTTGTTAAAACTGTGTTCGATATCATTTGCTTCGGCGAAGTAAAACGCTAAGCGTCTGACATCTTTATAAGTGAATCCAAAGTGTCGCCTTTCATGAGTAAGACATGCTCAACTAGACTTTCCTACTGGAAACTCGAAAAACTTGGCTTATACATTTTTAGTGGATAAGTCAAATATCAAATATATCATTATTGATTCTGAAACTAATAACCCTATCTTGTAATATAGACTTCGGTACTTGATAGATCTGTGCTGCCCTCAGGCACCTCATGGATCCATAAAACATGGGAATATATTCTATATATGGGAAGATATTCATGAGATGCCCTAGGACAAGATGACAGGGGGCACAAGAGACGCCTATTGAGAATCACCTCCACCTTTGCAAACAAAGTCGAAATTTTCTCAAATGTCAAATGAGTTAGTTGAACAATTTTACAGACCCGATTGGCTGTTAACATTTTTAATTTGGTTGGATCACTTTTTATCCAGCTCAGAACCACACTAGAATCACACCAATGTATTATCATCCTTTGTTTATACCAAAAAGAATCTGTGATAGCTTTATAAAGCTTGGCCGATAATAATGCAGCACATAATTCAAGACGTGGCATGTTTGTTCGCTTTATAGGTGACAGCTTTGATTTTACACTTAATAACTTGACAGTAGTATCACCATAACTGTTAATTGATTTCAGGTAAACACATGCACTATATGCGCACTGAGACGCAACGCTGAATGAGTGCAATTCTATAGATTCAGGATTATCACACAGCTCCAACCTAGGGATTTGAAATTTGTCTAACCACATTAAATTATTGGCTATTTTGAACCAATCTTCTTTCAAATCCTATGTGACCGGTTCGTCCCAATCTATTTATTCTTGTCACATTTTCTGTAATATAATTTTTGGTTGAATTATGACGGGACTTAAGATACCTAAAGGGTCGAATATTTGATATGAATTAGACATAACAAATCGTTTCGTGACGACTGCATTTTTATCAAAAGTATTTTTTTTATAGGGAAATATAATGTGTGGAAATAAACTTCAAGACGGTATTTTTTCTAAAAACCCTTTCTAAATAAATGAATCGTTTTTTTGATAATTTATAAATAGCACCCAGACAGTCTGGAGTGTCCTTAAACGATTGACTTACACAAAATCTACCATTGTTTTCTCTATGCGAGTAAGTTTTAAAATGTTTTTCACAGGCTTTTTCACTTTCATTCATTACACGTTTTGAAAGAATTTCTTCCAATTCCCAGAATTTGGCAATTCAATTTTCAATATTTATTTGTTTTGATACGGCACCTACAATTATTTGATTGCAATGAGTTGTTTATTTAATAACATTTGAATATACAGGACCAAATATTATCCCGCTTAGATGCGTATTTCTTAAGTTTATATTTTGTGGACCAAGGGAATGCTGCTCAATGTTCCTAAATAAATCAGTATGTAATCAGTGTGTAGTATTTATGGTTAGTAGTTATGGTTAGATATGTGGAAGATTAGGAAGAATAGGAAGAAAAGAGCACTTATTTGATCTTAAAGAAGTCCGATGCGCGATGTGAAACTTTCGCTGGATCAGTGGTCGCTTCAAACTGAATTCGTAGATGATCCCGGATCTCGAATCCTTTTCTTCAATCTTCAAATTACGCTAAAGAAGCTCGCTCACCAACCGTCCGGCTCCGCCTTGACGAGATTGTCATCCGGCTTTTTCTAAAGTATTTCTTCTTATTTCCAGTTTCTTTCAGTTTTGTTCCCCTCATTGTTTTATTATTATTATACACTGGGGATAAATAAAAGATCGCTTAATATTTTAAGTGTTTATACACTACTGTACGTACTGAGTAACGGTCGTCGGTCAAGTGAAGAATGTCATATTATCATAAAACGAGCGCCTCAAGAAGTATTTTTTTTATTGTGTGCAATGCATTAAGGCGTACCGTCCCAGCCCGGGGGGGGGGGGGACTAGGAAAGTTATGTGGGACTCACCCGGTGCTAGTCACCGGGAATACCCACTAAAACCCCACGGCCGTCTGTCGCTTTCCTGGAGAATGCAATGCGAAAGGCATTGCGTTAGAACAGGCACTATTGCATCGATTACGTGTATTGAGGCCATCCATAATGTTTGATGTATTCTGTAACTTCATTTTGAAATTGTGGTATGTATATCTTTGTAAAGTGAGTATAATCATCTAGAATTGTCAAGATATATTTATTACGATCTTATTTTTCTGTCATTTGGCCACAGCCTTCTGTATGTATGAGCTGTAATGGACAAGTTGCTCGATTTATTATGATGTTGAATTAAATTTTTGTTTGCTTGGAAAGTATACGTGTTTCACACCGTTCTACATTTTTAATATAATATATTGCAATACCTTCTGCTTATTTTGGTAGTCTTTCCAACATTTTGTTTGATGGGTGCCCTTATTTTTTCTGCCAATTTATAGACTCGTCTATATTAGTTAAAAGAAACATATTAATTGAAATTGCGTGGTTTTTTAAATTAATGCTATAAAGTCCATTTTTTTTACTACCTTTTATAATTCACTTTTTATCTTTACAAAAACTAACCGAATCTCCATTGTCAGTCGTTTAGTAATTATAAAATAGGTGAGAAATGGACTGGAATGATAATAGAACGTGGTGCAGATAGGTGGGTAAAAGTAGGTAGGTACTTGCAATGGCGCTGAGTAAATGTAGTTTGCGCTAGAGTCGGCTTGTTGTGCTCACAATTAGCTTAGGAAAAACGATTCTTCGGAATATTATTATCTCTTGGTGGCACAGACCGTATTCACAATTTTATTTTCTATTAAAATGTGCCGTCAAACAAGTCAACGCTAACATATACGATCGCGGCGACAACAAAGAGAATACAATACTACGTAAGATGAGACGGGTCTCCATAGATACAGAATAAACTAAGCGTCAAAATGGGGACACCTCAAAAGTAAACACGACGATTTAAAATTAAATACATTCAGTTCTACCAACTTAAGGAATGGAATAGTGTTCAGCCTAACATTAAAAAATTAACGATATCGACAAATGACCTGTCCTATATAGCCTATACTTGACATATATGTTCGAGCTGTCCACGACCGGCAAAAGCGAGCGGTGCTGGGCCCCTCAAACGATATTGTTCGTGGGTCGCAGACAACTCGATATGGTGTCTGCGATACGTAGCCCTATTTCTAACCTTCCTTTCTTGATAGCGTGTGATCTCGACGCTCGGCACTCTAAACCGCCACAAGTCCAGCCGCCAAGTGGTGTATGTGTAGTGAACTGTGTGTACTAGGTATGTGTTAGGATCACTCGCGCGGTTAAATCTGCCGCCACCAACTTACACCTTAATCAGCCCAATTACACCTCTCACCACTAAGCAAGGCCCAGTACCAACACACAAATACATAGATATGGTAAAATAACTTTTCCTTCAATCAGGATGGTAATCCTGACCTGAATGATAAACCTTTTTTCAATTCCAATAATAGAGGAGAAGGTGGTAATGTGTCCCCCCACTTTGTTTTTGAGTATGTATGTAAAAAATACTAGACTCAGAAATGTAATAAATATGCTATACTGTTTCTTACTTATTAGCTTACACATTTCTTACGGTATAATAAATAAAACTGCCATGGGATAATTGAAAACTTATGTATTTTAAAAAAGAACAAATTTGGCAATATGAGATCAAGTGCGGGTTATATAGCACCCTGGGGGCCATAATAAATGTATGTATTAATTGAATCAAAACTAACGGCAAAAATTGCAAATATAATATTCGCCTTCAGGACCTGCACAGGCTGTATGAGCCCATAAATCGCAACTCTGGCATTGAATCCACTCCTCCCCACGTCTGTCGTTGGAATAACTGGAGTCACAGAATATGCAGATCGTATCTGAATCTTCAGGTAAGCTATACGAACGGGCATGTTCCTCATATTCAGAGTCGTTGTCTTCGACTGCGTCACTTTCAGAGTTACTGCTACTGCTGCCCTCGCCGTCTTGACTACGTCCGAGAGAGCAACCACGCCCACGGCCACGTCCATGTCCGCGTCCACGTCCCCGACACTTGGTCAAAGTCAAAGATTCACTTAGTTGGTTTTTGTAAGGCGATGATGTGATCACTTTTGCTGTTGTTGCTTTTCTACCACGGTTAGACGTCCTAGTCTTGGCCCTGGGGATCGGCTGAATATCTTCTGGCAGAACCAAACCAGAAAGCGGCTCTTGTACCACTGTACTTACTCTTGGGGCACTTTGGTCACCAATAGGGGCATGCTTTTTGTGCGGGATCTCTACGGTTATGCCGGAGAGGCCGCAGACAGATTGGAGGTTGAAAATCTCCTTGCCTTCCTTGGAGCGGTCCAAGGTGACAAGGACGAGGTCGTAGACCTCCTTTGTGAAAGAGTGGTACATTCGGTGTACCTCGTGAACGGGTAGGTTTTGCTCCTTAAGGGAGGCAAGAATGACTTCCGTAGGAAGTTCTTTAGGAACGCGCCTGATTACTACGCGCAGAAGGCGCTCTTCTTCGGGTGTGTACGTGAAAAATTGAAATTTACCTTCGCGGAGGTATGATGTTAGATTTTTATAGTCCGCGATTGTGGGGACTTTAATTTGTATGCCGGAAGGGGTGCTCCGGGCGTGTGTGTAGTTTATTTTGAGTGTATTTAGTCGCGTGGAAATATTAAGCCACGCTGACTTGTCTGCTATTGTGACTGGGGGCGGTGGGCGCACCGCCCTTTCGGTGGGAGCTGCTGTTTGCGCAGCATGAGTGTCGCGCGATGTGGGGACGCGGTTATTGCCGGCACGCATGGTTTTTGCGGCGGCTGGGGGTGTGGTTTCGGGTGATAACACCCGCTTTTGCTTGGGCTTGGCCCTTGATACGGTGATGAATCCCGTTTCGGGATTAGTTGTGTCCATCTGTAATTCCGGTTCATTCTCCGGAGTCGGGTCCGGCGAAAGCGGCGAGAAATAATTCTCCGTAGGTATAGGTCGAAGCGCGGATGATATTTTTTCCGAAAACGGATGAGGGGTGGGTGCGGCGACGGGAGTCGCTGAGGGCGACGGAGGCCGCGACGAGGTACCCGCGGGGGGGTACGGACGCTACCGCGTGCCGGATGACCGGCGAGCGGGAGCGAGAGCGCAAACGCGGCGGTAGGGGCGGCGACGCCGGACGACGCGCCGGGACGGTTGCCTTGGTGGCGGGGGCTCGGACAGATAGGGAGGTAGTTGTGGGTGGGGTCGGCGGTCGGCGCGCTGGTGCGTTAGCGCCGGTGGGTGGGGCGCGGACGCGCTGTGCGGGCGCAGATCGGTACGCAAGGTACCTTTTTAGCATCTCCGGGCTTTCTTTCTCCAAGAAAGCCCGGAATTACCTCTCTTCCATCAGGTCTATGCCTTCCATGATGGTTGGCTCGGAGCGGAGATTTTTATTAAACAATATGTTGGAATTATGGAGAGCATTATGTAAGAAAACCTCCCTGCCTGAAGGGCAGGGGGGCGCGGCTAATAGAGAATTAACAAACTATCCTGCGTTAGGCAATCCAACATGTATGTACACCAAGAAAAGCGTGTAAAATCGAAAACAACAGTAAAGGAAAGAACAATATGCCAAAAAGTACTGGGCCTTGGCCCGTAAAAGGATTAATTAAATTTTACCTTATCTGGAAGCCGGTGACCGGCGTACGTACAAGCGGTGACACTTAATCACAATAACGAAGCAATATTTGGAATCACGGCACGAAACACTGAGAGATATCTCTCAATTTAAAACACCACGATAACCAAACAATATGGTTAGAGAACAAAGGCACTGTATCGCGAACAAGCAACAATAGCCGGTTTGTTGCAGTTGCGTCGTCGCAGGTGCGAGAACAATAGCGACGCGGTAAGGCGCAGCGATCGAATCGTCAGAACAATCGGCAGAGCTCACGGACACGTCCGTTCACTGTGGCTGATCGAACCGAACTCCTTGGGCTACAGCTTTAGTGCTTCGCTAACATCTGTAGTCTATAACCATACGGAACTTAACTTCGCCTGAAGCATCAATTTTTTTTTGGTACTAGATGAACCGGCGCGTTCCAAGGTGAGTAAGATTCCCTAATTACATTATTTTTCAGTAATTTTTGAACTTGGGCTTTTATTTTCTCAGCTTGTGCTGGAGGGTGTCTGTAAGGTTTGACATATATTGGATCTTCATTTTTTGTCCTAATGGAATGTTTAACTTGATTAGTGAAAGTTAGGGGTAATTGATCGCTATAAAATATGTTTTTATACTCCTTACACAATAAACTTATACAATTCTTTTCCTCTTCGTTCATATGGTCAAGTCTCAGTCTTGTCAAATTTTCATCAAGTATTATGTCAACCTCGACGTCTCTCATTTCTACGTCAGTATAGTATAAACCTTGGGAGTTTTCTAAATATTCGGTAACTTTGAATGGTTTGATAATAGTTAGCATCTTTAGTTCGTCTGAAGTATTCTGGATAATAGTACTAGCATATCCGTTTATACATTTGACTATGGCTGACGGCATCCTAACTCCTTCACAAAATTTTGTGAAATTTAAAATTGCTTCCCCGGAGAATTGATCCGTAGGTAATTTTACAAGATGTTCCGTCCGTGGGTCTAGTTCAATAACATAGTCGCCTTCATTTATGATCGGAAGTGTTATTGTTCTGGTTACAAGCCTTGAATTTTTGAGATCAATAACAGCTTCTATCTGTATTAATAGGTCATTTCCTATCAGAACAACATACTTATCATCTACGTTATATACACAAAATTTATGGAACTTATTGCTATTGAAGGAAGGCATCAGTGGAATGTTGACCACTTTATTGTGCCTACTTGATGCGTGCGTACTAATAACAGTGAAGGGTTCACTTAGAACGTAAGGCTCAAAGAATTGATGGGCTTTATGCGGGCTGATGAACGATCTGGTACTACCAGTATCAATCATGAGCTTCGCATCAATTTCCGGAATGTATACGTAAGGTAGTTTTAATTTTACGTCGCAATTGAAATGTACTATTTCTGGTTTTTCGATAACGTTATAATACGAAAATTTTGAACTTCTTCTTCATCATTCTTCTCTATTTTACCTTCCGACTCACGCTTATTTCTAGAGATGGGTAATCTCCATAATGAGCTCCCTCATCGCCTTGATAGTATTCGTAAGCGTCACATTCATACCCGTTGTAAAAATTGTCGTAGTATTCCACATCGCCTAAATCTATTTCATTAAGACGGAAGCCCTGGGGTTGTGCTTGCACTTGAGTTTTAAGTTGCAGTGCCGTCCGCATAGGTATATCGGAATCACCAAGAGCCTTGCAGGGTGGATGTTTATACCCGAATTGACCTTGGCTGAATTGCGGGCGGTATCCGAATTGCTGCTGGGCGTTATTATTAAAATGGGATGGCTGCATTATTCTAGGGTGTATGGCATTTTGTTGGGAACCGAACTGTGGTCTGTACCCGAACTGTGGCTGAAAGCCAGGCGTTTTCTGATTAAACTGTGGTAGTCTCGTCTGATTATTTGAAATCCCAAATTTGAATTGGGGTGGATTAGGTACATGTACAGGTGGTCTAAATCCACCAAACTCTAAGGGTGTGCGGTTCATATTAGGTACGCTAGGTGGTGTATTGTTTAATGCATTATATTTAAAGGGGGTCGGCGGTCCAGTTTGTTGTCTATTGACTTTACTTTTTGCATTATACTGTTCGTAAAAATTGACCTCCTCTAACACATACTGCAAGGCTGTCTCTAGTGTCGGTGGTGACTTCAACCTAACAACGCGTATAAGGTTCTCTGGTATATAAAATATATATAAAAATACATTGAGTGCCATATTATTATATATAGTAGTTTTTGCACGTTTTATGTCACTATCTCGCAATTGGTTTACCTACAATATGAGTACGGACCTAGTTGATTGTATCCTATTACAAAAATCAATGTAACTTTCACCTTGTTTAATTTTTGTATTTTCTAATTCGATGGCTATGCATTCTTCGTTACGTGGATCACCAAAATGATGACTCCATCAATTCTTTAAATTGTGACCAAGTCTCGACATCATCTCGTTCGCTTAATAATGCCGCTGCTTCACCTGTTAACCTACTGGTAACCGAATGCATGACATACAAGTTTTGTTCAGGGCTTTCTTGGTATATATTTATGACGTACTCACATTTTCTTAAAAATAGGTTCAGGTGTTTTTTGTTACCGTTAAAGGGTGGAATTAATTTAAGTATTTCATTCGGTATTACTTTAATAGCTGAAATTTTAATATAATAATTAGTAATAATAAAGTCTAAGTGGTGAAATACATTTATGCATCCCCTCCCAGCCCAGGGGGACTAAGAGAGGTATGTGGGACTCACCCGGCGCCAACCGCCGGGAATACCCACTAAAACCCCACGGCCATCTGTCGCCTTCTCGGGGCAACGCGGGTTCGTGCATGCAATCAATGCGTCACCCCAGCGATCGGCCCGGCCTGATGGAAAACCAGGCCCCATCCGGGCAGCTTAGTGAGCTGCCCTTGCAGTCGTCCGGACTGGTGCAATGGGAGATGAGTCCCCCGACCCACCCCCCTCAGTCCGGCTTAAGGCGGTAGAAGGGCACGGGCGTACCGGCCCCTACGACCACCAATTCGTCTACGGTGGAGAGGGTTCCCGTGGAGGTCTGCTTCACGAGCCCTCTCCGCGGCCTCCTTCTGTAACATAACATGTTCACAGAAGGAGGCCACCTCATTCCAAACACTCTCGCTACCGAGCATGGCTTTCACTACACCCGGCAGCGAGAGGTCTGTCCCCACCGACGCCTCCAGGGCGCGGTCTAATACTACTAATAAAATTATAACAGTAATTTTTTTTATTACAAAAAATTTCACTTATAATACACGAAATTATAATAACTTATTCTAATACTGATCTACCAATTTAGAGGTAAACCAGATAACTATAACGGACAAGGTTCGATTCCACTATAGTTATAAAATGGGATACAGGAAAGGATGGCGAAAAATTCACTCACCGGCTAATCTGCATACTCCTTAAGATCCTTGACGAAGATTTGTTTGGTTCGAGGATCGCGCAACGCCGCGTACTCCAATCGCGAACACGCACTTTTCGAATTACGATTTTTCACGTAACGCGACGTATAGCAGCACTATCCTACCGGCTGCGCCAGTCAAGTTTACGGAGCGATCTTCGTAATAAAAAAACTTAAATGACAAAGATTTAATTATTACTACTGTTACAAATATTACTTAATGAATCGTCTGAACAGAGTCAGATGTCCAGCACAACTGTCTTAATAATCTTACTATGATTAAAAACGAAAACTATATTCTAATCGTTACCATGAGTTATACTCCTCAAGGTTTCTGAATCCGATGATATTGTTATGGGTGACTCTGATTTACCTAATTGTACAATTTTGGAAACTACATTACTACAATGACACTGTAGTTTTTGTTCATTTTCATCTAGATTTACCTGCATAGAATCGTCGTCTTTGCCTGTTATTGCATTAATCGTAATCCTTGAGAGAGCATCCCCATTTAAATTTTGTTTTCCGTTTTTGTATACTATTTCGTAATCGAATTCCGCTAAACGTAATTTTCATCTTGTAAGTTTGCTATTCGGTTGTTTAATAGAATTCAACCAGGCTAAAGGCCTATGATCTGTGTATATCGTAAATTTCTTGCCGTATAGATAGGGGCGAAAATGTTTTACGGCCCATACAACTGCTAAGAGCTCTTTTTCAATTGTGCTGTATCTCGTTTTAGCGTAATTTAAAGTACGACTGGCAAAAGCTACAGGTTTATCACTACCGATAGGTACCTGAGATAGAACTGCACCGAGAGCAAAATTTGACGCGTCTGTCGTAAGTGCAAATGGCCGTGAAAAATCCGGATACTGTAATAAGGGTGCGTTTGTTAGCAGTTCTTTACATCGTTCGAATGCATTAATATATTCTTTAGTAATTTCAATTTTATTTTTCTTTTTAAGGCAAGAGGTAAGCGGTTGTGTAAGTTTAACGAAGTCCCTAATGAATTTTCTATAATAGCCTACAAGGCCTAAGAAACTTTTTATTTCCGTGGTGTCATCATTAGGTTTCAAACCGTCTTTCGTAATAGTCTTCTTTCGCCTAGCTATAGAACTTCTTTTCAAAGAAACTCACATTTATCTAACGTGACCTTAAAATTTGTTACTCTATGCCGATTGAAAATGTTTCTTAATTTTTCAATATGATCCTGCAGACTAGACGAAAAAATTATTATATCGTCGAGATAAACTAAGCAATGAAGACCTTGAAGACCTCTTAAGACATTATCCATCGCTCGCTGAAATGTTTCAGGAGCGGTTTTCAACCCGAAAGGCATGCGCTTGAATTCGTAGTGACCTGACTGAGTTGTAAAAGCTGTTTTTGATCTATCGCTCTCATTGACCTCGATCTGGTGGTAACCACTTGCCAGGTCAAGGGTACTGAAGTATACAAATTTACCTAACTTATCAAGAAGATCATTTATATTTGGTAGAGGGTATTTTTATCATCGACCGTGTTTTCGTTTAGTCGCCGATAATCTATAACCATCCTAAATTTTGGCTGTCCAGGTGCATCTAATTTTTTTGGGACCAGATGAACCGGTTCACTCTAAGGTGAGTAGGAATTTTGTATAACGTCGTCTTGAAGACATTTATCTACCTGTCTTTGTATTTCCTCATTCTGAGAAGGTGGGTGACGATATCGTCGAATATATATAGGATCGTCGTTCATCGTTTTAATATTATGTTTCACCTGATTGGTAAAGGAAAGTGGATTTTTTTCATTATAAAATATGTCACGATATCCATGACATAAATTACTAATAACCTTGCGATTTTCCTCATTTGCATGATCTAATCAAAGGTTATTCAAGTTTTCTTTCATAATTTCATCAATCTCATATTCATTTATTGATAAATTATTTACTTCACATTCCTTATTTTCATATGTTGTAACATTCAATGGTTTAATAAATTTAATTGAGGCTTTTGTATTATAGTTTCAGCAAATAAATTGTTACATCTATCTACAGAACATTACGGACTTTACACTGAATTGTATAAAATCATCGATTGCGTCCCCGGTTTGTAGGTTTGTTGGAATTTTTACACGCGTTTCAGACCTTGGTTCTACATTAATTTCATATGGTAGATTATAAATAATAGGAATTTTAGTATTAGGCGTTCGTAAAATTTGATGGTTCATGTCGATACTCGCGGCTAGCTTTTTAAGTAAATCTGATCGTATTAGCCCATCATAGCGACCACGACTTCATATACATAAAATTTATGGGAAAGTGAACTTTTAAACGTCTTCAATAATGGTATAAATATTACTTCGTTGTGAATACTCTGCGCGTGTGTGGCAACTACTGTAAATGGTTCGTAGCATTTATATTCAAAGGAAAACTAGTTTGCTTTCACAGGACTGATAAATGAACGACTACTGCCAGTGTCTATGAGAAATTTTGAATTTATTTCCGGTATTTCGATATGCGGTAATTTAAGTATGCTATTACAATAGTTAAGATTTATTATTTCACCACATCTTTCGAGGCTATATCCTGAAAATTTGCATCGTCTTCGCTGTCATTTTCAAAATAACTATAGTCGGTCGGCCGTTGATCTATTTCATCATAGTATTGTGTTTCATTAGGGTTAATATCATAGTCAATTTCATACTGGTTGTACATATAGTTAGGGGATGTTTCCATGTAATATAAGTCATTAGTCACGTTTTGTCGTATTGGTGCGGTACGCATGGAGACGTCTGTATCAAAAGCATTTTTATTCTGTTGGTTTTTATGCCGAATTTAAATTGATTGGTCTGATGTGGAATGCCGTATTTAATCTGATTTGGTTGCGATTGGTTTTGCATACCAAATCTTTGACCTTGATGTTGAGGGATGCCAAATTTAAATACCCCACTTTGAAATGGTGCTCGTGGTTGTTGTGTAAACGGGTGATTAAGGTTACGCGTCATCGAATTATGTTGTATTCCAAAACGAAAATCTTGTTGTGGAGGCGTAAATCTATTAGGTTGTACGAAATTAGATTTATGTCCTCACTGAATATTCGGTATACCGAATTTAAAATTATTATTGTAATGTGGAGTATTATTTTGCAATGTTCCGGACTTTAATACATTTTGTGGAACTAATTGCGGTACCGGTTTGGGTTTATTATTTTTCGCGTTTTATTGTGCTAAGAAATTTACCTCCTCCGTCACAATACTTAACGCATCCTCTAAAGAGGAGCAACTCTTAAGTCGAACGATCCTAATCAAGTTCTCAGGTAAATTATAAATAAAAACATTCAAAGCTGTATTATTATAAATAATTATCTTTGCTGCTTTAATTCCTTTATCCGAAAGTCGATGTACTTGAGCTAATAATGAACTTCTTACACTTTGTATTCTGTTACAAAATTGAATATAAGACTCTCCCTGTTTAATTTTTAACTATTCAAGTTCGATAGCGATACACTCCTCAGAGCGTGGATCGCCAAAATGCTGAGTTAACGTATTTTTTAAACCAGCCCACGAATCTATAGACGGGTTATCGCTAAGCAGATTCGCAGCTCTATCGATAAGCTTACTGCTAATACAGTGAAATCGGTATAGGTTTTGTACCGGGCTGTTCTCGCCACTCGAATATAATAAAACATATTCACATTTAGAAATCAATAAATTTAATAACTTTTCGTCTCCGTCATATTTTTACATTTTACATTTTGATTAACAAACCAATCTTAATCAACCTTCCAATTTCAATTTGTTAAGATCAATAGAACTGGCTATATCTAATATTGATTTTGTTCTTCGTTTCTTTTAGTTATTGAATAAAACTTGTTTATTACTTAAATGAATAAACCGTCTTTGAATTATATGGAATATAAATATAGGTGGATTCGAACCTGGTCCCTTGACGCAGCATCCGTACACACTACCAACTGAGCTATCATTTCCTCATTACTTTTTATATTGTAAGATTTAAAAAATATATGTCCGTTTTTTTTATACACACCTTGTACTGACAATAAACGAACACAATAAAAAAAAGAAATAATCAATTCGGTACAGTCATTCGGAAGTTATGCGCGTACATAAATTTCGGAGATTCATTTTTATATCTATATAATATATTACGCTAATAATAAAAGTAAAAGTAAAATATTAATTTTGACTTAACATATTCTTTTACACAGTTTATAATAATACCTTATATCTAAACTAAATCTTAATCTAAATAATGTCAGAAAAATATAACAAAAAAATAATGAAATAGTATTTCCAATATAATTTAATCGATGTATTTGTTGTGTGCGATATCACTAGTCTCGAAAATTACCCTATAAATTGTCACATTTTTAATCTGTGGTAAAATTTACTACTTTTTCTGTTTTGTCATGACTAGGTCATGACAAGGTCTATAATGGAATGTCAATTTTGGCGCTTTTGATTTTTTTGGTGTTATTTAATTTGTGGCGTAATATTTTCAATGTTCCACTGTTTTCTCACATTTCTTCTTATTTTTGAATCTTTCCATTAATTACTGTACGTGGTTTATTGAATTTGTGTATTTTTTATAACATTCAGTGGTAAGTTTTTTGTTTCGTATTTCATTGAAACGTGTATATGGAATGTTAGCCTGACACCCCTCCTGGGAAGCGTCTTTTACTAACGCTGTTAGATACAGAGAAATATATTTCTACTCATTCTAACTCGTTGAACTTAGATTCTAGGAATGAAAAAAATAAGACGCAAACCGATACAGTCCGTTAATAAGCGGGCATTACATTATAATAAGATTTGTGGAGCCAGTCTTTCTTTATCCATTGAGGTTTCTGAGATGAGACCTGATTTAAATACTATTAAAATCACTAATAGACGTTCAGAAAGGCATTTTTCTACTAGACAACTGTATAAAGAAACAGATCCTGGGCAATATGTTGTGGCAGTGGAAATGGTATCATAGGATTCAAAAGCAGGAACAACTGTGCATCCTCTCAAATTTGGGTATTTTCTACAAAAAAAACAACATGTATGATATAGTACAAGGTGGCATAATAAAAATTGGTAGAAATTGTCTGTCGATCTGTCTGAAATCGGTAACATTTGAGTGACCTTTGGCTGCCAATATGTTTTTGAACAACTCTACATTTGGTAGTAATAATTATAAAACATTTATTCCAACATATAATATGTCCAAGTTAGGAATAGTTCGCGAGATTCCTATTGAGTAATCTTATAGGGACATTGTAAGTAATTTGAGAATTCTTGCAGGCTTTGGGTCAATAATATGTCGCTGTAGGCTCAGTAGGAACGCCAGTAGCCCAGAGAACTTTACTTGGATACCTACACAAACAGTAGTACCGACCTGTTATGGTCAAGCTATACCTTCTAGGGTATTTTGTTTTTACTTAGTAGTCTCTGTACTCTCTAGTACTCTGTAGTTTGATACTTTAATTGCTTCTATTTTGGTCACACATATGTTCATTCCAGAAGTAAATCTTAGTGTTATAAATGTGGTGACTATCATGATGTTATGTGATTTAGATGGGGAGTATAACTGTATTATTTGTTATGGGCATCATAAGGCTGTAGGCAAATGTTGTTCTGAGTTTGTGTGGCAAAAAAACATAAAACACTATATTTCCAATTTTTCAGTTTTCTACCAATCGGCTGAGAAAAAATTCTCAACTGCCAAGAAATCATTTGTTGAGGTTTTACTATCCACTTCTTATAAGGAAAAACCTTTAATAAACACTTCATTAGATCATTCAAAAAGAAACACTGTTTCATATTAAAAAAAAAAAACTATTTTATTGAAACTAAAACACATGCCTTATCTGAGGGGTATGATATTAAAGAACGTAAATATTTAATTTAAAATGAATATATTCCTCTTGTAGGTAATGGTGGTACCTTCAATAATAATATGGATTATTTTGGTTTGATTATTATTTATGGATATAATTGTGTTTAACCGGCTGAGGGGGCAAATAAACGTGGGTTTCGAGTCAAACTATTATACGTTTTTAAAGGAATCAACGCCTCGGACATATTTTTTCGAGGAAAAATTAACATATAAGGGACAAATATCCCTGCGGGACTCATGCAGATGACAATAGTTATTAAGGACCCTCTTTCTGCTGATGTCATTGCTCCAATTTGTTTTTTTCTCTTTGCGCGCAATGATCTTTGGAATATTACTCTGAACTATAGAGAGCCACTCTCATCAACGTTGAATATGCGCGCAGCAGGGAAATACTTATCAGCCTGGATTTTGTCAAGATTGTCGTAGAACTCGTCCACTCTTTCTTTAGTGAATCCATTAGTCCTTGCTTGAGAAGTTCCAGTTGGCTGTCTTATGGACAAAATTTCCTTATGTCGTTTTAAAAATCCTTTCAGCCAGTATCTTCCAGCAAATCCATCCTTAAAAGCGTTTTGAATATTATTTTTTATAGCTAATTGATATGCCAACCGACGCAAATCCATTTTGGTCAGCCCATAAAATGTATTCTCCATTGTTAATATGTATTCACCCATCATGTTTTCAATATCTGTACCCAAAACTGGCCTTCGACCAATAACTTTATTCATTACAGATTCAGTCAAGGAGTCATTATCATTAATTGTTGGGGCACGGTACGTCTAGCGGTGGTGGACCACCGCCCCCTGGTCCAAAGTGCGACGTCGTGTATCCCCGTTTGGACGGGCGTAGAGTCCTCGTTCGTTAGAAACGAGGATGCCGGATACCCGCCTCGGTGGCAGCAGGAAGATGTCAGTTTGCCGTAAGGGGCCGTAAGGATGCAATAATGCGTGAACCGGTCGAGACGTGTGACGTAATAATACTCGGTGTTCTTCTCAATAAAACGCGAACCCGAGCCAACGGTCGATATTCTTCTCAGGTAGTTGCTCTTCTTACTTGTAGCCAATGGGCGATCGGTGACTCAATCGTGGAACATGATTAGGTAACGCCCCTTCGGAGGTTACCCATGCCGATGCGTGACTTTACAGAGAGCCACTCGATCGCGACGCTTTCCAATCTCTATTTTCACTACCGTTGGCTCGGTTTCTGCGCTATATTTATTTTATTTTATATAATTTCCTTAATATCTATATACAATCTTATACCTTAGGTTATACTCTATCTTATAAATATCACTTATCCTAGGATACACTCATAATACTCGAGATCGAGCAATACTTACGCTAAACTTTCTCTATTTCAATTTTTCTCTATCACGTTCTTACTCTACAAATTTACATATTCCCATATTTCGGGTTTCTATATCAAAATACAAGCAACGCGCTGTCTCTATTGTTGGATTTCACACTTGTCGTGTGAAATCCCTCAATTCTCTATACATATTTTCCGATCTAATATTTAGGTAAGTATTGCTCGGTAAATTATCTATTTTAAAAGTAACATGCACATTAATCTTAAACATATGTATAAACTAAACATGCAAACATCAATTTCGATACAAATATACATAAAATACGCGAAGGAGACGCAAAAAACCTACTCGGCACAATCATTATCTGAACTCCCACGAATCCTAGGCAAATGAATGTGTGCGTCCCCAACGGTAGACGTCGATCACAACGTACGCCTTATGACTTTAAAATATCATTATTCATCATGTTCTCATTTATTAATACGTCTCAATATCCATAATATTAATAATCTCAATATTAGTAATTCTGAATACTAGCAATCTCAATATTATTAATTCTCAATACTAGTAATCTCAATATTATTAATTCTCAATACTTATATCTCAATATATCCATAAACTCAATGTTAATAATTCTCAATACTCGATCTCAATTTCATAACGTAGTTCTAATCTCGATACTTATGCTAACACAAAAACACTGTATATTCGTCCGGTACAAGTTAATACTCGAACGAGAACTCGTCTAGCGTCTCAGGGGCTCTCCCTACGGTAACGCGTGCGTCCTATTTACCATCAGCGCCACCTGTGCGGAACTATTATTCCGGACGCCATTTCTATTTTTGTATTAACTTGTTATAGCTTTTATGCGTCGCTAACATCCTCCCCCTCGTGCACAGCACCAACTCCTTGTCCTAGCGACGCCGCTGTATCTCCAGGTTCGGCAGACGATGTCCTAGGCTCCGCAGACGATGTCCCAGGCTCGTCGGTGACCCGTGGCTCGTTGGCATCTGTGCGCTACTGCCCGAACCGCCGATCGTAGCCCCAAGACCCAATATCGCTGCCTGACCTCGCTCATCACTGTAGCGTGATTTCCGTGGTTGAACGTCTCGTGGTAGTGTTTGAGTAGTAACCTGGCGATTGTATGTTTTCCATCCAGGATGACAGGTCGTCTGAAGTCTGTGTTAGTGTAGCTGGCTGCGTCGATCCTACCTCTTAGGCGCAGTAAGCCGTCCTCAAGTACTACGTCAAGCCTCTTCAGCCTGTCGTGACGTTCCATGGGCTTGCACGATTCATTAGCAGCTACCCTTGCGCCGAAACTTTCCTCCTGACTCCGTTTCAGCAACAACGTTTCGGCGCTCTTCAGGTAGCTCTCGTCGATCGTCGCGTAATCTATCGGTCGTTTCTCGACGACGGTACGCTTTGGATCCTTGCCGGGTCTCTTAGTCATCTTTCTCCAGGTCGGATCTCGTTTCTCGGCCCTCCTGGATACGCCGACAGTCTCTTTGCTCCCTTTGCGGCACATTCCGATGAATTGCAACACTCTCGCTGTTGCCCTCCATAATCTCGTCCAGCTCGAGAACCTTTCCGGAACTGGCGTGGGCTGTGCCGTGGCTGCTCTCACGGTAGCTACCGTGTGCTTTTCTCTTTCCTCGCCCGTTGGTTCCGCCTTGAAGGAGCGCGGTTGAGGCCAGTGCGTCTCTTCTCGACTCAAGAAGGCAGGTCCGTTAAACCAACGGTGCTCTTCGTTGAAGTCCTTCGGCACGCCTCGGGTTGCGTCATCCGCTGGGTTTTGCGCCGTGGGTACCCAACGCCATTCCTGAGGTTTAGATAAATCTTCGATCTCTGCCAGGCGGTGCGCAACGAAGGCTTTGAATGTCCTGGGGTCCGACTTAATCCACGACAGAACCGTACTGGAATCTGTCCAGTAGGTTGTGGACTCGACCTCCAGATCCAGCTCCTCCCGCACTGCTCGTGACATCCTAGCGCCCAACAACGCAGCCTGTAGCTCGAGCCGTGGAACGGACACCGATTTCAATGGCGTGACTCTAGCTTTCCCAGCTAGTAGTGCGACATGGTAGCTCTGGTCGTCAATCTGCTGCCTCCAGTAAACCGCGCAAGCGTATGCGGTCTCACTGGCATCCGTGAATACGTGCAGCTCCCCCTCGTCGTTCGAGCGCGTGAAGCATCTCGGAATTCGTAGATCCTCCAGCACTCGAACGTTCTTATTATAGTCCCACCAAGCCTCTATGTCCCTTTCAGCGATAGCCTCGTCCCAGCCGACGCCACTCCTCCATATGCTCTGGATGAGCACCTTGCCCTGTACTAGAACAGGCGACGCCACCCCCATAGGGTCGAAGGTGGACATCACCATGCTCGTCGCTTCTCTTTTCGTAGGAGCTCGATAGTCCTCCGATTTCTCCATCGCTGCGTGGCTGAGACGCGCGCGGAACCCTAATTCGTCGTTTCCCGGAAACCAGCGTAGTCCTAATGTTTTTTCCTCCTTCGAGCCGAGTTCCACTTCGAGCTGTTCACTTTTACTTGTGAACTGTCTCAACACGCCTTCGCTGTTGGACGCCCATCCTCTCAATTGGAACTTCGCTTTTCTATGGATGGCGTCCACCTCGTTTGCTACCTTCATAGCTTCGTCTTCCGTGGCGAAGCTCTGCAGATAGTCGTCCATGTAGTGGTTCGACTCTATCGCTCGCGCTGCTTCCGGGAACTGTTGCGCGTAGTCTGCCGCGTTCCTGTTTTTTACGAAGATCGCCGTACTGGGGGAGCAAGCGGCCCCGAATGTGACGGAAGTCATCCTGTATTCCTTGGGGACCCTGTCGCGTTGCTCTCCTCTCCATAAAAATCGTAGGCTGTCGCGATCTTCGTCTCTTATCCTGATCTGCAGGAACATCTCCTTAATGTCTGCGACTACGGCTACGGGCTTCTGTCGGAAACGCAGTAATACCCCGAAAAGGGATTGTAATAGATCTGGTCCCGTCAGAAGCAAGTCGTTGAGACATCTTTCCCCGAATTTCGCGGAAGCGTCGAAAACCAACCTCTTTTTCTTCTTAGTAGGGTGCGTGACGGCAAAGTGGGGCAAGTACCACTTTCGCTTCGAAGACGACTCACGTGGGACCTCTTCTGCGTATCCATTCTCGATTAGGTTATATATCTGCTCATTATATTCTATTTGCAGATCGAGGTCCCTATTCAACTTTCTCTCGATGCCCCTTAGTCTCATCTCGGCCGACTTGTAGTTGTCGGGCAGCACGTCGTCTTCGTTCTTCCACAAGAGGCCGACTTCGAATCTGCCGTCCTCTCGTCTCTTGGTCGTCCTCTCCAGAACGCTAAGGGCTCTCGCTTCCATGTCCGTGCTCGGCCGCTTCGGCGCAACTCCCATTGACTCTATCGCAAAGTGTTCTTTCATGAGCGCATCCAGCGCGTCTTCACGCGCGGTTACATGCGCGCATAGAAAGTTGACTTGCTTGGAGTTACCTCCGTCGACGCCGTGTAGCACCCATCCTAAGTGAGTGAAGGATGCTACTGGTTGGTTTTTCTTTCCCTTGCGCGTCTTCCTGGTGATGATGAGTCCCCAATTGTCTTGACCGATCAACAACCTAGGAGACTCTTCTTCGTAGCACAGGTGATCTACCAGCTTCTTTAGGTGCACGCAGCGCTCGATCACTTCCCTTTCTAATCGCTGCGGCGTCAGGTGCAGACCATCCATCGTGCGAACCCCATTGACGGACAACTTGCTTCTTCGGTGGAGCCCCCTAACCTTGATGTCGAGTTTCATCGAGTCGGTCTTAGTGACCGTTCTACCACCCACGGTTTCCAGCTGCAAGGTCTCCTTGGGTCCTTTAAGGCCTACTTGTTCCGCTACCGCCGAGTCCAATAAGGAAACGGTGGAGCCCTCATCTAACAAGGCCAGGACTCGGGTTGAACCTGCTGGTCCGTACACTTCTACTGGAACCATCTTTAGGTAGGCTCTCGACATCCGCATGAAGTTTACGGGTAGCCGTACGTTGTTGACTACCTCCTTAACTTTGACCTCCTCCACAACCGCAGCTTCCGTCTTGTCGCTATGCAGCAAGTGATGATGCCGCCGCTTGCAGGTCCGACACGGTGGTCGTTGGCAGGTTTCCTTACGGTGCCACCCGTGCAGGCAATTATAGCACAAGCGGGATTGCTTGGCTATGTCCCACCTCTTTGGCACCGGAGCCTGTCGGAACTTCGGACACTCGTACAACTGGTGCCCCTCGCGGCAGTGTGGGCATGCTGGCTTCTGTCTTGCTGAACTATTCGCTGCCTGCTTTTCTGGTTGTATATCAACAGTAGTATGCGAGGCCTGTCTCCGTTGCTGCGGTTTTCTCGAAGCCGCTTCTCCAGGTACGGCGTGAGGTCCACATCTGTCTGCGATCTTGTTGAGGAATTTCGCCATCGTGTTCAAGTCTGGGTCTCCTTTATCCACCGTGTCCGCGGTGTAGTCATACCACCGGAACTTTAATATGGTTGGCATCTTGTCGGTGATGCTCTTCAGTATCTCCGGTGACTGCAGATACTGCGGTTTCTGTAGCCCCCTTATTGCGGCGACGGTGTTGTTAATGCAGCTTGCTAGCATGCATATATCGTATGCGGAGTCGCTTATCACTGGCAGCTTCCTTATTTTCTGCAGCTCTGCCAGGACCAGCGCGTCCGCTCTTCCGTACGACCGCCTCAGCGCTTCCATTGTTTCATGGGGTGTACTCTCTGAGTACAGCAAGCTACGAACCCCTTCTCTCGCTTCGCCCTTCAATGCTCTTCTTAAACGTGCCATATTTTGCACGTCAGAGAAGAGCGGAGCGGTGTCTTCATAGACGGCTTTGAAGGCCACCCATTCTCTGCAGTCACCCTCGAACGGTGGTAGATGGTGCATGTAGTCGGGTTGTGGTGTCAACCCGTGATGCGAAATCCTCATCGCTTCGGCTATGGCGTTGGCTAGGCTACGGTGCTCTTGACTCTTCTCCATATGTTGGCCGTCGTGCTTAGAGTCGGGGGCGGGAGCACTCTCTATCCGCTCCATAACTTCCTTATACCCCGCCGCCTTATGGACCCAGTCTCTGACCTGATCCTCTGTATCCGCAGGCTCCTCGATAACAGAGTCTTCGTCTTCATCATCTGCTTGGATGACCTCTAAGCGTAGCCTGGCTGCCACTGTAGCCGCTTGTGCCTCCCGAAGCTCCTTTTCGGCTAGTTCCGCACGGGCTTCCAGCTCCTTACGTCTTCTTTGTGACTTTGTAGAAGCGGGCCTGTGTCTCTTCATTGTGGATGCTTCGGTGGCCTTTGATGTTCCAGTGATGCCCGTGACTGAAGTTTCATATGTTTCATACGACGTTGTTTCCGTCGCGCTGCTCTGTTGTGCAGCGTCTGTCTCGGTCGGTTGCTCCTTCGGCGATTCCTTATGGCTTCTCGTGACTGGCATCTTGACTGCTGCGAAGATCCGGCTCGAAGGACCAGCTGTTGGGGCACGGTACGTCTAGCGGTGGTGGACCACCGCCCCCTGGTCCAAAGTGCGACGTCGTGTATCCCCGTTTGGACGGGCGTAGAGTCCTCGTTCGTTAGAAACGAGGATGCCGGATACCCGCCTCGGTGGCAGCAGGAAGATGTCAGTTTGCCGTAAGGATGCAATAATGCGTGAACCGGTCGAGACGTGTGACGTAATAATACTCGGTGTTCTTCTCAATAAAACGCGAACCCGAGCCAACGGTCGATATTCTTCTCAGGTAGTTGCTCTTCTTACTTGTAGCCAATGGGCGATCGGTGACTTAATCGTGGAACATGATTAGGTAACGCCCCTTCGGAGGTTACCCATGCCGATGCGTGACTTTACAGAGAGCCACTCGATCGCGACGCTTTCCAATCTCTATTTTCACTACCGTTGGCTCGGTTTCTGCGCTATATTTATTTTATTTTATATAATTTCCTTAATATCTATATACAATCTTATACCCTAGGTTATACTCTATCTTATAAATATCACTTATCCTAGGATACACTCATAATACTCGAGATCGAGCAATACTTACGCTAAACTTTCTCTATTTCAATTTTTCTCTATCACGTTCTTACTCTACAAATTTACATATTCCCATATTTCGGGTTTCTATATCAAAATACAAGCAACGCGCTGTCTCTATTGTTGGATTTCACACTTGTCGTGTGAAATCCCTCAATTCTCTATACATATTTTCCGGTCTAATATTTAGGTAAGTATTGCTCGGTAAATTATCTATTTTAAAACTAACATGCACGATAATCTTAAACATATCTATAAACTAAACACGCAAACATCAATTTCAATATAAATTTACATAAAATACGCGAAGGAGACGCAAAAAACCTACTCGGCACAATCATTACCTGAACTCCCACGAATCCTAGGCAAATGAATGTGTGCGCCCCCAACGGTAGACGTCGATCACAACGTACGCCTTATGACTTTAAAATAACATTATTCGTCATGTTCTCATTTATTAATACGTCTCAATGTTTATAATATTAATAATCTCAATAATCTCAATATTATTAATTCTCAATACTCCTATCTCCATATCTATAAGCTTAATATTAATAATTCTCAATACTCAATCTCTATACTCGTATTCTTAATACTTATATTCTCGATATTTATATTTATATAACGTAGTTCTAATCTCGATACTTATGTTAACACAAAACACTGTTTATTCGTCCGGCACAAGTTAATACTCGAACGAGAACTCGTCTAGCGTCTCAGGGGCTCTCCCTACGGTAACGCGTGCGTCCTATTTACCATCAGCGCCACCTGTGCGGAACTATTATTCCGGACGCCATTTCTATTTTTGTATTAACTTGTTATAGCTTTTATGCGTCGCTAACATTAACAAATCGAAAGAGGGTAGACCTGGGAACGTTGAAGTGTTTAGCTGCCTTCAAGTATCCCATTCTCTTTTCTCGAACAGCGATAATCGTAGCGGATATATCCTCCTTCTCCCACATCTGTATTTCTTCCGTACTTTCTGTACTTCTTGCTGTATATGTGCGATGCAGACAATTAAAAAAAAATTATATCTTCATAAAAAAATTCACCTGGAACTGAACTAGAATGCTTTCTTGGCGATCATAATAACAGGTGCGTTGGTGTTACCACTGACAATTGTAGGCATGACACTGGCGGCCACCACACGTAAGTCTGTCAGACCGTGCACCCTTAACCTCGTGTCCACGATACCTTGTCCTGCCGGACCCATCGCGCAATTGCCAACAGGATGAAACTGCGTACTCGCCGTATTCAAAACGTAACATTCCTAATACTCATGACTGCCGAAGGGTAAATCCGCACTGGCTCACTTTAATATCCACTTTTCCACTTTTGTGACACATCACGCAATGACTCTTCGTCTCCATGAGAACTCTGTGACCGTTCTTCTTCCAATGCCGCAATATCAGCTTTCAATTTCTTTTGAATTAATTATTTTTCAAATTTTGACAAAGCCTGTGGCTATCTCCAATTCGAGTGGCTGTTTTTACTTCAAATAATTTACGGCTTTAGTTTTTTTTTCGTGGAACAAACTGATTTATGGCAGCCACCAATTTCAATTTTTACGCTACTCACTTTTACTGGGCTTTGAACACACTTCTCGTTAACAGTATATGGTTATATATAGATGTGTAAGCGGTGTGATGTGATAATACACGATCTGTTCACTACAAATCAATTTACTTTTGCTTTTTTATTTCGGAAGGTATGGAATAAAAATACGATGTGTTCGTGAAGAATTTATGCAGACAACAAACCACAACATAGCGCCGGACCTTTTTTATAGTCCCTCTAATTACATTGATTATTCATTGGTAGCTCGAGCTCAGAATATACAATGGATGTGACTTAACTTATTGTTGTTTAATTACGTGCATTTTTATGAGGGAGCGTTTAGACGGCCGAGCCTACTATCCTCTTTCATCGGACAGTAGACTCGCTACACCACTCCTCTGCCGAAACCGTAACTACGGGCGAAATTTAACACGTCGTCCGCTTCTCAATATCTTCTCGCAGGCAAGATATTGATTCCTGCTGGTGTGGCCGGGTCGCCTGAGGTACATCTCTGGTGACGTAGGCTGGTTTTAAGCGATCTGTTGAGATACGCTGTTGTTTGCCCTGGATGTCAACGTCTCCGTTCAGATCCTTGGCGAAGAAAAACATGTATTGCCGTAGCAAGGTCTTTTGGTACATAAAAATTCTGCTGGAGTTGCCATGCCAAGTAGTTGGTTGTGGTGGTGTGGTAAGTAGGCTCTCGACATCCGCGTGAAGGTTACGGGTAGCCGCACGTTGTTGGCTACCTCCTTGTTGACTTTGCCTTCTTCCATAATTGCAGCATCCGCCTTGTCATGATGCAACAAGTAATGATGCCACCGCTTGCAGGTCCGACACGGCGGTCGTTGGCAGGTCTCTTTGCGGTGCCACCCGTGCAGGCACTTATAGCACAAGCGGTATCGCTTGGCTATGTCCCACCTCTCTTGCACCGGAACCCGCCGGAACTTCGGACATTCGTACAACTGGTGCCCCTCGCGGCAGTGTGGGCATGCTGACTTCTCTCTCGTTGCATCGTTCGCTGCCTGCTTTTCCGGTTGTATATCCATCGTAGTGTGCGAGTCTTGTCATCGTTGCGGCGGCTTTCTCGAAGTTGCTTCCCCTAGTACGGCGTGAGGTCCACATCGATCCGCGATCTTGTTCAGGAATTTCGCCATCATATTCAAGTCCGGGTCCCCTTTATCCACCGTGTCCGCGGTGTAATCATACCACCGGAACTTCAATATGGTTGGCATCTTATCTGTGATTATCTTCAGTATCTCCGGTGACTGTAGATATTGCGGTTTTTGTAGCCCCCTTATTGCAGCGACGGTGTTGTTATTGCAGCTTGCCATCATGCATATGTCGTAGGTGGAGTCACTTATCACTGGCAGCTTCCTTATTTTCTGCAGCTCTGACAGGACCAGCGCATCCGATCTTCCATACGACCGCCTCAGCGCTTCTATTATTTCATCGGGTGTGCTTTCCGAGTATAGTAGGCTGTGAACCCCTTCTCTTTAAGGCTCTTCTTAGACGCGCCATATTTTGCACGTCAGAGAAGAGTGGAGCAGTATCTTCGTAGACGGCTTTGAAGGCTACCCATTCCCTGCAGTCACCTTCGAACTGTTAGGATGGCAATCCATGCGGCCATTTAAAAAAAAAATCAAAAGGCAAGAACACAAGCACACACTTTTATTAGGAACCAAACAGGTGTATAGATTCGTCAAACGACTTACATAGACTGACTTAATATTGAAATGACAAAGCTTTTATATATTATTAATTATGTTGACACTGTCTCTTTCACGTATATGATTAGGGCATAAGCCCTCCCTCCTTATGACGGAGATTATGCTTAAAATAACTGAAGGATAATCCAAAATTCAAAGAAAAGTTTTCTTTTAATAACATTTTAAATTGATTAAAATTGTTATTCACTGACATTCATAACATTCTTAATAATCGAAAACAAAATTAACAAATTATCTTTCATTGTTAATGTAATTCATTGCCTTAATAAAAGCATAGAAAAAATAATTGCTAAATTAATATAAGATAATTATCAAATTATCTAAAATATAGTTGCACATAGAAATAAATAAATTTCGAAATTAATTAAATGAAAATATTAGCAATTCTTTATGTTTCTTGATGATTTATCATCTTGTCTATAAACAACTTTACTTTTATTAATTTCTATTCCTGATAAACTTTTTGCTGAATTCTTATCATATTCGAAAGGTCCATCAGAAATATCAGTTAATTTAATGGATATTGAATTTAATGGAGTTCAGATATATAAATAAATTTGGATGTTTTTTAATTTCAATAGCTTCACGAATCATCCAAGGTAGGAATCGGTGTTCTTTGGCGAGGATTTGTGGCTTGTCGAATCTAAGATAATGTTTGGAGCCTTCTTCTGAATGTTCAGCAACAGCAGACTTCGTAGAGCGTCGGTGTTTAACATCAGCTATATGTTCTTTTACGCGGGTCCCTATATTTCTTTTAGTTTGGCCGATATAGGAGAGGCCACAGTCACATTTGATTTTGATATTGTAGAGGTATATGACACTTGACAGGTGGTAAAAATTGACTAATCTTCTTGGGCGGCTTGAAGTAAGTTTTGATTGAAGCACGCTTCAGTGTAAGCCAATCTTGTCTGTGACCCCTCTTACAAAAGGTAACACAACAGGTACACGTTCTACTGTGGCTGGTTTCACTCGGTTTCCGTGACGGCGGCGTGTAATTTGAAGCTTGTTATCTCGCAGTACTTGCTTGACATGTCGCAGCTCAGCAGCCAGATGTTCCTCGTCACAGATTCCTTGTGCTCTCTAAAACAAAGTTTTACCCACGGTAGCTAACTGTTTCGGATGGTGGTGAGATTCACCATTCAGGTATTTATCTGTATGGGTTATTTTTCTGTACACAGTATGGCCTAAAGACTGATCAGGATTACGGATAACTAAAACATCTAAAAAAGGAAGAGATTTATTTTGTTCTAACTCTATAGTGAATTTTATGTTATTGTTAAGAAGATCTAAAAATGCAGCTACTTTGTCAGATGGTAAAATTGTGAAAGTATCATCTACGTACCGTTTGTAAAACCTGGGGGTGACGAGGGCAGTGCTTAGGGCTGTCTCCTCAAAGTCCTCCATGAAAATATCGGCGACTACTGGAGATACAGGTGAGCCCGTAGCTACTCCATTCACTTGTACATAAAACTGATTTCTCCACAACATGTAGGCAGATGTGAGGCAATGTTTAAGTAATGCTGCATACTCTATGGGCATGTTATTATCTGCTAACCTCTTAGACACAATTTCAATGCAGTCTTTTACTGGTAAGCTTGTGAATAGAGACTGGACATCAAAACTAACCATGGTTTCATTGTCAGCTAATTGTAGGTGTTTAATATCACTGACAAATTGGTATGAATCCTTCACAGTCGCTCTAGTGTTGCCTCGTAGTGGTGATAACACTTTTGCTACGTGCTGAGCCAATCTGTAGGTTGGTGTGTCGACCTGACTCACGATGGGACGTAGTGGAGCATTTGGTTTGTGTATTTTTGGTAACCCATACAGTTTAGGAGGTTTTGCACACGATGGAACGAGTAAGTTTACGTTAAGATTTAATGTGTCGGAGTAACTGCTTATTAAAGTACTGGTAGCCTTTAAAACTTTGTTGGTTGGGTCTGTTTTAACCTTCTTGTATGTACTTTCATCCGACAAAAGTTGTTCAATTTTATTATTGTAATCTGACGTATCCATTACTACTGTCGCATTACCTTTATCTGCACGGAGAATAGTTACATCCTTCTTTGAACGCAAGTTCTTTAAAGCGATATGTTGTTGTTTTGGAAGATTCGGTTTGGGCGCTTTCACTTGTCGTAATATTGACGAAATGTCTTGACTTATCGCCTCCGAATCCTCCTTTTATTTTGCAAGTTATTTTTGAAGAGACTATTCTCAACGTTACAAATAATGTTTTCATACGGTATCCTTCGTGGTGTTACGGCAAAATTTATTCCTTCTGATAAAACCTGAATTGTGTTATCGTCCAATGTTTGTTTTGACAGATTAATGACAGCGCGTTGTTCATCTGCGCGTGAGTGTTCGTTATCTATGGTGGGGTGCGTTCCGTTCCTACACTCGGTGTTACTAAGATCTTTACTTACGGTGTTACTCTAGCTATCACAAGTCTTTACAAAATCATATATAAATAGATTATATATGTCTATATAATTAGATATGATTATAAGTAGGTTGATATATATCCAGATTCGATCAGATCTGGCTAATATAACTTTATATATATGAGTAGATTTGATTAAATGTACATTTAAAATTGTTTCTATTAGGACTAATTCAAGTACAAAGGAATTAAAGGAATATATCGTAAGATTTATAAAAAAAAAGTTTATTAAAACCAATGAAAAATCCTTCATACATTATTCAAAAAGTTTGATGATTACCAAAGTATTTTTATATCATTTGGTTGTTTGCATACATAACAACCGACTCTTACGAATTGAGATATTCAATATCTCCTACTTTAATTAACATTAAACAACTACCGTCAATAATAGGAACAATATGTTCAATTGTTGTTCTTGAACTTATTTGATAAAACATTTTGAAATGGTCAACTGAGAAACGGCGTAAACGGCGTAAATAGATCACTTTATAACTCAACGAAAAATTTAATTGATCCATAAATTACAGACTCATCAATTTTAGTTTGTATCGTGTAGCTATTCGTTTTAACAGTTTTATAAATTTCAGAAGTGAAAACAGTTGAATTAATTATTAAACGTGCATAAATAGACACATTTTCAAGTTTCAAATGATTAGACATAAATAAATTGCGCTCATCAACATCGAAGTCAAAATTTATAATGTTTTTCCCAAGAAGTTTGTGGTTATTTGATTTATTGAATTTTTCAGTATTATTCTCCCGCTTATTAATACGATTCTTGAGCATTTGTACTCCTTGCACAATTTGAATACTATTAACAATTTCTTGACCGAAGTTTTTATTGCCATGAACACATTTAGCTATAAAACCATTGTAGCTCTCAAATGAAAACGCTGAAGTTGAACGCAATGGTCCCCATCTTTTGACGCACAACACTAAGTGACGAAGTTGATGGCAATTATATGATAGATTTCTATCAGAGTAAAGAGCTTTGATTTGAGACACAAATAATTCTAGCAAATTATTTGATTCTTCAAGATCGCGTTGTGATATTGTTGTTTTTACTAAGTTAAAAATTGCTTTAACCAATAGTAACCAATGCTGAAAGTGTTTTTCTGATAAATACGGAACAAGTGTAGGTAGTTTGTGGTGGTAGAATACTTATCATCAATTTATCGATGTCTTCAATATGTTTTTTGATATTCCAAGAACCTTTTTTCTCAAACCATATACTAAGAAATTGTTTTACCACACCAAGTAATACTGAGTGCATATACTCTGGTAGTAGACAGGTACCAGTGTCAATCAAAGGTAAATATGATAAAACGGAATGTCCTTTTACTCCTTTTATATGTTTTTTATTCATTGATTGTAATAATTTTCTAGCTCTCATTCTTCTTCCTACTCGTAGTCGACAGTCAGCTGTGAAAGGATAAATACGCACAGTTTTTTTTCCAACAATTTTTTTACACTTGACAGTTCGGATTTCACAGATATTGCATCCATATCGACCATTGAAATTTAAGATGTTTTGTAATTGCGCTCTAGCCGGTGCATCAGCAATTACTAATGGAGCAACTATTTTACTATTTACACTCTGTCCAGTTTTCGGATTGATCCAATCAACACCTTTTAGAAAACCTTCTCTTATTTTCAAACTAATTGGTTTAAGAAAAATATTCATTGATGGTTTGTTCTCATTATCATACCATACTCCAGCAAATATAACGTATTTATCACGAATATCCTCAGGAAGTTCTGCGATAGTAAATAGTACTGGCCAACAATGGCTCTTAGCACTTTTTACTAAAGATAATCCATCGGTGTTAAGAATTAATGTTAAATCAAAATCACCTCGGTTATTTCGAGAATTAACTTTTATATAATCCGAACCATCAATTAAACTTGATATATCCTCCTTATTTTCGAATGTAGGTCGTATTAGCTCTTCTTCTATTACTATTCATACTACTATATTTTTCAAATAAAAATTTTATTTGGTCAAAAATATCAAACTCATGAAAAAATCGAAACTGTCTTTGATCATTGATTTTGCAAGAAGGACATTTGAATAGCTGTTTTTTGTCAATTATCTCACTTTCAGCAATACATACACATTTTTTACAATAATGATGTTTAATTATTCTGCAAGGAGGTGAAATTTTTTGAAAATATTCAAAAAGCTTATAAACAGTCTTAGGCATTTGATTATTAGTAGGTAACAGTTTTAATTGCATGATCAGAGACTCTTGTAATGCAGCTTTTGTTACATTGTGTTTAACATAAAAGTCCAATAAATTGAAAACCGATTCGTCAACAGTTATCTCACTGTTTTCATACAACTTTTGAGATTCATCCAAGACTTCAATATTTTCTTCATAAACTTCTTCATGAATGCAATTTTGATCATCACTGTTGCCTACCGTTAAGTCTCTCCACGTAACATCATCTTCAGATTCATCACTACCTTGAGATTCATCACCACCTTGAAATTCATCACTACCTTGAGATTCATCACTATTTTCAGATTTGCCATTATTTCCAGATCCATCACTACTTAATTCAGATAAATTTTCATCATCTGAGCTTCTACTGGAAACACTTTAACGAGAATCATCGCAGCTCTTCTGTGCTCCAAAAACATAACCTTTTCCACGTCAACGAGACAACGTTCTCAGTGGAATCTAAAACAAAATACATGATAAATAATTTTTCTACACATATAAATTTTTAGTAAATAATTTTATGCACCAGTAAAAAAAAATTCGATAAGTAATTTGATCTATATATGCATGCAAATTAATATTATACATATTTACCGGAGTAGATGAGTCTGATTGATAAAGTTTATATTTTTTTTTTCGTGAGTTATTGGCTGAGAATCATCACTATTATTTTCACTGTCTGACATAATTAATTATTTAAATTCAGTTAAACAAAGAAAAATGAATTATTATATCGATTTAGAAAAAACAACGCTATCGGAGACTTCAACAAAATGTTTAGAATTAATTTTTCATCAACTTCAATAATCAACTTTTCATCTAGTATCACAATTTTAAATTGTACAAATTTTAATTAAATTCTAAACAACGTATCGACTTTTCGTCTAGTATCACAATTTTAAATTATACAAATTTTAATTTAATTCTCAAAATCAAAAATAATTTTGACAGCAACAATATTTATGTATATATATATTTACACCTGTACATTTACAGCACCACCATCTGGCGGATTAGATTACTATTATATATAGTACTAAAAATTTAGTTACCCGCTCTACATACATACTCTATATTAATCCATATACTATACATATTCCTATGTGTATGTATAGTATACGTATGTGAGTGTACTGCATGCATGTAACACCAAAAAGGAATTTTCATGTTCAAACCTGCATTATAGACCGCGTCGACAACGTGTTTCTCTGAGAATCGTATTTATTCCACATCAGCTTTTAAATAAAAAATAATTGCATTTAATTGTCATTTATTCCGGAGAAATGTTTTTAATTTATTGTGAAAGAGACAATTCTTATTGTCAGATTAACAATAGCGACGTAATTTTTGACAAAAATAACCCCCCTAAACAAAATGATTTAGTAAAATTCCTTTACAAGAATCAAGTTGAAAAGTTGAAGAGTTGAATCCGGATAAATAAAAAAAAAATAAAAGCCGTGAAGCTATCGAAACCAGCGTTTCATCTACTGATACAGACTTGGACACTACTGGTAGTAAAGATACATTTGGAATTTATGATGGCATGGGAACTGGGAATCATAGCTTTGGAGAAAATTTGAGTGTTTCCGAGAAGGAGGATATTTTTAAGGAGGAGATTATATCTAAGGAGGAGGATATTTCTAAGCAGGAGGAGAGTTTTGATGGGCAGAAAAATTCTGAGGAGAAAAAAATTCTGCCAAGAACGTAGTCGAACACGTACCAGAAGTCCCGGTTAATCCCGATCTTAATGATCCTGACCTTTATGGTAAAGATTGGCAGGAAGAGCCGGTATGTAATGTTTATATAATTTAATATAACAAATTAACATATCTATTTATTTGTAATTGTTACTGTTATACTGTAGATGGTCAAGCTGATGAAAGATATTTTCTGTAAACAAAGCGTCTTTAATCAAATAACATTGTGTAGTCAACCATCGCATGTAGTGCGACGATTAATACCGGGGGTATTGAAGCCTTCTGGATATTTGGACTCGACATATACTGGACAACCGCGATGCACTCTGTCAGGAAATAAAACGATTCCAGCTCAAGTGAAAGCTCTAAATAGCACAGCTAAAAAAGAAATTATTAGTAACTTGATATATCTAGATAAATAAGTTCACTTATTTAAAATTATTGTTGCTATTTCTTACTTTAATTGCTAATATTTTTGCATTTTTACTATTTTGGTTTTTTTTTAGTATATGCTCTGAAGCTTGCGGAAGAAAAGAAGTGGACTGGTAAAAATGGTATCGCTTACAGAGATGACGATCTCAAGAAAGTTATGAGCCAGAAAATAGGGGAATTGAAGAGAGCTCAAGCTCTGAATAACTCCGATTCTTTACGCGACTAAAATTTGCTGCTACCTGACTAATTCATCGAGCTTTTCTTCAAATTCCTTCAACATTACATATAGTACACATAAATTGATTTATCAGTATATTATTTTTAGAATATATTTACGGATCAAACTCAACTTTATAATATACATGCTGTACTATGAAACATTTTATACTGTTAAAATCTCAATCGTATATTTTGATATGGAAAAAGCTGTATGAAACTATTAAGACAACTAAAATAAGTGGCTGTGCTATTCGAATTTAAGTACTAAAATATACTAGTACTATTATGGTAAGTGCTTAAATATATGATATATATATATATAAATATAATACTGTTAACAATTGATGTTGTTTATGAGATTGTTGTATTATTCATAAATAATAATAAAATATAACACACTTAATAAGTGAGACAAATAGTTTTAATTTATAGCGTTTTAATATATATATATATATATATATATATATATAACTATATCTTACTATGAATAATTATATATAGCATCATATATAACACGACTCTACAAAAAAATTTTCGTTCTTTGTCCTAAAGTTTATACTATTATTTTCCAGTTAGTTATGCACAAAAACGAAAAGAAAATACCTTTTTTCGGTATAAAGTTTGCTTTTGTGATAGTTATAATAATAATACTCATTTTTAAATTTTTTCATAAATTTTAATTGATTTTAATATTTTTAAAAAGACCGCGCGGTGAGAGTGGTGTATTAACGTTTACACTGTGCCGCTAGATGGCACCCGAGTGATAAACAACCATCAGGTGTTATTTACAAGCCCATAATAACTTAAAATGTCGTCACGAAAGTGCAAATACGATGCTGATGCATTTTGTTTTATATGTGGTCAATTTATTAAAGTTCGAGACGTGAAATATGAACTAAAGACATCTCACGTTCTCTGTGAAGCCTATGAAGCATATTTTGACTGTCCTGTACGGAATCAAGATAAGCCATGGGCTCCACATGTTGCTTGTAGTTATTGTAAAAGGTGTTTGGAAGGTAAGCAATTTTTTTTATTTAATTGAGCGATGAATCCAAAATAATAGACATATTAATTTTTATTTTTATATTTTTAGGTTGGTATCGAGGTGAGAAAAGGTCTATGAAATTTGCAATACCAAGGATTTGGCGAGAACCAAAAGACCATATTACTGACTGCTACTTTTGTATGGTGAATCCGAGTAAAAGACGTAGAGGTAAAAATGCAAAACCTATTGAATATCCTGACCTCGAATCTTCTTCTGCTCCAATTGCTCACGACCTGACACGACCAGTACCTGAGCCACCAAAAAAATGATCGCAGAAAAGTAGCTCATCTTTTAGTTCTTATAAAAGTAATTCCGATAAGGAGTTTTTGCCTACACCTGAACAACCAAAACACTATCTCATTACTTCAGAAGATTTTAACGATCTAATTAGAGATTTAAATTTGCCAAAAAATAAAGCAGAGCTTCTAGGCTCTCGGTTAAAACAGTAGAATTTGCTTGATGATGTTAAGATCACGGATCAGCGGACTAGGCATGAAATGTTTGCAACGTTTTTCACGAAGGAAGATGGACTTTGTTTTTGTAATGACATTAAAGGTATGTTTGTAGCAATTGGCATACCCTGTGTCCCTAGCGAATGGCGTTTATTCATTGACAGCTCTACAAAAAGTTTAAAAGCAGTTCTATTGCACAACGGAAATAAATTTCCGTCTCTTCCAATTGCTCACTCAGTACATCTTAAAGAAAATTATGAAAGTGTCAAAATTTTGCTTGAATCTGTAAAGTATCGTGAGTATAACTGAGAGCTGATTGGAGATTTTAAAATGGTGGGATTTTTAATGGGGCTACAGGGTGGATATACAAAGTATCCGTGTTATTTGTGCTTGTGGGATAGCAGAGCGGATTCTAAACACTATATTCAACGGTCATGGCCTGTAAGAACAGAATTGTGTGTCGGAAAACAGAACGTCAAATTTGAGCCGATTGTTGAAGCGGAAAAAGTGTTAATGCCGCCTTTGCTCATTAAGTTAGGGTTGATGAAACAATTTGTTAAAAAACTGGATGAAACTTCAGAAGCTTTTGAATACTTAAAAAAAAAAACCCGAAGTTATCGGAAGCAAAGGTTAAAGCTGGGGTTTTTGTTGGTCCGCAAATAAGACAGATTTTCGCCGATGAAAAATTTCCAACGTTGCTGAATCGTACTCAAAAAGCAAGTTGGAACAGTTTTAAAGCAGTAGTTTCTGGATTTTTAGGAAATAATAAAGCTGAAAACTACGAAAAGTTGGTTGAGGATATGCTTACAAATTTTAAGGCCATGGGCTGCAGGATGTCATTAAAAGTACATATGCTGCATGCTCATTTGGATAAATTTAAAAACAATATGGGAGCCTATTTCGAAGAGCAAGGAGAACGTTTTCATCAGGACATCATGAATTTTGAACAACGCTATCAAGGCCAATACAATGAAAACATGATGGGCGACTATATTTGGGGTTTATTGAGAGAAAGTAGCTATGAACATAAAAGAAAAAGTAAAAGTGTGCACTTTTAAGTTATTTTCAACTTTTCTGTAAGCTAATTTGATAGTAAAACTTAATAAAAATAATAAACATTTTTATTTCAATAGTTTTATTTTCAATCAAAAATTAAAATCCGAGATTTTTAAAAATTTCGTTCAATCAGTCTTCTAAGCACAAAAGCAAAGTTTTTCATGCCATATATTTTTTTTCCGTCTTATTACGACCTAAACTACAGAAATTGAATGCTTTGCAATCAAAGTCAAATTTCATGTTGACCCGTGTAATCATACATAACATTTATATATGTTTATATACAACTATATATAATTCTACATAGTCAGATCTGGCCAATTTTCAGATCTGATTATATATGGGATCATATATAATCATACATAATTTGATGAAATTTTTTTTCATCGGGTATAGCTAACCGCGTTTGTTCATGGAATAAACTATTGCGCATATTTGTATATATTCTTAAATTCGCGCACAGATTACATACTCAGGAGTCCGTTAAAAATATTCTAACCGCTGAAAGTTTTATTATTCGAATTGTTCAAAGCATTTACATTTTTAATTATATTATTTACTTAAAGCTGGCAAACTTTCTTCCAAGAAGTTGCACAGTTTATCGGTTTTCGTAGACGAAGACGGTATTTTACGCACTGGAGGTAGACTCTCTAGGTCTGATCTGCCCTATGAAGTCAAGCATCCTGCACTTCTACCTAAACGTGACCGCATTGTTGATTTAATTATAGATCACTATCATAATACTTATTGCCACACTGGCCCCGGGTTATTAATGTACATTATAAGGCAACGGTTTTGGATATTAGATGGTAGGACAGTTATTCGTTGTCGCTGCCGCAAATGCAATATTTGCTTTCATGTAAATCCTACACATCCAACACCCAAGATGGCTGATCTACCTGGATACCGTGTCCGCGATGCTAAAGCCTTTGTGCACATACCGGAGTAGACCTCGCTGGTCCTATTGCTTATATACCTACTCGCCGCAGAGGTCAACGTTCTCAGAATGTTTATTTATTTATATGTCTGGTTACAAAAGCCATACATATCGAACTTGTATCAGACCTCACCTCTGAAACTTTTATATCCGCTTTTAATTGATTTATCTCTCGCCGCGGTCCAGTCTCCGTTATGTACTCAGACAATGGCACTAATTTTATTGGAGCTAAGGCACAGCTAAATGAAATATATTCGTTCTTACAAGATTCGACAATCCAATCTGACATTAAACAGGAGCTTCTTAAAACCCGCATTGAATGGACTATGATTCTACCACGCGCCGCGCATTTTGGAGGTATTTGGGAGTCAAATATCAAAAACGTTAAGACTCTTTTGTTTAGAGTCATAGGCAAGCAGCTTCTCACTTAGGAGGAACTCTTGACTGTGCTTACACAAATAGAATTTCTTTTAAACTCTCGACCACTTAGTGTTTTATCATCAAATCCGCATCCGGACGTGCTTACACCGTCGCATTTTTTAATGTCCAGTCCGCTTACTTACTTGCCTTCTTCTGAACTGACAGAAAAAAACAGGAATTTAACATATCGTAAAAAACTGTTAGATCGGCTTGTATTATCATACTGGAACAGGCGGCGTATTGAATATTTGCACACGATGCAAGTTCGGCAGAAGTGGTGCAAACCCGCTCGACCTATAGAGATTGGTACTGTCGTTCTCTTGGGTCAAGATAATGTACCACCTTTAACTTGGCCATTAGGTGTAATAACTCAGGTGTTCCCTGGATCGGATGGTATAGTTCGAGTCGCTTCAGGCAGAACCGCGTCAGGTACATATAAACGTCCTGTTACTAAGCTGTATCCTTTGCCTACCCAATAAATTAATTTATAGCATATTAACATATTATTTTTTAATCTTAGTTTAATCTATATTTATATTTAGACTATCTAAAAACTAAATTTTATTTTAATTGTATCTTGACCGCTATTATAAATTGTTACAAACTGCTGTGAACCGTCCTCCTATATTTATTCATTCCGCTATACGCACAAACTTCTCATTCGCATTTTGATCCTTTAGTTCCCCTATAGTGTAGATTAACTTATTTTGAAAGCTCTGAAGCTTTCAAGGCGGGGAGCATGGTGAGGCGAAAGTCCCGCTATCTAGTTTGTTTTATGTGAGATTGTGTTCTTACGGGGGTGACGTTTGATATTGACAACGACGCGCTACTTGCAAAAAAATTCGGCACAACCGTTCTCAATATCTGACCCGCATACCGCCGCAAAAATCTTGGTTTTGAACCAAACCATCTCCATTTTGGAGCGCTTGTAAAAATATATATATATATAGATACTTAGATGTATATAGATCTTGCAAAGCGGATAAAAGGTCACCGAGAAAGTTACGAAAAATATAAACGACATGTTGGAAGTAAAGTTCAAAGCTTTGGAAGAAAAATACGAAAATCTGAAAGAAACAATGGAAAACCAAGAGAAGAGATTATACTACTTAGAGAAATATGCAAGACAATGAAATGTTGTCTTTTTTGGAATAGAAGAAAAGGAAACTTCATATTTAAATTTGGAAAGAAACATGATTGAATTCATAAAAAATACTTTTCTATAGAACTTGAACGAAGAGACATACAAGAAGTAAGGAGACTAGGAAGGAAAGGGGAAAGACCCTGACCTACAATCGTGACCTTTTACACACTAGGCACAAAAATAGATATTTTCAAGCAGAAAACAGCCCTAAATGAAACCGCATACTACATGAAAGAAGACTCCACATTATGTACTTGAGAAAAGGAAAGAACTACAAGAGCAAATTAAGATAGAGAGAGAGAAGGGAAATTTAGTTATAATGACATCACCAGGGAAAACGCGCTCCTTCCTGCCGTCACTTCAAACCGTTCGTGTCCGCGCACACGCTCGCGTAACCGCAGGTCTCGCCGCCGAGGCCTTACGGTTAATTTCACTCCCGCACACCCGCCGCGGCCTCCCTCTGCAGACGCTCGAGCCTAGGTCCGATCCTCCGGAAAGGAGCCCTCGAGCGACTCTGCTCGCGCGATACAGTGACACTCTACAACACTGAGAGTACAACATCACACTGCATACCACCCGTGCTCACCCACACGCTAAGTACACGGTTCTGTAAGGGACCAAAAACCTGTGGCCCCGCCAGTTGTTTGGCTCTTTTTTTGTTGTTTCTCTTTGGTTACTTTTGTTGTTAACCTTTACCTCATTGTTCAATTAATAAAATTCTAAATTATTTCAGATATACAAGCACCAGAATACTAGTTGATCCACGGTAGTTCACGGTCGTTTTGATGCGTAGACTACGTCCTTCCAACTCCGACAATTCAAACTTAAAACAGTACAGTACAATCCACTCTACCGACTTCCTTACCTCTCTAACAATTAGTATTTTATCTAAAGGCCTACTCTAGTAGGCCAGTCCTTACTATTTTATATAATATTTTCTCTTCCGGCAGCAGTTAATGCCAAGGGCCAGCCACAACGGCACCCTTGTGCTCGCTGCCTCGGGGCTGAGTGCCCTCAGCATTCGCCCCAAAAAAGTCCTGCCAAGCTGTAAAAGCCCCTCCGGCTAACAGTGTATGTCCAGTCAAAAAAAAAAAAAAACGAGAACGGTTTACTCGCACAGGCTCGCGAGGTCACGCGCAAGCTCGTGCATACGCGATCCGCAAAGAAAATGCCCGAGACGGCAGTTACTTCAGCATGACCATCACTGCCGTATAACTAATTGGTATCATATAGGTCAAGTGACATCCATTACAATAAACAATGAGTAGCTGGTGTAATTGAAATACACATAAGTATTCTTTATTGTTAATTAGAACAGATAAGGATTTTATAATGTATCCGTATGAAATAAGAACTCTGTTATGTTTAGTATTTAAGCATTTATAATTTAATAATAAAACAGTTCTGCACTGCTCTTCAAGCAAACAACTTGTATTTTTTTAAGCCTAGTCCCCAGACCCACAACATAACTCGGCGCGGGGATTATTCCTCTCTGTCTGCGCTGAGCTGAACTCGCTACTTCTCCGCGCCCGCACCCGCCGCGCCCGCGCTTTCCAAAGTGAACAAGTACATAAACTCTGCGCGCTTGCGCGGCGGAGGGGAGGGAATCCGATTTTGGTTCTGACAGCGAGTGGTCGCATACACGAGCCAACATCGTTCGTTCATATATTACGAAACTTTATTCGTAATTTCTCTTATTAATTCGTCGTAATTAGTGAAGTGTTCTTACGTGTTTATTTGCATATCGCGTGCTGATAAGGTAAGTGAGTTGCAAATAATCGAAACTCAGTTCATTCGCGGTCTCGCGGTAGTTTTTCCGCGCGCTTTTGTTACGGCTTCTTCGAAGCCGTTAACCGTGTAAATCCTTTGTTATAAGGTCGACGGTTGAAACCTAACGGTGTCAACGAAGCCGTCGGAGCGTGCCCCGAGCGCTCGCTGTCTGCCTCTCGTTGGCTAGACAGCACTCTCGGACGGGCCTGGGAATCTTAGCCTTTGTCTATTCACATAGTTAAGCCCCAGGTGTCTCCCGCCCACCTTGCCGATCCTGCACGACTCCATCCCTACGGTGCGTTTGGGCACCGCCTTTATAAAGGCGACTGTCCTCGGCCGTAGGATTGATAGGGCCCCGTAGCTTAGGGTACCTAGGTACACTCATCCTGTGCCATTGCACTCAGGCACAAGGTGTTTAGATCGAGCTCAGGAGAGCTCAGTAAACTCATATTTTCCGCCCCCCTGCCCTTCTGGCAGGGAGGTCTTTGAAAATATTAAATATATTTATTTTATATTTTATTTCTTCATATATATATTTATATTCCTTTCTCTATTAATATATATTTTTTCCTTAAAATTACTTTTCTTTTTATATATATATATATACGTAACGGTTTTTATCCCCCCCGCCCCCCTGCCCCTCAGGTAGGGAGGTACATATATATCGGTGCGCGTATTCGCATTCCTTTCTATTTATAGATTCAGTTTATAAAAATTTTTTTCCTTGTTCTATTTATAACTTGGCACTACAGTTTTTTACCCCGCCGCCCCCCTGCCCCTCAGGTAGGGAGGTATATACAAATATTTACATATATATATATATATATATTTAATTTATTTTAGTATTGTCTATATTTTTATATTGTACTTATAACTTTTTCTTTTTTTCTTATTTTTATTATATTTATTTACTATACAATAATACCCCACAAACCCGCCACCGGAATGGCCACACTAAAGAACGCAGACCTAGACTCTGCTCTAGAGTTCCTCAGGGTTAGGTACCCAGAAGCGTATCGCGCGGATCTGAACCAGGCGTCTCCGCCGGTCAGGAAGCCTGTCGCGCTCATAAATGCATCTGACAAAAAGATGCAACAGTTAGGGGAAAATAAGTCGGTAGTGGCGGTCGAGCCTTCAGCTCCCGCCACCTCGTCGGTTAGGTTCCCTACACCGAACCCCATCGCCTCCACGTCATCCGATTTCGCGAGGATGACGTCTTTCGCGATCAGACCAGTTCCGCAGTCGGCACGAACAAATACGTGCGCACCGGGGCTCTCAACCGGTGCCGCGTGTTCGATACCGACGGAGAACAGTTTTTCTCCGCTGTCCCCAGAGGACAGTCTCGACCGTCGGCCATACGTAAGGCCGGACTCACGCGCATCGTGTGTGAGCTCGGTCGGTATGAGCTCTGACCATTCACGCTCTAGCTCAGATATGAGCACGCTGACAGAGAACGATTACGAGGAGGTTGTAACCGCTCGTAAATCGAGAACAAAGAGGAAGCGAGGGAAGCGCACCGTCTCGGACAATGGACCGGTAAAACGGTTCATAATACCTGATGGTGAGGGAAGCCGAGCGGTTTCGCCGGCGCCTTCCTCCGCAGCCTCTGCACCCGCTCAGGCCGCTCCCGCGCCCCGTGTAGCGCCCGCGTCACACGCCGCGCCCGCGACCCGCGCCGCACCCGCGACCGCGACTCGCGCCCCCGCTTCCGGCCCCTCGGGCTCGGCTGGCCAGGCTCAGCCGCAGCAGGGCCGCATTCCACCGCCCGTCATCATCCAGGACAAATGCGCCTGGACCCGAATCTCGGCGGATTTGCACGCTAGGAAAATTCATATCATCAGTGCGACGAGTACCCCCGCGGGTATTCAAGTCAAGGTTCAGACGTCGCTGACCCATAAAGCGTTAACCGCTTATCTCAGGGATGCTAGGCAACCTTTTTATACCTACACGCTCGAAGAGGAACGCCTCCTTCGAGTTGTTATTCGCAGGGTGCCCAAGGAGCTCCCCCTGCCCGAAGTCGCAGCTTCACTGCGATCTCAGGGATTCCCTGTCCGGGATACATTCAGAATGTATCACCGTTTAAACAAAAAGCCGTACGATATGGTTACGGTACTTCTAGACCGAACGAAGGAGGGAAAGAGTATTTTTTCCCTGAAGTCGGTGTGCGGTTTAACAGGGGTCATCGTAGAACCCCCCCGCAAGTCACATATCCCCTCGCAGTGTCACAACTGCCAAAATTACGGCCACTCAGCCAGTGGCTGCCATCTTCGGCCCAGGTGCGTAAAGTGCTTGGGCGATCACTCCACTAAGGAGTGTACTCGCACCCCTGACACGGCGGCTCCTCCGAGCTGCGTGCTTTGCAAAAAGGCGGGTCACCCCGCAAATTATCGCGGGTGTGAGTGTGCGCCTCGCACCAGGCGTCCGCGCCAGCAGAGGCAAAGGCCCGCGCCCAAGGCGCGCGTAGCAGCCTCTCGGCCTGCGCCTCCGCCTCTGACGTCCGCTGAGGCCTATCCGAGCCTCAAGACTCCGGCCAGCGCCTACGCGCCTGCCCCCTCCAAACCCGTGCGTGTCCCTCAGACGGCATGGGAGAAGAAATCTAAGCCGCAAAAGGCTTCTGCTCCTGCTAAGGAGCAGCAACTTCCAGCGGACCTCTTCCAAGGGGAAAGCTTCGCCACTCTGGCGCAAATCCTCAGTAGGCACGCTATTGAGGATATCATCGCGTTTAACGATGCGATCAAACGCTCGTCGGACCCTATGAAACAGTTGGGTATCATTGCCGCTTTCCCTCACATTGCAGCTACTCTGCAGTGTATATATTCAAAAAAATAAATTAAATATTTAGATTTTTAGTTTTTTTTTTTTTAAATAGTTTTTTAGATTTCAACTAATAGATGGATAAAATCAAACCCCGCGGTTTGACTTTGTCCTTTTTTAATGTTAACGGTTTTACTAAAAATAAAGCCTGTCGCGACTTGTTATCTGACTTCCTTCAGAAGCATCAGATAGATGTGTTTCTGTTACAAGAAACACATCTAAACAACAGTTTCCGCAATCCAACGATTGCCAACTACAGTATAGTAAGAAATGATCGTACCGCAGGCCGAGGCGGCGGCACGATGATTTACTATAAGAGATCTCTCTATTGTACAGAAATAGAGCCACCGAAACTCGATAATTTAGAAGTATCGATTTGTAAAATAGGGATGTCCGGACATCAATCGATACATATAGTGTCCGCGTATCTCAGTCCGAGAAAGAAATTAATTAAAGACGATCTGTTAGCTCTCTTCTCGCTGGGCGGGGCGGTTATAGTGGCCGGCGATCTCAATAGCGGGCACGTTATCTATAACAGTTCGAGGACTTCCGCTAACGGTAGGTCACTTGCTGTTTTGGAGAACGAGCTCGTGTTCGATGTCATAGCTCCTTCTGAGCCCACTCATTTCCAGACAAACTGTACTCCTACAGTACTGGATGTCGCTCTTCTTCAAGGAATCGCGCTTCCGGTAAGACGTATAGAAGTCTTACATGAACTCGATTCTGACCATCGTCCCGTCATTCTTCAACTAGGTCAACCTGAAGATATCGGGCCCTCCTCCGTCCAAGTGGTTGACTACGCGCATCTCCGGAGATATTTCCGTGATAACATATCTTCTCCCAGTCTCAGTAGGATCCCGGATGAGGTGAAATCCGTCAGCGACGCTGACCTTGCGATCGATTCCTTGGTCGATCACCTGCAGACGGCGGTCAGGGTGTCATCCAAAGAGGTGAAAGCGGCGAACGATCGCCGCTTCGTGCTCCCTGCCGACGTCCGGGTATTGATCACGGAGAAGAACGCGGCGACGCGCGCGCACGATTCATACCCGTCCGAGGAAAATCGCGTTCGCTTACGAGCCCTCCAGAGGGAGGTTAGGAATCGTATCACGGAGATCCGAGATAAAAGATAGGAAGACCTTCTCGAAGGTATTCAACCGTCCCATCTGGCTTTCTGGAATTTAGCCAGAAAGCTAAAATCTATTAATAAAGTCTCCATGCCCCCGTTGCAGAGAGGGTCTGGGGAAACTCCTGCTTTTGAGAGTGTAGAAAAAGCGGAATGCTTAGCCGCTACACTCGAAGAACAATGCTCACCCAATCCGGGTGTATCACTCAGTCATCTGGCGGAAGTGGAATCCAAAGTAGAGTCACTTCTGTCCTCTTCACCCGAGGCCTCGTTAGACCCTGTCACGTCTGACGAGGTTCGGTTAACCATTAAAGGCCTTAAGCCTAAAAAATCTCCCGGTCCGGATGGTATCAGGAATGAAGTTTTGAAACTTCTTCCTGACCAGCTCATCGCTCTTCTGGTTTGCATCTTCAATGCGGCCATACTTCATTGTCACTTTCCAGCTGTTTGGAAAAGGGCAACAGTCATAGGCATTCATAAGCCTGGCAAAAAGTCAAATCTGCCAGAGAGTTATAGACCCATTAGCCTCTTGAACACTCTAGGCAAGGTATTCGAGAAACTCCTTATGAGTCGTCTCCTCAAGGTAGTTGAGGATAAAAAGATCATTCCGGAAGCACAGTTCGGCTTTCGAGCCAGACACTCGTGCACGGACCAAGTGCTTCGCCTCACGGAGCACATCAAAGCCAACTTTGTTAAATCAAAGTTTCCCAACTCTCCCTACCGCACTGTCGCGGTCTTTTTCGATGTCGCTAAAGCCTTCGATAAGGTATGGCATGCCGGGCTCATCTATAAATTACACCAGTTCGGAATACCGGACAGGTTAATTTTTATTCTAAAAAAATACCTCGACGACCGCTCCTTTTGCTATAGAGTGGAAGGAGCCCTCTCTTCTGAGCATCCTGTTCGAGCAGGAGTTCCCCAAGGTTCCATTCTGGCACCCTTTCTATTCAATCTGTACATCAGCGACCTCCCGGAGCTGAAGGATAAAGTCCACTACGGACTCTACGCTGATGACACAGTTATTTTCACATCCGATAGGAGGAAAATAGATATCATCCGTCGTACCCAAAGGGCGATGGACACGTTCGGAGAATGGTGCGTCAAATGGCGTATTGCACTCAATCCGGATAAGACTGCAGCCATTCTTTTCCATCCGAACCTCCCTAAGAAAGTGCTCAGCAAAAACCTCTCCTTATACGGTAAGGATATTCAGTGGGCTTCCGAAATCAAGTATCTCGGAGTCACTTTAGATAGGAGACTCAGTTTCATTCCCCACATTAGGAAAGCCACAAAGAAAGCCCTCACGATTATGGCTCAATTGCGTCCTATGTATACTGGACCGAAAATGTCCCTACGTAATAAAATGACCCTTTATAAAATGTGCGTAAGACCTATTCTTACGTACGGCTGTCCCGCATTCGCCCATAGTTCGAAATATTCCTTGAACAAACTTCAAGTTGTTCAAAATAAATATATTCGTAGGTCGGTCTGTGCTCTCGATACCATGAGAAACACAGACCTACATAAAGATCTAGAACTCCCGTCCATAGAAGGCTATATCCGGACCCTTTCCAAAACACATTTTGAGAAAGCTGAAGCACACTCAAATTCGCTCATTAAGGCTTCCGTCTCTTACGTTCCCACGCCTAATGAGCAGTTGTCTAATATAAAATTCTGTCGACGTCGGCCACGTAACATCTTCCTCGACCCACCCGATAAAATATCTAGTCAAAATAATGACTACCCAATAATTAAACGCACGCACGCACGCGCTAATCCGCGAAACCGTCGTCCTCGCCGCCGAGGGCGGGCGGTTAACTTCGCTCCCGCACACCCGCCGCGGCCTCCTTCGGCGGACGCTCGAGCCTAGGTCGATCCTCCGGAATGGAGCCCTCGAGCTAACCCGCTCGCGCGATACAGTGACACTTCACACTCACTGAACCCACATCACACTGCATGTCACATTCGTGCACACTCATACGGTACGTACACGGTTCTGTGAGAGACCGCCCGTGGTCCTGAATGTGGTTCGGCCTTTTCTGTTTTGATTTATATTTATTATATATAAATTTTCTTTTCAGTTAATTCATATAATTTCAGTGTGTCATTGCCTTCTTCTCGGTTCTCTGGGTTCGATTCATTAGGTTAGATACTCGCGTCTTTCGTTAGATAGGTAGGAAGGACGCACAGTACAATCCTGTCTCGCCGCGTTGCACAGTACAATCCAAAATAAGAGTTTTATCAGATCCTTAAGAGGATCAGTTAGTTTAGACTTTTTCTTTTTTACATTTTATAATATTCGCTTAGTAATAGCTAGTACCGCGCTCGTTCTCGTTCGCGATTCGGCAACAGCCCAAGCCGAGGTTCGGTCACTAGTGACACCCTTGTGCGAGTTGCCCCGCGGGTTTGAGCGCCTTCAGCGCTCACCCCACTAGTTCAGGTGAAACTGTAAAAGCCCCTAAGGCTAACAGTGTAGGTCCTTTCGAAAAAAAAAAAAAAAAAGCGCGGCGGAGGGGATGAGAGTTCGGTTCGATCCGCCTTAGCGAACGGACGTGTCCGTGAGCTCTTGCTGATTGTCCTTACTATTCGATCGCTGCGCCTTACCGCGACGCTATTGTTCTCTGTTTCTATTGTTTTCGTAACGACGCACCTGCAACAAAGCGGCTATTGTTGCTAGTTCGCGATAGAGTGTCTGTGTATTTCTAGCCATATTGTTTGGTTATCGTGGTGATTTAGATTGAGAGATTTCTCTCAGTGTTTTTCGTTCCGTGATTTCCAAATATTGCATTCGTTATTGTGAATAAGTGCAGTGAATTAAGTGTCACCGCCTGTAAGTACGCCGGTCACCGGCTACCAGACAAGGTAACATTTACTTAAACCTTTTTACGGGCCAAGACCCAGTTCTTTTGAGTAATTGTTCTCTCTTGCTTTGTTGTTTTCGACTTTGCATGAATAGTTTATAGTAAATTCGTGTAATAATATCACATTCAAGATAGTAGTTGACTTTCTGTTAGCCGCGCCCCCCTGCCCTTCAGGCAGGGAGGTTTTTCTGACTTAAAATCATATTCTTTCCTTTTATTTTTTATTAGTCCATCTCCTCAAGATAGAAAATATTTTATAATTTCTCGAAAAAGAGTGCCCAGAGATACTGAAAAGTATCGCGCGACCCAGTCTGCACCCATGCAGCGCGACCGCGCCCTAACCACCGGCGCGGTCGGCGCGCCGTAAGTTTACACTGACGCGGGAAAATGTGTTTTTTCCCAAAAAATAGCTACTTTAGCTAGATACTAAATACTAAATACTAAATAGCTACTTTACTTTACCAATAGCTACTTTGATAGCTTATAATATAATTAGGATAAATGACATATCAGTATAATCTAGTTTACCTAATGATACTGTGCTAAAATTTTAAACTAGTAGATAAGACAAAGGAACAGTGTGATATTATATTATATCATTAAAATATATATCGCTTCTGCGGCAAAATTTTAGACATAGATTTACTATAAAATAGGGAGAGGCTAGATATATTATATTTTACAGAAACATAGCTTAAACCAGATAAAATGTTATTTAAGGTACCCCATTTTTCAGTTGCTAGTATTTTTAATAGAACTATCACTGTAGGTGGTGGCCGCATTATATTCTTCAAAAATAATTTTAAATATAAAGTTAGAAAGGATATATGTAGTCTATCAATAGATATCGTGTTTGTGAAGTGGCTTGTGCAGAGATGGAGGACTTAATTATTCTGTGTTTATAGACCTCCATCATCAAATATATCTCTATTCCTACAAACAATTGAGGAAATTTTAATAAAAAAACTATCACTGTAGGTGGTGGCCGCATTATATTCTTCAAAAATAATTTTAAATATAAAGTTAGAAAGGATATATGTAGTCTATCAATAGATATCGTGTTTGTGAAGTGGCTTGTGCAGAGATGGAGGACTTAATTATTCTGTGTTTATAGACCTCCATCATCAAATATATCTCTATTCCTACAAACAATTGAGGAAATTTTAATAAAAATACTTAATAAAAATATGAAAGTTTTAGTCTGCGGTGACTACAACATAGATATTTTAAATACGTCTCTAGATGTCATTATGTTCATATCGCTATTTAAATCATTTAATCTTGATCCTCTTTTTAATTAGCCCACCAGATGTACGTCTCAAACTGCTTCTTGTATAGACAATGTCTTTACTGATTTGCGGACCATTGGCGGTGGTATTATTACTGGGATACAGACTGATCACAAAGGACAACTTCACAAAAAACTGTCAAAATAAATTGTGATAAACCTAGAGGTGACTGTAACAAAAAGCTACACTTTTATCCAAAAGTAAAAATGTTGAACAACAATTGTCTTCCGAAAAGTTTTACTAATCAAGATCCGGATAGGGACTTTGCTAGCTTACTTAATATCATAAGCCTGGAGTTTAGTAAATATTGCCAAAGAAAGATTATTAGTATATCAAAAAAAGTAGTTTTAGTGAATAGGCAACAACAAGCATTAAAAGAAGTAGAGATCATTTATATGATCTATATTGTAGGAGATCACTGACTAATAGTGAATCCTTTCACGCTTATGTTAGAAATTATTCTAAAGTTTTTAAACGTGTTTGTGTAGCTGTGTAAAGTAATTTGTTTAGGTAATAAAGTACTTAAGTCCACAATTAAGACCAAGACTGTCTGGCACAATATAAATAAAGAATTAGGAAATAATAAAATTAGAACTGATTCGCTTAATTTAAATGTCGACGGAATGCATATTTCACACAGTTCAGAGGTAGTAACTGCTTTCTAAGATCACTTCACTAATATAACTTTGTAAAGAATATAACTTCATCAGTCCGTAGTGCCGCAGCAATTTATCCTGATGTGCTTTCTACTGATGCTCTTGGTCGTATGTATACAGTTCATCCAAAGAATGATGAATGCTTCTATTTGCGATTGTTTCTGGTAAATGTACGTGGGCCAACGTCATTTGAGTCACTAAGGACTGTTAATGTTACAATATTCCCAACATATCGTGCAGCATGTGAAGAACTCAATTTACTAGAAAACGATACTCATTGGGATACGACAATCGTTGAAGCCATTATCTCTGCATCTCCAAGTCTGATACGCATATTATTTGCTATCATAATTTCGACATGCTTTCCATCGAACCCATCTAAAATGTGGCATAACAAGGAAAATAAGTCAGAAGATATTTTACATCAAAATCGTGTCAGTTCCAGAAATCCCGTTCTTGAGATGAATGAAGAGATACATAATCGGACTTTACTCTTGATCGAAGACATGTGTTACCCTATGTGCGGCAGTTTATTAGTCAGATTAGGAATGCCAGCGCCGAATGGTGAAATGAATGACGCATTTGTTCGAGAATTGGAACGGGAACGTGAATATGATCACCAGGAATTAGATTTAGTAGTTCAAACGAATGTACCTCTATTGAATCCCCAACAAAAGGAAGTTTATGATACATTAACGAAGGCAATTGATGATGGAAATGGTGGCTTATATTTCCTGGATGCCCCTGGTGGAACTGGTAAAACATTCCTGATGTCATTAATTTTAGCCACTGTTGGTGCGAGATCCAACATTGCGCTTGCAGTTGCTTCTTCTGGAATAGCAGCCACATTGTTAGAAGGATGCCGTACGGCTCATTCAGCATTCAAATTGCCATTAAATCTTCAAACTATGGAAGAACCAATATGTAATATTTCAAAAAACTCCGCAGTGGCCAAAGTTTTATCAGCATCGAAAATCATAGTTTATAAACGTGCATTAGAAGCACTCAACCGAACATTGAAAGACCTACGCAATGACTCAAGATGTTTTGGAGGCGCAATGATTTTACTGTCTGGCGATTTTCGCCAAACACTGCTAGTAATTCAAAGTTTAACGGCTGCCGACGAAATAAACGCTTGCTTCAAATCATCGAATCTATGGCGCTATGTAAAGAAACTTCAGCTAACAACAAACATGAGAGATGCATTGCTTAATGATACATCTGCTGAAGATTTCTCTGAGCAATTGCTACTATCGGTAATGGTCGAGTACCGGTCGACGAATCAAGCGGATTGATTTCTTTTCTTTAGAATTTCTGTAACTTTGTCTCATCGAAAGACGAACTTATCAACAAAGTATTTCATAATATCATTACTAACTACAAAAATAGTGAATGGTTGAGTGAACGAGCAATTTTAGCGGCTAAGAATAGAGATGTAGATGACCTAAACTACATAATTCAGAATGATATCATTAGAACATTGCATTTATTCAAATCAATTGACTGTGTAACAAACGAAGATGAAGCCACCAACTATCCAATTGAATTTTTAAACTCTTTGGATGTGCCTGGCTTACCATCGCACAATTTACGCCTCAAGGTTGGCTCCGTAGTAATTATGCTTCGAAACATAAACCCACCAAAACTTTGCAACGGTACGCGTTTGTTGGTGTAAATTGATGAACAATGTGATTTACGCGACGATACCCAAAGGAAAATTCAAAGGTGAGGAAGTTCTCATTCCGAGGATCCCGATGATCCCAACCGGTATGCCGTTTGAGTTTAAAAGACTTCAATTTCCAATCCGTCTTGCATTCGCCAAGATCATTAACAAATCACAAGGACAATCTTTGAAAGTTTGTGGTCTGAATCTTGAAAATAAATGTTATTCACATGGGCAATTATATGTGGCATGTTCACAGGTCGGAAGCCCATCTGCGTTGTTTGTATTTGCGCCTGATAATAAAACAAAAAATGTCGTGTATCACAAGGTGCTTAACTGAAGAGTACAACCGATGCACCAAAATACATAAACAATAAAGAATCATTAAATACTTGATTATTTATATTTATAATTTTCCTAATAAAAAATTGAATTGAATAAAATCCAAAATCTGCTTATTTATTGACTCTCAGGCGGAACAGAGTTCGCCGCGTCAGCTAGTTATATATAAAAACTTTGCTATTTTGTGCTAATTAATTATAGTAAACAAGCAGTGCGTTAGGAAACACGTATTTTTATGAATACTGTGTTGTGTAATTTAAATTGTTATGTTTAATTTATTTTTTTTTCTGTGTTCATATACCTTTCGATTCTATATAAGTGTAAATTAGCTGGCGGGTGGTGTTGTGATTACATACTGCACTGAAACCGCATATTCATAATATAGTTAATTTTGTTTTTATCACTTTACTTGTTATATACAATATTTATCTTATTTATTTAATATTAATTATAATTTTTATAGTGTTTATTTTTCTTATATTTATTATATAGTTTATTTATTACATTATATTTACTGTTGATATATCAATAGCTTATGATTCGTCCTTTGATGCTGCTAACGATTGTGCTACCACACTCGATGACAGTTATTGCACTACGACTGACACCCTAAGGGACGTTTTAAGGCGAAGCTTCAATCGTCAAATAAATAAGTTATTTAATGTTTGTCATATGAATGCTCAAAGCTTACCCAGTCACTATAATTATTTTTTGGAAGCGTTTACAAATACTGATATACATGCCATACTAGTTTCTGAGAGCTGGCTCAAACCACATTTACTTTCTACTACATATCCTCGTCCTGGTTTCATTCTTATTCGAAATGACCGTGTTGATAGAAGGGGTGGTGGTGTTGCCATATACCTCCGTAGCGATTTTTTTATACAATTGCTGCTTCATCTACTTCTCACTATAAAGCATCAGCAGAGTTTCTTTTTCTTGACGTTTGTGTCGAAGGAGTCAAAACCATTATTGGTGTCGTTTATTGTCCCCTTCGATAGATTACTTTACTGAACTTGAATCTGTTTTAGAAACTTTGGGGTCTGATTATGCTCATCGCATAATTGTGGGCGACTTTAATACTGATCTTCTTGCTCACGGTTCTCCGCGTACTCTTAAAATTCTCCACATTATTGAATCTGTCAATCTTCATGTCCTACCCCTTCAAGCTACTCACCACAATGTTACCGAGCATGACTCCTGGCTTGATATCATTCTCACTTCTAATACTTCACTTGTTTTCCACCATGGTCAACACCCAGCACCAGGCTTTTCCCATCATGACATTTTCATTTCCTATATTCTTAGGCCACCTATACTTCTTTCAAAAGTACTGCACATGCGTTGTTTTGCACGAATGGATGTCGATGAACTTCAAGCGGATGCTTTAACAATCAATTGGGAACCACTATTGAGTGCTAATCATATTCATGATAAAGTTCGTATTTTCAATAATCTTATCACTAAGTTGTATGACACTCATGCACCCATTAAAAAGGTTAAAGTAAAACGACCGCCGGCACCCTGGATGACGTCTGGGATCCGGATGGCGATGAGACGTAGAGACCGAGCCTTCTGCAAATGTAGAAAAGATCGATCTGATTTAAATTGGAGTTTATATAAGACTATCTATATAATCTATCTAGATATCTTTATATAGTAATATATCTTCTTCTTCTTTACCCGCCGATATGCGGAAGTTTCTCGAAACTCTGGGTGTTAGAAAATCTCGACATATAGATCTACCTATCACGATGGGATTAGATGACATTAATCGACATTTTATTGCTACTGATAAATTGTGTGATCCTACTATACGTAACACTATACACTTTGTAGGTGGTTTACCATGTAACGATATTGACTCTTTAAATATTTTTTTGGTTACATATAATCAAATCAAAAAAGCTATCGTTTCAATAAGATCTTAAGCCGTGGGTTGTGACAACATCAGTCGCCAAATGAAAAGACAAGAATACAGTACACACATGAGCGGCGTTGACCTGATGGACCATTGGTAGGGACCGGATGAGGATGAAGAGAGCCGTAAGTGGCAACTGAGGATTTAATAGATATTTTACGATATAAAATAAATAAAGTTAACATAAGATAATATATATAACCAAAATAATGTTATCGATATTTTTGTAGTGTGCTGCAGGATTCAATAACACAAGCTCGCGACGTTTGTCTCTGGCCATCGTTTATATTCTCTTTGTATAGAGGTTTATGTCAAGAAGGTATATATTGGGATGTCAATTTAGGCGACTACGTTTTTTGCCAGTTTCAATGTTGACGTCTAACTCAAAGCCGAAAAATTAAACAAATAACGGTGTGGGAGAAAAAATCTAAACAAAAATTATTGTGAGCACACACTGGAGTAACTGGTTAACTGTTGAAATATAACCGTCAACCAGTATCACAGGATCACAACTACTACTGTACATATAAAACACAACTATACGTATTCCCACAATCCATGTATTATTTCGATACAATATACACTACTGAATACACATGTTGAAACTGTACAATATTGTCTTACTGAATATATAAAAATACAATATTATATACAACGACCAACAAACTCTACAACCTGATGTGTATTTTCAGGTAAAGAGAACTTAGTGACTACTATACAGTACATATTTTCTTTAAAAAAAAAAATTACCACTATGCCTCTCCATTTCATATTAATTAAATTTTTGTTCAGAGTTACTTCATATAAGTAATAAGAAAAGATTTATTAATGGTGAAAGGACTTTCTATATTGACTTCAAAATAAATCCACATTTATCATACAGATATTTAGCATATTATTTGAATAAAGTAAAAACATCATAACTAATATCTCTAACAAACCATGAGAACAAAAACAAAATTGTGTCAGTTTCCAGTTTAAGAACCTTACTTTCATTTAATCTGTACTAGAAACAGACTACAATATAAGGGCATCAAGGAAAATACATATGTAGAAAACACATTGGGAATAGCCAGACTTAGGGTTAATAGGAATTGGTTTTGTGTAAAGTCAGTGCATTGTTTGTGTATTACACTACAAATAAAATAGTAAATTAATATTAAAATCATAGTTTTTATCTATCTCATAACAGAATCTTTTATCATTTTGTATGTTCAACAGACAGACTGTCTTTCTTTAAATTTTTACCCTAAGGCACTTATGAACATGCATGTATATATCTCATTTACAGTTCTTTTTTACATAATAGTTTAATGTTTGCATTTGCAATAGTTTTTAACAGATGTACAGTAAAGAGGTGCAAATTCCGGACATCATGCATCACAGTGTTATATGCAATATATAACAAAAAACATATTTAGTCAATATTGACACCGACCTACACAATTAAATTATTACTCTACACAAAATGTTTTAATTCACAATACAAATGTAGGTACTCTATTAGATGTTAGTGTTGAGCAGGACAAATTGAAATTCAACAACCCAAATATGGACAAAAAGAAATTAACTATAAACATATCAAGCTATGGACATTCCACTTCTTAATATCCCGTAAGACAAGTAATAGATATGTAATAGATATTGTACAAGCTCTTTTGAAAGGTATTGACATTTATTTTTGGTAGTTATCAACTACATAACATATTCAATTTTTGAAAGGGCATCACCTATCATCTTAGTCAAGTATTAACAAGACATAACAAAAATAATATCTTTATAATTTGCTTCTAGAAACGACTGCAGATAAACTGAAGTTAATATCACTAATTATTGGAAGTCAATATTACATTTTTAGGATTAACCACTCTTTCCAAGAACTCAAACAACTAACAATTTTGTTTTAGAAGTTTTTCAAATTCATCTCAAGATATATACGGGATAAACTTTCCATTATACTCATCGATTTGGAAGGTGAATTTTTTTGTAGATGGCACTCATGAATAGAAATCTTTTTCATAAATATGAAATTCGGTTTTGTAGATAAAAGGTTTCTAATATAGTCATATTGCATATAATCATAACCGTTTACGCGGGTTCGTAAATAAAGTGTTACGCCACATTTTCATTTCGTTAAGTACGCAACGAACAGTTTTTTTTATTTTGCCTATGTATAATTACCACATGGACGATAAGAATGAAACAAACAACCAATATTTAACGATCCAATGGAAAACAAAACGATTCGATGCCGCCATTTTTTTTTAAACACAACAACGCCCCTACCTAACCTACAGACCTCAATTCTACTTAAGACTTTCATAACAGAACAACTATTTACCTATTAAACGACGTAAAGTATTACATAGAAAAACAAGAACAACAAGTAATAACTCAAAATGTAAATTACAAGAAAATGATCACACAACAGAACGCAACCAAGACCGACTCAAGAAAATGGTGATGACTAGAGATAGGATCTGGGATAGACGAAATAAAGAATCGATTTTATAAATAAATCCACTTTACTTAAATGAGCTAATGTATGGATATTTAATATTTGAGGTTCGATTCGTAGCTATTTCCAAAAGTCATTTATGATTATATGAATATTCTAAGCAAAGACATTCATACAAATAAATATTTTTTTTACTTAATAAATTAAAAACCAATATAGTTAAACAATGTTTAGTATAATATTGATAAAATATCAATAATTAAATTACCGAAATCGATTAGTGTAGTGATATTCTTGTTATATATAAATAATTTTATATTCAAAATATAAGCACGAAAAGCGAATTGAAAAAAGTAATTTTTGGTGTATCAATCATAAAGATTACAATTTTGATGTGGATCGATTCATTTATTTACGATTTCAATTGTTCCAAGAAACTACGGAATCAAAAGAAGAGATGTTTTGAGAAATAATCACCATCGCATGTTGTGACTAAGCATATGATTATTATGATCTGAGACTGATTGATGGATTAAGCTATTTTTAAATCAAAGAGTATAATTTTGTTGTTTATTATAGTTCTAAAACGAAATTCACCGTTGTAAATCATGGTTTAATATTATCTATTTTGAACAAGAACATAACAGTATTTGCAACTATTTGAATATTTAACCCAAACAATTATAAATAAATGATAGTTTTTAAATTATTAATCAGTACTTGCATCCGTGTTCAGATGACTTCAGACTTATTTGGTAAGTAAATAAAGAATAAATAAAGTCTATAATCTATATTTTGGAAGTTTTGTTGGGATCTTGATCACAGATCATGTCGATGTTTTTATAAAACTAAATAAGTAAGTTTTGCAACCAACTAGGTTCAAAAGTTTCCCTGATATATATTCTTGGGCATTCAGGTATCCAGAGCAATGAAAGTGCAGAAAAATGGGCAATACTAGCTGGTTTTCAAGGCGCTTCGAAGCAGTGCTCTTCGCCATTCCACCTGAACAAATAAAGAATTAGAGATACAGCTACCTGTGAGTGTGGTCCGGAAGAGGGTAAAATCACGCCTATTCTTTTTAACTGTTCTTTATATAAATCTTTACCACTGTATGATATTTTATATAATTATAAGGCTGTTCTTCCTTGTGACCTGTCATCTATCTTATTTGTTAGCAATAAAGTTATATTACATTATTAGTAAAACTTCTTAATTATCATTGTAACTGTCATATGTTATATATATTATATATTGGCCACTTCATCATTTACGTGCCTATTTGCGGCATCTGCCTAAAATTACCGAACCCTATCACTTGATAATGGCAGTCATAGACTATAACGAGGACTCAGTTGCGAAAAAAAAAAAAAAAGAGAATCAGAAATAATGGCAACTTCTTGTACCAACATCACAGCATTACAGATTTCCAAATTTTCGAGTGTCATTAAGACAAGGACAGCATATTGTGAACTTTAGTGTGAGTGAAATGCAAATACAATAGGAATAACAACATTGTAAAAATAACAAATAAGAAAATACTTCAAACCTATAGACCAATAAATTCGGGCTATATAACTTTTTAATAGTTGTTTTGGTAATTTTAGTAGTAAAATATAATATGTAACGTTTTTAAGTTTGAGCAAGTTTGAGGTAGCCATCTTAGTTACTGCGTATTGTGCGTAGTTGTAAAGCTTATAATTTTTGTGACTAACTGTTGTTTCCTATAATATTTGTCGTTCAATTTAAGTGTTTAGTGATAGATGCAAATCAGTTAAAATCAATAAGAGCTACGAGAGCTTATATTAGAGCATCGTTTGCGTGTTTGTATAATTTGATTTCAAATAGCCAAGATGTGGAATTGACATGTTTATGTTCTTTACAAACTATGCGTGCTCATATTATGGAGCTTTTTCCTGAGTACATACAACTGTACAACAAAACAATATGCGGCTTAGACGACAACGACAACGAGAATGTAAGTTAATGAACATACCTAATGAGGAAATTAAAAAAAAAATTGTCTCCGAACAGTGGCGAATTAAACTATTGTAAAGATAAACTTACAATACAACTACCAAACTTGAGAGGTAAATACTGTGATTACATTCCGTCCATTAAAATTTATTTTGTTTTAATACACAACAATAAATCATTAGATAACATTCGAAAAACTATATCATATACGTTAATTTTTACAAAAAGTGACTTTTGATTTTAAAAAAAACCTACATCTTAGTAATAAAAGTTATGAAGAAGCACTTCAGTTGTTGAATATTACAATCACAAGTCTAAAATTGTAAAAGAGCTCATTAACTCTTTGCTTGACATAAATTTTTAGGTCAAACCAGACCCAATTAATATTAAGGAATTGGTATCAAAAGTAAAACAATGTGTAGCCTCATTAAAATATTTAGATATAGAAATACAGACTCCGTACCCTATTATAATATGTATTTTGTTGTATAAACTAGATTCCTACACTGCAAGAGCCTACCAGTTGGATCGGAATGGTTTACCAGAGCCAAAAGTCACTGAGTTTTTACCATTTTTGGAGAAATGAGCCTTAGCCATGGAAAACACTGCATCTACTACAGTAACACATGCTGCCAAGCTGCAGATAGTCATGAATGTGTCAGTAGTTTCTGGAGGTAAGAAATACTTATATTGTTAATTACCTACAAATAAATTGTGTTTTTGTGACAATTATAAAATGCTGCACACTACAAGCAGAATAGACTTCTGTTAAAATAAACACTTTGAATTTGCTTAAATACACATCAGGGAAAATGTAAGTACTACTTTAGGTATGCTGTTTGCCGAAATAATCATTATACTTTAATACATTCTCATGCATCATGTGAATTTCCTGTCACTCTGATCTCAAATGTAAATGCTAACAAGGTTTTACTTCCGATGTCTAAAGTTAAAGTCTATTCACACTAAGGCAGAGAGGTACACACAGGTATCATTAGTGACAACAAAGATGATTGACTTTCAAGGTCTAACCCAGCAAGTAATGCCGTCAGCAATGTACTTCCAATGATTTAAAGTACCATTGGAATTTCATTCCCTTATCACTCCATGCAGTCATTGTTAATCGTCATGTACTCAATAGAATAACACGCCTGCTTCTCTAATATAAAATACATCTTACTACTTTGAATATTCCCTTACATTTGGAATTAGCAGATAAAAACTTTAATATTCCATCTGAGATAAATTTGCTGCTAGGTGCTGACATATTTTTCCAGGTGCTAATGATGGAGAAGCAGCCAGAGCTACAGTTCTCTCCAAGCCAATTTGCTTCTCAGCAAACTGAGAATATTGCAAAACTTATCATCTGCAACTGCACTTCATTGAAACAAAGTTTAGGACAATAGCTGGGGCTTACCAAACCAACCATAGGCTAAAAAGGTTTCGCTTTTATGTCTTAATTCAGATACACAATATTAAATAATATGTTACAAGACTTTTGGTAAACTGAAAGTATTCCACAAAAATTCTGTGAAGACATTTCAGAAGATCAATGATTTGATCAAATATTTAAAAATTCTCACAAATTATCAAATAATACATTTCAAGTTCCATTAAAGTTGCTAGTTGATGAAATACCTTTGGAAACGCCTTTGAATCTGCATATTTTAGATTCCTTAGTTTAGAGAAATAGTTTCATAAAAATATAAATTTGATTACTGACTATAAAAAAATTATTGATGAATAAGTACTGTTAGGACATACACATTATATAGATTTCAAGTAATTATATTCAAATAATAAACCTGTGTATTTTGTCCCACACAATGTTACCAATGAACAAAGCAAGGGCACAAGAATGCAAGTAGTGTTTGGTGCTTCAATGCTAACTGATAAAAAATTATTCTATTCTATTTCATACTTAATAGAACTATATACTACAAAAAGATTTATTTTATATAATGCTTTTATTTTGCATCGGTAAACACACATTTACTACTGATATTAGATGGATGTTACATTGTTGGTGAGGCAGGCGTGTAAATAGCCGTGCTCACTCAGCGGCTTGAGAACACTTTATGGCTGAACACGGGGAAGCGTGTCAGCCTAACTTTGTCTGTTTGCTTACAGTGAGATCGTGAACGGAAGAGGGTGGATCTGGCACTCAACTCAGCACTTAATGCGTAAATTCGCTTACCGATCTTCCCTTATTGCACCTGCCAATCTTCCAAGTTTCCAACAGTCACGGAGCTTGGTGGTCACCAGCAAAATGTCCACTCACTTCACTTTAAATAATGTTCTGCAACATCTATATTTTTATATTTCACAAGCGCTCCAAAATGGAGATGGTTTTAGTTTAAACCAAGATTTTTGCGGCTGTATGCGGGTCAGATATCGAGAACGGTTGTGTGGAATTTTTTGCAAACAGCGCGTCGTTGTTAATGTCAAACGTCAACCCCCGTAAGAACACAGTCTCATATAAAACAAACTAGATGGCGGGACTTCCGCCTCACCAATTGTATTTGGATAAATCCTTCGTACGTCTCTCTTTAAAACATCTTGTGGAGAAGCGATCCGTCTGAATCCTTAAAATGTATACAGTTAGATACTGTCACTTATAGGAAAAAGGCCAATTCTACTAAGTGTTTATATGAGCTTGCAAAAACATCAACAATGAATTTCTTTTAGCTTCACTAATCCTAAATAACTGTACCTATGTTGATGATTCTTGCTTTTCACACTCTGCTTTACATATTTAAATCAAGGCTAAATAGAGTTATGTTAACTCATGTAAGTACTGGCTCTAGGTGGCTTTGGAACTCATAAATGGACTTCTAATTCTGCACAAGTCTTAGCTGATGTGCCTATAAACAAACAGCAATTTGATGAATTCGATTTTCAAAAGGATAATAATTATTGTATTAAAACGTTAGGTTTAACTGCTAATGTTTCAAAAGATTGGTCTTTTTTTATTTTTGGATAGTTCAGACTAAGCATTATGGCAATGATCTCGCCTGGTCTCCTTAGTGACGGTACGGCCCAAATTGGTAGACATGCTAAACCTTTGGAGGAACTGGCTCTCAAGTGCAACTGCGGGAACACACCTATTAGTATTTGGCAGCAGCTTTTCAACTTGAGGATGGTAGCTAGCCAGGCGGGAGGCAGAAAAGCTCTACAAGTACTTTCCTCACAATGTTTTTCTTTGCCGAAAGCTCAAGCTTGTGCAAATTTTATCACGTCCAGAACCATTTCATAATAAATTTCCTTCTGAGAAAGAAATATTTAGTTATACCTAAAAAATTAATGACCCAATAGGTTTTGTGTCTGCAGTCATAGTTCGAGCTAAGCGTATTATGTAAAGTTTATGGTTAAAGAAAATTTCTTGGAACAATTTCCTTTAGATAATAAAAAAACACAAGATAGTAATAAGAAACCACCCATAAGTAGAAAATATGCCACTAAATATGTTTCAGTGTGTTCCGGTAGTTGCACTTGAGAGTCAGTCTCTTCACTAGCCCTAGCGTGACTACCATCTTTGGCCACATCTTCACTTAACATCAGGTGAGATTGTGGCCATAACGGTAATTCCAAAAACATAAGAAATAATAAAAAAAACATGTATTTCCATTTCAGAACCACATAGGACTAATCTTTAGTGCTCATGGTTGTTCAACCACAGAGTCCTCTGCGACTTCAACAGTCGAGCCTAGGAAAAGGCGAAGAAGTATATGAAATAGCTGACATGACAACACCGCAGATTCAGACTGTATCACCAATGTCATCACTGTTAGTTAAATTTAGTTTTCTAAATCCCACCTGGCGGCCTACATTTTGCAGGTTGTAAATCTGTTACCGGGTTCCCCATTAGCTTCAACATGTTTTATCTCGAACCATATAATAACTAAACATCAAGAGTGATTGCGGTCAAATGCTTAACTAAATAAAGATCAATAAAAGATCCCCATGAGAACTAAGAAATTAGGTACTGAAACACTTCACCAAAATATATAAATAATGTATATTTACTAAAAATACTAAATTATATGCATATTTAAAAATGTATTATTCTATATTGAAAAAAATTGCATTTAGTTGCAACATTAAGAAAGTTTATGTCCTAATTCAGTTACTAACAACATGTTCTAAGTGATTATAGTTCAGTGGTAGTGTAAACAGACTCTGCCTCAAGGGACGTGAGTTCGAATCCATCAACAATGAACTTTCGGTATAGGAAAACATCGTGAGGAAACCATATCATGGTGGTAGAGCCTTTTCTAATGCCCATCTGATTAGCTACCACCCTTAAGTTGAAAATCTGCCGCTAACTACCAATAATACCTTGTTTCAGTAGTTGCACTTGAGAGCCAGTACCTCCACAGGCTTAGCGTGTGCAACAATTTGGGTCGTATCGTCACTTAAGATCAGGTGAGAGTATGGCCATATACAACAAAACCTCTTCGTTGAAGATTATTGCTGCTATTAAAAAGTGGGTAGTCTCTTGTAATGATGTAGGTACATAATATGTAAACTAAATGTGTATGGTCATGTATATGTACTAAAAAATATTAAAATTTCAAGTATATTGAAAAAAAAAAATATAAGTCTTTATTGAAAAAAATATGCCTTTAACTATAATGTATGTCATGTTAAGAAGGTAGAGATTATGCTTTCATTCTTTCTTTACAATATTATATAAAATATAATTATTATGTATTTTTCTCAATATCTCCAGTTTTTCTTGTCTTCTTAAGGGACCTCTTTTTCCACCATAATATGTATGTGTTTTTGTCTATTTACTGAAAGTTTTGAAGAAGTATTGAAAATATGTATACTGAAAAAAATTGCCCTTAAGGGTATTATTGCATAGGTTGAGAAAGTAGAGATAATGTTTTCGTTTAATTGATTATGATATAACCATGATAATGATATATTTGTCTTAATATTTTCTGTTTTTTGCTAACTTGGAAACGAATCCCCTTTTCATCTATTTACGTGTGTTTTGTGTATGCACTAAAAGTATTGAAAAAGTTGAATATGTATTCTTAAGATAAAATGTGGCGAGTAGTTTTTGAGGTGACATTGATAATCGTATCAGTAATAATCTCAGGATAAGATACGAACTTCTTAGCAAAGTACGGATTCACCGTAAGGGTGTCGGGTACATCGGTAAACTCAATCATTGTGGCAGAGAGACGATAACACGAGAGTGTCCGAGACTTGCGACACAGATGTAGGTTTTATTTTTATTTACGAATCAATCTTCTAACGCGAAGTCATAAACTTTATTTTGCTATACATAATTTTTATAGGTTAACATATTTGTTTCATTTTTGGGTGTCATCCCTTACAATCCAGTTTTCATCAAGAAAAACAATATTATCCAGCAACTTATATGATAAACTTATGAATACTAATACTTTATGGATTTCTGTACTTATCGATTATTACAAACAGGGCAATGTTACTGACAACACTGCAGATTTTATATAAACTATTTCTATATAGAATGCTGTACCGATACTAGTTATAATTTGACACTATGTGATAAACTTATTAATACTATACTTTATAGATTTTTGTACTTATGTGAAACGTTATAGACAGGGCAATGCCATTGATGACACTGCAGATTAGATGTAGGTTTGAGGGGCCCTCCTTTGTCGACGATCGTCAACACTCACTCCACCATGTATAAACCATTCCCGATAATGGTTTACAATATAAGTACCAAAACGGTGTCAATATTAAAGAAATATAAATCTTACGTCCCTTCGGTAATGTTCCAGCTACATACGATGAATACGCTTCAAGCGCCAAGCTTAGACTGCCCACCGAGCCACTCTTTATACTAATTGGCGTTATAAACTACTCCCCTATAACTGTATTCAACCATAAAACACAAGGCTTCGCTTTATATAGTTTTAGTGACGGGAAGTCAGACACATCTAATTGTATTTATATTAAAAAATCTGCCTTTAATTTTAAGTTTGCATCGCATTCTTCAAGAATGTAAAGCTTGTCTTTATTCTGCTGTTTACAATGTACCAATGATATTGATATATTTGTGCTAATTTTTCATGTTCTTCGCTAACTTGGCACCTGTTCACATCGTTGAATTAACAAGCACTCTTGATATAGCTTCCCAGAAAATGCTTTTGCCATGTCAGAATTAATAGTACATGCTATTTTTTCTAACCCATATCACTTGTGTGTAAATAACTAAGCTGTAAATGTAAAGTGCCACCTATATTGCACAAAACAGGTTCATACAGATATAGCTATGACAGAATTAATAATTATGCGATACAGTACCTCTGCCCGCGGCTTTGTCCGCGTCGAACTAAAAAAAGATTTAAGGACAGTTTTCCCTTTTTTGGAACTTTAATATTTCAATATTCGATTGCCCTATTAAATATAAAAACAAAATTAAAAAAAATAATGATTTCGCATATTTGCGCTTTCAAACAAACAAACTATTGCGCTTTACAGTATAAGTATAGTTTAAGAATCAACAAAAGCTCTACCGTCCATTAAGTTGAAAACGAAACTGAGTTGAAAGTCTGCCTTTTAAAATAGCTATTGCTGTGTCCACGGTTCTGCCCGTGTCAAGTTTGACAACATTTTTAGGTACAGTTTTGTAGGAAATTCATATTTTTCTATATATATTGCATAATAAGACTATATGGAAAAACATGACTAGAAGATGTCTACTTGCGTATGTAGGTATATAACAAAACAGGATTTGTGTAATAATTTTCGTGTCTTTAGAAGTGTAAGCATACAATTGTGTATAGATAAGACAGTTGTAGAGTTTTTTTTTTCTTGTATAGTGGAAGGAAAAAACGTTTTTTATTATGTTCTCATGCATGTTGTTAACTATATAGTGTTGGGGCCTTACAAGCAATGAGTTCGTTCAGTTTATTATGCACGGCCATACTTCTTCTGTTTTTGGTTTTCTGTAATCCTATTCCTACTAATATCCTACTTCCTATTAATAAGGTAAAAGTTTATTTGTTTGTTACTTCTTCACGCTCAAAAGGCTTGACCGATCTTAATGAAATTTCGTATAAAAGTAGCCGAGACTCTGGATTAACATGTAGGCTGCTTTTTATTTAAAAACTTTCCAAACTTAACGATTCGACAGTTTTTATTAAACAGCTGTTAACGCCGCGGGACTTAGCTAGTAATGTAAATAAAACCGTTTGATGGCTTTTTAGTTTTCATTAATATTCTATGGATGTTGAGATTCAGGTGTATCAATTGTGATGGAATCTCTGAAATGTGTTAATATCGAATTTGAAATTATTTTATTATAATACAGTAGAACCTCGTTCAGTCGATCTTCAAGGGAGATGCAAAAAAAAATCGAGTTATAGAGTTTTCGACTTGTGAAGGATTTGACTTAAGAGAATTTTGTTAGGAAACATTCGATTGTAAAGGTTACGATTTAATCCCACTAGTTTTGAGTTAGAGAGATGAAATAAATAAAAATCCCACTAATATAGGTAAAATACATTTTTTTTTGCAAAAGCTTAATGATACGTAATTTTATGTTTTTTTTTTTTTAAATAATACTAATCAGTATGTCTATATATTTAAAAATGTATTAAAAATCGTCAGTTTTTTTGATTGCATAAAATAATTCGCATGTACTCTATCTATAGCATTTTCTAAGGTAAAAAAGCAGAATTTTATTATTTTTCCGAGTTGCTGCTTTGTTTTAACATTACGAAAAGTATTCAAAGCTATTCCTCCCTCTTTAAAACAACCTCAAGGTGCGGGCGGTGTATTCGTGTTTTCTATGTCATCTAAATCATTCGTTTCGATTTTTCGAGCAAGTGAATCGATAATTTGTCATCAGATAATGTTCCGTCAGTGACTACTTCGTCGTCACATTGTTATAAGAGTCTATGTAATCCCTTTTTGAAGCGATGATAGCTCAGCGGTAGTGTGTACGGACTCTGTGTCGAGGGGCGTGAGTTCGAATCCATTAACAAATCATCGCGAGGAAACCATAGCATGGCGGTAGGACTTTTTCTAATGCCCGCCGGTTAGCTACCATACTCAAGTTGAAAATCTGCCGCTAATTACCAATAGATGTGTTTCGGCAGTTGTACTTGAGTGCCAGCCCCTTCACAGGTTTAGGGTGTCTACGAACTTGGGCCGTATCGACATCTAAGATCAAGTCAAATTATGACTAAAACGTTAAACCCTAACTATGAAATAAAGAATAGATTTGTTACACGTATAATATATATTTATTAAACACTGAATTAATATACCAATTATAAGCTTTATGAGTGTCATGGACCGAGTCTGAGAATCAACTGCAGGGTGGTACCCAAGATGGTGAAAGGACTGAGATAAGTGCTGAGGCTAAATTCTAGACAAGGATATGGTTCTGTGGTATTAGAGAAAGGTTGGTACATTTGGGTAAATGGGTTGGGTATAACAGCACATAACGAAGTCCTCAAAACGTATTCCTGGTTCAGAAATCACTGTATTCCATTCTACTGGAGGTTGAAAAGAAATATTACTTAAACTGATGACAAAGAAAAACAAACAGTGTAAATTTCGACATGATTCGTTAGCCATTCTCATGACTTACAATACGTCTATAAAACAATTCTTTTCTTTTTCTATATCCAACATGTTCTTGATGACTTCTTTCCAATACAATGAATTAAAGTTTTTAATGATGCCTTGATCCATAGGTTGTATTTTTGATGTCGTATTGGCGGGCAGATATTGGATTTTAACTGCTGTCGTTTCTAGAATATCATAATTTGCCGTATGAATAACAGCAATTTTTTACCAGTATTTAAGAGCCATTTTCTTTTAGCCTCTTGTAACTCATAACTTTTAAAATAATTTACGTTTAAGGGCTTATATTTAACTAAAATGAAACACTTATTTTTCAGAAAATTATTGTTTTTTATTATTTGTTTATTTATTTATTTCGAAAAGTAGGGATTGTGACATATCTGTGACATTGAGACAATAGTATCATATTGTTCTATGTGGTGTGGAACTCTTTGAAGCAATTATTTTTCTTATTATAGTAAAGAGCCACACCACATTTCTCACATAAAGTATGAGAGACACCTGTGCATTTAGGAAACTTGCACCTGATCCTATTTTCTGACCAAACCGGCCAGTGCCCGACTTGATCTTGACGCACTGCAATCGAAGGAGTATGCTGCGCAGGACCTTTATGATTTTTGGCCTGGATATCAATTTCTGTCGGTTTGCGTTTCTTGATTGCTGTTTTGTTCCTAAGTTTGCATAGAGTTTCGGCTACTTCGAGGCGAAAATCTGGCGAAGAGATATCCTTTTCAAGGTTTTAAGGCTTAGAAGATTTTACTCGCCGATATAAAAGCCACGCATTTGCCATTGTAAGGTCTAATAGATGGTAAAATACTCGTACTTTCCATCTTTTACTTCGCATCAAAATTTTATAATAGCCCATGATGCTGTCTACTAAATCTACACCACCCGTATATCGATTGTATTCACTAACAATATTGGGCCGATCAATGTTGATGTATCTTTTATTAGTTTTGTCATGAGGTCGAACTTGTGGCTTGGGCATTTCTCCTACGAAAGTTGATACCATCGTTACAACTTTAGGGGAACGGAGGGCAATATGGAAGGCTTAACTTTATGATGTATAAAAAAATAAAACTACGTAATATAAAACTTTTATTTTAATCAGTCTTGAATGAGATCTTATACAGTTAAAGAAAATTACTACATATTACTACAGTTTACACACATAAAACTACCATCTTCCGGATCGGTACACAATTCATGAGCCCAATCATTACATACTGGACATTGTACCCAGTCCTCTGAGGGCGGTTCCATACAAAGTTCTCCACATAATACACAGAACACATCATTTTGTGAGTCCTGTTCTAAATTTTGTACAATCTTTTTTTCTTTTTCTGTTTTTTTTTTTCGTTTTTCTTTACCATTTCCTTTGCCTTTCCCTTTATTCCCGTAGGTTCTTAATTCTTTGTTTTTATTTTCCTTGCCTTTAATGGCCCGATTTAATACTAAATTTGGTTTCGCTTTCATCTTATTTTTCATTTCAATAGCGTTTTTGAATGGCGAACTGGTTGAGATTTCTGACTTTTGACATCTAACTTTCCGCTGCTTTATAGTAGAAGTAACTTTTGGTGTTGGAAGAATTTTGGAATTGGAGAAATATAGTGGTGGATGGTTAATCCCAGCTCATACCAACAACACGAAAACGAGTTTCAAGCATATTATGTTCAGTAATTTCATTCTGTTTATCATTAAAATTAAGTTGCTCTTCCTCTTTCTGCTTTTCCTCACTGTAGTTCACAACGGGTGGTTCCTCAGTATTGTTGTTATCAACAGAATCATTGATGACACCACATAGATTATTATTTACTGGAGCATTATCGTTATTTAAAGTTGAGTCTCCCGTAATATCAGGTTCTTTATTTTTATCTCCTTCATCAGTCACAGTGAAATTTGATTCTCCTTCAATAACTACAGCGTTTTCATAAACAGTGGCCGGTGCAAAATCGAAATCTGCAAACAAATGTCTATTGTATGGGAAGATACCAGCCTTTCTGAACCCACTGGTAGCATTTTGTATATAAGCACTTTTTTCATAGGCAATGCAGATAAGTCTACCTATATCAAACTGATTTACTCTTCTTCCAGGATGATTCTTTTGGAAAGTGTCTAGGGCTTGCTCAAAAGCCGCTTTGAATGAACGGTAAACAGCCACGTTCAATGGTTGTAGCTTATGGCTCGTATGGGGGGGAATACTGACCATAATTACATGCTTTCGTCGAGCTAAATTCAATGCTTCCAAGTTTTGATGAGTAGTGTGATTGTCTAGAATTAATAAAACTGGCCTGTCATCTGTTGGTCTTGTTCTACCAATAAAAATTTGTAGCCAGTTGTTGAAAGTGCTGTTAGTTATCCAACCAGAATCTGAAACCCAAGCTTGAGAACCATTAGGAGCTCCATCTAAAAGGCGTTCATTCATTCTTTTTCTTTGTCCAAATATAAAACAAGGTGGGATGAATCGACCAGTTGCGCTGCAAGCACAGATTACTATGGTAAGTTGCCCTTTTTTGCTGTTGCTATAACTCCTACTTGTTTTTTACCTTTTATAGAAATAACTCTTGGAGGTTTGGAAGCACTGGTCTTGACACCAGTCTCATCCATATTATAGATGTCATCTGGTCGTGACAGAAAGCTACCTTGAGATATAACGCTTCACAGGTTATCATAGAACCGATTATTTACTTGTGTTCGATTAAAAGCAGAACAACGAGCTAAAGCTGTGGGTTCCGGTGTCCTGTATGTTAGTTGGGGATGTCTTTTCATAAAACCATCATACCATGCTTTCCCAGCTTTTTCACGTGTAATAGGATGCGATATATTATTTAGTTTCGCTACCTCATAAGCTAATTGTTGTAGACTTTGCTTTGTTAAACCATAAAAAAGCATATCACGTTCAATTGCAAGATCACAAATTTTCCGCTCCAGTTCTTTTGAAAAAAAAACAGGTTTATTAAACCTTCCTAGGTTTTTGGACGAGTCCCCTTTTTTAATATGACGATGTAAAGTTCCGATTAGATTTCCATATTTTTTTGATGCCGAGCTTATTGATGTAGTTTTAGCTTCGTTCATCGCCATCTGCATCGTTTCTTCAGTCCAAGAACCTTTGTTGCTTTTCCTTATATACTTGTTCACCATCTAAAAACAATAAGAAACAACAATATTAGTTACAGAAATTGATAACAAAAATCAATATGAGTGCGCAAGCAAGATGGAAAACTATTCCAACTTGCCCTAAAATGCAAGTTTCCGTCTTGCCCATATGCCCCTTCCATAATATACTATCAATACTTTAAAAATGCCTCATTATTTCTCTTATTTTTGTTTTTTGTTTTTTTGGAGAATGTGCAGAATTTTCTCTAATTTCTTGTATTTGGAAATCGTCATTAGATGTATTCGTATCCGTACTTGGTCTTGGAAGAGTAACCTAACAATAATCAACAGAACAAAAATAATTTCATAACCTATATTCAAAGTTGACTAACTATTGCAATTTTAATTTGGATCTTTTGAGACTTACATCAACGCTGGTGTCATCAAAGCTTACCGACGCAACATCTATAGTATCATTCGTAAACTTTTCGGTTTTCGATGAATTTTGTATGTTTACCATTTGCAAATAAGCATAATGGTGCTTCACTTTTAAATGTGTTGCCAAATTTGTTGTTTCCACAAGTTTAATACGTTTTGCCGCACAAGTTGCAAGAAACAGGTTCGTTGTTCCCTTTTTTTTAAAGAACTTCCATACAGCAGACATGACTTTTTATCATTAACAGATTAACACAATTCCCACAAAAAATAACAACGAGCTACGCTAAGCTTACTCGCAGCACAATAAACAACGTACGTACCAACACACACACGCAGTAAGCGCAGTGATACCAAACAAACCAACAAGCAGTGTCATTGTCATAGACAAGCAGATCATAGACTGTAATTTTTATTTGTGTTTTACTGCACTGCCTATTTACTCTTTTTCTAAATTTAAGACATCAGATTTGTAAAAAGTCAAATACATGATGTGACGCAAAAGCAGACAGCAGAACTTTAAAAAATATATCGATTTTGATATCTAAAAATAAATATCGAAAGTCGATATATCGCGGGAAAAAAATTTCGCTGATTTAAATCGATTATTTTCTGATAAAATATCGATATTTTGATATATCGATATTTTTTACCCAAGCCTAGTCTGGCATAAAATGAATCTAGGTTATTATAATCACAACGTGCATTCACGCGATTGGCAAGTGCGCTTCCGGAATCCTCGCCAACCATGAAGTAGATTTGTAAAAATTTATGTGGTTCATTTGGCATTGGCAGCAGTGAGCCCATTTTATGATAAACTTGGCCTCTGATTTTGAATGTAGAATTGTATTGTTGACCATTTGCATTAGTATTTCGAACTATTTCTGTTGCTCCGAACGATGTCATTTGAAAGCATGAATTGAATGTTCGAATTGACTTCAGGAACACGTTAGTATCTGGATCCGTGCCGATAAGTAAACCGTTCAATGGTTCAGGTGGTGTTTCAATTTCAGGTAGTTGCACTTTTCCTGACGCGCAACACATCCCAGCTGGCTCATTTTTGAATTTCAGAGCATGACAATGCGGACATTCCTTGTCCATAGCACTAATTACCACTTTTGAATGAGCATAATATTCAATATCGGGCTCATACTGAAATGCTAGACGCAGGAATGAATCAGATGTAAATGCTCGATGTACCTGTTGTCGTTGGTGGTCATTTGTTCTGCGTCTATTGACTGTGAAACGGCGTGATTGTCGTTATTCTAATCTTATTACTTCATTGCGTTCAGCTCGTGTATCTTCTGACTCTTCTTGACGCAATTGCGCCATTCTGACACGTGCATCAGTATTTTGTTACTGAATTTGTTCCTCGGTTCTTTCGGATCTTCTATTTTCCAAGCTTCGAGATTTACTTGTATTACGGCTCAAATCAGCCCCTTTGCGTTTTCTTGGCATTGCTCACTGTACAAAACACACATAAATAGAATTAATGAAATTACTTAATGATGAAAAATGTTAAAGGTATAATTATGGCCAGGATTTTTGCCGCAGTTTTGAAATGATTAGTTTGAAATTATAGCAAAAATATAAGTTTTATGAAAAAAAAAATTTGACCAAAGTTGTAAAAAATTAAATTTTACGAAAAAAATTGTCTCATATAATTTTCTCATACAACCAATATTTCGATCGATATTTCAAAATAAAGATTCATAATGATTGATTCACGTTTTTGGAAACTATGAAAATCTTAATTGTTAAATTACATTTTTTTAATAAAATTAAATTAAAATTACATTTTTATAAGATCAAATATATATGCCGTAATGTCAAAAACTTAGAGCATTAATTGTAAAATGTTAAAATGAAATCACGGCAAAAATCTTGGCCCTAGTTATAATGTATTTAATATTTGGTTGTACACACATTCATGTAAACATTAGACTGATTTACAAAAGCGAAAAATTTTATTTTTCATAATCATATCGAAAATATATGGTTAGAAATGGTAAAAAAAAATGAATACAAAAAAAAAGTTTGCCCAATTTTAATAAAAATTAAATTCCACCGAATCTTTTTTGACCGTTTCCAACAAAATTAAATTAACACAAATAAAAAAAAGTATACTTACAACACAAAAGCCGTTGTTGGTGGAAGCTCGTGCCACGTGTTGAGTACTTTTGAGGTTATGAAAATCACTTGATTAACTAATCGTGCAAAATACACTCAAAATTGATAATTTATTATTATTAATAAAATAGGAATGATTAATAGTTAATATGAGAGTTACACTGAGATAGCAAAATAATAATTGTCAACGTTACTACTACACTTGATGCATAAACAATAATGATGGCCGACAACTGTGTAGGGAGTGAGAGAAGTCTTATTGTGTGAGAGAATCAGGAGACCGGCTTCGTTCTCATCCCTACTCCGTGCTGTTTACTGGGTCAGAAGTGACACCTGTAGACAACTGGCGGGGATAACTAATGAAATGACGATTGATCAGTTATCGACCGGGGATGAACAATGATTAAATTACTAAAATGGCTATAAAAAAATAGGGGTTGGTGATAAAAAAGTAAAAATTTAGGGTTGTATGTATTTTTTAATGCCACATTATAAAAAAATAAAAACAATAAATTTCGTCCAAAAATTGAAAAAAAATTGTTAAGGGTGAACAACCCTTATTACTTAGGGGTATGGAAAATAGATGTTGGCCGATTCTCAGACCTACTCAATATGCTCACAAAATTTCATGAGAATCGGTCAAGCTGTTTCGGAGGAGTACGGGAACGAACATTGTGACACGAAAATTTTATATATAAGATAACTAACGAAATTTTAATATTACAAATTGAATTACAAATAATACGACCGGCGCGAATGAGAAACAGAGACCGACTTGACTATATGTGTAGAGTCCAAGAACATGAAAGCTGGCTTGAGATAGGAAGGAGTGGAGTCAGGCTTGGTCAGCAAAAGTAGAGGAAGGAATCAGGGGTATAATATCTCCCCCATTAAAAGCTTTTATGTTTTCAATATTATCTAAATGTATATTAGATATAGTTACGTTTGAAGTAGCCAGGTTGAGTTTTTAAAAGTTCCTAAGTTACAACATTTATCATTGATAAGGTTAAAGTCAGAATTGATATATGGGAGATTGACTTCTAAATTTAACATCGCCAATAATTTCATATTTCCCAGAATGCAACACACCGTGGTTCTAATGATAGAATACCACTTCCGCTTGCAATCACTTCTTTACCAAAACTGCTACGTTCTATCGTTACTTTAGTTGGTCGGGTTTGGATAAACATCCAATTATTATGACCAAGGTTTTGTCAAATGTCTACATTGCCATGTATGAATTTAGTTTTACATTGCGAAGGTAGAACCTTTATGGTTTCTGTCATGATTTCGATTTTACAAATAGGATTAGTGTTGTTAAATGATAGGATTTTTGGAACATCACAAGCAACTTTCCATTATGTAAAGATATAATATCAAAGTAATGAACCTTGGTGAATAAAAATAGTAGATTTTTCCTTTATTTTCAATTCGTTTGTGTGAGTAAAGTGTTTTTTCGCAATATATGAGGACACTTGAATTTTCAATAGAGGTCACAAGTTCTACAAATGGATTTAATTCATCACAGTCAATAGATAATGGAATTGCTATAATTTGACAGCAGCTTTTCATTAGGCTCTGATTGTGTTCAATTATATGAGTTTGTAATTTTTGTTCATGTATTTGTTTGTCAGTGCTTTGGAGAAGTTGGAGTAGGAGTCGTCGAGAATATGAGATGAGATGGGTAGTTGATATATATTCGAAAGGAAACAACCGGCTTAGTACGTAGTAAGTTTATTACTGGTCGTTAACATTACAAGAAATCGGAACAAGTGTCAAACACTGCGGTGTGCGGGGGGACGTGCGCATATACGTCACTAGTACATTATCGTCGTTTGTTTGAGTAGGACTAGATATATTATGATTTATGGCATTGTTTGCTGTTTCATGGTTGAATGGCCTATTGAGAAGAATATTAGTATATTGAAGTGGTTCTAATGAAAGAAAGTCATGAATGTCGTCGAGGTTGGGAGATGTTATAGGGAATTTTATTTCCATCGGAATTCGGGTTGCGATGTGAGGAGACGGACTGGTAGATATATTTTCAGAGCTACAAGGATTAAGCGGATTTGTATCTGAGTCAGGATTTGGAGTTACATCTCGGATTGGATTGACTGGGTGTCTGGATAAAGCGTCTGCGTTGCAATTAATTAAGCCTTTTTTTTGTATTCAACTTCATCATCAAACTCCTCTAATTTGGGACGCCAACGTACTAATTTCGATCCGGGTTCTTTGCAATTAAAAAACCATTTCAGAGGCTTGTGATCAGTAATTATTGTGAAATTACGTCCGTACAAGTATGGCTGTAATTATTTTGTACCAAATAAGATTGCTAAGCATTCCTTTTCTGTAACACTATTATTAATTTCGGCTTTGTTCAAAGTACGAGAAGCATATGCAATACTTTTGGCTTTTCCGACTGGACCTTATGAGAGGATGGCTGAAAAAGCGAAGTTGGATGCATCACAGGTGACCACAAAAGGTTTAGAAAACACGGGATATATAAGCAAGGGTGCGGAAATTAATTTTGGGATATTTGGACACATCAAAAGGATTTGATATCTTGGCTACATTTTGAAATTGGGAAATCTCTTACGGCTCTGACCATATCTGGATTAGGTCTTACGCCTTCATCAGTGATTAGATTTCTGAGTTAAGAGACTTCTCTTATGAGATATTTACATTTGTCGGGCTGAATTTTTAAATTAAACTCGTTGATTCTGTGAAAGATTTCTTCAAGGTTAAAGACATGGGAAGAGCGATCGTAAGACTGGATTACGATTTCATCTAAATAGACAAAACATTTGATACCTTAAAGGCCAAATAGGCAGTGTTCATAAGGCTTTGGAAAGTATAGGGTGCGTTTTTAAGTCCGAAAGGCATTCGTGTAAATTCATAATGGTCTTGACGCAGAGAGAATGCGGTTTTAGCAGACTCTTCAGGAGATATCTTAATCTGATGGAAACCTGATGCTAGATCTAAACTGCTGAAATATTTACTAGCTCACAGTTGATCAAGTATCTCAGAAATATTGGGAATGGAGTAAGAGTCTCATATGGTAATATCGTTGAGCTTGCGGTAGTCAGTGACAACGGCGAAAAGGAAAGGGTCTTTTGCCTAGAAGCATCAATCTTCGTGGGAACTATCCAAATTGAAGGAGTCCAAGGAGAGGAAGATGGCTTGATAATATCTTGTTCGAGGATTTTATTAATTTGAGTTTGTACGTAAGGTTTGTAACATTCGGGCAAACGGTTAGTTTTCGTATGAATTGGAGTTGAAGATGTCGTTTTAATCTCATGCTTTAGGACGTTAGTGAAAGATAATTTATCTCCACGTAGGTGGAATATATCAGAGTATTTGGAGCATACTTCCTGCAACGCTATAGATTCCTCTTGGTTTAGATAGTCCAGTCATTATAGTAAGTTCACCTCGGAATTCGAGATACCCAGCTGTAAGTCTGTAAATACTTGTATATTGCCAATTAAAATTTGTCTCAAGACCTACATATGGTAGGTGTAAGTAACTAATTAATTTCAAGGTCAAAGGTCACAAAAAGCGTTTTTTTGCGCTTTTTTTGGAAATATCTCATTTGCTATGGGTTTCTTGCTATTTGTATTTAGTATCAATATTACAGAATACAAAATTCTCTACAAATTTTGTTTTCATAAACTTTTTATACCATGAACCGTTTTCGAGATAGAGGGCGGAGAGCGCGCGGTCACAGCATCACTTCAGATCAACCGGTGCCGCCGGTTTTTTTTTTTTCGAAAGGACCTGTTAGCCTGAGGGGCTTTTACAGCTTCATCTGAACTAGACTCGATCCCGCAGGGCAACTCGTACAAGGGTGTCACTAGTGACCGAACCTCGGCTTGGACTGTTGCCGATTCGCGTAAGAGAAAAACGAACGCGGTACTAGCTATTAATGAGAGATAGATACGTTATAATAATAAGAAAGTAAAAATCGAAACTAACTGATCCCCATAGGGATCTGAAAAAAAAACTTATTTTAGTTTGTACTGTGCAAAGCGGCGAGGCAAGATTGTACTGTACGTCCTTCCTACCTAAATAGTGAACGAGAGTACCTAACCTAGCAAATCGAACCCTACCAACTATTTCGATTTCGTTTTTCAGCAAATTTTGTGTCTGGGTTTCAAGCCGTTCCTGTAAACTTTGAACTTCACACTGCAGTGATTCGACTAAGTTTTCTCGTTCTTCTAAATGTCTTAATCTGTTAGCAGTTTGTGTGAGATGAGAGGAGACATCGTCCAATCTTTCATGACAACGAGAGAGAGACGAGTTCATTGTAGCAATTTGGTTATTAAGAAGAGACATATCTTCCCGAAGAAGTCTTATTTCAGCAGTCTGAAGAGTTAATATCCTTTTGACGTGAGACAACGTTTGGAACATCTGATGTGTAGCTACGCAGCGAAGTTGCAGAATTATCTCCGATACGTTTTTTGCCACATTGACATTTTGGACAGATCCAGTTTTGTCCCTTGTCCCCCGCTTCAAAGCCAACACCCATACATAGGTCTTTGTGGTAATGTTTTTTGCATGTATTGTTTGTACACATAATAAAATTTGTGTCTTGAATATCGTTAAGGCATCCTGCACAAATGCCACGGAATTTCGATTTATTTCTAGTTGCCATTTTAGCTACTTATGTTTTATGTTTCCTCAGTGTTAACTTTATCTAAATTTCGAACGTAGCAGCCACAGTGATGGTAGCTCTGCGGTCCGAGGCGCGACCGAGCCAAACAAGGTGTTTGAGGTCGACGGTTCGAATCCGACCCGTCGAGTTAATTTCAAATAACATTTTCTAAATTTTCAATGTGTAGATCACACCCCACCAAACTCAAGCGCAATCCCGGCACCGCCCGCTTAAAACCATTCCATCTCGCTTCCGCCGCCCAACAGGTGGAGTCACGCGTTAAAATCAAACAGGAAGGAACGAGAGGGGTCGATAAAATTTCAAAATCCAATCAGATAATTTGTGTATGTGAAGTGTAGAAAAATATTGAATATTATAAATTTAAGCGGCGCACGTCCGACACCAACACGCGATAGAACTGAACTACTACATACATACTTTAAATTAATGAGAAGGAGGGTAGTTGATAACACAGATTACTATATAAGTGCGATCCGAGCGCGGCTAGAGGTTCAGTTCAGTTACAGCGACACTCGCGGCAAGTTCAGTTGAGTTAAGAACGTTCGACAGTACGCAAGTATGGGTAGTAAGCGGAAGCTCTGCTGTAAAATATAACGAATGTGGAACGAGATTCGGAGTATGATTCTGCTTAATCACCACGGTCTGTAACACCACTATGCTGTTGTTCTGCCATTCGGAACAATGTGTTTTCAAATTAGCATATTTCATTAACTTTTACCTGCAAATGAGACACTCGATGATGCCTTTCCTTTCTTTTTATACTTTACATGTGTTCGTTACATAAAGTACTCTTATGCTTGATTTTAGTTCCCTAACGTGATTACGTTTGCTGTGTACATTAACAACGTCTTAAATTAACATATTGCACCACTATTTAAACTTTCTACTTGCTTCTTGATTTCTACTTCATGTTATATAAATAAATCCACTTTTCTTGAGAGTACGATTTAATAAGAAAATAACATGGCTAGTTATTATTGTGTGTACAATCTCGACACCGCGATTCAGAAAATCCTGAGCGGAATGACGTATGCAAATAACGCATTTACGCACGTATTGTCTCAGCACCTTTTGCATTAATTATCCAATACTTGGATCTCAAATAATTTAAAACTGCATGCAATGTTCGTTCATGAGCGTCAACTATCAGAAGGTGAGACAAATCTGATTTATGAGGAAAATTCAGAGGATACTTGGAGCCCTGGTGAATACTAGCTTTATGTAACCTACCGCCAACTCTCATCAGTGGGTCCAGACCTAGATAAGGATTAAGCGAGTTAAGTGTTCCTTTTTTATTTATTTCTCCCTTTAACCTTAACATATCTATCTCTAATGCAAAATATTCTTTTTGACATAATTTAATGCAGGTAAATAGTGCCCCTTGAATTTCAGTATATGTTAGAAAGTGACTAAATTTTGTAGTATCTTTCCCGTTCGTTCTTCAACTTCAAAAACTTTTTACAATAAGTAAGTTTCTTAGACATTATAGAAACCTCACTAGTTTCCTCTATTACAGTATTGCAGGCTACTATTATACTGACGCGGTGATTGTCAAGCACGGACCTGTGTCATCCCAGAAAGGCGACAGTGGCCGTAGGGTTTTAGTGGGTATTCCCGGCGGCTAGCGCCGGGCGAGTCCCATATACTTTTCCTAGTCCCTCCTGGCTGGGAGGGGATGCATAAACGCATTTACCCACGTAAAAAAAAGGATACTATTACACTCTTTTCCTCTAAATTAGTTTCCTTAATTTCCTTTGTATTATAATTTATTTATTTATCTTTCAGCCATTTAGGTCCCTCAGTATCCTCAAATCTAAGGATGCACACTCGGAAGGATTGACACCACACGATGCACAATCTGCGGGTTTAACTAGTACAGCACCACATAACTCTAAACGTGGTATGGAACCTGTAACCTGTTTGACATCGAGTGTAAATCACAGCCGCGTAAGCTACATTAAAGGCGTCAGAAAATCCATGTAACTCTAAAAGGACATCAGATTTACTGGCATGAATCCAACGTGGTAATCTGAATGATGTAAGATTGTGAAGGTTGTTTCTATAACTGAGCCAGTCCTTTAACAAATGATTTGGGCGTTCATGATCCCAATCGATTCCTGAAAGCCATAAACGTTGCATGAACACCTTAGCTGTGATTATAACCGGTGCCAGTCAACCAAGTGGATCGAACAAGCGAGCGATGTCCGATACTACCATACGTTTAGTTACGGGGGCTTCAAGCGGAGGAAGGTGGACAGTGTACTTAAAATTGTCAGTCAATCTATCCTAAGCTATACCTAATATTTTCATAACTGAATCCGAATTTTACTCTAAATCGTTGTTTGTTGCCTCATTCTTGATTTTACTAATAATTCGGCATTACTGCTTGACCACTTTTGTAGCTGGAAGCCTCCACGTCTTACCAAGACATTCATTTCTTGATAGATCTGTTCACCCTCGGCAACAGACTCACAACCCCATAAACAATCGCCAACGTAGAAATCCTTTAGAACTCGACCGACTACTAATGTATTACTAGTTCCATCGTCGTTAGCAAGTTGTTGTAGCGAACGAACTGCTAGGTAAGGAGCAGAGGCTGTACCGAAAGTGACACGCAACAATCGGAAATGTTTCAATTCTGCTTCTCGGTTATCACGCCACAGAAAACGCTGATAATCAGTATCTTCTGGACTCACCTTAACCTGACGGTGCATTTTGACAATGTCCGCTACTAAACTTATAGGATGGTGGCGCCATCTCATAATAATTTGACGCAAATCAAGTTGTAGGGTTGGGCCAACCATTAATTCATTATTTAAAGATACACCATTATGACTTGAACATGAAGCGTCGAAAACAACGCTGACCTTCGTGGTGAGTTTATCATCACGCACCACCGCGTTATGTGGTAAGTAAAAGGCATCATTATATAATTATATCTGAACTATCACTTCAGCGTGTCCCAGCGGTATATACTCGTTAATGATGTACTATACTGTGCTTTAAGCTCCGGGTCCTTCATTAATCTTTTCTCTAGGCTAATAAAACGCCTACGGGCAATGACCTGCGATGATCCTCCAGACCCGCAACTAGGTCGATCGGCTTTAAATGGCAGTTTCACAATATTCCTTTCGGTCGAGCCGCGTTCGGTGGTCTTGGAGTAGAAGTGTTCACACTACAGTTCTTCTTCACTCAAGATTTTTCGAACTGAAGGCTCTGCTTCTACTTCTCATAACTTACGCAAAAGGTCATTGACGTCAGTTGACTGTACCACAGTAAGATAGCATACTGACCTAGAGATTGCTGAAGATTGTATCTCATCGAATAAAATCCATCCAAGTTTAGTTTTCTATGCAAGTTGAGTTCCAGGCGGACCCCTGACCAAACCTTCTAACAGAACCTCGCCAACCACACGCGCACCCAACAAAAAATCAATCTTCCCGGGTTTGTGGAATGATGGGATCTGCTAGGTACAAATTTGCAACTGAAGGTGGGATTTGAACAATCTTCTTCTCAGGAAGTTGAGTGGTGAGTTTATTCAGCACATAAGCATCGACATATAAACACAAGTTATAATCTAGACGAGATTGTAATTTAAACGTCACAATTGACCTAGAGGGCACCGAAGTTCCCTCATCTGTATATGCCGGTGTGAATAGGTTTTTTAAGTAACCCAAGAAACTGAACTGCGGCCTCGGGAATGAAAAAGACCTAAAAGCCCTTATCTAACAGAGCTCTTAAAACCTCAGCAGTACCAGTTCTAGTTGATTCAACGTGGACCAAGTTTACATAGCTAGCAATCCATAATTGTGATCCAGATGACCAAAACAACAAATGGGCTCATCACTTACCGCATTGGAACTGTCAATTGGAGTGGACGTTGTCGCTAACGCGGCAGCCGTGACTTTATTATCTGCTGAATTGTTGCCGAGTTCAGCTTGACTATCAGCAGCATGATGGTGAAGCAAAGAGTGTTCTTTCTTTTCACAAAGTTGACATCTGGTTTTTTGACGCCAATTATAAACGCAGTGATTTTTCCCTAGACAATTAAAACATAGTTTATTAACTCTAACAGAATCACGACGTTAGTTACAACTTCTTTTTGCGAATTGTATTACATAATTTGTGATCTCCAGTACAAAGGACACATGATAATGGTGTAGTTTACATTAAATGATTTTACACTGTTTTGAGGTTTGTTAGTCTTAGTCGGCTTTGGATCTAAGTATTCTAGCGATCTAAATCTAGATTCTAAAAAGGTTTTAAACTCTTCAAAGTCAGATAAGTTTCTAGATTCATTATCTAATTTTTCGCTAATCAAAGAAATTACAATAGTGTCCCAAGACTTAATATCAATACCTAAATTCTTTAATCCATGTATACAGTCTACAGTGTTATCTAATAGCGATTTAATGTCATCTCCACAACATCTCGGAGACTTGGAATCCTGAACAGAGTGCGTCGGTTTTTCATGCCCGACCAGTTGTACCTTCTTTATAAGGCCCAAGTTCGGCCGTGTATAGGATACTGTTCACATCTCTGGGATGTATCCGCTCAATATCTACTCGATGCCTTAGACAGGTTGCAGAGGCGGGCTGTCCGCATTGTTAATGATGCAGACACCACCAGCACCGTAGAACCGCTGAAACTACGAAGGGACATTGCCTCTTTAAGCGTGTTCTACCGTATGTATCACGGCGAGTGTTCTGAAGAGCTCTTCTATATAATCCTCTACTCCCGTTCCACTACAGAACCACGCGGGCGCGACTTCGGTGTCACAGCTTCACGGTGACTCCTATCGAATCGCGAACTAAAAAGTTTGCTGATTCATACTTTTGTAGTACCGTGCAGCTGTGGAACCGTCTTCCGGACAGCCTTAGGGTCCTTCAAAAGTGGCGTGATAAGGTATCTAAGCAGGCCAGCATGACAGCGGTGACTGATAATGACTTTTGGATCATTGTCAGTCATAGCTGCTCTGGATCGTACTGTACTTAACACCAGGTGCAGTACAGTCACTATGCTACGCAACATAAAAGAAAATATAAATAAAAATAAATGTTGAATGACGACTCTTTAGTGACAACTGGTTGTTTAATAAGCCTTTTCAAAATACAATGAGTGAGAAAGCTTTTGTATATCTTTTCAAAAAAACTGACCAACACTTCATAATTCAAAGCTGTTTCTGGGATATTGCGTAATAACTGCCCTGCTTCCCCTGTTAAATGATCTTTCAAATAATGAACTTTTTGAACCTCATCTAAAGCTTCATTTTTATGTATTAACGATAAAAACAAATCTCTGAAAGAGTTCCAATCAGTGTAAATTCCCGAAAATATAGGTAATATGATTTCTGGTAACCGAACATTTGACACGGACTTTGAACTTAATAATTAAGGCTCCGGCATGGCGTTGTTGCGGGCTCCGGCGTAGTTCACTAATTAACTGTCACTTAGGGCGATTCCATTATCCGGCTTTATAGGACCATATGTACATTCACCAACTTTATTATGCACGACTATTTAATCTTTCTACTTATTTATTTATTTTTATTTATTTATATATAGCAAGTCAACATTGCACAGACATAAAGTTAACATACAAAACATAACGAATAACGATTCCAATGCCGGTACAATAATTATAGACATGCATAACTTTCACAGATAAATATGAAACAAATTTAAGTCTAAAAGTTTAACAAACATAAATATACAAACAAGTGAAATCATGATTGAGAAAGCAAATAATGTATTATGAGACATTCCCAAATCAAAAAAAAAATTAAAAAAATGTATATATATGTCTAAATCTAAATTTATTATTCATGCAAAACTTTATCTAGCAAACAGATTGTGTAACTTATTTTTAAATGAATCAAGTGAGTTGCCAAATATGTCGATGGTATTATTGTTTTTATAAAGATTATTATATAGATCAATAGCCCGATTCAAAAACGCACTTTTACCTAAGTTGGTTTTGTACTTTGTTTTTAGGAATGTGTTTCTAGTGTGAAGCCTGAAACCATTACGTGGGATTACTAAGAATATTTTAGACAATAATTCAGGGCAGTCAAGTATTCCATTCACGAGTTTATATAGGTAAACAAGATCCGCAATATCCCTGCGAGATTTTAAAGAGGACATTTTAAAGTAATCAAGACGTTCCTCGTAGCTAAGGTCATTAGGACAGGTAGTATCCTTATATGCCAAAAACCTAGTAAAGTTTCTTTGTACCTTTTCCAGGCGGTTTACATGCACTTGATACGCAGGGTTCCACACCACTGAGGCATACTCGAGGTTACTACGTACCAAGGAGTTAAAAAGTAGCATTGGTGTCTGTACGTTACGAAACTCACGACATGACCGCTTAACGAAACCGGCAACTCTATTCGCGCTTTTGACGATTTTGTCGATGTGTTCTCTGAAACTGAACGAGCTGTCAAATAGAACACCGAGATCGCGAGTTAGTTTAACCTCTGCTACAATATTGTTGCCCAGCCTGTATATAGTGGGAAAATTGCGGACCTTGTTTCGAGTGAATTTAACATGTACGCATTTAGTCGGGTTTAACATCATTTGGTTGTTATTGCACCATGCCTCTACCGCATTTAGGTCATTTTGCAGTAACTGTGCATCATCTAGAGTTTGTATGTGCATATATAGCTTTAAATCATCTGCGAAGAGAGCACATCTACTGTATTTGATATAGGTAACTATGTCGTTGATAAATGCAATAAAAAGACTAGGCGCTAAAACGGATCCCTGGGGTACGCCGGAAAATGCAAAGTAAGAGCGATTGGACTTATATCCATTCATAACAATCCTCGATTCTCTATCGCATAAGTAGGACCTAAACCATTTAAGCAAGGTACCCCCAATGCCATAGTGCGAGAGCTTTGTTAATAAAATTTCATGATTTACGAGGTCAAAAGCGCTACTAAAATCAGTGTACAAAGCATCAACTTGGCCCCTATTGTCCATAACAGGAGCTATGTCGGAGGAGTACACAATCAAATTACTACTTGTAGACTTGTTCTTACAGAAACCATGTTGTAGGGATGTCATGAATTGCCTTAGATGCCAGTCAAGCTCACGACGAACCACTAACTCGAGAATTTTGGAAAAACACGACAGTATTTTATGACACAGGTCGATAGTTTTTACAGTCACTTGTGTTTTCTTTTTTAAAAATTGGTACTACATGAGCCTGCTTCCAGTAACAGGGGAATGTCTCGGATTCAAGTGAATTTGTAAAAATGATTTTTAATGGTAAAGTTAAGGCTCTACCTGTTTTTTTAATAAAATATGGTGGTATACCATCAGGACCAGCGCTTTTGTTAGCGTCCATAGCATTTATCGCTTGTAATATTACACCGTCGCTTATATGCACTGTTGGCATTATGAATTGAGAGAATCCTAGGCCAGTGATGTTGATGTCAACAGGTACGGTATTATGTTGCAACTGATATACTGAGGAGAAGTAATTGACAAACATATCGCATATTTCGATCCCTGAGTTGGCCACTGTGTCATCACATCTCATTTCTGAGGGAAACGTCGATTTACCTTTTCGGCGTTCTTTAATGTAGGACCAAAATTTTTTAGGATTTACAGATATACTTTTCTCTAACTTCTCTATGTACGTATTGTAACACTCTCGCTGTAGGTTTTTTGCCCTAGTGCCAAGAATTTTATATTCAAGGTAGTCACGCGGATTATTGTACTTTTTGAATCGCTTCCTTAGTTTCTCTTTTTCGCTGAGTAGCTTAACCAAAGGTTTAGAAAACCAGATAGGATATTTTAAGTCACGACGTTTGGATATCGGAACAGTTTCACTAATAACATCTCTTAGAGTTTTATAGAATACATTGACCATTTCATTTACATTCGCGCAATTTGATAGATTTGATTGCCACTGAATCTGGTTAATCGCACTATTTATAATGCAGTAGTTGGCTTTGCGGAAATTATGGGAAGAAAACTGTTTGCTTTTTAGGTAAGATTCTGCAACGAAAGAACTCTCGACTAGCAAAGGTGGATGGTTGGCATCAATTTTTATAAGAGCATCAGGACATTCACCTGACGTTATGTGTAAAGAATTACTAAGTACTAAGTCGAGAGTTCGGTTGTTACTGTTTTTTATACAATTCAATTGATACATATTATTTTGAGACATAAAATCAATAAGTAAATAACCCATTTTGCTGTTGTAGTTGGAAGGGGTCGCATAGTTAGAAGTATTACAGCGATCAACGTTCCAATTAATAAACGGTAAGTTAAGGTCACCAATCATTAGCGTGACATGCTCTGTTGTGTCTAATACTCCATTTACATGTTCCAAGAAGCTCTCAAGCTGAGCTTCTCTTACTGGAGGCGGCAAGTAAGCACCGCATATGTTTATGCATTTTGACACACCATGAACATTGACCCTCACTGAAATCCACAAGTCTTCGTGTGAGCTCTCATAGTGTTGCAATCTGCGAGATTGCAAAGAAATTTTAACTGCGCTTAAAACGCCTCCTCCATCGGACTTGGACGCAGCTGAAGTGGAGCGATCTCTACGATATATCTTATAACGAGAATCTAATATTTCTGAGTCGAGGTTTGAGTCGTGAAGCCAGGTTTCTGTCCCAACAATTATATCGAAATCGTTTCTCAGACATGATAAGTGCAGATCTGTGAGTTTACTACGCAACCCACGAAAGTTTTGGTAGTATAGAGTGAATGATAAGAAGTAAGGATACGGCTCTGGACTTTCTTGTTTACTCGGCGTTCAAAAATGTAATAGCGCATCGCTACTTTTTATTTGCTTGGGGGGTGAATTTTCATCTTTTCTAATGAAGATATGTCCGTTTCTTACCCAAACAAATTTATAACATTTTTCACGCGCTATCTTTCTCGTTTCAGCGTGGAGAGTTTTGTGATATGGAGACAAGTGTTCTGCGACATATACAGGCACTTTATTGCCACCATAACCCAAGTGAGATGAATTCAGTTTATCGTTTTTGTGCGCTTTGTTGAAGGTGGACACGGCTGCAAGAACATTATCTCTAGCACGTGAACTAGGTAATTTGACGAGGACTGCCCGGGGTCGAGCACTATTACTGTCCAACTTTCTGATTCTAGTACTAAATTAAATATCAGAGTCGGACACTTGCTTCTTGATATGTTCTTGAAGTTATTTAAGTACGATTTAATAAGAAAATAACATGGCTAGTTATTATTGCGTGTTCAATCTCGTCACCGCGATTCAGAGTTTAGAGGTTTGATACAGCTCCATCTCATATGTAATAGTGGAACTAATATTAACTTTACGACTAAACACTTGAATTGAACTTCTTTTTGCAGAGATCGCACTGGAAATACACGCCGACGTGTATCTTTTTGTGTTTGGAGAAATTGCTTGCATTTTTGAAATACTTGCCGCACAACTCGCATTTGTAGTCGACTAACCGTATTGCGTATTGGTGAAAATGATTCTTTTTTGTGGAAAATGTGGATTAAAATCGAGGACTCGCTGAGCCTAGTACTGTTATAATTACTAATATACCTTTCCTAACTATAAGGTTAGGTTTATGAGTAAATACCTACTAGGTAGGTAGTTACAACTTTAGTTACGTAGTGAATAAAAAACTCATCTTTTTCTTTTTCTCATATAACAGGCTGTTCCCGCATACGTTTCAAATGTAATTTTCTTTGCGGTTACGGTTTGTTTTGTTTCCCATTATCACTGTTTCACCTAGTGTTACTGACCGTGGAGGTTAAAGAGGTGACGTAGAATCATACACAGTCTCTTTCACGTAATACTTCAGTCTTACGTTAATCTTTCAGTTTAACGTAATCACGTTAGCTGTGTACATTTAGCAACGTCTTAAAATAAAATATTTCACCACAGTGCTGAATACTCGGCGGTGACGTGGCATCGTGAAGTCCGAGATGTTCGATCATATTGCTTCTGGTATTAACCTTCCTTTTGCAGAGATCGCACTGGAAATATACGCCGCCGTGTATCTTTTTGTGTTTAGAGAAATTGCTTGCATTTTTTAAATACTTGCCGCACAACTCGCATTTGTATTCGACTAACCGTATTGCGTATTGGTGCAAATGATTCTCGTAGGTGTCGACACGGTGGAAGTTGGCGGCTTTACAGATCCCGCAAGCGATGCTGAGAGTCCCATCGCTTCCGACCGAAGTCTGTGCGAGACTGCTCTTTAGCGTTATGGTTATAATCTTAGCTGATTTTAAGTGAAAATGTGCATTAAAATCGAGGACTCGCTAAGCCTAGTACTGTTATAATTACTCATATACCTTTCCTAGATATAAGGTTAGGTTTATGAGTAAAAATCTACTAGATAGGTGGTTACAACTTTACGTACGTAGTGAATAAAAAACTTATTTTTTCTTTCTCTCGTATAACAGGCTCGTTCCCGCATACGTTTCAAATGTAATTTTCTCTGCGGTTATGGTTTGTTTTGTTTCCCATTAGTCACTGTTCCACCTAGTGTTACAGACCGTGGAGGTTAAGGAGGTGACGTAGAATCATACACAGAGTCTCTTTCCACAATCGTTATATTTTACAACAGAGCTTCCGCTTACTACATTGTATATTTCGAACAGTCGTCCGTATTGTCCAACTTTCTTAACTCAATTTAAATCGACTGAACTGCCTCGAGTTGCGCTTCGACTGAACTGAACCATACACGCGCTTGCATGGCACTTATATCAGTGTTATCAACTACCCTCCTTCTCATTAATTTAAAGCATGTAGTATTATTAACTTTCCATATTAATAAGCAGAAGACGTGGTATGTAACATTCGGCCATCCAGTGCAGTCTGCGCCCCGCGGCCTGCATTCTGTTTTTCACTCGCCAACCCGTAGTTCTGAAACACAATTGTATAGTGCAGTAACTTGTATTAAAATGTGGACTCTACTAAAATTTGAAGCAATGTAAAGCTCAATCACACAGTGCTTATTAAAAATGGACCTGATCACAAAGCCGTCTCTACAAATTAAGACTTGGATCACACAGCCGGCTTTATATTACGTGGGTCACACAGACCGTATTAACTCACGTAGGCCACATAGACAGTTTAATTAATGTTTTACCGCGTTTTTCATGAACTCCGCATAAGCGGTATAACCACTATGCTGTTGTTGTGCCTTTCGGAACAATGTGTTTTCAAATTAGCATATTTCGCTTTCCTTTCTCTTTTATATTTTTCATGTGTTCATTACAGAAAGTACACTTATGTTTGATGTTTAGTTCCCTAGCGTGATTACGTTAGCTGTGTACATTTAGCAACGTCTTAAAATAAAATATTTCACCACAGTGCTGAATACTCGGCGGTGACGTGGCATCGTGAAGTCCGAGATGTTCGATCATATTGCTTCTGGTATTAACCTTCCTTTTGCAGAGATCGCAATGGAAATATACGCCGTCGTGTATCTTTTTGTGTTTAGAGAAATTGCTTGCATTTTTGAAATACTTGCCACACAACTCGCATTTGTATTCGACTAACCGTATTGCGTATTGGTGCAAATGATTCTCGTAGGTGTCGACACGGTGGAAGTTGGCGGCTTTACAGATCCCGCAAGCGATGCTGAGAGTCCCATCGCTTCCGACCGAAGTCTGTGCGAGACTGCTCTTTAGCGTTATGGTTATAATCTTAGCTGATTTTAAGTGAAAATGTGCATTAAAATCGAGGACTCGCTAAGCCTAGTACTGTTATAATTACTCATATACCTTTCCTAGATATAAGGTTAGGTTTATGAGTAAAAATCTACTAAATAGGTGGTTACAACTTTACGTACGTAGTGAATAAAAAACTTATTTTTTCTTTCTCTCATATAACAGGCTCGTTCCCGCATACGTTTCAAATGTAATTTTCTCTGCGGTTATGGTTTGTTTTGTTTCCCATTAGTCACTGTTCCACCTAGTGTTACAGACCGTGGAGGTTAAGGAGGTGACGTAGAATCATACACAAAGTCTCTTTCCACAATCGTTATATTTTACAACAGAGCTTCCGCTTACTACATTGTATATTTCGAACAGTCGTCCGTATTGTCCAACTTTCTTAACTTAATTTAAATTGACTGAACTGCCTCGAGTTGCGCTTCGACTGAACTGAACCATACACGCGCTTGCATGGCACTTATATCAGTGTTATCAACTACCCTCCTTCTCTTTAATTTAAAGCATGTAGTATTATTAACTTTCCATATTAATAAGCAGAAGACGTGGTATGTAACATTCGGCCATTCAGTGCAGTCTGCGCCCCGCGGCCTGCATGGAATTAATTGGAATTCATTGTATAAACCGCAGTATCAAATAGCATATCGATTACGGAAATAATAATATTCGTTTCTATTTCACTTTTTGTGATGTACATCATCGATTCTTGTTTATTTTTATCGATCTTCATCAAATATAGTTCGTTTCACGTTCGTTTCCAATGTTATACTCTTCAGTCGCATCATAATATCCATTTTACCTGAGTATCGAATGCCAGACCATACCATTACACTACCACCTCCGGCTTGCCGACGGCTCAATATAAAATTATCTTTTCTTAAATCGTGAAAATAGTAATTAAAACCATCAGGTCCATCCAAATTAAACTTCTTTTCATCAGAAAAAATAACTTTTCGCCACTTTTTTTTCCATTGAACGTGATCTTTTGCAAATTGTAATCTAACTAGTTTATGTTTAGCAGACAACGGTGGTTTTTTTGGTAATTTCTTACGTTTTAAATGCTCACACTCACGTATAATGCGTTGAACGTTTCTTAAATTAGTACTAACACCAGCCTCCGCTGCGATTTGTCTTGCGGTAAGCGTAGAATTTGACGCAACTCTTAGAATTGACCTACTTTCTCGTGGTGTAGTTGCTCTCGGTCGACCTGTCCGTTTCTTCTTACCATATTTGTCGGGATCTTTTAAAAAATTTCGCACAACACGATGACTTCTGTTGATGATTTTTGCGATATTGGCCTAATGCAATTTTTTAATTATATTAATTTCAGTTTCGTTTAAGTGTTTTCCCCGTGACATTTTAAATAAAAAATAGACAAATATTAACTTGAACAATTTATTTATACGTAAGAACTTACGAGTTACACGAAACAAGTATAAACATGAATTGACATGTCCAGTGCACCGAGCTGCTTGAGCCAATGAGACGAATGGGTTATACTTTTGTCGCGCTATCAAACCAATAACTTCGTCGCTGCGTAACAAAGTAGCATCGAAACGTAACTATATATATACCATAGTACTAGAATCAAGAAAACAATGCTGGCGCGTTAGGAATTTATTTACTTGTATTTAGTTTTACAGTAAATATAAAAAAAATCGAGGGGTGGGTTATACTATTGTCGCGGAGTGTAGGTTATGTTCAACTAAGTCGTAAAAATAGTATTCATATTGTAAAAGGACGAATAAAAGCTTCAGCTGCTAGAATTCATAGTACTTGAGTCGGTATTTTCGGAAGGTTCATAAATATCTTGTGAACTATTTAAATTTGTAAAACTACTAGATGACAAACTTTTCTAACTATCTTCCAATAAATTTGGAAGTAATTTTTGACGCAATGGTTTTACCAGTGGTACCAGTTTTAATCGGTGAGCAGGATTCATAAATGTAAAATGGTCTACATAAATCATAAATGCGGGTAAAGTGGCCTAGTGTGAATTAAACATTATATGTTTAGTTGTTAAGATTTATTTGAGTTTTACTTAGTTAACCCTAAATTAATTACATTTAATGAGGTTTTAAGTATATCATTATACATAGGAACCTACACAATTAGTATTTTAACATATATTAGGATCTTACTAGTTTTATGGACAAAATTTGCTAAGGAATACATTATCTTCGTTATCATTGCTATGTATCATAGCTTGAGCATGCTACATGTGCCCGTGGCTTACAAATAGAATAGCGTATCCTACCATCTTCGTGTCAAGAGGTACAAACATCTCCACAGTAAGAACATTTCGATATTTACCAGTTTCATATTCTTTGGTTCCTCGCATTAGTGCTTTCGATTGTTTTTGCTGTAGTTTTTCGACTTGTAACACCTTTTTATATGGACTTCTGATTTGCTGTGCGGCTCCTGTTTCTGTTTATTTTTTTGGATTTAGGCTACCGTAGGTAGGCTTGCGAATCGGAAACAAATCTATAGGTGTTATTGCGGATAATGTGCTTGGTTGTGGGTCTATCATTGGTGGCGTTAATATTCCTGCATACGGATTTAAAATTGGTTGGGCAACTGCTGTGATTTTCTGCAATACTATGTTCACCAGCGTATCTAACATTGGCGTCATAACTGCTAACGTTGCTTCTAAGAATGTGCTTGCTTGCGAATCGAAATTTTCTCACAGGTGTCCAGAACGCATGGTGACTCATTTCTGTCAGGTGTCTCATTCTCTTTATTTGTCTTTGTGTTTTAACTCGATTGTTTTTGTTTTTCATTCTACAAGAGCCACATTTGTTGTATCTATTGACTCCATTCCATATTTAGAAAAAGCATAATTCACTCATTTCTCTGGATCTGCTTCTGTTCAAGGCATTGATGGTATAGAAATCCAAAATACAAAAAGAGATGAGTTTTTGCGTAGGATTTCCGAGAAAGTCTGGGGACAAGAAAGCCTCACTTTTCACCATTAGTGATGCACTTAAAATCAAAGTGGTTGTCATATATGTAAAAAGGCTGAAAAGCTTTCGAAACGTCGGGATCAAAATCAATAAATAACCGCAATAAAATCCGTTTAAATTAGTTTTATTTCAATGAGTAATTCAAATTATTAGATAGTTGGAGTTAAAATCTTTAAAAATTGGGTAATTGCAAGTAATGAGTTGTCGGGGCGAATTACTAATTGATACTCTGCTGTTGATTTTTTGTAATTTTTTTATTCATAAATTACTTAAGGTGTATACAAATAAAGTTAACTTAACCATAGTGCAATCTAATTTTAAAGCGAACCCAGTAATGATGGGCGGTAAACTCACGTCTGTATATCATTAGCAATCTTTTTTTCTTTGTTTCCAAATAGAGAACCGGGTCCAGGGATTCCTTGTTTATTATTTCCAATAAGAAACCAATGTCGAAGAGGTCTTTAAAGAATGTTGAATTCTTGTTTAAAAAAATCTTATCTTTTATCTTTTACTACAATCATGACTTATTTCCAGTCTTTTGCAGTCCATGTAGCTCTAATAGAGACAGTAGGCTTTCGTTTTCTAATCAATTCAAAAATATTTATTATATTTAGGCCCTAAGGCGCTTATGAACGTCAAAACTGCTACCGGTTTGGAAAGTAACGCAGTCATCGAGAAGAACCAGCAAGAAACTCGATCTGCATCTTTTATTTTTTGGGTCTTTTTCTTATCTTTTTTATATATGACGGCGAGGCAGTGTTATTAACATCATCGTCCGACAAAGTGGGCGTATAAACTGGATAATCGAGCAATGAGACAACAAATTACACAACACGATTTATTACACCGAAGCTGAACGCAAATCACAACTTAAATATCACGGTAAACGAAACATTAGAACAGTTCCTAGCTTGGTGGAGAACTTTACTTGAAGACGACCAAATGGAAAGTGAGTCTTGGTTCCACATCCCTCCATCCGCTAGGCTCTGTTGTAGCACGAAGTTAGTTGCAATATGGCGACAGTGCCGCCATCTACGGAACCTCGTGCTTCGTTACGTTATTGGTCTGTATCAATATCCGTCTACGACATATAATAGTTTAATATGTTACAGTAGATATTAGTGGATGTACAGAGAGGGGTGTCAATTCCAGACATCAAGATGGCTGACATATTGATCCACCCTATATTAATTAATGTGCTGTGGAACTTTATTATAAAACTTAACACTATTACCTTAAAAACTGTTACTTGTTTTACTCAGTCTAAAATAGAGAGTTTTATATTCATTAGGCATCTCTCTCTATTTCGCACAGTTCTTCGTGATTTGATTTGTTTTTTGGCCGTACTTGTAGACACTGAAGATTGGGTAGAATTTTAATATGTAATAAAATTTAAATAAATAAATCTTATCTGTGCATTCTGGGAATATTGATTTTATTTCAGTCCATAGCTTTCAAATTTCAACCCTATCTGTCTGTTATGGTTGTTTTGACATCCAAATAGCCCGTCTAGCTTGAACAGCAGACATGAATTCTTCAACATTTTCAACAGACATTATCAGAAAACACTCGTATTGTTCAACGACAAAATCAAACTATTTTGTTAACGTCGTGCGGTGTCTCCTTCGCGACTCTTCGCTCAAATATGTCACGCTCTTTCTCATGAACGTCGCGAAGTAGTATGGCTGCTAGAGATACATCACCATATATATTGCTGCAAATCGTGACAAATCGTAGTCGCACCGTTACTTGTTGTACTGTTATATGGGGTCTGGTAAATAGCTTTAAAAAACAGATTTATAATAAACTAGCTGACCCGGCAAACGTTGTTTTGCCATATAAATAATTTTAAGTAATTTCTAGTGTAGACAAAAAATAGCTTACTTATTGTAAGTGTGTAAGAATGTGGTATATGCGTAAAATAGGCATGGAGCGCTGTGAACGATGAGGGAATATAAAAATAACAAAAGGCAAACATTATTTTTAAGTTATTATAATGTATTCCTTAAAATTATATATCATTAATTAATCAATTACGACAGTAACACTAACAAACAATATCAATTTCTTAATGCTACAGCGTGAACAATATTTTTTGTTAGTCCATCTTTAGCTAACACAAACAAACTGAATGGTTTACCCACTCGAGAGCATGCCACGTATAATTGTCCGTGTGAAAAACATGGTGTTCTCAAATTTAAGCCACAAATAGACATCGTTTGACCTTGGGATTTGTTGATTGTCATTGCAAATGCCAATCTAATCGGAAACTGAATACGTTTGAATTGAATTGGCACATTTGTAGGTTTAATTTTTTTTTTTTTCGAAAGGACCTACACTGTTAGCCTTAGGGGCTTTTACAGCTTCACCTGAACTAGTGGGTGAGCGCGGAAGGCGCTCAAACCCGCGGGGCAACTCGCACAAGGGTGTCACTAGTGACCGAACCTCGGCTTGGGCTGTTGCCGAATCGCGTACGAAAGAAAACGAACGCGGTACTAGCTATTATGAGAGAACGTTATATTAATAAGAAAATAAAGTGAAAATATAAACTAACTGATCCCCTTAGGATTAGCGCGTACGTGCGTGCGTTTAATAACTGGGTAGTCATTATTTTGACTAGAGATTTTATCGGGTGGGTCGAGGAAGATGTTACGTGGCCGACGTCGACAGAATTTTACATTAGATAACTGCTCATTAGGCGTGGGAACATAAGAGACGGAAGCCTTAATGAGCGAATTTGAGTGTGCTTCAGCTTTCTCAAAGTGTGTTTTTGAAAGGGTCCGGATATACCCTTCAATGGACGGAAGTTCTAGATCTTTGTGTAGGTCTATGTTTCTCATGGTATCGAGAGCACAAACCGACCTACGAATATATTTATTTTGAACAATTTGGAGTTTGTTCAAAGAATGTTTCGAACTGTGAGCGAAGGCGGGACAGCTGTACGTAAGAATAGGTCTTACGCACGTTTCATATAGGGTCATTTTGCTGCGGAGGGACATTTTTGGTCCAGTATAAATAGGACGCAACTGAGCCACAACCATGAGGGTTTTCTTTATGGCTTTTCTAATGTGGGGAATGAAACTGAGTCTCCTGTCTAAAGTGACTCCGAGATACTTGATTTCGGAAGCCCACTGAATATCCTTACCGTATAAGGAGAGGTTTTTGCTGAGCACTTTCTTAGGGAGGTTCGGTTGAAAAAGAATGGCTGCAGTCTTATCCGGATTGAGTGCAATACGCCATTTGACGCACCATTCTCCGAACGTATCCATCGACCTTTGGGTACGACAGATGATATCTATTTTTTTCCTATCGGATGTGAAAATAACTGTATCATCAGCGTAGAGTCCGTAGTGGACTTTATCCTCCAGCTTCGGGAGGTCGCTGATGTACAGATTGAAGAGAAAGGGTGGCAGAATGGAACCTTGGGGAACTCCTGCTCGAACAGGATGCTCTGAAGAGAGGGCTCCTTCCACTGTATAGCAAAAGGAGCGGTCGTCGAGGTATTTTTTTAGAATAAAAATTAACCTGTCCGGTATTCCGAACTGGTGTAATTTATAGATGAGCCCGGCATGCCATACCTTATCGAAGGCTTTAGCGACATCGAAAAAGACCGCAACAGTGCGGTAGGGAGAGTTGGAAAACTTTGACTTAACAAAGTTGGCTTTGATGTGCTCCGTGAGGCGAAGCACTTGGTCCGTGCACGAGTGTCTGGCTCGAAAGCCGAACTGTGCTTCCGGAATGATCTTTTTATCCTCAACTTCCTTGAGGAGACGACTCAGAAGGAGTTTCTCGAATACCTTGCCTAGAGTGTTCAAGAGGCTAATGGGTCTATAACTCTCTGGCAGATTTGATTTTTTGCCAGGCTTATGAATGCCTATGACTTGCCCTTTTCAAAACAGCTGGAAAGTGGCAATGAAGTATGGCCGCATTGAAGATGCAAACCAGAAGAGCGATGAGCTGGTCAGGAAGAAGTTTCAAAACTTCGTTCCTGATACCATCCGGACCGGGAGATTTTTTAGGCTTAAGGCCTTTAATGGTTAACCGAACCTCGTCAGACGTGACAGGGTCTAACGAGACCTCGGGTGAAGAGGACAGAAATGACTCTACTTTGGATTCCACTTCCACCAAATGACTAAGTCTTACACCCGGATTGGGTGAGCATTGTTCTTCAAGTGTAGCGGCTAAGCATTCCGCTTTTTCTACATTCTCAAAAGCAAGAGTTTCCCCAGGCCCTCTCTGCAACGGGGGCATGGAGACTTTATTAACAGATTTTAGCTTTCTGGTTAAATCCAGAAAGCCAGATGGGACGGTTGAATACCCTCGAGAAGGTCTTCCCATCTTTTATTTCGGATCTCCGTGATACGATTCCTAACCTCCCTCTGGAGGGCTCGTAAGCGAACACGATTTTCCTCGGATGGGTATGAATCGTGCGCGCGCGTCGCCGCGTTCTTCTCCGTGATCAATACCCGGACGTCGGCAGGGAGCACGAAGCGGCGATCGTTCGCCGCTTTCACCTCTTTGGATGACTCCCTGACCGCCGTCTGCAGGTGATCGACCAAGGAATCGATCGCAAGGTCAGCGTCGCTGACGGATTTCACCTCATCCGGGATCCTACTTAGACTTGGAGAAGATGTGTTATCACGGAGATATCTCCGGAGATGCGCGTAGTCAACCACTTGGACGGAGGAGGGCCCGATATCTTCAGGTTGACCTAGTTGAAGAATGACGGGACAATGGTCAGAATCGAGTTCATGTAAGACTTCTATACGTCTTACCGGAAGCGCGATTCCTTGAAGGAGAGCGACATCCAGTACTGTAGGAGTACAGTTTGTCTGGAAATGAGTGGGCTCAGAAGGAGCTATAACATCGAACACGAGCTCGTTCTCCAAAACAGCAAGCGACCTACCGTTAGCGGAAGTCCTCGAACTGTTATAGATAACGTGCCCGCTATTGAGATCGCCGGCCACTATAACCGCCCCGCCCAGCGAGAAGAGAGCTAACAGATCGGTTTTAATTAAATTCTTTTTCGGACTGAGATACGCGGACGCTATGTATATCGATTGATGTCCGGACATCCCTATTTTACATATCGATACTTCTAAATTATCGAGTTTCGGGGGCTCTATTTCTGTACAATAGAGAGATCTCTTATAGTAAATCATCGTGCCGCCGCCTCGGCCTGCGGTACGATCATTTCTTAATATACTGTAGTTGGCAATCGCTGGATTGCGGAAACTGTTGTTTAGATGTGTTTCTTGTAACAGAAACACATCTATCTGATGCTTCTGAAGGAAGTCAGATAACAGGTCGCGACAGGCTTTATTTTTAGTAAATCCGTTAACATTAAAAAAGGACAAAGTCAAACCGCGGGGTTTGATTTTATCCATCTATTAGTTGAAATCTAAAAAACTATTAAAAAAAAAAAAAACTAAAAATCTAAATATTTAATTTATTTTTTTGAATATATACACTGCAGAGTAGCTGCAATGTGAGGGAAAGCGGCAATGATACCCAACTGTTTCATAGGGTCCGACGAGCGTTTGATCGCATCGTTAAACGCGATGATATCCTCAATAGCGTGCCTACTGAGGATTTGCGCCAGAGTGGCGAAGCTTTCCCCTTGGAAGAGGTCCGCTGGAAGTTGCTGCTCCTTAGCAGGAGCAGAAGCCTTTTGCGGCTTAGATTTCTTCTCCCATGCCGTCTGAGGGACACGCACGGGTTTGGAGGGGGCAGGCGCGTAGGCGCTGGCCGGAGTCTTGAGGCTCGGATAGGCCTCAGCGGACGTCAGAGGCGGAGGCGCAGGCCGAGAGGCTGCTACGCGCGCCTTGGGCGCGGGCCTTTGCCTCTGCTGGCGCGGACGCCTGGTGCGAGGCGCACACTCACACCCGCGATAATTTGCGGGGTGACCCGCCTTTTTGCACAGCACGCAGCTCGGAGGAGCCGCCGTGTCAGGGGTGCGAGTACACTCCTTAGTGGAGTGATCGCCCAAGCACTTTACGCACCTGGGCCGAAGATGGCAGCCACTGGCTGAGTGGCCGTAATTTTGGCAGTTGTGACACTGCGAGGGGATATGTGACTTGCGGGGGGGTTCTACTATGACCCCTGTTAAACCGCACACCGACTTCAGGGAAAAAATACTCTTTCCCTCCTTCGTTCGGTCAAGAAGTACCGTAACCATATCGTACGGCTTTTTGTTTAAACGGTGATACATCCTGAATGTATCCCGGACAGGGAATCCCTGAGATCGCAGTGAAGCTGCGACTTCGGGCAGGGGGAGCTCCTTGGGCACCCTGCGAATAACAACTCGAAGGAGGCGTTCCTCTTCGAGCGTGTATGTATAAAAAGGTTGCCTAGCATCCCTAAGATAAGCGGTTAACGCTTTGTGGGTCAGCGACGTCTGAACCTTGACTTGAATACTCGCGGGGGTACTCGTCGCACTGACAAAGTGAATTTTCCTAGCGTGCAAATCCGCCGAGATTCGGGTCCAGGCGGATTTGTCCTGGATGATGACGGGCGGTGGAATGCGGCCCTGCTGCGGCTGAGCCTGGCCAGCCGAGCCCGAGGGGCCGGAAGCGGGGGCGCGAGTCGCGGTCGCGGGTGCGGCGCGGGTCGCGGGCGCGGCGTGTGACGCGGGCGCTACGCGGGGCGCGGGAGCGGCCTGAGCGGGTGCAGAGGCTGCGGAGGAAGGCGCCGGTGAAACTGCTCGGCTTCCCTCACCATCAGGTATTATGAACCGTTTTACCGGTCCATTGTCCGAGACGGTGCGCTTCCCTCGCTTCCTCTTTGTTCTTGATTTACGAGCGGTTACAACCCCCTCGTAATCGTTCTCTGTCAGCGTGCTCATATCTGAGCTGGAGCGTGAATGGTCAGAGCTCATACCGACCGAGCTCACACACGATGCGCGTGAGTCTGGCCTTACGTATGGCCGACGGTCGAGACTGTCCTCTGGGGACAGCGGAGAAAAACTGTTCTCCGTCGGTATTGAACACGCGGCACCGGTTGAGAGCCCCGGTGCGCACGTATTTGTCCGTGCCGACTGCGGAACTGGTCTGATCGCGAAAGACGTCATCCTCGCGAAATCGGATGACGTGGAGGCGATGGGGCTCGGTGTAGGGGACCTAACCGACGAGATGGCGGGAGCTGAAGGCTCGACCGCCACTACCGACTTATTTTCCCCTAGCTGTTGCATCTTTTTGTCAGATGCATTTATGAGCGCGACAGGCTTCCTGACCGGCGGAGACGCCTGGTTCAGATACGCGCGATACGCTTCTGGGAACCTAGCCCTGAGGAACTCTAGAGCAGAGTCTAGGTCCGCGTTCTTTAGTGTGGCCATTCCGGTGGCGGGTTTGTGGGGTATTATTGTATACTAAATAAATATAATAAAAATAAGAAAAAAGAAAAAGTAATAAGTAAAATATAAAAATATAGACAATACTAAACTAAAATTAAATATATATATATGTAAATATTTGTATATACCACCCTACCTGAGGGGCAGGGGGGCGGCGGGGTAAAAAACTGTAGTTCCAAGTTATAAATAGAACACGGAAAAATTTTTAATAAACTGAATCTATAAATAGAATGGAATGCGAGTGCGCGCACCGATGTGTATGTACCTCCCTACCTGAGGGGCAGGGGGGCGGGGGGGTAAAAACCGTTACGTATATATATATATATATAAAAAAGAAAAGTAATTTTAAGGAAAAATATATATTAATAGCGAAAGGAATATAAATATATATATGAGGAAATAAAATATAAAATAAATATATTTAATATATTCAAAGACCTCCCTGCCAGAAGGGCAGGGGGGCGGAAAATATGAGTTTACTGAGCTCTCCTGAGCTCGATCTAAAGACCTTGTGCCTGAGTGCAATGGCACAGGATGAGTGTACCTAGGTACCCTAAGCTACGGGGCCCTATCAATCCTACGGCCGAGGACAGTCGCCTTTATAAAGGCGGTGCCCAAACGCACCGTAGGGATGGAGTCGTGCAGGATCGGCAAGGTGGGCGGGAGACACCTGGGGCTTAACTATGTGAATAGACAAAGGCTAAGATTCCCAGGCCCGTCCGAGAGTGCTGTCTAGCCAACGAGAGGCAGACAGCGAGCGCTCGGGGCACGCTCCGACGGCTTCGTTGACACCGTTAGGTTTCAACCGTCGACCTTATAACAAAGGATTTACGCGGTTAACGGCTTCGAAGAAACCGTTACAAAAAGCGCGCGGAAAACTATCGCGAGACCGCGAACGAACTGAATATTGAGTATTTGCAGCTCACTTACCGAAATAACAGCACGCGATATGCAAATAAACACGTAATAACACTTCACTAATTACGACGAATTAACAAAAGAGAGGAATTACGAATAAAAACTTCGTAATATAATGAACGATGTTGGCTCATGAATGCGACCACTCGCTATCAGAACCAAAATCGGACTCTCGCTCCTCTGTAGGTATAATAAGAATGCGTGGTATTAATATATTTTCACCTCGGAACTTGCCATTTAAAATGCTGGCTTCGATCACGTATTTCATTAATTTTTTAATGACTAATCGCGTACCGTTGCACAGCCGGGGCGGGTTCAAATTACGAAGCAAGATAATCGCAGATCCAACCTTTAATTGTAAATTATGCGGTGGCATGCCTGGCAAATCCAGTGAGTTCAAAACTCTGTGGGAAAATTTACTGCTTCGCTGTCGTCGCAAACTGTATCAATAGATTTATATGATACCAAGTTCCCAGGCAACAACATTTGTATCTTCAGATTTAAATTGTCAACGTCTACATTTTTTGCCGCTAAAATTGCTCTTTCTGCAAGCCACTCATGATTTATGTACTGTGTGTGTACATCGGGAAATATTTGTTCAATGAGAGTATCTTGCGAATCAGCGATTGTGCAGAAATCGGTCGGTAATTTTACGTATCCAGTTTCATCTATAGCAACTTTTCCATCACCGATATCTAAGAGTTGTTTTGAAAATGTTTCAGCGGATGGATCTTGAAGCATTTGAACGCGCATATTTACTTTCAGCTGTAGTTTTTCAACATTACGCCACAATGGACTTAATTTTAAGTAAGCGTTGATCTCATCAGCGTATGTTGAACGTGGAATGACTGGAAGTGTTTGCCTGAAATCACCTGAAAGGACCAACAGAGTTCCGCCAAATAGTTTGTCGTTGTTTTTAATATCTTTCAATGTCCTGTTCAACGTCTCAAGCGAATGTTTGTGTGCCATAGTACATTCATCCCAGATGATAATTTTACACTGTTTCAGCACGGTGGCCCTGGACGATTGTTTCTTAATGTTGCATTCTGCGTCAGGGTTATTCTGAATATTTAGTGGCGGCTTAAATACTGAACGAGCTGTTCTGCCTCCATCCAATAAAGTTGCTGCAATGCCCGATGATGCAACGGCCAATGCGATGCCATTATTTGATCGTATTTCAGCAAGAATTAGCGAAATAACGAATGTTTTGCCAGTTCCACCCGGTGCATCCAAAAAGAAGAACCCACCTTGTCCAGCTGAAACTGCGAGCATAATGCGATCATAAATGGTTCTTTGTTCCTCATTCATTAGTGGGACATTGCGGGCAACAATCGCTGCCATTTCTACAGTGCTGTACTGCAGTTCACGATTCATTTCAGTATTCATTAAATTAGATGCAGTTCGATTTGGCGAATTCATACCGAAATGACTGAGTGGTAAGTTGGCAATGACAATGCAAAGATCCTCAATAGCAATTAATACTTCATTGTACATTGCGTCGCTGAATGTTATGGTTAGATCGTAGCACCGTGTACGATGTTGATGCAATATATCATCCGTCATTGAATCTTTGTGATTATCCCACAATATCTGTGCTCGGGCTGGGAAACATGTAGTCAACACTACAGCGAATAGTAGACGAATTTGTATTGCTGTACAGTTCAATGCAGCTTCAGCAAGCATACATTCCCACTGGTTGTCGTCTTCCAGCAAGCCAAGTGCAAGGCATGCATCTTTATACGTTGGATAGTGTTGCCCATTCACTTTACGTATATCTTGAAATGATAATGGGCCAGTAACATTAACCAACAACAGTCGAAGGTAAAAGCACTCAGTGTGTCTTGGATTGACTGTAAATAATCGCCCCAAGGCGTTTGATTTAAATAAATTGAGACATGCAGCAACTGGTGAGCCTTGCTTGCGGGGCATCCATCTTTTTGTTTGAGTCCATGTGAAATAGCGTGGTACTTGTGAATAGAGTAATGTTCGTGCAAAGGCACCAAAATCATCCACACGATTACACAATTCAAAAAATTCAGTGAGTGTAGTTTTAGGTGGATTTATTGCACGATCAATCGCTGTCTGTCAAAACCAAAGATACGCCAAGCAGCTTCATTGGAGCTGATGTACCGACCAATTTGGTAGAGCGTTATTTCATCGTTTTTATTCACTGGAGGAGCATTCACATTTGTATTTTCCACTCTAAACACAGCCATATCACTGCCTTTATGGACATACTTGCAAATGTATTTGATGCTCTTCACAGAACTGCAGAACTCAACATTAATATGAGCATTGTATGTCTTGCTCAGCAGAGGCGAATATGGCACCACCCAACGATTGTCAATATCAATGTCTGTGTTGCTGATATTTTTAATAAATGATTGTCCGCCATTATCGGGATTTCTTCGACGATATATTGGGTATCCGTCGACATTTGTGACCGTATCATTAGTAAAATCTTTAGGGAAATTTTTAGTACATTTTCCATCTGCCATGCAAGGCGATGAACTATTAAGAGTACCACATGGACCATGGATCATGTTTGTTGTAACAATATCAAACAGCAGTTGGTCAGTGGACGGATCTGGAATTTCCGCAGAAATGATACTATCGATTTCTTCAGGACGGATTTTGTCAATTAACCAAACCAAAATGTGTGCATGAGGTAATCCTCGCTTTTGCCACTCAACCGAATACAGCCAGCAACGTGTAGGACCGAATACATGTAATTTAGTAATGAAACTTATTAAAGACTTCAACTTTTGTCTGAACACACGTGCTGTAATGTCATGGCGATGTATGGCATTTTGGCCAGGCAACAGCAAAGATGCAATCTCTGGCCATTTTGGATTACATGTGAACGTGATAAATAAACATGGTCGTCCATATTCGCGCACGAAAGTCAGAGCATCCTGTATATATTCTTGCATATGACGTGGACTGCCTACGTACGATAATGGTAAAATGACATGGTTACCAATTTCGGCGACGTCGGCGTTGTTGTTGATAGCGTCTCGCAAATGAATGTACTCTTCCGCACGCAGCTTTAGTTGATTATATCGTAAGTATCGTAGTCGTTCGCCCTCAATCTTCGCGTACATGTCGACCATGAATTGTTGACAAAGCTCACGACATCGTAGAATGACGTTGTCCAGGCCGCGTCTAATCATTAATCGGTATGCATAATAATCCTTTGAGCTAACGTTCTTGTTTGTTTCAGCTCCTGTAATAATATATTCATAAAAATTAATTTAAATTAATTACGTTCAATAATTTAATTGTTTTGTTAAATGATTAATGATCAAATTTATAATCAACGAAGTACCTGATACGGGATATCGTTGTTTTATGTTTTTGCAATATCCGTCTTGTCCCTTCCAGAATATTAGCGGATATAGCAGAGCGTCATTTGAACGATGTGTATCAGCAATGAACTGAAGATTATTATTTCTTCTACGAATCACAATTTCTCGTGCACCTGTACGATCGCCAACCATGATTCCAGCAACATCATTAACAACGGGTGCATTGAATCTACGAATATGCTCTCCAGTTGGTGTTTTATCAGGATTAATGACGATAGCGTGATTATCGCTTTGTAATTTGTGCATGTGTGATTTGAATATTTTTAACAATTCGTTGTGCTCGTTCAATAGAGCATCCAGCTCGCTGACGATGCTTTTGGCATAAAATGAATCTAGGTTATTATAATCACAACGTGCATTCACGCGATTGGCAAGTGCGCTTCCGGAATCCTCGCCGCCCATGAAGTAGATTTGTAAAAATTTATGTGGTTCATTTGGCATTGGCAGCAGTGAGCCCATTTTATGATAAACTTGGCCTCTGATTTTGAATGTAGAATTGTATTGTTGACCATTTGCATTAGTATTTCGAACTATTTCTGTTGCTCCGAACGATGTCATTTGAAAGCATGAATTGAATGTTCGAATTGACTTCAGGAACACGTTAGAATCTGGATCCGTGCCGATAAGTAAACCGTTCAATGGTTCAGGTGGTGTTTAAATTCCAGGTAGTTGCACTTTTCCTGACGCGCAACACATCCCAGCTGGCTCATTTTTGAATTTCAGAGCATGACAATGCGGACATTCCTTGTCCATAGCACCAATTACCACTTTTGAATGAGCATAATATTCAATATCGGGCTCATACTGGAATGCTAGACGCAGGAATGAATCAGATGTAAATGCTCGATGTACCTGTTGTCGTTGGTGGTCATTTGTTCTGCGTCTATTGACTGTGAAACGACGTGATTGTCGTTATTCTAATCTTATTACTGCATTGCGTTCAGCTCGTGTATCTTCTGACTCTTCTTGACCCAATTGCGCCATTCTGACATGTGCATCAGTATTTTGTTGCTGAATTTGTTCCTCGGTTCTTTCGGATCTTCTATTTTCCAAGCTTCGAGATTTACTTGTATTACGGCTTAAATTAGCCCCTTTGCGTTTTCTTGTCATTGCTCACTGTACAAAACACACATAAATAGAATTAATGAAATTACTTAATGATGAAAAATGTTAAAGGTATAATTATGGCCAGGATTTTTGCCGCAGTTTTGAAATGATTAGTTTGAAATTATAGCAAAAATATAAGTTTTATGAAAAAAAATTCTGACAAAAGTTGTAAAAAATTAAATTTTACGAAAAAAATTGTCTCTTATAATTTTCTCATACAACCAACATTTCCATCGATATTTCAAAATAAAGATTCACAATGATTGATTCACATTTTTGGAAACTATGAAAATCTTAATTGTTAAATTACATTTTTTTAATAAAATTAAATTAAAATTACATTTATATAAGATCAAATATATAAGCCGTAATGTCAAAAACTTAAGAGCATTAATTGTAAAATGTTAAAATGAAATCACGGCAAAAATCTTGGCCCTAGTTATAATGTATTTAATATTTGGTTGTACACCAACCTGTGTATTCATGTAAACATTAGACTGATTTACAAAAGCGAAAAATTTTATTTTTCATAATCATATCGAAAATATATGGTTAGAAATGGTAAAAAAAAATGAATACAAAAAAAAAGTTTGCCCAATTTTAATAAAAATTAAATTCCACCGAATCTTTTTTGACCGTTTCCAACAACATTTTCGATATAAATAAAAAAAAAGTATACTTACAACACAAAAGCCGTTGTTGGTGGAAGCTCGTGCCACGTGTTGAGTACTTTTGAGGTTATGAAAATCACTTGATTAACTAATCGTGCAAAATACACTCAAAATTGATAATTTTATTATTATTAATAAAATAGGAATGATTAATAGTTAATATGAGAGTTACACTGAGATAGCAAAATAATAATTGTCAACGTTACTACTACACTTGATGCATAAACAATAATGATGGCCGACAACTGTGTAGGGAGTGAGAGAAGTCTTATTGTGTGAGAGAATCAGGAGACCGGCTTCGTTCTCATCCCTACTCCGTGCTGTTTACTGGGTCAGAAGTGACACCTGTAGACAACTGGCGGGGATAACTAATGAAATGACGATTGATCAGTTATCGACCGGGGATGAACTATGATTAAATTACCAAAATGGCTATAAAAAAATAGGGGTTGGTGATAAAAAAGTAAAAATTTAGGGTTGTATGTATTTTTTAATGCCACATTATAAAAAAATAAAAACAAAAAATTTCGTCCAAAAATTGAAAAAAAAAATTTAAGGGTGAACAACCCTTATTACTTAGGGGTATGGAAAATAGATGTTGGCCGATTCTCAGACCTACTCAATATGCTCACAAAATTTCACGAGAATCGGTCAAGCCGTTTCGGAGGAGTACGGGAACGAACATTGTGACACGAAAATTTTATATATAAGATAACTGACGAAATTTTAATATTACAAATTGAATTACAAATAATACGACCGGCGCGAATGAGAAACAGAGACCGACTTGACTATATGTGTAGAGTCCAAGAACATGAAAGCTGGCTTGAGATAGGAAGGAGTGGAGTCAGGCTTGGTCAGCAAAAGTAGAGGAAGGAATCAGGGGTATAATATCTCCCCCATTAAAAGCTTTTATGTTTTCAATATTATCTAAATGTATATTAAATATAGTTACGTTTGAAGTAGCCAGGTTGAGTTTTTAAAAGTTCCTAAGTTACAACATTTATCATTGATAAGGTTAAAGTCAGAATTGATATATGGGAGATTGACTTCTAAATTTAACATCGCCAATAATTTCATATTTCCACAGAATGCAACACACCGTGGTTCTAATGATAGAATACCACTTCCGCTTGCAATCACTTCTTTACCAAAACTGCTACGTTCTATCGTTACTTTAGTTGGTCGGGTTTGGATAAACATCCAATTATTATGACCAAGGTTTTGTCAAATGTCTACATTGCCATGTATGAATTTAGTTTTACATTGCGAAGGTAGAACCTTTATGGTTTCTGTCATGATTTCGATTTTACAAATAGGATTAGTGTTGTTAAATGATAGGATTTTTGGAACATCACAAGCAACTTTCCATTATGTAAAGATATAATATCAAAGTAATGAACCATGGTGAATAAAAATAGTAGATTTTTCCTTTATTTTCAATTCGTTTGTGTGAGTAAAGTGTTTTTTTCGCAATATATGAGGACACTTGAATTTTCAATAGAGGTCACAAGTTCTACATATGGATTTGATTCATCACAGTCAATAGATAATGGAATTTCTATAATTTGACAGCAGCTTTTCATTAGGCTCTGATTGTGTTCAATTAATTATTACATGAGTTTGTAAGTTTTGTTCATGTTTTTGTTTGTCAGAGCTTTGGAGAAGTTGGAGTAGGAGTCGTAGAGAATATGAGATGAGATGGGTAGTACATTATCGTTTGTTTGAGTAGGACTAGATATATTATGATTTATGGCATTGTTTGCTGTTTCATGGTTGAATGGCCTATTGAGAAGAATATTAGTATATTGAAGTGGTTCTAATGAAAGAAAGTCATGAATGTCGTCGAGGTTGGGAGATGTTATAGGGAATTTTATTTCCATCGGAATTCGGGTTGCGATGTGAGGAGACGGACTGGTAGATATATTTTCAGAGCTACAAGGATTAAGCGGATTTGTATCTGAGTCAGGATTTGGAGTTACATCTCGGATTGGATTGACTGGGTGTCTGGATAAAGCGTCTGCGTTGCAATTAATTAAGCCTTTTTTTTGTATTCAACTTCATCATCAAACTCCTCTAATTTGGGACGCCAACGTACTAATTTCGAACCGGCTTCTTTCAGATTAAAAAACCATTTCAGAGGCTTGTGATCAGTAATTATTGTGAAAAGGACGTCATCCTTACAAGTATGGCCGAAATCATTTTGTACCAAATAAGATTGCTAAGCATTCCTTTTCTGTACCACTATAATCAATTTCGACTTTGTTAAAAGTACGTGTTGGGGTACGGTTCGTCTAGCGGTGGTGGACCACCACCCCGTGGTCGAAGTGCGACAGCGTATCCCCGTTTGGACGGGCGTAGAGTCCTCGTTCGTTACAAACGAGAATGCCGGATACCTGCCTCAGTGGCAGCAGGAAGATGTCAGTTTGCCGTAAGGGTGCAATAATGCACGAACCGGTCGAGACGTATGACGAAATAAAACTCGGTATTTCTTCTCAATAAACGTGAACCCGAGCCAACGGTCGATATTTCTCAGGTAGTCGATCGTACTTTTTCTTCTTGTTGTAGCCGATGGGCGATCGGTGACTCAATCGTGGAACATGATTAGGTAACGCCCCTTCGGAGGGTACCCACTCCGGCGCGTTACCTTAAGGAGACACTCGATCGCGGCGCTTTCTAATTTTTATTTTCGCTATCGTCGGCTCGGTTACTGCTCAATATTTATTTTATTATATATATTTTTCGTGATATTTATATACAATCTTATAGCCTAGTATACGCCATATCTTATAATTATCAATTTACGTATGGTACAATTAATACAACGGAAATCAAGCAATACTTACGCTAAACTTTCTCTTTTTCAATTTCTCTCTATTACGTTTTTGCGTTATATTTCTATATATTCCCATTTTTCGGGTTTCCATATCAAAAATGCAAGCACGCGATGTCTCTATTATTGGATTTCACACTATCGTGTGAAATCCCTCAATTCTCTATACATGTTGGGGCACGGTACGTCTAGCGGTGGTGAACCACCGCCCCCTGGTCAAAGTGCGACGTCGTGTATCCCCGTTTGGACGAACGTAGGGTCCTCGTTCGTTACAAACGAGGATGCCGGATACCCGCCTCGGTGGCAGCAGGAAGATGTCAGTTAGCCGTAAGGGGCCGTAAGGATGCAATAATGCGTGAACCGGTCGAGACGTGTGACGAAATAATACTCGGAGCTCTTCTCAATACACGTGAACCCGAGCCAACGGTCGATATTCTTCAGGTAGTCGATCTTCTTACTGTAGCCAATGGGCGATCGGTGACTCAATCGTGGAACATGATTAGGTAACGCCCCTTCGTAGGTTACCCACCCCGATGCGTTACCTTACAGAGAGCCACTCGATCGCGACGCTTTCTAATTTCTATTTTCACTACCGTTGGCTCGGTTTCTGCGCTATATTTATTTTATTCTCTATAATTTCCATAATATTTACATACAGTCTTATACCCTAGTCTATACTCTATCTTATAAATATCAATTATCCTAGGATACACTCATAATATTCGAGATCAAGCAATACTTACGCTAAACTTTCTCTTTATCAACTTTTCTCTATAACGTTCTTACTCTATAAATCTACATATTCCCATTTTTCGGGTTTCCATATCAAATGCAAGTAACGCGGTGTCTCTATTGTTGGATTTCACACGATAAGTGTGAAATCCCTCAATTCTCTATACATATTTTCCGATCTAATATTTAGGTAAGTATTGCTCGGTAAGTTATCTATTTTAAAACTAACATGCATACTAATCTTAAACATATCTATAAACTAAACATACAAACATCAATTTCAATATATATACACGAAATAACCGAAGGAGACACAAAAAACCTACTCGGCACAATCATTACCCGAACTCCCACGAATCCTTGGGGGGCAATAGCTGTGTGCGTCACCAACGGTAGAAAAGTATGTCTTATAATATAATCTATTTCAATACTTAAAATAACAACATTCTTTCTTATTTATCAATACGTCTCAATACTTATAATCTCAATACTTCTATTAACACGTCGCAGTAAATCATTACTACATCTCAATACTCAATACTTATATAAACACGTCGTAGTAAATCATTACATATCAATACTCAATACTTATATAACTACGTGTTAATCAATCTATCTATCTCAATACTTATATTAACATAAAATTTACTATAAACTTGTAAGGTACAACTCAATACCCGAATTCCCCAGTGCGGTTGGGCGACAGCTTTTACGCGTCGCTAACATCCTATAGTAACGCAAAATGTACTATCTATTCGTCCGGTACAACTCAATACCCGAACTCTCTAGCGCGCTTGGGGCTACAGCTTTCGTGCGTCGCTAACGCAATAGCGCAATAGTCATATCAGGACCAATTAAATAACTTGGAGACTCTACCCAACTTCCAACAAAGAGGTGAAGGTAAATAAGGTGAATTTTGTTTGATTAATACCAAGTTGTTAATCTCGGGGTCTCTACATTTCACCTACCATTTTATTCTTTGTTGTAATTCGGAGAAGTATTCTGAGGTCTATCGTTACCAGCAGTGTTGTCAAACTTATTCAAGACGCTGGAACTGGTCGAGTGCATGTTAGAGTCCAAATAGCTTGGTGATGATATCGCCGTCATCGTTGTAACAATTAAAAAATGTACAGGAGTGAGAGCTTGAAAATCATTATGATAGGATATCGGGGTCGGCTGTTTAAAATAGCTTTCATCTGTGCAAATACAGAAGTTAGTTCTTCAAAGGTCAGATAGGTTCTTAAAGGGGTTCTATTTAAATTAAATTTTGCTGACTTAACACCAGCCTCGACGAAACCATTGAAATGAGGAGTGTATACCGGTGAAAAACAAATCTCTATGCCCCGACTAGCAGCAAAATCACAGATAGAATTACTATTTGTTTGTAAAAAAAGTAAATAGTTTTGGGTATTCCTCTGCGAGAAATAAATCATTTTAAAGTTAAGATAAATGCATCTTTTGGTAATTCGCTTACTACCTCTAAATGTAAACACTTATATATAAAACAGATAAAGATGCAGAGATAACATTTTGTTATCTTACAGCTTCGCCCCTTTCTATCGGTAATTAAGAAGGGACCGGCTAAGTCAGTACCTACTGTGCTGAAGGGAAAGTCTGGCTTAATACGATCCTTAGGTAAATTTTCCATTATGTTAGTCATAGTATTACCTTTAAAACAAATCAACTGCGCACTAAACTCCTAGCAAGCTTGCGCCCTTCTATAGGCCAGTAGCGCTCTCTCACCGAAGTTAGTAAGTGTTGTGGGCCCGAGTGTTTTTTTTTTTTTTTTTTTCGAATGGACATACGCTGTTAGCCGGAGTGGCTTTTACAGCTTGGCAGGACTTTTTGGGGCGAATGCTGAGAGCACTCAGCCCCGAGGCAGCGGGCACAAGGGTGCCGTTGTGGCTGGCCCTTGGCATGGACTGCTGCCGGAAGAGAAAATATTATATAAAATAATAAGAGCTGGCCTACTGGAGTAGACCTTTAGATAAATTACTAATTTGTGAAATGTTAAAAATACTAATTGTTAAGAGAGGCAAGGAAGTCGGTGGAGTGGATTGTACTGTAATGTTTTGGATTGAGTTTATCGGTGTTGGATGGACGTAGTCTTCGCATCAAAACGACCGTGGACTACCGTGGTCTAACCAGTATTCTGGTGCCTGTATATCTGAAATATTTAGAAATTAATTAATTGAATAGTGAAAGGTTAGCAACAAATAGCAACCAAAAAGATCCAAACAAAAAAAAAAGTGCCAAACAACTGGCAGGGCCACAGGTTTTTGGTCCCTTACAGAACCGTGTACTTAGCGTGTGGGTGTGCACGGATGGTATGCAGTGTGATGTTGTATTCTCAGTGTTGTAGAGTGTCACTGTATCGCGCGAGCAGAGTCGCTCGAGGGCTCCTTTCCGGAGGATCGGACCTAGGCTCGAGCGTCTGCAGAGAGAGGCCGCGGCGGGTGTGCGGGAGTGAAATTAACCGTAAGGCCTCGGCGGCGAGACTTTTTTTTTTATATTCTTGAGGTTTAGCGTTATGGCCATAATCTCACCTGATCTTAAGTGACGATACGGCCTCAGTTGGTAGACACGCTAAACCTGTGGAGGAACTGGCTCTCAAGTGCTGCTGCCGGAACACACCTATTGGTATTTGGCGGCAGGTTCACAACTAGAGGGTGGTAGCTACCCAGGCGGGCATTAGAAAAAGCCCTACCACCATGCTATGGTTTCCTCACGGTGTTTTCCTTCACCGAAAGCTCAAGCTCATTGTAGGTGCTTGGGTTCGAACTCACGTCCCTTGACGCGAAGTCGTGCACACTACCACTAAGCTATCATCGCTTCAGAGACGGCAGGAAGGAGCGCGTTTTCCCTAGTGATGTCGTCTACGGGATCGGTGAAGCAGTTTCGTGGCCGGCGTGCGAACCAAACGGCTTGAGGATTTGCAGTATAGTTGACTGCTTCTACTATTTCGGGATTCGAATGAGCTTCGGCTTTTTCAAAGAACTTCTTGGTGAGTTCGCGTATGTAAGCGTATATGGAAGGGAGATTCATATCCTTGTGGAGATCTATGTTGCGGGCGTAGGCGGGGCTTGGACCATTGTGCGAATGAATTTATTCTGGAAGACTTGTAGTTTTTCCAGGTTTGTTATTGCTGCATGGGCAAAGACTGGGCAGCTGTAAGTCAGTATTGGGCGTATACAAGTCTTGTAGATTGTAAGCTTATGTCTGAGTGACATTTTGCTTTTCGAAGAAGTGAGATTACGTAGCAGGGCCGAGGCGGTGTTGGCCTTTTTGATTACGTAATCGATATGGTGGGTGAAGGTGAGGTGTTTGTCGAGTACTACGCCTAGGTATTTGGTTTTATTTACCCAGGTGATATCGACACCGAATAAGTGTAATGAGCCTTCGAGTGGCTTGAAGTTGTGGGGATCGAACATGATAGCCGAGCTTTTATCTGGATTTAATCCTATGCGCCATTTGAGACACCAGGATCCGAAGGCGAAGATGGCTTGTTGAACTCGATTTCTGAGATTGGCTCTGTGCCTTCCCGAGCTATATATGATTGTGTCGTCGGCGTAGAGGCCTACTTGGACATCAACGAAGATTGGGATGTCGCTGACATATAGATTAAATAGACAGGGCGCTAGAATGGAGCCTTGAGGGACTCCAGAGCGAATAGGATGGGGTGAGGAGAGAGCTCCGTCTACTTTGTAGCAGAAGGAGCGGTTAGATAAATATTGTATAACTAAGTGGACAAGTCTGTCCGGAACTTGGAACTGGTGGAGCTTATATATGAGTCCTTCGTGCCAGACCCTGTCGAAGGCTTTGGTGACATCGAAGAAGACTGCGAGAGTGCGTCTGGGGAGGCGTAGCTCCGTAAAGTTGGAGACTGCGTGTTCCGTGAGGCGGAGAACTTGGTGGGTGCATGAGTGTTTCGGCCGGAAGCCGAATTGCTGGTCCGGAAAAAGATATTTGTCGGCTACGACGATTTGGAGGCGGTTTAAAATAATCCGCTCGTATATTTTGCCTAAGGTGTTCAGTAGGCTGATCGGATGGTAGCTTTCTGGGGAGCAGGCTTTTTTGCCTGGTTTCCGGATACATATGACGGTGGCCCTTTTCCAGACGGCTGGAAAGTGGCAATGAGATATGGCCGCATTGAGGATGCAGACCAGAAGCGCTATGAGTTTGTCAGGAAGAAGCTTTAGGTCTTCATTCCTGATACCATCAGGACCGGGAGATTTCCTAGGTTTGAGTCCTTTAATTATTGAGAGGACTTCGTCGGTGGTGACCGGGTCTAGGAGTTCTGCTGGGGGGGTCTCCCTTATTGAGTGTATTGTTCGGTTGACCCTTTCCCAGTGTTCGGGATCTCTGTCCTGATATTTGTACGGATTGGGGGAGCACTGTTCCTCTAAGGTGTTTGCGAGGAGCTCCGCTTTGTCACTGCTCTCGAAAGCAGGAGGGAGAGTGGGGCCTCTGTCTAGTGGGGGTGTGGAAAAAGAGTAACTGCTCTGTTGTTTGCGGACGAGCTCCCAGAAGGCCAGGTGCGATGGCTTGAGGTCCTCCAGGAGGCTGTCCCATCTTTGAGAGCGAAATTCAGAGATATGAGATCTGACCTGTCTTTGTAGGGCGCGTAGCCGGACGCGGTTCTCTACTGTCGGATAGGCGTCGTGGGCGCGAGTCGCGGCGTTCTTCTCAGTGATCAGCCTCCGAATGTCGTCGGGGAGTATAAAGCGGCGATCGTTCGTCACTTTTACCTCTTTCGAGGTTTCCTCGACGGCATTCTGGACGTGACTGACCAGGGAGTCGACCGCCAGATCGGCGTCGGCCGGCGAGTCTATCACGTCTGGAATCCTGTCAAGCTCGGGAGAGGAGATGTTAGTAGCCAAGTATTGCCTGAGTCTGGGATAATCGGCAACTTTGATGGGAGGCAGGTTATGCTCGTCGGGCTGGCCGAGGAGTAGAATTACTGGACGGTGGTCTGAATCGAGTTCGTGAGCGACTTCGATGTGTCGCACCTGGAGGGCGACCCCTTTGAGGATAGCAATATCTAAGACTGAGGGTCGACAGTTGTTCTGAAAGTGTGTTGGCTCTGGAGGAGCTATCACATCGAAAGTTAGCTCGTGTTCCAAGCGGAAAAGTATTCTACCGTTGTCAGTGGTACGCGGGTTTTTATAATAAATGTGCCCGGAGTTAAGATCGCCGGCCACGATTACCGATTCACCGAGCGCGAAGAGCGCTTCCAGATCTGATTTGAGAAGTGTTTTCTTAGGCGAGAGGTACGCTAAAACGATGTGGATCGTGGGATGATTGGTCATGCCCACTCTGCATATAGATACCTCTAGGTTAGTAAGTTTAGGAGGTTCTATTCGCGTGCAATATAAAGATTTTTTGAAATATATGAGTGTGCCTCCGCCTCTTGCGCCGGTGCGATCGTCTGTTATTATTTGGTAGTTTGCGATCGCAGGGGCGCGGAACTTCGGTTTAAGTAGTGTTTCATGTACGAGGAACACGTCGATTTGCCGCTCCTTAAGGAAGCAGGCTACTAAGTCGCGTTGGGGAGTTATGCTACTCGCGTTAAAAAAGGATAAAGAGAGGCCCCGGGGTCTAATTCTATCCTCCATTGCGAAAACTATTTATGGGGAAGCGCGGGCAAGGTCTTGCACAGCACGTGCGAGGTCAGGGTAGGCGGCTACGGCCTTAAGTCGGTCTATTCCGACGGGAGAACTGGCCATTTTGTCGAAGGCGATGATGTCTTCGACGTCAAAATCTTTAAGAATACCTGCGATCCAGGTTAGGCCTAGGAAGTCGAAGGACGGAGCGTCCGAGCTCGAAGGTACGACTCTAGGCGGTTGTACTTTAGCGGCCCACGCGGAAGGCGGGGATTGTGATGGTGTGTGCGCGGCAGTGACTCGCGCTGGACTTGGCAGGCTCGGGAAGGCCTGGGTTGAGATGAGCGGTGGCGGGGCAGGGCGCGTTGACGCGGCGTGCGCTGGAGGAGCGCGCTGTGGGACGCGCGTGCGAGTGCGCCTAGTGCGTGGGGCGCGTTCACACCCGCGATAGTTCGCGGGGTGACCGGCCTTGCCGCATAAGACGCAGCTCGGTGGATCTACCGTTTCCGGCATGCGGGGGCACTCCTTTGTGGAGTGATCTCCTAGACATTTAACACATCTCGGCTTGATGTGACAGTTTCTCGCCGAGTGTCCGTAAGATTGGCAGTTGTGACACTGCGTAGGGGCATGCTTTTTATGCGGGATCTCTACGGATATGCCGGAGAGGCCGCAGACCGATTGGAGGTTGAAAATCTCCTTGCCTTCCTTGGAGCGGTCCAAAGTGACAAGGACGAGGTCGTAGACCTCCTTTGTGAAGGAGTGGTACATTCGGTGTACCTCGTGAGCGGGTAAGTTTTGCTCCTTAAGGGAGGCAAGAATGACTTCCGTGGGAAGTTCTTTAGGAACGCGCCTGATTACTACGCGCAGAAGGCGCTCTTCTTCGGGCGTGTAAGTAAAAAATTGGAATTTTCCTTCGCGGAGGAATGTTGTCAGGTTTTTGTAGTCCGCGATTGTGGGGACTTTAATTTGTATACCGGATGGGGTGCTCCGGGCGTGAGTATATCTGATTATGGCGGCATTCAGCCGCGTGGAAATATTTAACCACGCTGCTTTGTCAGTTATTGTGACTGGGGGCGGTGGCCGCACCGCCCTTTCGGTGAGAGCTGCTGTTAGTGCAGCGTGAGTGTCGCGCGATGTGGGGACGCGGTTATTGCCGGCACGCATGGTTTTTGCGGCGGCTGGGGGTGTGGTTTCGGGTGATAACACCCGTTTATGTTTGGGCTTCGCCCTTGAAACTGTAATAAAGTTCGTTTCGTGATTAGTAGTGTCCATGTCTAATTCCGGTTCATTTTCCGGAGTCGGGTCCGGCGAAAGCGGCGAGAAGGAATTCGCCGTGGGTATCGCTCGAGGCGCGAATGATATTGCTTCCTCGAACTGACGAGGCGTGGGTGCGGCGGCGGGGGTCGCTGAGGGCGACGGGGTCCGCGACGAGGTAGTAGCGGGTGACGCGGGGGGTGCTACCGCATGCCGAATGACCGGCGAGCGGGAGCGAGAGCGTGAACGCGGCGGTAGGGGCGGCGACGCCGGTCGGCGCGCCGGCGCGTTCGCGCCGGTGGGTGGGGCGCGGACCCGCTGCGAGGGCGCAGACTGGGCCGCATAAAAATTTCTGAGAACCTCCGGTTGTTCTTTTTCTAAGTAGGCCCGGAGTAATCTACTTTCCATCAGCTCCTTACTTGCCATGATGGTTGGCACAGAGCTGGCACAGAGCAGGAGATTTTAGGCAGTCTATGTGCGAATTTAGAGAGCCTGTCTGAGAAAACCTCCCTGCCTGAAGGGCAGGGGGGCGCGGCTAAAAGGAAATAGAGAAACTATCCTGCGTTAGGCAATCTAACATGTATGTACACGAAGGAATAGCGTGTAAAATCGAAAAAAACAGTAAAGGAAAGAACAATATTCCAAAAAGTACTGGGCCTTGGCCCGTAAAAAGGATTAATTAAATTTTACCTTATCTGGACGCCGGTGACCGGCGTACTTACAGGCGGTGACACTAATTTCACTGCACTTTATCACAATAACAAAGCAATATTTGGAATCACGGCACAAAAACACTCTCAATTTAAATACCACGATAACCAAACAATATGGTTAGAGAACAAAGACACTGTATCGCGAACAAGCAACAATAGCCGGTTTGTTGCAGGTGCGTCGTCACAGGTGCGAGAACAAAAGAACCGAGAACAATAGCGGCGCGGTAAGGCGCAGCGGTCGAATCGTTTAGAACAATCGGCAGAGCTCACGGACACGTCCGTTCGCTGTGGCTGATCGAACCGAACTCTGTGGGCCCGAGTGAAGACGGCGTACATGTACCTACTCTTGCACGTTACCTTAAAGAGAGCCACTCGATCGCGGCACTTTCTAATTTTTATTTTCGTTATCGTTGACTAGGTTTCCGCTCAATATTTATTTTATTCTATACATTTCTCATAATATTTATATATAATCTTATAGCCTAGACTACGCTCTATCTTACAATTATCAATTTACCTATGGTATAATTAAAATAGTCGAGTAATACTTACGCTAAACTTTCTCTTTTCAATTTCTCTCTGTTTAGTTTTTTACGTTATATTTCTATAAATTCCCATTGTTCGGGTTTCTATATCAAAAATGCTACTACGCGATGCCTCTATTCTTGGATTTCTCACGGTCGTGTGAAGTCCCTTATTTCTCTATACATATATTACGATCTAATGTTTAGGTGAGTATTACTTGATAAATTATCTATTTGAAACTATTATTCTTATTAATCCTAAACATACCTATAATCTACATAGACTTGTTTGAGAAACCCGCGAAAGTGTTTTTAAAAATAAAAGTTTAATTGATTTTAATTAGAACTTTTAATTAAAACAACCTTACATGTCAAGAACCAAATACAGATTGATTTGTTTATCTTAATTACAAACTACGTTGCCTCCCAATCTCCTTGAGTGGCGGGGTCGCAGACACTCCGTCAGCGCTTTGCACACCTGCATCCCAGACGCTACGTTAGCACTTTCCATATCTGCGTCCGGTGGCGTGATGTTTTGTCACTCTCATGTAAACATGACTCGGCTGGTAGGTACGTCTGACATGACTCCTCCCTCCGCAAGTTCGAGATCACCCGAGGGATGAGGGTGGGCTCGAGTTCGCCCTTTACTTTTAATACATATGTTCTTAATTCTATTCTTAAATAGTAACAATATAAGGCCGCTTATGGCAATAATGCCTAACACTGAATTTCCTATGTTAAGACTTTTATGATTCACAACGCTGTTATAATTTTCACTGTCACTAATTTCTTCCCTTTGTAAAAGATAATTCAGGAACTGAGTATCAGCTAGGTCTATTCCCTTGAGGTTGAGCGGTTTTCTTTTTATATCTGAAGCCATAGCTCGTACTCGTGGTAAGTTAATTGTGGAGAGCTTGGAAAAGGTTATATCCCTTCCTTGAATCTGGTGTCTCCAAAATGTTAAGTGACTTATCCTGACCTTGCAGTTGTCGTCCATAGATAAAATGTAGGTCCCGGAAATAGTTTCTTGTGTTATCTCGTCATCGCAGTGTTTGGTGAGCAAGGTTTTGTTCTTCACGAAAAGGATCCAGCGGTTGGGCTGCACCAGCTCAGCTTTTACGTTATCAATGGTCACAGGGACCGGGTGGCAGCTCGAGGTGTTGGTGGAAAACTCCATCAGCTTGGTAATACAGTCGTCTTCTATAAGTGGTGTGACGTCATTCTCAAAGCACAGGAATTGAGCCTCGTCGACCTCGCGGCATGGCTGGGAGGGCGGTTTTGCTTTCAACCCATTCACAAGGACATATGGATATTTCGGAAGGATAAGGGAGGTGAGGCCCTTTGATTTGTCATAAATTGGCAAAGGGATCAGTTGAAAATAATTAAAAGTTTCATTTCTTATCAAAGGGATTTACATTATCACTTTTATCTCATTTTGGTTTATATAGGCTTTTATATCTATACATTGCTCTATTTTAACGATGTTCTCTACATTAACTGGAAACACAAGTCTATCCGTTTCCTAAATTTTTCTTAAAATTACTATTAACTCGTTTGTGTCTATAATAGATTGGTGTAGTTGCTTAATTTTAGCAAAAGCAAGAGCCGTTTCTATCTCGCCTAGTTTCAGGTCGAAGGTTTGGAAGTTATGTAAAAAAGCGTTATATATGTGAATTATTTTATTTCCAGATTGTAACATCGTAGAGTGATTAAGGCTGCGATCGATATCCTTAAGGCTTTTCTCGATTTGAATAAAATTGCTTTTGGTAGAGTTAGCTACTCTCGTAAACGTACCCACCATTTCGGCAACAATGGTCATTTTTTTATCCAAAAGATTTTGTTTGGTGTTTACTTCTCGAATTAATTTTTCATACATCAAGGCGTCGTCGTTATCCAAATTTCCAGTAATTGCTTTAATAAACGAGCCAATGGGGTTTATCAGACCGCGCTTAGATCTTATAGATGGGAATAGTTGCTTATACTTTTCTATGGTTATATTCATAGTGTAATCGGTTTGTGCCTCGACTTCTACGAAATCCGAGTCGAAGGCTTCGGTATCAAAGCAGTTATGTACTTGATCTTTTAAACTTATATATCTATCTATATTTAATTCTAATTCCTCGTATAGAGGTCTTAAATCTAAGACTTTGATTATAGTCCAAAAGTCATGGCTAACAAGGGCTTGACCTTCCTTGACAGGTAGAAGTCCCGGATTCCCTTTAATCTTCTGCAGGTGGAGGGCTCCGACGTGGGCCACCAGAAGAGTTAACCTGTGAAGAGCGTTTTATGTCTTTAATTGGTACTTTGGTGTTACGGTTTTGAGTAACAACTGGTACAATTTTTCTTTCTATTACTCCGCTGACCTGAGCTTTTTGGTAGCGAGGTTTGTCCTTGCCTCGCCTAGTGTTTACGCCTTTAATAAAAATTGTATCACCTTTATCTATATCAAATTCCTTCTCCCCACCGCGTTTCTTAATTTCGGCCCGTTTGGTGTCAATAATTTTATCTGTCAAATATTCATATAGGTATTTTGTTCGTCGTACGTGTTCTTTTACCAGCTGTTGAGTAAACTGTTTATTGAAATCTAAGTAAAACGCGCTGTTTGACTCAGTATGTCCAAATACTACCTCGAACGGGGTGAGGCCTGTAGTCGAGTGTATTGTGTGGTTGTATGTCATAATGGCGTACGTCATGACAGATGCGGCGTCGGTTACCTTTTGTTCATATTTAGCGATCCTGTAAATTTCTATGAGGGTCGAGTGAAATCGCTCTACTACTCCCATAGAATTAGGGTTATGCGGGGTGCCGATGTGAAGATCAATTTTATAAAATGATAACATTTCCTTTAGTAAGGTATTATTAAACTCCGTTCCAGGATCCGAGCTGATTCTAGAGGGCGTTCCATAAACAGAGAAGTATTTTATCAATGCTCTGACCACTTCAGGGGTAGATTTGGAGCTGATCTCGAATGCCTGTCCTAGCTTACTAAAGGCGTCGACTATTGTGAGATAGTTTTTCCCATCTATCGAAAAAGTGTCCATAAATAATTCCTGAAATGGTTTAATTTGGGTCTGCGTCAATTGCAACTCTGGCTTCAAGGGTTTGCGATCGTATTTCATTTTTTTGCAGATTTCACACGAGTTTATGATGCCGGCTACAATTTGCACCATATTGTTCCAGTAGAAGTTACGCCTAAGATGTACCAACGTCTCTTTGATACCTCTGTGGCTGTTCTTCCCTTGGTGATATTTAAGCACAATACTTCGCTGCTCTTGCTCATCTTCTACGTAAACTATTCTCTTAGTACACTCCAAAAATTTGACTGTACCCTTCTGAAAGAGGAATATGCTTGCTTCTGTAAACTGTTTTCGGTGTTCTGGGTCTTCGAAATAAAAGAAGTATTTTATTTTCGGTCTTATGTAGTTTTTCAGGAATCTTTTCACTAATTCTGGATTGTTAAGGGGTAAATGAACTTCTAGTACTTTCTGCTTATCTCTGGACAAGTCCTTAACTGATAGTTCGTCTCTATTCCAGGTATATACGAGTATCTGGTTAGGCTTAGTGTCTATAGCCTGTTGCAGTATGAGCATGCCGTCTGTGTCCATATTTTCGGCTGAATGGACTGTTCCTATGGTACTCTGGTCATCATGACCTTCTGATGCAGTTATAGTGTCACTTCCCACCGATGGACAAGAGTAGGGGGACTGTCGACCTCCACTAGCAACCGATATAGTACTCTGGTCCGAGTCTGATGAAATTTCTATCACGGATGATGTCTGTTCTTGAGACGTAGAAGTTCCAAGTTCATTCCCAGGTTTTCTATTACGTAACTTTTGTTCTCTTTTATCTAGGTTTACTTTCATTGATACGTCATCCAATGCATTAATTCTGACTCGTGATAAGGCGTCCGCGTTACAATTTTGTTTTCCTGCTTTATGCATTATATCGTAATCAAACTCTGCAAGGCGTAATTTCCATCTCGTCAGCTTGCTATTTGGTTCCGTGAATGACAGGGGTAGTTTGTCACAATAGAAGATATCGCGATATTCATTACATAGTTTAAAGATACATTCGCATTCCTCTTTATTCGCGTGACCTAGGCGTAATTTTTTTAGGTTTTCCTTGAGTAATTCGTCGACTGCAAGGTCATCTGTCACGGTATTTATGTTACACTCGTTTTCAAATTTTTGGACACTGAAAGGCTCCTTAAAGATTATAATAGCCTTTTCGTCAGAAGTATTCTGGATTACCGTAGTTGCAAAATAGTTTTCACATTTGACTAAGGCCGTAGGCATTCGGACGCCTTCCTGAAACTTCAGGAATTCTAATATTGCGTCACCATGCTGTAAATTGGTGGGAATTTTAATTCTCTTTTCGGATCGTGGCGGTATCTCTATTTCGTATGGAGGGTTGTAAATGATGGGGATGCTCGCGTTATGTGTCCGTAGCACCCGTTGTCGCATATCTATGTTTGCGCCTAATTTGGCTAGGAGGTCAGATCCTATAAGTCCGTCGTAGCGTCCGTCTACGTCGTAGATGTAAAATTTCTGACGTAATGGACTTTGGAAAGTCTTGAGCAAGGGTATATATATTATTTCGTTATGAAAGCTCTGAGCGTGAGTGCTTATTACTTTAAAGGGTTCGTTGTACTTATAACTGTTGAAAAATTCATGAGCTTTTGCAGGGCTTATAAATGAGCGACTGCTTCCGGTGTCTATAAGGAATTTCGCCTTTATTTCCGGGATTACCACGTGAGGTAATCTCAATATACTATCACAATAATTTAAATTTATTATCTCACTATAGCCGTTGAGACTTAAACTATTAATTTTTTATATCTCCTTTAGTTGCCATTCGAGTTTATTTATAACAATGATAGCGGTTTGTCGAGTTATTGTAATTTAAATGACGATGCGAGATTAAATAATTTTAATTCCACGCGAACAAAGTCGCAGGCACATCTATAATCTAATATTGTTTTTATCCTTAGGATTGTGTAGGTAATATTGTATTGTAGTACTAATATTTTTAATGGGGGTTGAGTTTTTTTTATAGTTTATAGGCTTTAGTGTTATGGCAATAATCTCACCTGATCTTAGGTGACGATAACTTCCAAGTAGGTGGAAACGCTAAACCTGTGGAGGAACTGGTTCTCAAGTGCAAGTGCCGGAACACACCTATTGGTATTTGGCGGCAGATTTTCATTTTCATTTTCTCATTCTCAAGCTCATTGCAGGTGTTTGGATTCGAACTCACGTCTATTAACGCGAAGTCGTACACACTACCACTGCGCTATCATCGCTTCAAACCATACATCTTTACTGAATTTAGCCCCTAAGACGACGCTTATGAACGTCAAATCTACTATCGGTTTGAAAAATAACTCAGTCATCAAGACTAACCATTATATATATTTTAGGTACCTTTTTTAATTATGTTTTAAAGTGTGCATTTACAATAATTATCAGCGGATACATAGAGAGGGGTTCGGAACATCACCGTTGCTCACATATTGTTACAACCTATCAGTTCAAGTGCTGGGTGCAGCACGCATAATTTTTCGAAGAGAAACTCCTTATCAGACGTTTAGAAATTCTGATTCGCAACCATTTCGTGTGACGCTTGTTCCGGTAAAGTAGACTCGACGCGACTTAGGGAGCTTGAGAGATGTTTTACGATCCAACTATCGTACATTGCTGCTTATACCAAAAGCTACGTGCATAGCGTGCTCTTGCATCCTTAGCAGTTTTTACGATAAAATTGAGTATAAAATCACGATGCAACAAAACTCACGACCAGTTGAAATATAGCAAATCACTAGCTAACTAAGCACTCGCGGACTTTACGAGTGCATTAAGAGAAACAATTAGTCTTACACTTACTACTGTAGATCTCTTTTACGAAATATACCTTTTAACTTTATAACTACTTCTTTACTCTACTTACTACAACTACGAATCATAGTGTGCGGATTTATAACACGTACAGATGTAATGATGTTTCCCTCTTGCTACACTTAACCATACACCAGCATTTTTTAATTCCATCGACATCATAAACTCACCTGGTGTTAAACGATATCCTATCCCAAGTAGACGACACGTTAAGCTTACTGGGAAACTAGGTGTCAGTGCTTGACGACAGACTTTCAATATCACAAACAGTAATAGTAAATATAAGCCACTTCTAAGCAAATACACCGTCCTACGCTTTAACAAGTGAACAAACTTTGTTGGATATAAAAGGGTTTCTTTGACTGGAATCTGTCATTCGCATGTTGACACTTCTATCACCGCTTACAGAACTTATACAGTAGTTTGTAATTTTAAGACGTACGAAATGTTTAAGCTGATGATTATCGTTTCTTTCATGTTGATTGGTAAGTTGTCTGCGAGTAAATTTAATGATAATAGGTTATTTTTAATACTTATGGTTTAGCGTTATGGCCATAATCTTACCTGATCTTAAGTGACGATACGGCCCAAGTTGGTAGACACGCTAAACCTGTCCAGGACCTGGCTCTCAAGTGCAGCTGCCGGAACACACCTATTGATATTTGGCGGCAGGTTTACAACTTGAGGGTGGTAGCTAGCTAGGCGGGCATTAGAAAAAGCCCTACCACCATGCTATGGTTTCCTCACGATGTTTTCTTTACCGAAAGCTCAAGCTCATTGTAGGTGCTTGGATTCGAACTCATGTCCCTTGACGCAAAGTCGTACACATTACCACTGAGCTATCATCGCTTCAAAATGTTGACATGAATTGTAGACCAGACTACATATATGTTCTTTTTTTTAAATTATAGTTAAGGTTTAGCGTTATGGCCGCAATCTCACCTGACCATAACAGACAATGTCGCCTAAGATGGCAGACCTACTAAGCCTGATGGAAACATTGGCTATAGATACTGGGCGGCAGATTTTCAATTGTAATTTTTAGCTAGCGGACATTCGAGTCCTATCACTATACTATGGTTTTATCACGATATTTTCCTTCACCGAAAGATCAAGCTCGTTGTAGATGGATTCGAACTCACGTCTCTTGATGTCGCATCAGTACACACTAAAGCTGGATGAAGTGTGAAAGCTGTTCCTAGTCTCTAGCAGGCGGGGGATTGTGGGTAGTCAATACGTCTTTTGGTAGGTGTTTGCCGGCTCTTCTCACCTGGTGAGTCAACCAGATACCACTCTAGCGGTCCACCCGGCATAAGCGAAATAAATTAAATGTATTATAACTACCCTAAAAATTAAAAGGAATGTTACTCGAGTTTCTCCGGCGCACCCTGGACAGTCACTTCCGATTCCAACTTCACTGATTGGTCAATCTTTTCAAGACACCATGCATATATACTTTTTCATTTGTGCTGACACGATAAGGTAGTAGATGACTATGAAAAAATAATTTATCAGCTGACAATGACAAGAATAGGCGCGTCGCAGTACGAGATATGTTACCTGAGAAAATTGCCCTAAGCAAGAACATTTGCCACTAAATACCTATAGGTGTGTTCCGGTAGTTGTACTTGTGAGTCAGTCTACTCGGCTTAGCGTGTTCACTGACTAGGACCACACTGTTACTTAACACCAGGTGAGATTGTGACCAAAGACTATCTATAATGTATTAAAGGAAAACCGGTAGGGATCTGTAGTCGACTGAACCACAGTGACGCTCTTTTGATCCAACCTGATTTGATGTTTAGTGTATGTCCTGTAACTTTCAATACATATTACTAATCTTTTATCAGTTGTCGTTATTTTAGAATCGTACTGCTCTGACGATTACATACAGTGACGTCACTTGGATGTATTATAATAAATAAAATCACTTATTGCACTACCAGCTCAAGTTATATGAATGTTATGTTAGTTTTGTGAACATCATTTCTCAGTGACCACATTGTGTGCGGCGAGACTCTCCTGCGACTCCTGCGGGAGGGATTGCGCTCCTGCTTGCGGCACGAGACGCTTCAGATCCTGCTGCTTCAACTACTTGAGGAGAAAACGTGGACCAGATACAGTTCAGGTGAATAATTACGACAATGTCACTTATCCTTACCGCATTGTCTACAACGAAGTGATGGGTTGTCAATCTTAGAATAGGCCTGATGGTACGTTGAAGAAAAACGTTGCATTACACTCAATCTGCGTTGTCTTTATAATATTTAGCTAAACAATTGGCACGTTAATGTGCACGTAGCGATACGGTAATGTACGAGGAAACTGACAGTATACTTTTAATATCAGGAGCGGCATTAAACTATGCTATACTATACGTCTAAACTATGTTACGGACTGAAGCGATGATAGCTCATTAGGTAGTGTATACGGATGCCACATCAAGGAACGTGAGCTCGAATCCACTTGCAATGATCTTCCGTTTTCGGTGAAGGTAAACATCGTTATGAAACCGCAGCGGGTTGTAGGATTTTTACTAATGCCCGCCTGGCCAGTAGCTACCATTATAAAGTTGGAAATTTACCTGCATAAAAAAGCAAAGGCGTCAGTCTCACTTTTTGACAGTTTTCAGTTAAACAGCCTCAGAATTTAAGATATATTTTTACGTATTTAATGTTTTTCTATTTTTCTGCATTACTGATAATCCTACTTAATTAACTCAAACGTGTCAAAAAGTGAAATTGGCCTGAAATGTTAGTATAAGTGTATTAGGTTTACATATCGATAAAAATATACTTTTCCCATTTGCATGTTTTTTTGTTTAATAGAGCGAATGTAATAAAACCTACATTTTAAGCTAATCAAAGTTACTAAAGATTTTTTTATTTAAGACATAAATTACTTAGCTCTTATTCTTTATTATCAACAGAAGAATAATATGTTATTTTTTTGTTTTTAGTTCGTACCTTCAAACAGCGTGGACATTAATTCCAAAACCTCACGAAAACTCACCTCATTCTTCATCGTCGAGAAGATTTCAGAAGAAATGATTCCAAATCACAATACTGAAGAGCACAAATCGTTTTATTTAGAAGACAAACCTAGCAATCAACTTCATATATAGAAAATTCGAATGTAACCTATTGTCTTAAAAACTATATAAGAGAATGTATCTATTTATTGAATACGTATAAAATAAAATTATTCAAAGTTAGGTTAACTTACGGCGTTATTTGTCTTTTATGATATATAAATGATTTCAAAATATGTGTAAATAAACTTTAATCATTTCTTTAAATTGTACAGCGCGTTTCGGGCGCTTAAAACAGTGGTCATGTACTTGATAGATGGCGCTGTAACGTAATGACGCTAACTCTATTGATAAAGTAGTTTGTTTGGAATTCACAACTAACCGTAATTGAGGTTATAAAATTTGGATTTCTATAAATAAGGAATTGACAGTTTAGAAATTATACTTTAAATGTCGTTTCTTTGTTTTCAGTTAAGATATTATTGTTGAGTTCAAACCTTGTAATTAGTATTATATGTATGTATCTAAGGACTAAAATAAAAACTTTGTTTTCAGGTCAACGTATTGGTTTAATTTCAATCTACAATTCCCAAGAAATTTCGAAGTTTAGAGTTATATATATTTATTGCAATATGAAGTTTAATATAAATTTATAATAAAATATTCAAAAAAAACTGTTGTGTACTTTTATATTTATTTTGTCATTGTTTACTGAGAGTTCGAGGTCCTTCATTTTCATTGATTGATATCGATCCCATGGAAACCATTACATAAATTTGACAATCAGATCAGGTTTATGATGATATTGTTATCAACTATGAATAATGTTTTTATTTCATATAATATTAACATATGAATTACATGTTCTAACATGATGGAAATTTAGCATTTTCTATGAGTGACAATTAAAAAGAACCAATTAATAACCATAAATATAAACACAGTGACCAAATATATATATATTTTTTTAATTTGTTTGTCTGTCTGTCCCATTGAATACGCGTAACTCTGAAAGTACTAAATAGATTTCAATGAAATTTGGCAGAGTGGTAGCTAATATTACGGATCAATTTTTAGAATACTTTTTATTCCGTAAAACGATACGATTCCATCGGGGTAGGAGATAAAAGTTAAAAATTTGTACTAAACGAACCGCTCCACAAATTTTGATAAAACACTTTTTGGTGTATGGCTAAAACATAAGATATTTTTTAACATTACACTCAACATATATTAGTGTATATTTGTTTATTACTTTCTTTTCTACCATATTTACATTTTTATACTATTACAGTTTTATTTAGTCCACAGGTGTCATTAATAAACTCCATAATTAGCCGGTAGATGACACACGTATTATATATGCTGAAAAAAGGGACATCTAACGGATTTTAAACTAAGTATATTTATAAATAGATATGATATGAGCAAAAAAATTCCTAAGTTAGCCGATAGATGGCACTAAAATATTAAATGCTGAAAATTTTGAAACGTCTACAGAATCTTTAAATATTTGAGCAATACATACGAGCTTCATGTAATCTATATATAAAAATGAATATCTATTTCCCTCATCGCATCACGCGTCAACGGATGGAACAATTTCGCTAATTCTTTTTTTGTTGTGTCAGGAAAATGTTCATGTGAAGGAAAAAATTAAAGAAGTTGACTGGAACATTAATAAAGATGTTCACGTAAGCAGTAGTTAGATTGTGTCATACTCTCCACAATATTTCAAGGTTTATGAGATCAATGTTACTTAAAGTCGTCAAGTTAATCAAATAGAAATGTAAATAAGTAAACATAGACAGACAGTAATATGGTCATTTTCGCTATAACAAATGCAAATGGCAAAGCATTTCAGTATCAACCAACATTACTAACACGGCTATGTAATATAACGACACTGACTGTAAAAAGTCAATGAATAACGTTCTGACGCAACGATCAAGGAAAAATATAAAGGAGAAGTTGTCATGATATCGCTTATACAGATGACTCCAACGGATTTGCCATGCGATTATAGGCGACTGTGGTTTCCTGTGCGACTATCTATTACGTAGACAATTGACAAATAACAAAGTTCATCAATAAGAATATTTATTTCTCAACTTGTCAAGAAATTCCTTCAATCTCCGAGTTAGAATTTATGTCACTAAGTGAACATTAGGTATTTTTACTGCACGCTTTATATTAGCTTCACCTGTATGTATGTATGTATGTAACCGACCCCTTTGAGCTCGATTTTGTCCTACTTTGAACGATCAGATTTAATTCAAACTTTGCACACCTGTCAAAGATCGATGGCAATGCAATAATCCGATCAAAGCATCCGATAATCCTAATTAGATTCGCCAGGATTAATTAATTCCTTTCCGCATCCTTTGCATGCGAGTAAGAGAGATAGAGTTAGTGCGCTTTGCATGCGAGTAAGAGAGATAGAGCTAGTGCGCGAACTACGCATGCGTGCAGTTCCAGTAACTAAAAAATAAAAAATAACTAATAGTTTAAAAAAACTAGAACACACGCTTTATATAGAAAACTATAGTAAAAAACAGAAAATAAATTTTAATAAATATTAATTAAGAATAATGTAATTTTTTTTAATAAATATAAGGTATTAATAGTTTGAATAAGAAAAAAAATGTTTTATTGTAAAAAAAGCGTGGGGTGCATGGTGTCATTAGTTATGAATATTTAATCGACAGATATGAGAAGGATTATCATTTCGATAATATCTTGAAAAGCACCCCCGCTTTTTTTTTTAAATAAAACATTTTTTTTCGTAGTCAAACTATTAAATTAAAATTAGTTTGGTGGTAAAAATGAATGAAACTAGTGCTATTGTTGGAATATATCGATCACCCTCCTATACTAATAGTACTAAATTTTTAGAATCACTAAACACAATTCTAATGTCTTTACGAGGTTATACAAATGTTATTATTGTTGAAGATATCAACATTAACATTGCACCAAATAGTTACGATAACAATGAATCTAGTTACATAAATTTCATGTATTTTCATGGATTTCTGCCTGCCCATAATTTGCTCACCAGAGATAAAACCTGTCTGGACCACTTCATGGTTAAAAGTAAACTTATTTATACTACTTTGGTACTAAATTCATCTATTACCGATCATAATGCAGTCATACTAAGCATTAATTATAAAGCTAATTTAAAGTCTAACATTGGAATATATAACAAAATTAATGAACAAGGGATTCACGCGGATTTAAAAAAAATATGTTTAAATAACATTTATTGCACACATGATTTAAATGAAGCTACTAATATCTTAGTAAATTGTTTAACTAATATTGTTGTAAGTAATACACAAACCTTGAAGATACCTCGGAGTAAACGGATTATCAAGCCATGGATTACTTCAGGGCTTCTACGCTGTATAAAAAATAGAGACAAATTACATTCAGATTCTAAAGAGGATCCTTAAAACATGATACTCAAAATAACATATATTAGATATAGAAATTTTTGTAACAACATTTTGAAAGAAATTAAAAGAAAATATGAAAGAAATGAATTAATGAATGCAAGAAATGACGGAAAACGACTATGGAAAGTAATTAAAAAAATAACACATACCGATAAACACAGTGAATCGCCTAGAGAGTTGTTATCATTGGAAGACACATGTGACCAGTCTGTTAACTCAATTAACAAATACTTTGCCAATGTAGGAAGAAATTTTCCAGATAGAATTAAACACACCTCAAATTGTAATAACATAAATATACCATGTAACTTAAACTCTTTCGCTCTCATAGATACTGATCATGAAGAAGTAGAGCGTATTATTATGTGTTGTAAATCTAATCGTGCTGTTGGGTGGGACAAAATTCCTATATCTTTAATTAAAAAATATAGACATATTATAATACCATATCTGACGCACATTTGTAATGTTTCCTTTAAAAGTGGAATATTCCCAAATGCCTTTAAGAAAGCTATAATACACCCAATTCATAAAGGTGGTAACAGAAATAGTATTCTGAACTTTAGACCAATTTCAATTTTGTCATCAATGTCGAAAATCTTGGAGCGCCTAATAAACAACAGACTTATAAATTTCTTAGAGCATAATAAAATATTAAGTAACAATCAGTTTGGATTTCGTTCTAAAAAATCTACAAGTGACGCAGTTCACCTACTTACAGACTATATTGTAAATAATCTTGACAGTAAAAGGAAATGTTTAGCGATATTTTTAGATTTAGCTAAAGCATTTGATACGGTCTCCATTCCTATCTTAGTTGAGAAACTCGAAAGGCTGGGTATTCGGGGATTACAGTTGCAACTACTGCGAGATTATCTTTCCTGCAGAAAACAATGTGTAAAAATCGACGAATTTATTAGCGAAGACAATACTGTAGAATATGGAGTACCTCAGGGCAGTATTTTAGGGCCGACACTATTCCTAATCTATATTAATGACCTATGTGAATTAGAACTTGAAAATGGACATATTATTTCTTATGCGGATGACACTGTACTTATTTTATCTGGTAATACGTGGAAAGAAGCTTTTGATAGTGCACAAAAAGGTTTTAACAAAGTTACACATTGGCTTAGAGCAAATTCTTTAACCCAAAATGCAAATAAAACAAGTTACATAACATTTAGTCTCAGCAACCACAATCAAAATAATATTCACAACTATTCTATATCTGCTCATATTTGCGATAACTTCAACTTCTGCGATAATTGCCCTATCCTTCATCAAACTGATTCAGTTAAATATCTCGGAGTAATAATAGATCAAAAACTCTCATTTAATTCTCATATTGACGCAGTAATTACTCGTGTTCGCAAACTTATTTTTATTTTCAAAAATCTTAGACATGTGGCAGACTATATACTTTTAAAGACTATTTATTACGCACTTTGCCAATCCATAATCACATATTGCCTAACAACCTGGGGAGGGGCAAAGAAAACTAAATTAATAAGGCTTGAAAGAGCCCAAAGAGCTGTACTAAAAGTAATGTACTTCCTTCCCTATCAGTATTCTACTTTTCTGTTATATAATAAAGCCGAAGTTTTGTCGATCCGTCAATTATTTATACAGCAAGTAATATTAAAGAAACACTCATCATTGCTATATAAACCCAATATAATCACAATTCGACGTCGTAAGGACATAATTTGTAAAACGAACCTGTTTTTCACAGCATTTTCACATAGGTTTTTCTGTTTTCTTGGAGATTATTTATATAATAAGATTAATCGCGAAGTCTTTATCTATGGAAAAACAAAGTATGAAAGTAAAAAAATAATAATAAGATGGCTTATGAATAAGTCGTACAAAGAAACAGAGGAGCTACTCAAAACTGTAGAATAAACATAATTTCATGTACTGTACACTTTTGCTTCACATTGTATACACTCACATTCACACACACTCACTCACCCACATACATACACAAGTTGAAATGTTTCTTAATTTGTAATATTTTCTACATTTCATTTCACTACTGTGGGATCGACAGATACAGCACGCATCTATACCTAGTCGGAGGCAAGCCAGCTGCCAAGATACAGGGAATCTTAGTTTGGCAGCCTGGTGGTCATAAATCGCGTGATATTTGTGTTTTCTGTTTATTGCGTAAACCAATTGTAAAACATGTAAAACAATTTTGAATAAAGTATTTATTTAAAGTTTATTTAAATAAATAAATATAAATATAAATTAATAACTTATATTTATAAAAAAAATTACATTATTCTGAATTAATATTTATTAAAATTCATTTTCTGTTTTTTAGTTTAGTTTTCTATATAAAGCGTGTGTTCTAGTTTTTTGTAACTAGTATTTATTTAAATATGCGTATTAATAAAGAGCGCTTTAACTAACGCTACATACATTTTATAGACACTTTTTTTATATTTATTTCTAGAAATACAAATAAAAATACATTTTATGTTTTCAATTGAAATAATACATAATTTAATACTGTATATGAATTGATGTGTTTTTGCATTATATTAATCAGCAATGTGATCTATGGAGTGCGGAGATGTTATTTTTTTAACTTCTCATCTGCATGAAAAAACTTAGTACGTAAGATTTAACTTGCGAATAGATAATGATGTTGATAGAGAGTATCCGAATAATTTTATAGATAGAGATAACTGACCTTTATAAATAAACACATTTTGGTATGTTGATTTTATTACTCATAGTAATTAATGTTACTTTAACTTTACATTTAACTTGCGAATAAAAAGGTTTTTTTGGCTCTATAACGAAATCCTCCATAAATTGAAAACTCTTGACTTTAATGTTTTAAAGTTCTTTCTAAAGAGTTCTAGAAAGTATTACAACATTTTAAAAACATATAAGAATGAAATCGGTAATGAGACTAAGAGCGATTCATTTTTATATACACATAGGTTCCTCACAGTCTTTTATATTACGAGATTTGAAAATATATTTGCAAAGCAGTCACGAGGACTACCGACAGAAGCGAAAATTCAAAACTATAAACAAACAGTTGTTATTTCTGGGTATCTAAATTAATAGTGTGATATTTAATTAAAACTTCTACATCAAAACTGTGTTACAGCGCACTATGTTACGCTAATAGCAACAGATATAGTGTTATCGTTGACAAGTCACGTTACCATGTTGATGAAGACTTACATGAATTTACGCCCTATACAAACCTTCCTACAGAAGTTTTCACTTCAAAAATGTTCGTTATTTTTTCTTTTATACAAAACATGTTCTGACAATTACCAACACTTTAATAAAAGAATTATCTGATTTGGTGCAGTCGTTCGGAACCTTCTCCTCACACAACAACAAAGAATTGCGAAAATGTTGCATCCGTTGACGCGTGATACGATGACCGAGGGCAATAGATATTGATTATTATGTATATAGATTACGTGAGGCTCGTATGTATTTTTCAAATATTTAAAGATTCAGTAGATGTTTCATACTTTTCAGCATTTAATAATTCAGTACCATCTATCGGCTAACTTCGGAGTTTTTTTTTCTTTATTTTTTTGTCGACTTGACGTACGCTGTTAGCCTTAGGGGCTTTGACAGCTTCACCGAACTTTTTGGGGCGAGTGCTGAGGGCACTCACCTACGAGGCAGCGAGCGCAAGGGTGCCAAGATGACCGAATCTCGGCTTGGGCTACTGTCGGTAAAGTGCTTCGGAGTTTTGTTTATATCATATCTATTTATATATTATATTAACGTATATCGTGTGTGTATCGGCTAATTATGGAATTTGGACATTTACCTGTAGAAAATATAAAACTGTATTGGGAGAAAAAGGCAAATATACTATGATAAAAAATAGCAATAAACAAATATACACTTGTATATTTTAAAATTGTTAATAAAATGCTTTATCAAAATGTGTGCTGCGATTCGTTTAGTACAAATTTTTATATTTTATCTCTTTTCGTGCTGGAACCCTATCGTCTTATGCAACAAAAAGTATACTTAATGTTGATCCGTAAAATTAGCTATCACCCTCCCAAATTCCATTGAAATCTATTCAGTACTTTCAGATTTATGCCCATTCAATAGGACAGACAGACACAACATTCTAAAAAATATATTTTTGGCCTCTGTATGTATAACAAAGTAGACTCTAATTAAAATAAAAGATAAAAATTAAATGTACAATTTTTCTACCATTCCAGTTTTATTGTATCTAAAGATATTGAAAATATGAATATGTGTCTATTCAAACTATTCTTAAAACGGGTGAAATTGGGTTGAAAATATAACAATATATAGAATCGAATTTAAGAAGGTAAAATTCGGCAGGTTGGCAGCTGATAGACTGTACGTATTAGCTAAGAAGGGGTTTTTGAAATTTCATATCTACCTGTATTCACCAATATCCTCAAATAAATAAACCAATAGCATTTGATAGTCAAATCATTTCTTTGTTAACCGACAACCACAATTGGTTGACACAATCAATCTGTGGACGGGCTGGCTCTCAAGTGCAACTACCGGAATACACCAAGTGGAATTTGGCGGCAGATTTTCAATTTGAGGGCAGTAGCTTACCAGGCGGGCTTGAAAACATCCCTACCATCATGATATGGTTTCCTTACGATGTTTTCCTTCAGCAAAAGCTCAAGCTCATTGTAGGAGGATTCGAACTCACGACCTTTGACGTGGAATCCATAAGTCCGTACACACTACCACTGAGCTATCATCGCTGCAAAATAGAAAGGTTTTTTTCGAGTTTGAAGCTAAAAACAAATTTATATTAGAATATAGTGTCAATATATATATATATATATATATCTATACTAATAATATTATAAATAGCAAAGATTTGTATTTTATTATGTTTGTAAAAGAATAAACTCGAAACTACTGGACCCATTTCAAGAATTAGTTCACCATTAAAATGCTATTTTTAGTACTTAAAAAAATCAGTGTGTCCTACTCAGAAAAACATGTTTGTTCGAACTGTTAGGATGGCAATCAGTGAGGCCTTTAAAAAAAAAACAAAAGGCAATAACACAAGCACAGTTTTATTAGGAACCAAACAGGTGTATAAATTCGTCAAACGACTTACATAGACTGACTTAATATTGAAATGACAAAGCTTTTATACATTATTAATTTTGTTGACACTGTCTCTTTTATGTATATGATTAGGGCATAACAGAACGCGTTAATCCTGGGAACTGCTAGTCAGGTTTCAAAATTTATTTTTGTATTCGATAGAGAATTCATTGACGAAGGCTTTAACCTATTTAACATTACGCTACCTCCAACAGGAGGAAAGCTGTATTCAAAAAAGTTACAAAAACGAACAAAAATTATTAAATAATTTTTAGTTCCATGCGAACGAAGTCGCAGGCACAACTAATATTACTTAAACAATATACGTTATTAGCGAACGAAGGAACTAATATGCGAAATTAAATCTTTTTACGTACTATATAGATTTTTATAAACAAACGCCATAAAGTTTGAGTGCGACCTATATCTATGTCTTCCTTATATTTTTTATTCTCTGCAAATATAAAAAATTTAATGTTTTTTTTTGCAAAGTTTTCATTTTTATGCTCTTGTATTTATAAAAAAAATAACGAGTACCTACCGGGTCCGCTGGTATTTCTATATAAATGATATATCATTTTGTTTTTATTTTAGATGATCCTAGAGAATCTCTTGCGTTTAAAACAACTGCCGGGAAGAGAATTATTGAAAAATCTGGTCTAAATACATGATTTTAATGAATATTGAAACTGTGATGAAACCGTTACAATTTTGTTTAATATTAAAATTGATGGATGGGATGGTGAAATGGATTACGTAAAGATATAAGAAATAAAATATTCTTTTGTTATTGTTTTTGTTTAATATAAATATTTTCAATCACAACTCAATAAATTCTTACAAAATTATAGATTGCATATAATCATAAACAAAAAATATAGGCTATACATATACGGTTCGATATCTTAAATGTATTATCATACATAAATACGTAGTACTTTTTTAACTGTGTACTTTGTAATTTTATAAAGAATGAAAAATAAGTTCTTGGCGGGAACATGATCTGTCAAGTTGTGATTTTTATTCATATACTTATGCTATTCAGTCCTATATTATGATATTTAGATGACATTTTACGTGATGTAGTGTAGCTGAAGAGCATAGGTGAAGTGAATTATAAATAATGACATGATATATTAGTCGGTAGGTTATATCGGAACATGATATATTAGTTGCCACAAAAACTCCCAAAAGAACTTCAACAAGACAATCCCCATCTTGTTGAAGATAGTTTCATCTGTCCAAAATGTTCAAATCTTATTACTTGAAAATGACAATAATAGTTTTTAAAGAGGAATGAGTTGCTAAGAGTAAAAAGTTATGTCCTTATAAAAATACATTAAAAAATCCTTCCAATTAAAAAAAAGTATATATATGAAAAAAATAAATACATCAACAGAATATATAATCAATATCATTATATTATTATATCATTATATTAAATATCATTATATTAAACAATGTCGTTGGAAAGAGACTAAGCTAATATCCTAACTTGATTCTTTGGTTTTTCCTTCGCTCCTTCATGATGTAGGATGTCGTTCTTCTTAACGACTCTACTGAACCTGCAATTAGACATGTTCTTTTAACATATTTACTGGGAATGCAGAAAGAGAGGAAGTCAACCTGTTTGATTGACATCTAACCAGAGTAGATTAACTTGAGCGTGGTAGGTAACCAAGCTTAGAACGTTCTAAACAATAATCCAAAGAACTTTGACCGTGGTCGGCAACCTTGTCAGACAATAAAGCCAAAAACAGACAATACACAATAAAAATTTACACAGTGAGCCTTTTTTGAAGTGAAACTTCTTTAGGCGCATGAGGGTAAAATTTTTACAGATGAAACGTCACGCCGGTATGCAACGGAAGTGTCGGAAAAGAGAGAGAGAGTGATCGAGACCGATTGAGAGAGAGTAAGACAGGGCGAACGTAGCATGAGCAACTAGCCGTGGAGTGAGAGTAGGGAGCAAGCGAGTGAGAAAGATTGAGAGAAAAAGTGAGACAGAGCGAACAAGATTTATAAATTAGTTCGCCAAAGAAGTTTCACTTCTGACATGTGTACTTTGTACGCACGCATGTTTTTTTTTTAAAATAAAGCTTTGTTTAGGAGACCTTATTAAAAAAATTATTAGTATTAACAGTAAGCTCTCGAGCTTGTATTATAATAAACTAATTTATAACTTCCATAAAGCCTGTGAGTTTACCTAACTCACTGAATCCAGCCAGCATTCATAGCTAAGTCAAAATATCCGACGACTAGTCTTACTCAGTATCCGACCGGAAACATACACAAAAAAAAGAAAAGTAAATAGATTAGTACGCCTGTTAATATAATAATATCCCACATATAGTATCCGACGAGAAGCATAAACGCCCAAACCAAACAAAATCCAGTAAACAGACGTTTATCGATTTATTCATGGATTCAATATGGACACGGCAAGGTGTGGCAGATGCTATCACAGAGTAACCATGACCAAGCACTGTCACGACCATCCATGCCCAACGCATCCATGCATTACACCATCAGACAGTAGCCCTGACTTAATATAATGCATAACAGTCACTGTTAAAAGTATAAATTAATTAATTCTTATAAAGGTATAAACCACCACTCGATACTCAGTAGTAGGGTCCAAACCGCACCAGTTACTATCGGAGAGTAGCCCCGATCTAGCACAGTTGAAACTCTGATGTGTTGGCCCAGGCAATGCCAGTTAATTTAAAAATTCTGTGAATTAGTTCACTACGTCATTCTGGTGGATAACTGGTGGTCCTTTACAATATTAGTTGTGGCAAATGACGTCTCTTGGATACAATTATTATTTTTATTAATGTTGGCCAAGAAATGGTTAGAATTACTTCTCATCTCTTATACTAATAAGCGTAATAGATCTGGTAGTGGCATCAATTGTGGTTTTTTACTTATTAAGCTGCACAACATAATCCGAACTCATTTTATTGTCAGTAACTCTCGAACGCAAAGCTCGGTTAACATATAAAGTGACTCTTCGCACATTTGAAATAATAAAAGTAATTCCTTTACTCGTTATTACATAGACTGAAAATAAAACTAATGAACGACTCTGTGCCAATAACGAAATAAAACGCCATTTTTTGAAATATACAACATATAATTATCTTTGTAAGAAAACTTAAAACTTTAACCAAACAGTTGTTATTTTCGAATATCTAAATTGTTTTATCTTAAATTAAAATTTATAAATCAAAACTATTTACAGTGCAATAAGTTATACTAATAAGAACAGATGTAGTGTGTACGTTATCACGTCACGTGACCATGTCGATGACGATTTACATAAATTTAGTCCCTATGCAAAACCTTCTTATAGCAGTTTCCTCTTCAAAAATGATAGTTTTTTTTCTTGTATACAAATCATGTCCTGACAATTACGAACACAACTAAAAAAAGGAATTATCCAATTTGGTGCAGTCGTTCGAAAGTTTTGCGCGTTCATACATTTCAGCGATGCTTATTATGTTAAACAAAATTTTCTAATGTTTCGCTCAACTTCCTTAATTTCACTTTTATATGAACCTTCTCTTGACAAAAATTAACACAAGAAAAAATAGCATTAGCAATTAGCAAAATTGTTTCATCCGTTGAAGCGTGATGCGATGTCCAAGGGAAATAGAGATTCATTTATATATTTCATATATATATTCATGGTGATAGGGATTTTTCTGATGCCCACCCCGCCTGGCTAGCAACCACCCTCATATTGAAAACCTGACGCCAATTACCAATAGGTGTGCTCAGGTGTGTGTGTCAGTTCCTCCACAGGTTTAGTGTGTCTACCAACTTGGGGCTTATCATTACTTAAGATCAGGTAAGATTATGGCCATAACGGCAAACCTTAACTATAAAATTTGTGTATATATAAATATATATATATATATATATATATATATATAATTATAAAAGATAAATTTTAATCGGAGTCTAATTTATTGTCAAATCAGAGGTCATAAATATTTTTTTTTTTACTTTTTGTCTTTCTGTCTCTGTCCAGTTGAACGCGCATAACTCTGAAAGTACTGAATACATTTCAATAGAATTTGGTAGGTTGGTAACTAATTATACGGATCAACGTTTAGGATACTTTTTGTTCCATGAAACGATTGGGTTCCCGCGGGATACGAGATAAAATTATATTATTATATTCATTATAGTTTTATTGTACCTATAGATTTTCATGCTTATTATTATTATAGACACAATCTCACCTTAAGTATCGTTCAGGCCTAATAAAGTTGACACGCTAAGCTGTGGCTGGAGCGACTGACTCTCAAGTGCAAATGCCGGAACACATCTAGAGGTATTTCAACTTGAAGATAGTAGCTAGCCAGGCGGGCATTAGAAAAAGTTCTACCACAATGCTACGGTTTCATCACGATGTATTCCTTCACCGTAAGCTCTTATCTGTGTCTCATTTAAATATAACATATTTAGGTTATTTTGTAATAACTTATCCGAAAAAGTTTTTTTAACTATTGTATGAAGTATGCAACAGCTCACACAAAATAATTTTGGAAGTTTTAAAAGACAATTGAATAATTTCCAGTACTATAATCACACTTCTTCTATAATATATCACCGTTATAATGCTATATTTCAAATTATTTTAATTATTTACCTGCAGCACAACAATAAAACGTCTAATAATCTTAATATCCTTATTAATTTTTTAATATCTTTATTCCTAATTTATAACTCCGCTTTCGCTTATCGCTATGCATTCGCCCTTATCTCTCTCCCATTATCTCCTTTTTTTGAACTTAGGAAACGCATTACTCCTAAGGTCGGAGGTTAATGTGGTGCACTGGGTTGCAGGGAGATAAATTAAGGAAATTTGTCTTTCTTACATGGCAACCCTTCGTATCCGGCCACCTCGGTCCAACGTGCAAACTTCACACTGCACAAATGCACACTGCATAAGCCGCTGCAACGTTGCGGTAGCCGCTCACGCACGTACTCCGCTCACACTTTGATAAAATAAATTGTTACGGCCGCCGTCGCCAAACAGCTGGACCGGGAGAGGAATTTGCTCGGTAAGTGGATAGTTCTAAACGTTTATACTCAGGGATTCAGTGTCCGTGCCATATCCCTCGGAAAAAAATTGGATAGGAGTTTTTCCAGCTCGTTATAGTTATTTTTTAAATATGTAACAGCGGGCAAACGAGCAAGCGTGTTACGTGATGGTAAGTGATCACTCCCGCCCATGGACACCCACATATCAGGGGAATTGCAGGTTGGTTGCTGGCCTATATTTTAAAGGGACTGGCTCTCAAGTGCAACTGTCGGTACTCACTTATCGGTATTTGGCGGTACATTTTCAACTTAAAGGTATTAGGTAGCCTGCGGGCATCAAAGTTCAAGTTTATTGCGCGTGGTTGGATTCGAACTCACGTCACATGACGCGCGGTTCTCACACAATACCACTGAGCTATCATCGCTTAAACTACATCACAGAAACATGTTCAAGTGTCTTGTTAAGTCGAGAAAAATATTCACGGAGCCAAGTGTTATTACCGATATATAATCGAAAGTCCACTCAATGATTCGACACAAGATCTCTAAAAATATACATCTGTTTGTCTTACAATTTTACAATGTCATTTTGCAATGTAGACGCTCACTGAGAATGCATTTTATCTCGCGATTTCGAGAAGTTGATGAAAAAATCGCGTACGAATTCCGAGCGAACCAGCTCATAATTAACAATCATATAATTTATTATTTATTATAACTAAAGTAAACAGTTGAAAAATACACCATTTTTATGTAAATATATTTATTATTTTACCTATTTAACCTACACGAGTCTTCGAAGATAAAAGAAGTATTTTCGTCTTTATCCTTCTTGTTACAGGTCATTACTGCCATTATCGAACGATTAAAAATATATTGTTGAATAACAAATGTCGGTGTATGTGTGATTTACAGAAGCAAACTATATTATGAGTCATTGATTACTCGTATGTAGGTATCGGTTCGAATATTTGAACTACTTAGAACGTGTGTGTCATGAATATTATTTTCATACTGTAAATACACAGTATTATTCACATAAATTCTTGTTACTGTAATAATGCTTATGATTATCATATTTCCTTTTATCCAAACTTTTAAACAGAACGACAATGAAAACATTACCGTAAGAAAATGACCGATCATTGAAAATTTAAAATTAGTTACCAATAAATAATAGTAAATCGATGTTTTTTTTTAATCGTATATAATATCAATGTTTTTGATGGATATTACAATTTTCATGTATGTAATAGAGCTTTTGATTTGACTTTACTTTTATTGACGTCGAAATATTGATGTGTGTTAGGTACTTAAAAACATGGAGTAATGGATCACGTAATAAAATAGTTCTACATAAATAATCCATTTTTATAACACCTAAACTTATATTGGCGATGTGGCTATTTAATAAAACCCTTTGTAAAATTGGAAAACGAAAAATTGAAAATTTTGGTAAAGTTGGAAAAATTGTCCTCCATTGGGGAATGCTCAGTGGTCCACATATAGAAAATTGGTGAAACAATTGGTTTTGTTAGACGATATAAAAATAAGCTATACGTAGCCACGCTGTTGACGAATGTCGGTACACCTACGTACCAATTAACGTGCGATTTATGTTCCCCGTATTATCTGGGAAATAAAACATTTCAAACGCTCGTAAATTTTGATAACAGCGGCAACCGGAGGATGAATCGACCGGTACGTTTTTGGGAGGAAGTTCCTTATGGGGCGTCGCAGAGCGGTACTCTAGCTGACAAAAAATGCCCGTAACGTTAGCGTAAGATTTTTATGTATAGTCTATGTATGATGGCTATATAGTGTCTAATGTATAGTCTACGTGATGACTGTTATTATTAGTATATTTTTTTTATAAATCATCGTAAACAAAATAAAGGTGTTAAGATCATTTTGTAAAGTAGTTTTTTTTTTATTGATAATGAAAAAAAAAACATAATAGAAAAGGTATACCCGAATAATTATTTCCTTTTTACCTCGAATAGAACTTGAAATTAATATTTTTATAATAAGGAACTTCGTGCCTCTCTGGTGTCCCACGACATCACTCGTTTTTTTTTTTTTGCAGTATTTTAAACATTTCGTTGAACACGCTGTATAATGTTATTGTTAGACAAAAAATAATTTGATTTTGAAGTCGACATTGGCAGTAAAATATCGGCTATTAGTTACATCATTTTCATTTTCATTTTTTTTAATAGTTAAGGTTCTAGCGTTATAGCCACAATATCACCTAATCTTAATTGACCATACGCTCCAAGTTGGTAGACACGCTATCCTGTGGAGGAACTGGCTATCAAGTGCAACTGCCGCAACACACCTATTGGTATTTAGCGGCAAATTTTCAATTTGAAGGTGTTAGCTAGATAGGCGGGCATTAGAAAAAGCCCTACCATCGGTTTTTTCAAGATGTTTGTAGTTTTTTTTTTTTATTATTATCACCAAGTACCAAGAATATTCGTTATGTTATTTGAAAATCATAATTACTGTATTTACATCTTTTTAAACTCAAACTCGCATGACTTTTTGATTTGCCGTTAGATCTATTGGATCCTCACAATCTGAATATTGAAGCAAATCTGATTCGATACAAAGGATTGCTAAACTATTCAACCTATTTTCGCTCATCTTAGAACGTAAGCAATTTTTAAACATGAAAATGAACGTACTGCGCTGCAGTTTATTACAGCTAATGTGACAAATAATCGATGTGCTATTTTCACATTTGGAAACTCAGTGTATATGAGTCATTTGCGTACAAAAGTTTTCACAGAACCTTCATCTTTTCAGTACAATAAGCATGAAAGTGTACGAATTCGTCACTAATTTCTTTATTGTTTAGATTATGAAACTCAATGGTCTTTTTTCATATAACTCGCATCTTTTTCTAAGTTGAGAAAATCCGATCTGTCAGGAACTATGTTAAACCTGGTCAATCCGAAATTATAGCGATCCGAAAATTTAACTTTTTTTTTATAGTTAAGGCTTAGTTTTATGATCATAATCTCACCTGATCTTAAGTGACGATACAGCCCAAGTTGGAAGACACGCTAACCCTTTGGAGGAACTGGCTCTCAAGTGCAACTGCCGAAACACACCTATTGGTATTTGGTGGCAGACTTTCAACTCGAGGGTGGTTGCTAGCCAGATGGGCATCAGAAAAAGCCCTACAACCATGCTATGGCTTTCTCACGATGTTTTCCTTCACCTAAAGCTCAAGCTCATTGTAGGTGGTTGGATTCGAACTCACACCCTTGACGCGAAGTCGTGCACACTACCACTGAGCTGTTCATCAGAACGTAACTTTCTCTTTCTCTTTCTGGAAACTGTTGTCATATGCTTTTGAATCTCTGAAATTTCCAAAGCAAAATATTTCATAGATTTCACTACTTTGAGTAGACTTTTTGCAATCTTTGGCTCTCAGCGTCGAAGCTTGAGAGTAAAAAATGCCAATATACGAGTATACATTCTATTTCAAGGCGCTCTTTGAATTCGAGAACCTTTTGCTTCTTGACTGGTGATGAAACTTCTCTGTTATCTTCTTCAAGAATAATCAAAGTCTGAATTACTTTACCGAAATGTCGATTAAGTACCCAGGTTGCTTCGTGAAGCCCAGATAGATATTTAAAAGCAATTTCCTCCCCTGTCACTGTAAAATTTTCCACCGATGTTTCGTAGCTGTAAAATAATTATATAATGCTTGGACTGTATTGAATAGTGAAGCTGCATCAGACGTGCTTTCTACTGCATGAACTCCAACTAAATTCATAGAATGAGCAGCACAAAAAGCATATACTGTTAAATTATTAATCTCATTTATTATTGTCTGTGAGTCTGAATAAATATGTGATACATTGTTCGCGTCATCGTACGACTGACTTCGACAATCTGTAATTTCAATTTAAAAGTAGTAAAACTGATAAAAGTGATACAAGATGCACCGGCCCGTATCGCACCAGTTCCGTGCATGTGTCCGACTGACTCATGGCGTAGGCTCTACATAGACTTTTTACAACATAATGGTAGGTATTATTTCCTCATCATTGATTCTCATATAAAATGGACTACAGTGTGTATAAAACAGAACTATAGCAACTCTAATGATTGTCAAGCTAAGTTATTATCATGTGCTAAGTATAATCCGTATTGTGATCGACTCATGATAGGCTAAGGTTAAAACAAAATAAAATTGTAGGAATTGGATATCTTTAATACGATATGTACAGGATCTGCTTCCTGGAAAATTCCGTTGCCAAGCACCAATTTATAACTTTCAACGATCTTTCTGGAATTTTAATTAGCAAGCAGTTTGAAGTAATTCTTAAGAAAGAGAGATGAATAATTGTGAGTTAAGTTTTAGGGAGACTAACATCTTTTCATTTGGTAATTACCATTCTATTGAGTTTTCCATGAAAATTGTTACGTAAGAAAAATAGGGGAAGTCCGAGAAATCTCATGTAGTCTGAGAAGAGTGTCAAGTCTTTAGTTCAGTAAGTAGATGTAAAGAATTGTATTTATTTAAAAATGTCTATATATCTATTGAAATCATATTTATTTGTTATAAATGTCATTTTATTGTAATTTGTCATACATATTGTAAGGATTATAAAGTTGGTGTTGTGTGTATATAAATTTGACAATTTATACCATTCTGGAAATAATAATAAAATATATAATTCTCGGCAAGCTGGCATGAAGTACGTTTTTGATCTTCGGATACTACAGTCTTCCCGTGTTATTTAATCGAGTCAAAGTTATAAGGTTGAACTAATCTGTCATCTCCGCATTTGTAAATAAACTAGCTGATTCGGCAGACGATGTCCTGTCTTAGCTATGTATGTATATTGAATTCGAATTCGCATAATTAATTAAAAATATATAATTCAAAAGCATAGTGTTTATTATTATAATGCTCTAGACAACTGAGAGTTACGTAAAATTAATATTGTCGATAAGTTTTTTAAAATTTTCTAATGCTCCGCTCAACTTCCTTAATTTGTTCTTTCTTAAGAACCTTCTCCTGACAATGACACAATTAACACAACAAAAAAAGAATTAGCGAAATTATTCCACCGGCTTACACGTGATGCGATGACCAATTGGTCGTGCAGTCTACAGTATGGTTCTTAGAATCAATAATTTAACAATGTTGCTCATACGAGATGACTAAGACCAAGTAGATTATAAAAAGAAATAATAATGAATTTTCAGTTTTTACATAACCTATGCCTTCCCTACGATTGTGATTGCGTTAAACTGAGTGAATAGTTGTGCTAAATTATTTTTTTCGTGACCAATTATAAAACAATTCCTTTCGTAGATACTTAAATTGATTCTTAATAATAATTATTGAAGACTGTTGTTCATATGGGGCAACTAAAAGTAAATCAATTAAAATACTAATGAATTAGTTAATTAAAATGAATGAATGAAGAAATTAAATTAGTCAATTAAATTAAATACTATCAGCCTGAAGCGGTGACAGCTTAGTGGTAATGAGTATGGACGCCGTACCAAGGGACGTAAGTTCGAATCCACCTGCAATGAGCTTGAGCTTTTGGTGAAGGAAAACATCGTAAGGAAACCATAGCATGATAGTAGGGCTTTTTCTAATGCCCGCCTGGCTAGGTACCACTTTCAAGTTGAAAATTTACCGCCAAATAGCAATAAGTGTGTTTCGGCAGTTGCACTTGAGAGCCAGTTCCTAAACAGGCTTAGCGTGTCCACCATCTTGGACCTTATCGTCACTTAACATCAGGTGAGATTATGGCCATAACGATAATCTTATAAACTATATTTTTATTATTATTAATAATTAATTTAAATTTTTACAGTAAGCTAAGCCTGGCCTATGTTGATTGTTTTGTTTAACTGGTATAAGTAGAATTCCAATTAATAACACTTTTAGATCGTTAACGAGTAACAGGTTTCAATGTTTTAATCCTACAGTTTCCGGAATGGAGTCGTCACATTTGTCTTCACAACAAGCACCTATAACAGAAACTCCTGTCCCTGGAGGACCCGGTGAGATGGTAACTAGTGGTGGAGTTACAAAAAGATATGATAACATAGTGAAACCTCAGCAAGATAAAAGAGAGTACAGGTAATAATATATGTAATTTTTATATAATATATCTCAAATTTTTTTTTTAATTTCTCAACAAAGTTACTGCACTGCACTTGTTATTAAGCATAATACAATCGAATTTAATGGCTACTGTCATTGAAGCAAAAATCACTGCCAGTCACTTGGCCTGCTTAGATACCTCTTCAAGCTATTTTTAAGCAATTTTCCCTATTTGGCAGCTAACAACATAATTATAAATGTAAGCTGTACTTCAAGTTGTGTACATAAAAATTGATGTTGTATATATGAAGTTACTCATTTGTAAAATAGACCCATAGCTGGTTATGGAGTTAATTTAACTACTACAAAGAACAGGATAACGTTTGCTAGGGAAATTAGTTATTATTATAACGTGATTTTTTTCCTGTTGTTTGCTTGAACGCGCTAATCTTAGGATCTACAATTTGGATTTAAAAATATTCTTCTTGTATTTGAAAGAGCAATAATTGAGAAAGGATTTAGGCTATTCAACTTCATGCTACCACCAATAGGAGCTAAGCTGTATTGATAAAAATTATAAATACGTGAAATATTATTAATAAATTTTATGTCTCTTAAGTCCGAAGCGTTGGAGGTTGTGCATTATTCTCAACATACCAAAGTCGAACAATTTTCGAGACGTGATCATTATTTTAAATATTTTGTGTTTATACGGCAAATAAATTATCCAGAGAAATATACTCACTGTTGCACTAGATGATTTTTAATAAATTATTTATTTAATTATATTTAAAAAAATCTAATTGAAAATACATTTTTGCGGAAATCCAGACGGTGTGTGGATGTGTGACGATTACGTCCGAAAACCTTAATGTATTGCGACTATTTTATTTTTTAATAGTTCTAGAATGACACCGGGTTCCTTCCAGTTTAATATGAGTGCTTTAAATCTATGTCATTCAATTATAATTACGTTATGAGGCATGCACTTTTGGATTTTCCAAACTATTTTTAGCTTCATGTGATTGATTTTTAGCGTATAAGAAATACATTTCTTTTCATGTTCAATCATGTCAAAACGACTGAACTTATTAGCTGTCTTACTAATGGATCTAGGCTCTTTTGATTTGCATTCCATTGCTCTTTTCTAAAAAAAAACTCTGATACTTTTGTATACTCTGAGTGCTTATTACTTTTTTATTCGCAGTCTTATTTAGGGTTAACAATAATAAAAGTTGCACTGCTTAGCAAATTGGTAACAATCAATTAATACTGTTATAATTACAGTTATCTTAAGTCTTCTAATTAGATGTATATGTCAATTTTTTTTATCGCAGTCTTATTTAAGGTTAACAATAATAAAAGTTTCCCAGCTTAGCAAAATGGTAACAGTTAGTACTGTTATAATTGCAGTTCTTATAAGTCTTTTTAATGGGATGTATGTTTTTTTTTATATTAAAGGGGCCTAGTGATGTCAAACCGCATGAAAGTGTTACTGGTCAGTAATCCCCTCACAGATAAATCTGCGGCAGCATTGGATGTCAATATTGGTGAGTATATACCTATTTTAATAATTGATAATTAAATAGAAGGTAATCCTTGATTAACATTTAAAATACGTCTATAAAATTGTTGCAATAAATTTAAGTAGGTACACTGCTTTTATCTGTATATTACAATGGCACTTTACCTCAGACCTAATACAATAGATGTCACTTTTCTGAATACATTCTCCTCCATATAGAACTTATTGTAACTTGTGTTAATTAATAAATTATGCCTAATTCAGTAATACATTTTAATTCATGATTATCTTCTTATATATAAGCGCATAATAAATAATAATTTATATGGTGCAGGTTTTTTCTAATGCCCACCAGGCTAGCTACAACCCTCATTTTGAAAAACTACCGCCAAATACCTATATGCTTGGTCATAGGAAATAGTTTGGAAAATCCAAAAGTGCACGTCTCAGCATAATTATAATTGAATGACACAGATTTAAGCAGTCATATGAAATATGAAAAAGATTGAACTATATATATATATTTCGGTGATTTGTATACAAAAGACTATTGACTGTTATCTAATTAATTAATTATTTAATTGAATTAGAGGGTAAATTTCAATAGGCTATTACTCAGAATGATACTGAAGCGAATGGAAAAACGTGAAGTTTTTTGGACTTTATCGTGACCACATACACCATCCGCACATACAGAGAACTCGAAGTTTACCGAAGTGCTTTTAAAATTATCTACTGCCATAAAAAAGGTTTTTTTGTTGATATTTGTCACTGTCTTGTATTCCAAGTGCACAAAAGACCGTATAAAAGCAATTTAAGCCGAGATAATTCCTTGACCTTGGGAGATTGAGAGTGAAGCACTACCCAAACGCATTTATGAGACATGCAAAAATTTAAGTCAGAAATAGCATCAGTCTTATTTAAGTAGTTTGTAGATAATTTTTTCTTCTTCTTTAATTCCAGGAAGTTTTAGTGATCCTGAGGAATTGCCGGGATTGGCTCACTTCTGTGAACACATGCTGTTCCTGGGAACAGAGAAGTATCCTGAGGTAAGATTTATATATTTTTCTAGGACCTCTAAAAATGTATGCTTTTTTATATACTTCAGTAGTCATAATTAAATTTTTTAGAAAACATGTGTTACACTGTATATCTTGCTTTATTTGCAAGAAAAAAATGTACCTATATTTTAAAGTAAATGCAGTTTTCAGATAATTACATGTAAATGTGATCTTTATTCATAGGAAAATGCATACAAGAAATTCTTATCTGAACACGGCGGTTCAATGAATGCTATGACGTATTCAGATCACACAACTTACTTCTTCGACGTACTGCCCGACCATTTGCAACAGGCGTTGGACATGTGAGTATCAGGACTGTGTTAGAGGCATAATGATATTAATATGGTGCCAGTGACACCGTATCAATGGCATCGTGGCAGTAGCACTATCTCTGTGGCACCGTGTCAATGGTATCGTGTCAGTAGTACTATCTCTGTGGCACCGTGTCAATGGTATCGTGTCAGTAGCACTATCTCTGTGGCACCGTGTCAATGGTATCGTGTCAGTAGTACTATCTCTGTGGCACCGTGTCAATGGTATCGTGTCAGTAGCACTATCTCGGTGGCATCGTATCAGCAGTATCCTGTCAGTGACGCTGTAGATTAAAGTTGTACGTATATTTCGAGTTGTCTGACTTTTGTGACACCATTTAGCTGAATGAATTAATATAGTATTTTTTATAATAAATAGGTTTAGCGTTATGATCACAATTTACCTGATGTTAAATAACAATGTGACCCAAGATGGTGGTAACGCTGAGCCTAGTAGAGGGACTGGCTTTCAAGTGCATCAAGCACCTATAGGAAATTCGCTGCAGATTTCAACTTAAAGGTAGTAGCTAACCAATAGGCGAACCGGTCGTTGGAGGTATGGGAATGATCTTGGATCTCCATAGATAGGGTCTGCGGTGAAGGATAATAAAAGGGCAGCCCTTTACCATTGCAGTAACGTACAGGACCTTGGCATTCGTATACGACCAGCGTATGTCACGGTTCGTCCGTAGAGTAGCGTGGGTCTACCGTGTCAGGTCTGTTAGGTAGGAGACGCCGGAAAGGCTGCAAGTCCGAAGGGCCACCCCCGCCAGCGTCTACACGTATTGTGAAAGCTGTCCCTGGTTTCTGGCAATACGGGAGTTTGAAGTGTCACCGTGGTGCATTTTAGTGGATAATGTACCCTACATTTGTACCCAATGAGTCGGCACATGGCCTTCACGCCTTTGACCTAAGCCCGGGTAATGCGTTTGCGCGATGCGTTGAGGAAGTCCGTAAAGACTGAGATTTTAAACACCATGTTAACAAAAAATAAAGGGTAGTAGCTAACCAGAGTGGACATAATAAAACCCTACCGCCACGGTTTGGATTTCATCACGATGTTTTCCTTCAATGAAAGCTCAAACTGCTCAAAAGCTGTCAGCATTTTTGAGTTCTTGAATCTATTGAGTTCGCAAATAAACAACTTTATAGGTTGCTAAAGTCATGGAAAATCTATAGATCAATTGTGGTTTGACAGCTTAAAGAAATATGATTGATTGATAGTAGCAAAATCAAATCGAAAATCTTTATTCAATTTAGGCCCCGAAAATGCTCTTGAATGTCAAAACTACCACCGGTTAGGAATGTAGCCCAGTTATCGAGAAGAACTAGCAAGAAATTCGATCTAGTTATGTTTTTTATGGGTGTTTTTAAAATGGCATTTCAATGTGTTCATTTACAATAGTTATTAGCGGATGCATAGAGTGAAGTTTTAATTCCACACGTCAAGATAGCTCATATATTTATGCGTTATTATTAGTAGTACCACTCCAACCGCGTGTGGATTGCCAGAAGGACCGGGGTACGGGCGTGCGTTTGTTGCATCGGTAATTGCATATGGCGAGTGCGTCGTCAGTACTGGACGAAGTGGTCGGGACCCGCTGTTGACGGGGTTGAGGCAGATCCTGTGCTCGGGTCGACGGGACCAATATAGTTTTGAGAGAGCCAGGTGTAATTGATTGTTCCTGCGCGAGTGTCCGGGGCGGGTTGCGTGTTTTGAAGAGCATTTGTTGGTGAGAGAGTGCCGGCATCGGGTAGGACGTGCTGACAAATGGTACTTGCGGTGTGGTAGATAAAACACACATATTACATAAATTCTTACTACCCCAGATATACTATATATATTTGCCTACTACCGCCGTACTCGAGTGGCTGAGCGTCCACGTTCCTTGAGAAGTGATGTACATTAACCGTAATCAAGTGATACCTACAGCGGCCATCTTCGTATCCTCCCACTGCCTTAGCGCGCTTCCAAATTTAGGGGTATTTCGAAGGTTGACCGTAGGGTCGCGCGACCTGACCAGACTTAGGTCGCAGACAAGCCTTTTATATCAAAAGCCGTTTCATATGGTACCTGAACTTATCGTCCGGCAGTTATAAAATCTAACACTATTACGTAAAAAACTGTTACTAGTTTTACTGAGTCTAAAATAAGGGGTGACCAGTTTGTCACGATTTCTTGTATTGAAATCTAGTTTTTCCATGTTTGTATGGGATGAATGTATTGGGAGGGTAGAGGTATGATTAATGATGTAGATGTAAGTATGAACCTTATTATTTAATGATTCGGGAGCTAAGTGCAAGTGTCAGCTAGCCAATGAATAAAATGGCTAGCAGTGAAATCTCACACTGTCCTAACCACTGTCACATACTAAAAGATGATTGATGTTTTTAAGATTCGCTCAGTTCTTCATATCGCCGCTGTTCACGGAATCGGCTACAAGTCGCGAGCTGAGCGCTGTCAACTCGGAGCACGAGAATAACGTATCCTCGGACTCGTGGAGGATGGACCAGCTCAACAAGAGCACCGCCGATCCAAAGCATCCGTTCCACAAGTTTAACACAGGTATGTAATACTTACATTATAATTAAATTGTAATAAATAAATGTAATTATAATTAATTAATTAAATTATTATTAATTATAGTTATTATTATTCGGGTGGGTATTGAATGAAACTGAGTCGTCACTTGGCTATGCGAGTGTCGTTCGAGTAAAGTCGACTGGACTTGACTAAGAGAGTGTGAGAGGAATAAAGCCACCGTGTCACTGATATAGACGCACAGCGAGCATTACATGAGAGAGCATAAAGCAACAGAAGCCAAAAACTTAGTATAAAGAAGCTGCTTCATTGGTTATTCCCTGTTACAGGTAACAGAGACACTTTGGAGACAATTCCAAAGGCAAAGGGCATCGACGTCAGGAAAGAACTACTGATCTTCCACCAGAAGTGGTACTCGTCCAACATTATGACCTTGGTAGTCCTTGGAAAAGGTAAAGGACTAAATATGAGAACATAAACATTGATTTAAATTGATATACGAACTAGCCTTTGTGAATATTTTTACATTATCATTATTAAATGGTTTATAATTATATAGCAGTGCCCACGACTTCGTTCGTGTGGATCTAAAATCATTTTTGCTTTTTTTTTATACTTAAGGTTTAGCGTTATGGCCATAATCTCACCTGATCTTAAGTGACGATACGGCCCAAGTTGGTGGACACGCTAAACCTGTGGAGGAACTGGCTCTCAAGTGCAGCTGCCGGAACACACTTATTGGTATTTGGCGGCAAGTTTACAACTTGAGGGTGGTAGCTACCCAGGTGGTCATTAGAAAAAGCCCTACCACCATGCTATGGTTTCCTCGCGATGTTTGCCTTCACCGAAAGCTCGAGCTCATTGTAGGTGCTTGGATTCGAACTCACGTCCCTTGACGCGAAGTCACTACCACTGAGCTATCATCGCTTCAAAACTATTTATCATATCATAAATAAATAATTTTACTTTAATATATATATAAAAATAAAACTATTATATGTGTAAGCCGGTCGTGTAAGTACACGATTCTATAAGAGGTACCAGCCCCACGGCCCTTGCGTGGCTTATCCGCTAAGGTCGTTGTTAGGAGCACTAAGTTTAAGTTTAATCACTAAGTTAGTTGAGTTAGGACTTGTGGTTTAGTTAGACTTGGGAATTTTTAAAGGTCTGCTGGTAGCAGCCCAAGCCGTGGTTCGGCCATTCTGGCCTCGCTTCACAAGGTTCGGTGAAGCTGTAAAAGCGCTTAAGGTTAACAGCATATGTCATGTCAAATAAAAAGTTATTTTGCTGCTCAATTACGTCAAAATCATTGGAACTTATCGGGATGGGACTATGACCATTTGATGTGGGTTTCCGTAAACCGTCCTGGGGTATTTAATTTTTGGATTCTATTTTTGTTTTGTCTTTTTCTTCCATTCGATTTTGTTTATTTACATACTAGTAAATGTGTTACAGAACGGTCCTGTCCGTGGGGCCATCGCTACTTCCGACGTGATGTTTTTAATTACACGCGAATGAAGTGTCGAACACTGTTAGTAATAATACATCGCGATATGTTACGCAGTGAATGGTTAAACGAAATGTTTTAAAGAGTGCCTGGACGAGCTGGAGGCGATGGTGGTGAAGCTGTTCTCTGGAGTGGAAGATAAGGACGTGGTGGCGCCCGAGTGGCCCGAGAACCCGTACCCTTCGGCGCTGTGCCGCAAGAAGTTGTACTCTCTGCCGGTCCAGGATCTTCGAACGCTCTGCATCAACTTCTCTACACCTGACATCAGGAAATATTACAAGAGCGGAGTAAGTTTCTTCTTTTTTCTACACTGCAAACTCTTGGTCCGCACCATTTTAATTATTTATATGTTGTGAATGTTCAGTTATGAATATTTTTACATTGCACTCTTAATAAAAATAATGTACATTCTAGTACGTAGTCTACTCTTACTAATATTCTGTAACGTGTGATCTGTTGAGTCAGCTTCGGTACAGAGTTAGTTATGATATGGTAGCAACCCACGCTGACTTCACACTGGTAGTAGACCATATTAAGCATTTTCAAGAAAAACGTCGTTAACGCTAAAGATTTTTTTTATAGTTACCTAAAATATATTTTCCAAATTAGAAGCGGTATGTTGACAGTAACTATTTTAATAACTTAGTTATTCATTATTAACAATAATTTTTATAAAGTTATCAAACATAATTTATAATTAGAAATAAAAAATTATTTCTGTAAAAGTCCAAATTGTCTCTTACGAGGTTTTTCTGAAAAGGCTCGATGTACAATTATTCATATAATAGGGTTACGCAAATAATGAAAAATATCATATTTTAAATTAATATTTCGTTCATGTATTCATAAAATAAGATGGACGTATAGCGATTCTCTTTAAAAAGATCTTATTAAGAGGAACAAGTCCGTCATACACATCTATCCATATGGCCGTGGCTTCCTTCACGTGGACTCGAAATGAAAGTATCTAAATTTACTCCTTATAAAATCAGCTATTTGCCTATGCTTGTCCCATCATCATGTCAGTCGAATCGTGTATGAGATTAAACAGAATAAACAAGTATATAAACAATAATTTCAACAATTGTTTTTTTTTTATAAGTATCATGACCACTAATGGTCGTGAGTTCAAAGTCATCTACAATGAACCTGAGCGCTCGGTGAAGAAAAACGTCTTGATGATACCATAGCATGGTGGTACAACCCTTTTATGCCGGCCTGACTAGCCACCTCCCTTTTTTATTAATGCAGTGTTTAAGGTCCCAGTCTGTATGGACGTCATCACTGTAAAGCGCAAACGCATTACCCGAACTCAGATCAAAGGTGCGAGGGGTAGATAGTGACCCATCGGGTGCTAATTATCCGACACTATCCACTAAATGCACCACGGCGATACTTCGAATTTCAGTGTTGCCATAGACCAGGGACAAATGTCGCAATTCTTCTAGCCTCTGGCGGGAATAGTATCTATGTTAAGTTTTTTTTTTATAGTTAAGATTTTATCGTTATGTTAAAATTTTGTCAGACATGGTAAACCTGTGGTGGAACTGGCTCTCAAATGCAGCTGCCGTAACACACATATCGGTATTTGTCTTCAGATTTTCAACTCGAGGTTGGTAGCTAGCCAGGCGGGCATTACAAAAAGCCCGACTACCATGCTATGGTTTCCTCACGATGTTTTCCTTCACCGAAAGCTCAAGTTAAAAATCTGCCCTCATATACCTGTAGGGGTGTTTTTTTAGCAGTGGTACTTGAGAACCAGTCCCTGCACTAAGCTTAGCGAGTGCACCATCATGGGCCACATCGTCACTTAACATCATGTGAGATTCACGTAAGATTGTGGCTGTAACGCTTAACCTATTAACTGTAAAAAAACTTTCATTTGATTTGTTGGTATAGGTTTTAGGTTTGTATTAAACCATCTTCTCTTAATATGTTTAGCCAGGAACATACCTGTCGCACCTTGTGGGGCACGAGGGTCCTGGCAGCATACTGATGGCGCTGAAGGCCAGGGGTTGGTGTAATAGGTGATTATTTATTTATATATATATTTTATACCTTTTTACATACAAACTAGTGATTTCTCCATGCTTTTCATGGGTAACTATCTATAGCCAGATGCAAAAATTTACTAAAAAAGTCTTTTGATTCCATTACTTTCAAATTTTAAAAGAGCACCCGCTTCGTTATCCTAATGATTGCCTAAAACTTTCATAAAAACTCCAAGGTAAGTCATTTTAAAACTATCAAACTTCTCGAGATAGGTAATAAATACGTACAACATTTTTATATATTAGCATTATGGACATCTTTTTTTATAAATGGCTTGGAGTTCAGTTTAATTTTTTTCTTCAGTTCTTTAGTGCTTTTAAGTCTTATTTAATCATTTCCATTAATAAAAATGTTAGGATGCAATGGAAAATAACATAAACTTTTAAAACTTTATTAAGCAATTTATTACATAGTATGTTACACCACACGCTGCGACACATTTTCAGAGAAGAACAGTGTTACCAGAATGTAAATTTAAATTGTACAGTAACTTAACACGCCTTCTTACATTTATATTCTTTTAGGTTTCATAAACTATAAAAATAATGAACTTAAATAAAACCCTAAAGTATATGTAACAGTTTACTAAATCTTACAAATTTCACTATTCTAAAGATTTGGTAAGAATATCAGCAATGTTGTCTTCTGAATTTACATTAACAATATTTATTATTCTATTTAAATTATCTTCAATAACAAAATGATAATGCACTTCAATGTGCTTAGAGTTCTTAGTAGCATTACCAAATCTAGCAATAGCCAATGCTGCAGAATTGTCATCACACATTTTAACAGATTCGCTTTTTTTTTTTTAATACATCATTTTTTATGTTAAGAACAAAAATATCTTTTGTCACAGTCTCTAACAAAGTAGTATACTCAGCAAAATTAAAGATTTTCTAATACTATATTGTATTCTAGCTTTTCAAAATATTATGTTACCGAATAACTTAATAACAAATTCAGTAGTAGACTTTCTGTCTACAACACCACCTTCCCGTCAGCATCCACATTGCAAACAATTATATCGGCATAACATTTTCATAGTAAGTTATCGTTAAACTTTTTGTCAAATACAAATACTTTAAAACGCGCAAAGTATATTTGTAACGTGTCTCGTCATAAAAATTTTGAAATCTACTTAGATAATTCACACTTAAAAAGATGTTTGGTCTTGTTCCAGAACTTATATGTGCACTTAATCGGTTTCTATACTTAACATTTTCATTAAGTTCAGTTTTAATTATTTTAAGATTAATTTCCATCGGTGTCTTATACAATTTTGAGTTTTCAATATTATAGTATTTTGCAAGTGAGTCAATATGAATTTCCTGACTTAAGGTCATTTTATCATACATTCTTTTCTGTTATACAAATTTCGCTTTGACCTTTTATGCAATTAAATCAAACGCAGAGATAACTAAATAGTTTAAGAATTGGTAGAAGATTTATTGATTAATATATTTTTCTCTAGTAGTGAAAATATACATTAATCTAATACATATAATACGGTACGAAACAGCTGGATTATATGATGTGTACATACTATATTAATGCAGCCGGTGCGAACTTACTAGCCGTCTGGCAATATAGAACCGACTAAATATGGGATTGTAATGGAAAACTTATAGATTGATTTGTCTTGCTTCTATCCGTACCGTGGGATAAGGAACTTCCATCCAAAAATTAAAGGAAATTCAAACGCTGCATCTTTCATTACTAGTAGTGATAATAAAGTTCCATAACATACTATCAGGATCGGACGTCGGTTTCATTAGAACACCATAAAATGTGCATAATATTTAAATACCATATCCCCATGGTCAAAACCAAACAACTTCTACGTTCCTTATTCCTGGCATATTCCACCAACAGATCTTGGGCGTCTTCAACTTTCTCAGCTGATTTGCTTTCTTTATTACATAGCCAAATCTGTTAAATGGAATATATGGTACACGTGATGGAACATTGGTATGGTGGTAGAGTTTCTTTAATGCACGCCAGGCTAGCTATCACCCTCGAGGTGAAAATCTTCCGCCTGTTACCTGTAGATGTGTCCCAGTAGTTGCACTTGAAAGCCAGTCCCTCCACTAGGTTTAACGTATTCACTGTCTTGAGCCGTAATGTCACTTCACATCGGGTGAAATTATGGTCACAACGCTAAACCTATAAAATACATTGGCATTAACGTGTATGACCGGATAGTCACTGAATAAAAATAAAATATAGCCTCTTCTGTTCAGTTTGCTATGCAGCACAACGTTCAGTGGGAGGGGGTTTGGTTTCTTCGGGATCCAAGTCGACCTTACCGAAGATGGAATCGACCATGTAGATGACATCGTCACTTTAATATTTCAGGTGATTATTATGTTTTGTATCGATTTTTTATGCATTTTGGTATTCAACATAACTGATGGTAAGCTCAGTAGAATTCGAAAACAACTTTGCCAACTCATGGCTGGATAGATATATAATTGCTAATTTAAAAAAAGTTAGCCATCACGAGACGCCCGACAGATGTCAAATGTTCAAGTTAATATTAGATTTTATAATTAATAATAATTAAAAGGTAATACAGCGATGATAGCTAAATTGAAGCGAAGATAGCTGAGTTGGTACTGTGTACGGACGCCGCGTCAAGAGACGTGGGTTCGAATCCATCTATATTTCAATTTATTGTCATTAAAAGATATTTAATTCAGTAAAGTTTTAAACAAGTAAATAGTTAGTAAAAAAGAAATGAAAAACGGAAATGATATTAGGTATATCCTGTTCTATTGATCTTAACGAATTGAAGTTGGAACGTTGATTAGGATCGATTTTAACTAATCAAAACGTTTAAAAAAATACAAATAGGCCAAATTATTTTTGAGTTTTAGCGAGGCTAAAGAACAACGACTATAAATATAGATATCAAATAAGAAAATATGGGACAAATGATAATAGTGTGCAGGTCAGACAAAGTAGTAAGGAAGTATATAGTAAGGTGAGGGGGGCCTGTGGCAAGACTCTTTGGGTGATAAGCACTTAACACTAGCCAGTAACACTGGACACTACACTGTAACAAAATATTGATAAGTCCTATGTATATTAAATAAGTGTAATATAATATGTCATAAAATAAGTAAGTGTGATAGGTAGATCGACAAGTGCAATAATATTATTAAAAAAAAATACATCTACAACATGGAATATAAAAAAAATACTCACTTACTTTTTACTTCTTAGTTTTGTAATGAATAGCTGCATGCAATGTTACTAATACCAAGCAATCTCTTGACACCAAACCAAATCTAAATATCTACCTAAAAAGGTGCGGAAACAAAATCCGCAGTGTCTATTATTTAAAAAAAAAAAACAAAACTACCCTCTCACACGCAGCACGGCAACAATACAAACAGCCGTCTTGCCAGAGATCAAAGGGAGCGCCAACACTTCTAGTGTCTTACTACCTCAAATTGAAAATCTGTCTCTAAATACCTATAGATGTGTTTTGACAGTCCCTCCACTAGTGTTAGGATGTCCGCCGGCTTGGGTCACGTGTCACTTAACATCAGATGAGATAGTGGCTATAACGCTAAACTTATAAAGAATTAGAAAAAAAAATAGTACTTACATCTACCTACTGCAGGGTTAATGACAAAGTGGAGATTTTAAAAAAAAGTTCGCGTTTTTTACCAGTACTTGAACATGTTGCGGAAAGAGGGACCCCAGCGCTGGGTGTTGGAGGAGCTGCGCGACATCCTGGCCATGGCATTCAGGTTCAAGGACTCACAGGAGTCAAGGGATCTCGTGCAAGAGCACGTCCATCTACTGCAGGTAAGAACCTTGATCACACTTTATGCATCATCAGTAAAGTTAACAGATGGAGAGTATAATTTTTCTCCAGTTGTAATATAGGACTGATTGTTAACTCTAGGTTAAGCAGAATTTATGCTCTCAGCACCATCTTATGATATTTTAAGTGTGTCAATTGGCATACACAAACTTCAGTATCGCGTCGTTCTCCAAGGAAGTATGTTGTGTACTAATTGGTATATCAAGTGCCGTAAAACAACGGAAAATGTCGTCATGTGTTATGCGATATTTTACAAAGTATACAAACAAAACTTTTAAAGGTCATGGGATCACAGTTAATACCTAATTTTTAAATAATTTTTCTTCTATATTGTTATCGTACGAAATATTCATATATTTACATAAAATTTTCTGTTACAAAAAGAAATTTTACAGTTTTGTCGATGCATAGCGACCTATACATGTCTCTTCTTTACGCCCGGTATAAAAATATATAGTTTTCTATTTCCCCGTTCACTGCAAAATACAGGGCGCATTAGCGTGCCACTTATATTGGCTAAATATTATGAGAGTGACGTATCTATACTTTTATAACATCATTGGTACCGTCCGTCAATGTATAATATTGTCCAGGAATTTCCAATGGAGGACATCCTAACCCTACAATACTTTATAACGGAGTGGCGGCCGGACCTCGTCCAGGAGTTACTGTCTCTGCTTACCCCGGACAACGTGCGTGTCGGGATAGCCGTCAAGTGAGTACTTAAAATCTAAAAACTTTTTCTCAAGAATATTCGAGAACAAACTAGCTAGTTCGTATCAAAAAATGGCCGACACAGGACACCCGACAGATGTGAATCATTTGTAGTGCGCCTGTTGTCCTACGCGGATGACGCCCTCGTCGTAAACTCAAGTGGGGGGGATTTAGGGACGTGGAGTTCCTAGCTACGGAACCGGGCGTGGTGAAAGCAATCCTCGACAGTGAGAGATCGTGGATTGCTATGGTATTCTTCGATAAGAGGACACCGCGGAGAGGGCCTGCGAGGCTGACATCTGCGGACACTCTCTCCTACACGGATGCCCGGGTGGTAGGAGAGGTCGATGCGATCGTGTCCATCCGCCACCTTACACCTGCAATGAGTTTGACCTTTCGGTGAAGGAACACGTCGTGAACAAACCATAGTATGGTGGTAGCGATTTTACTAATGCCCGCCTGGCTAGCTACCACCCTTAAGTTGAAAATTTGCCGGCAAATACCAATAGGTGTGTTCCAGCTGTTGCACTGGAGAGCCAGTCACTCCACAGACTTAACGTGTCTACCAACTTGGGCCGCATCGTCACTTAACATCAGATGAGATTATGACCACAACCCTATACCTATGAACTATAAAGTATTATATTAAAATTTATAATTATTAGAAATATGCAATAAAATATTAATAGTATGCAACTTATATAGAAAAGCAACGAACTGTATTAGTAGTGTGTGTGTGTTATTAGCACACACACACACACTATGCAGTCGAGAGAGGTGCCATAGAGGGAGTCTGACGACATTTGGGAGCGGCATGCCGTTTGCCGTTACGGCATAATGGGTCGATTTCACGGTCAAGATGTGCCAACAGATCATTAATATCAAAATGATAAACTCAATCTAATTTTTCTATGGTTCGGATGTTTGACCGAACCGGTGGTAGTTATTGACGATTATAAAAATAACTTCTGCCTTATCTTTTATCTTACAAGTATACCTATAAATGTTATATATTTCAAAACTAGCTGTACCGGCGACTACGTTCGCATGAAATTGAAAATTATTTAACTAATTTATAGCCTATGTTACTCAGGGATATTATAGCATTCTAATGGTGTAAGAATTTTTGAAATCGATCCAGTAGTTTTTGAGTGTATTCGTTACAAAGAAAAATACAAATATTTCCTCTTTATAGAGTACTAGTCTAGATAGTATAGATAAACCAGTAAACCAGAACATACTACGGAATCTTTTAGAATTTTTTTTTTGTTTCCATGACTTTTTTTCAATACTGCTTTGCTGCTATTAGCCTATGTTACTTCTAATAAAGTATTCCATCGAACGTAAAAAGAATTAAAAAAATCGGACTCGTAGTGCTAGAGATCAACTATTATATAAAAAAAAAAACCATTACTCGTTATAATATTATATCTTTTGATAGAATAAACCGATTACGTTGAAACCAAAAATTAGAACAACTGTTTTGGTGAAAGACACAGAAGTTGCTTGGTGCCTAAATTGTATACCAGTTTACCGTTGTCGTTAAGGAACAATGAATGTACAAAACATTTTTTTTTAAATAAAACCAAACAGTTTCTGTTCGGTAATGTAAACATTTAGGTTAATTTTATTTATTTTTTATTCTGCTAAAATGTATTAATTTCTTTTTTTTTTATTGTTAATCTTAATTGTTATTTTTTTTTTCTATAACAATGCTTAATAATTGTTTACCAAGTTATAGACAAATTTTCTTAACAGCGGAGCTTACATCTGCCAATAAACTATCATGCAGTTTGGCAGAAGTATTAAAATGTATATATAGTATTGAAAAAAAAAAAAAAAAAAAAAAACTCCTTTTTTTACGCAATAGCGGGTAACCAACCAAGCGTGGTAAGTGTTCACTGCCGCCCATGGACACCCACAACACCAGGGGAATCGCAGGTGCGTTGCCGGCCTTTACTATGAAGGGTCTGGCTCTCAAGTGTCACTACCAGAACCAGGTATTTGGCGGCACATGTTCAACTTCACATGTTCAGCTAACCAGGCGGGTATTAAAAAAAGCCCTACCACCACGCTATGGTTTCCTCACGATGTTCTCCTTCACCGAAAGCTCAAGCTCATTGTATGTGGTTGGATTCGAACTCACGTCCTATGACTTGGCGATCCTAGACACAACTACTGAGCTATGATCGCTTAAAAAAATATATTGCGTAAAAAAATTATGTATAAAAGTTATCTACATCAGTTTTGTACATGTACGTGATGCGTGTACAGACAAACAGACATAAATTCCAAAAATGTGTTCTGTTGTTTATCCTTTAACACACTGGCTACTTTTTTTTATATTTTCGATTTACAAAAATGATTTTTCTTCAGATTTACTATATGTACTGATAGGACGTAATATATATGTATGTTTGTGTCACATTGTAATGGCGCGCCACCTTAGAAATATATAACAACTGTCAAATAAACCAGTACAAACCAAATTTAGTTTCCAGATCCCGAAGGGGATCAGTTAGTACTTTTGTTCTGGTAGTCTCAGGCACCGCCAGTAACTTTTTCAATTTTTATTAACAGCTAGTACCGTGTTCGATTTTCTCTTACGCGTTTCGGCAACAGCCCAAGCCGACGTTCGGTCACTACTTCGGTGAAGCTGTAAAAGCACCTCAGATTAACAGTGTAGTTTCATAAAAAAAAAAAAAAACCAGTGCGTAACCAACTTCTCGAGTATCATTTCGCGTTCCGTATTAACATGACACTTGATGCATCGTTTCTACCTAAATGGAAGAAATTGTATTCAAAACTCTTGATATGCCCTATAGACTGTATATGATTCGTATAATTAATTCACTTTGGATATTTCTAGACATTTCTCGGAGAAGTGCGTCCAAACTGAACCGTGGTACGGGACGAAGTATTTTCAGGAGGACATAGAAGATAGCTTGATACAGGTAAATGTATACACGACGTCCTTCAAACGAATTAGGTCACTAAAAGCTCTGCACAGCACAATACACTCCGCCTATTTCCTTGCCTCCTCGATTAATATTTTAACTAAAGGCCTACTCCAGTAGGCCAGTCCCTACCGTTCCTTATTTTATCCTTTTCCGGCAGCAGTCCATGCTGAGGGCCGGCCCCTATGGCAACTTGCACCCGAAAAGAAAAGGAAATTTACATCCATCATCCTAACTAGGAGATCATGGTGCCAACTGACAAGAAATTCCTCTAAGCCAGTGTTCTTCAAATTATGGTACAACTCCTTTAGTATGGAAAAATAATTTATGTATTTATTTACACTTTATGCATACCGTAGCGGACTTAATTCCATTAAAGCTCTCTACCATTCGATCCTAAGGTGATGGAGAGATAAAATAAGGTAGGTAGGTAGGTAGGTAGGTACGATTAAAAACATACTTCAATTCTAAATTGAAGTATCATCATACTAATATTATAAATGCGAAAGTGAGTTTGTTTGTTGGTTTCGCTTTTTCGCTTTCACGCCTAAACCGCTGAATCGATTATGATGAATTTTAGCACTGAAATAGATGGGATCCTGGAGAGGGAAATAGTAAACATTTTCTCCCGAATAACTTATATGAACAGGGTTAAACAAAGGGATAAACTTTGCATGAAACTTTTCATTGCGTCTTCCGATTTCTTTGACAAAATCATTTTTTTTTTTCAACTTGTTTATTGGATTATGTTACAAATATCAAATTCGTACATTTCTACGATATAGGGATAGTTCATAATATATTTATATAATATATTTTTTAACGTTGTTTTAATTTATCCTTCTTGGAATGAGATAGAGAAAACATCGCGTGACCACGAAGGCTGAAAAGCTTTCGAAACGTCGGGATCAAAATTAACAAATAACCACGACGAAATCCGTTTAAATTAGTTTTATTTCGATTTGTAATATTAGTCACAATGATTGTTTAACAGAAATGGAAGTCGGTGCAACCTATACCGGAACTCTATCTACCGCCTGTTAACGAGTTCATACCCTCGAACCTTAACCTAGAAGAGAGCGAGGATCCGACCAGCGAAGCTGTCGCGCCAGCCATAATCAAGGTAGTATGGAATTTATTATTGTAGTAATAAAATTTGGTTTTAATTTTTTATTTTATTGTAATGATTTAGCTATAAGCCACGAGGTCATAAATCTTACCTCATCCTAAGTGACGATAGGCCGAAGTTTTTTTTTATAATTAAGGCTTAGCGTTATTGCCACAATCTCACCTGATCCTTAGTGACGATATGGCCTAAGTTGGTTGACACGCTTAACCTGTAGAGGGACCAGGTCTCAGGTGTAACTGCCGGAAAACAACTATTGGTATTTGGGGGCAGATATTCAACATGAGGGTAGAAGCAAGCTAGGCGGGTATTAAAAAAAATCTACCACTACCGCCATGCAAGAAACCCTACCAGCATGCATTGTTTTACTATCAAGGTTGTAAATGTCATACAGGCGAGAATAAAAGAAAGTGAGGTAAAAAAAAGAAATATTCTTTATCAATCATCTTATCGATCGATCTTATAAGACAAAGAGATATTATTAAATACCTATAGGCGTGTCCCGGCAGGTGCACTTGTGTGTTAGTCCCTCCACACTAGGCTTAGCATTTTACAAAATATTAACGTGAGCAAAGCCGCAGGTAAAAGCTAGTATAGTATAATATAATAATAAACATTATAATACTGTAATAATAAAATAAAAATAATACGAACCATTGGAAAATAATGTAAATAATAAGAAGGGAATATAACAAAAGCAGAGGAGATTTCTTTTCTCTCCATTCTCCATTCTCTTTGTTTTTATTGTAGCTGTCAAATATGCTGAGTATGGAATAAAAAACAAATGGATATAGTATTAAAATATAATTTTTATATAATTTATTAATCAATACTCAGGGCCCGTCCTGGTTTTCTTTTGCTTTTTGATGTAGAAAAAGCGTAACAGGTGTAATTACTGACATGAAACAAAATATAAGTTGAGAAATACATATCAACTAACGTTCACTAATATTTAAACAAGTAAAAGTTTTCAATGTTGTTACGTTTGAATTACAGATGAGAGAGTATTTTGTTTAGTTGTGTTTGATAACTGATAGTTTAAAAAATATATGTATCTTATCTATGTATATATATATAAAATGAATCTCTATTTTTCCCTTGGCCATCGCATCACGCGTGCACGGATGCAACAATTTCGCTAATTCTCTTTTTGCCGTGTTAATTATCGTCAGGAGAAGGTTTCTATGAAAGAAAAAATGAAGGAAGTTGAGCGGAGCATTAGAAAATTTAAGAAATCTTAATGACAATATTAATTTTACATAACTGTCATAGAGCAATAAAATAATATACACTGTTTTTGAATAACATTTTTCCTATTAATTATACCAATTAGAATCCAATATTTATAGTTAAGACAGGACAATGTCTATAGGGTCGGCTAATTGTTAATAAATCTTTTGTATTACAGCGAAACGCAAATTTGTTTTTATTTATCATCCATATGAAATAATTCCAAACTTTAACAATAAATAAAGTATTATTACGTTCATATAAAGTGTTTGTATTTATACGAATTTCAATTGGCTTAATCTTCGAAATCAAAGCTTTGAAGTTATAGCTTTAAAAAAAAACTCTTAAAAATTAAAAATATTTTCAGGATACACCGTTAATCCGGCTCTGGTTCAAAAGGGACAACGAGTTTCTGTTACCAAAAGCGACGCTATACATCGATTTAGTGTGGTTGGTTTTATGTATTTATGTTTCCAAGACTAGCTTGTGTACGCGTCTTTACTCGTATCAATATATATTTCGCTTTACATATACCGACAACTCTCAGTTATAATATCTTGATCGTGGGTTTCCCGTTGCACTTGCTTATGAGCGTCACAAGTGAAATGTGGTATGGGTCCAAACGCCCAGATGGGTTATTATGAGCTTGGCATGAGTAACGTCATTAGTGACGATTTCCTCGCGCCCGAGACGACCGTTCCCGTCACATGGAACAGCTACGGGTACAGTCGAACCCGGATAAGACAACATCGGTTACAACGTCGAATCCCGCTCTCCACCAGTTAGGTTGCACAGTACAATCTTACCTCACCTGTCTTGGCTCTATTTCCACCTACAAAACTCCATTCGACACTTAATCTGAGTTATCCGAAACACTCGAGTTATAGAAATCCATGTATGAAATTCCTTGTTTATTGGCGTAATCATACGAACTCAACGGCAGATTAGCACCGTCAAATACCCCCTTAAGAACATTACGGTGACACTCATACCCTGTAAAAATAACAATATTATTAGAGACCAGAAACATCGCTCACACTTCGTCTAAACTTCTATCTTCTCTAAAGTTTACTTTGTAACCTGTAGTTGTATGAAAATGTATGAGTGTGTATGAGCATGTATGAATAAGTTTCTTTTCAATAGTTAAAAAGATTTTACCGTAATGTCTCTAATCTCAACTGATCTTAAGTGACGCTAAACCTACGGAGGGACTGACTCTCAAGTGAAACTGCCGGAACACACCTATAGGTATCTGGTGGCATATTTTCCAGTTGAGGGCGTTACCTAGTCAGGAGGGCATTAGAAAAAGCCCTACCATCACGCTATGGTTTCTTCACGATCTTTTCCTTCACGGAAAGCTCAATCTTATTGGAGGTGGAAGTGAACTGACATCCCTTGATGCGTCGTCCGTACACACAACCACTGACCTATCATCTCTTCAAATAAGCATGAGTATGTATGAGTGTGTATGAGTGTGTATGAGAGTGTATGAATGGTTGTATCTTTGATGCAGTCCTCTCGCGTATTACGACCCGCTGAGCTGTAACCTGACAGCCATGTGGGTGCTGCTGTTGCGGGACTCGCTGCAGCACAGCACGTACGGTACGCATCTCGCCGGCTTAAGCTGGAACATCAGTAACACCACACAAGGCCTCACTGTGAGTATCGCTACATTGCAACATAAGGCAAACCTGCACCCGTCCTCTTGTCTGTCTCTCCCGAGTTCTCTCCTCTCAACTCTCTATACTCCATAAACCATAATAGTTAGGAAAATCCGAAAGTGCACTCCTCATAACATAATTGTAAATGAATGACATAGATTTAAGCATTCATATTAAATAGGAGGTAAGCCGATGTCATTCTAGAGCTATTAAAAAAGAAATGGTCTCAGTACATCAAATTTTTTGTGCATAATCATACACACAGACATCCGAACGTCCCAAAAAAAACTCTTTTTTTAGTAACAATTAAATCAAAGAATTTCAAAATCATCTATTATGGTAGGGAGAGTATTTTTCTCTGGATTATAAATAAAACATTTGCATTGCCGTGAAAAGTATCGAACCTACTTTTTAAAATACAATCTAAGGAACAGAAAAAACGTAACTGGTAAAGTACTATAAATAGAATATTTTATTTAGAGGTATGTTACGCTCACCCTTTCACGCTTCCTCTTTTAAAATACATATCTCCATCCCTATCATAACCCGGTATGTTGCGAGTTATGAACGTCAAATTTATCTGACCTCTCAGTGCTGGCATTATCTTGCAAATTCGTGTTCGCTACTGGGCCAGATTAAATTGGTGGCTCTTTAGATGAGAACGATACTGACTTTGTTCGCTTCCTAGGAAATTAAAAGAGACGGAAGCGACAAGCCGCTTATTATAATTCATTTTAAACACTCTTAGCACGTATGACCACCAGAAATAACTAATTTCTTTTACCCACATATGTGACTAAGTAGTTACGTTATATACAGAATCTTAAAGGGAAGCCGATGGGAATCGGGTTGTATGAACTCTTCGCTTGGATTTTAGGCTGTGAGAGAATGAGATAGAATGCGTTTCTATATAGGTTCTCTATCCTTCATCTCCGGGAGACACAGAGAGTGAAAGTTGAAATCTATATCACTTTATTTTCTGTTGAATTGTAATGACTGTTATTGGTTTTAAATGAGACTGAGTTGAAACGCTACCCTATGTGACGCTTATTCGGTTAACGCGGGTTCGACTACGACAGCGGAAGTGATACTGTCAGCGGGTCACTGCTATACTCGCTTGGTGAGCGTTACATAAGAACGCGTGACGCATCAGTTGCATTCAGTATGTACTTAAAATTTGTATTTTTATTTTATTTTCTATTAACCTCTTGAATCTCTAAATCAACCTTGATTTAGTTTTCACTTTTGCCGTGTAGCCTTATGCACATACCGTTTTTTTTAATACTTTTATGTCAATATCAATAAATCTTGCATTTCAGAGGTTAATTGTAGCTTTATACACTGCTATTGTTCTCACCAGATTACAATACACGGTTATGATGATAAACAGCACGTCCTACTGCAGAAGATCGTCGACAAAATAGTCAATTTCAAAACGGATCCGCAGAGGTTCGAGATCTTGAAGGAGTCTTACATAAGGACGTTGAGGAACGTCGACGCGGAGCAACCGTATAGTGTAAGTTTTTACAGTAAGTGACGATATGACCCTAGAAAGTGGACACGCTAAGTCTAGTGGTGGGATTGACACTCAAGTGCAACTGCCGGTATTACTAGAAGGTAATGAAATGAAAATATAAAATGGAAGTCCGATTTTGGTTCTGACAGCGAGTGGTCGCATACACGAGCCAACATCGTTCGTTCGTATATTACGGAATTTTATTCGTAATTTCTCTTATTAATTAATTCGTCGAAATTAGTGAAGTGTTCTTACGTGTTTATTTGCATATCGCGTGCTTATAAGGTAAGTGAGTTGCAAATAATCTAAACTCAGTTCATTCGCGGTCTCGCGGTAGTTTTTCCGCGCGCTTTTGTAACGGCTTCTTCGAAGCCGTTAACCGCGTAAATCCTTTGTTTTAAGGTCGACGGTTGAAACCTAACGGTGTCAACGAAGCCGTCGGAGCGTGCCCCGAGCGCTCGCTGTCTGCCTCTCGTTGGCTAGACAGCACTCTCGGACGGGCCTGGGAATCTTAGCCTTTGTCTATTCACATAGTTAAGCCCCAGGTGTCTCCCGCCCACCTTGCCGATCCTGCACGACTCCATCCCTACGGTGCGTTTGGGCACCGCCTTTATAAAGGCGACTGTCCTCGGCCGTAGGATTGATAGGGCCCCGTAGCTTAGGGTACCTAGGTACACTCATCCTGTGCCATTGCACTCAGGCACAAGGTCTTTAGATCGAGCTCAGGAGAGCTCAGTAAACTCATATTTTCCGCCCCCCTGCCCTTCTGGCAGGGAGGTCTTTGAATATATTAAATATATTTATTTTATATTTTATTTCCTCGTATATATATTTATATTCATTTCTTTATTAATATATATTCTTTCCTTAAAATTACTTTTCTTTTTGTATATATATTTACGTAACGGTTTTTACCCCCCCCGCCCCCCTACCCCTCAGGTAGGGAGGTACATACACATCGGTGCGCGCACACGCATTCCATTCTATTTATAGATTCAGTTTATTACAAATTTTTCCTCGTTCTATTTATAACTTGGAACTACAGTTTTTTACCCCGCCGCCCCCCTGCCCCTCAGGTAGGGAGGTTTATACAAATATCTATATATATATATATATTTAATTTAGTTTATTATTGTCTATATTTTTATATTTTACTTATTCTATTCTTTTTCTTATTATTATTATTATTATTTTTATTATATTTATTTAGTATATAACAATAATACCCCACAAACCCGCCACCGGAATGGCCACACTAGACTCTGCTCTAGAGTTCCTTAGGGTTAGGTTCCCTGAAGCGTATCGCGCGTACCTGAACCAGGCGTCTCCGCCGGTCAGGAAGCCTGTCGCGCTAATAAACGCATCTGATAAAAAGATGCAACAGCTAGGGGAAAAAAAGTCGGTAGTGGCGGTCGAGCCTTCAGCTCCCGCCACCTCGTCGGTTAGGTCCCCTACACCGAGCCCCATCGCCTCCACGTCATCCGATTTCGCGAGGATGACGTCTTTTGCGATCAGACCGGTTCCGCAGTCGGCACAAGCAAATACGTGCGCACCGGGGCTCTCAACCGGTGCCGCGTGCTCAATACCGACTGAAAACAGTTTTTCTCCGCTGTCCCCAGAGGACAGTCTCGACCGTCGGCCATGCGTAAGGCCGGACTCACGCGCATCGTGTGTGAGCTCGGTCGGTATGAGCTCTGACCATTCTCGTTCTAGCTCAGATATGAGCACGCTAACAGAGAACGATTACGAGGGGGTTGTAACCGCTCGTAAAACAAGAACAAAGAGGAAGCGAGGGAAGCGCACCGTCTCGGACAATGGACCGGTAAAACGGTTCATAATACCTGATGGTGAGGGAAGCCGAGCAGTTTCGCCGGCGCCTTCCTCCGCAGCCTCTGCACCCGCTCAGGCCGCTCCCGCGCCCCGCGTAGCGCCCGCGTCACACGCCGCGCCCGCGACCCGCGCCACACCCGCGACCGCGACTCGCGCCCCCGCTTCCGGCCCCTCGGGCTCGGCTGGCCAGGCTCAGCCGCAGCAGGGCCGCATTCCACCGCCCGTCATTATTCAGGACAAATCCGCCTGGACCCGAATCTCGGCGGATTTACACGCGAGAAAAATCCACATTGTCAGTGCCACGAGTACCCCCGCGGGTATTCAAGTAAAAGTTCAGACGTCGCTAACCCATAAAGCGTTAACCGCTTATCTTAGGGACGCTAGGCAACCGTTCTACACCTACACGCTCGAAGAGGAACGCCTCCTTCGAGTTGTTATTCGCAGGGTGCCCAAGGAGCTCCCCTTGCCCGAAGTCGCAGCTTCACTGCGATCTCAGGGATTCCCTGTCCGGGATACATTCAGGATGTATCACCGTCTAAACAAAAAGCCGTACGATATGGTTACGGTACTTCTTGACCGAACGAAGGAGGGAAAAAGTATCTTTTCCCTGAAGTCGGTGTGCGGTTTAACAGGGGTCATCGTAGAACCCCCCCGCAAGTCACATATCCCCTCGCAGTGTCACAACTGCCAAAATTACGGCCACTCAGCCAGTGGCTGCCATCTTCGGCCCAGGTGCGTAAAGTGCTTGGGCGATCACTCCACTAAGGAGTGTACTCGCACCCCTGACACGGCGGCTCCTCCGAGCTGCGTGTTATGTAAAAAGGCGGGTCACCCCGCAAATTATCGCGGGTGTGAGTGTGCGCCTCGCACCAGGCGTCCGCGCCAGCAAAGGCAAAGGCCTGCGCCCAAGGCGCGCGTAGCAGCCTCTCGGCCTGCGCCTCCGCCTCTGACGTCCGCTGAGGCCTATCCGAGCCTCAAGACTCCGGCCAGCGCCTACGCGCCTGTCCCCTCCAAACCCGTGCGTGTCCCTCAGACGGCATGGGAGAAGAATTCTAAGCCGCAAAAGGCTTCTGCTCCTGCTAAGGAGCAGCAACTTCCAGCGGACCTCTTCCAAGGGGAAAGCTTCGCCACTCTGGCGCAAATCCTCAGTAGGCACGCTATTGAGGATATCATCGCGTTTAACGATGCGATCAAACGCACGCCGGACCCTATGAAGCAGTTCGGTATCATTGCCGCTTTCCCTCACATTGCAGCTACTCTGCAGTGTATATACTCAAAAAAATAAATTAAATATTTAGATTTTTAGTTTTTTTTTTTTTTTTTAAATAGTTTTTTTCTTTAGATTTTAAATAATAGATGGATAAAATCAAACCCCGCGGTTTGACTTTGTCCTTTTTTAATGTTAACGGGTTTACTAAAAATAAAGCCTGTCGCGACCTGTTATCTGACTTCCTTCAGAAGCATCAGATAGATGTGTTTCTGTTACAAGAAACACATCTAAACAACAGTTTCCGCAATCCAACGATTGCCAATTACAGTATAGTAAGAAATGATCGTACCGCAGGCCGAGGCGGCGGCACGATGATTTACTATAAGAGATCTCTATATTGTACAGAAATAGAGCCACCGAAACTCGATAATTTAGAAGTATCAATTTGTAAAATAGGGATGTCCGGACATCAATCGATACATATAGTGTCCGCGTATCTCAGTCCGAGAAAGAAATTAATTAAAGACGATCTGTTAGCTCTCTTCTCGCTGGGCGGGGCGGTTATAGTGGCCGGCGATCTCAATTGCGGGCACGTTATCTATAACAGTTCGAGGACTTCCGCTAACGGTAGGTCGCTCGCTGATTTGGAGAACGAGCTCGTGTTCGATGTCATAGCTCCTTCTGAGCCCACTCATTTCCAGACAAACTGTACTCCTACAGTACTGGATGTCGCTCTTCTTCAAGGAATCGCGCTTCCGGTAAGACGTATAGAAGTCTTACATGAACTCGATTCTGACCATCGTCCCGTCATTCTTCAACTAGGTCAACCTGAAGATATCGGGCCCTCCTCCGTCCAAGTGGTTGACTACGCGCATCTCCGGAGATATCTCCGTGATAACATATCTTCTCCCAGTCTGAGTAGGATCCCGGATGAGGTGAAATCCGTCAGCGACGCTGACCTTGCGATCGATTCCTTGGTCGATCACCTGCAGACGGCGGTCAGGGTGTCATCCAAAGAGGTGAAAGCGGCGAACGATCGCCGCTTCGTGCTCCCTGCCGACGTCCGGGTATTGATCACGGAGAAGAACGCGGCGACGCGCGCGCACGATTCATACCCGTCCGAGGAAAATCGCGTTCGTTTACGAGCCCTCCAGAGGGAGGTTAGGAATCGTATCACGGAGATCCGAGATAAAAGATGGGAAGACCTTCTCGAAGGTATTCAACCGTCCCATCTGGCTTTCTGGAATTTAGCCAGAAAGCTAAAATCTATTAATAAAGTTTCCATGCCCCCGTTGCAGAGAGGGTCTGGGGAAACTCCTGCCTTTGAGAGTGTAGAAAAAGCGGAATGCTTAGCCGCTACACTCGAAGAACAATGCTCACCCAATCCGGGTGTATCACTCAGTCATCTGGCGGAAGTGGAATCCAAAGTAGAGTCACTTCTGTCCTCTTCACCCGAGGCCTCGTTAGACCCTGTCACGTATGACGAGGTTCGGTTAACCATTAAAGGCCTTAAGCCTAAAAAATCGCCCGGTCCGGATGGTATCAGGAATGAAGTTTTGAAACTTCTTCCTGACCAGCTCATCGCTCTTCTGGTTTGCATCTTCAATGCGGCCATACTTCATTGTCACTTTCCAGCTGCTTGGAAAAGGGCAACAGTCATAGGCATTCATAAGCCTGGCAAAAAGTCTAATCTGCCAGAGAGTTATAGACCCATTAGCCTCTTGAACACTCTAGGCAAGGTATTCGAGAAACTCCTTATGAGTCGTCTCCTCAAGGTAGTTGAGGATAAAAAGATCATTCCGGAAGCACAGTTCGGCTTTCGAGCCAGACACTCGTGCACGGACCAAGTGCTTCGCCTCACGGAGCACATCAAAGCCAACTTTGTTAAATCAAAGTTTCCCAACTCTCCCTACCGCACTGTCGCGGTCTTTTTCGATGTCGCTAAAGCCTTCGATAAGGTATGGCATGCCGGGCTCATATATAAATTACACCAGTTCGGAATACCGGACAGGTTAATTTTTATTCTAAAAAGATACCTCGACGACCGCTCCTTTTGCTATAGAGTGGAAGGAGCCCTCTCTTCTGAGCATCCTGTTCGAGCAGGAGTTCCCCAAGGTTCCATTCTGGCACCATTTTTATTCAACCTGTACATCAGCGACCTCCCGAAGCTGGAGGATAAAGTCCACTACGGACTCTACGCTGATGACACAGTTATTTTCACATCCGATAGGAGGAAAATAGATATCATCCGTCGTACCCAAAGGGCGATGAACACGTTCGGAGAATGGTGCGTCAAATGGCGTATTGCACTCAATCCGGATAAGACTGCAGCCATTCTTTTCCAACCGAACGTCCCTATGAAAGTGCTCAGCAAAAACCTCTCCTTATTCGGTAAGGATATTCAGTGGGCTTCCGAAATCAAGTATCTCGGAGTCACTTTAGATAGGAGACTCAGCTTCATTCCCCACATTAGGAAAGCCACAAAGAAAGCCCTTATGATTATGGCTCAATTGCGTCCTATGTATACTGGACCGAAAATGTCCCTACGTAATAAAATGACCCTTTACAAAATGTGCGTAAGACCTATTCTTACGTACGGCTGTCCCGCATTCGCCCATAGTTCGAAATATTCCTTGAACAAACTTCAAGTTGTTCAAAATAAATATATCCGTAGGTCGGTCTGTGCTCTCGATACCATGAGAAACACAGACCTACATAAAGATCTTGAACTCCCGTCCATAGAAGGGTATATCCGGACCCTTTCGAAAACACATTTTGAGAAAGCTGAAGCACACTCAAATTCGCTCATTAAGGCTTCCGTCTCTTACGTTCCCACGCCTAATGAGCAGTTGTCTAACATAAAATTCTGTCGACGTCGGCCACGTAACATCTTCCTCGACCCACCCGATAAAATATCTAGTCAAAATAATGACTACCCAATAATTAAACGCACGCACGCACGCGCTAATCCGCGAAACCGTCGTCCTCGCCGCCGAGGGCGGGCGGTTAACTTCGCTCCCGCACACCCGCCGCGGCCTCCTTCGGCGGACGCTCGAGCCTAGGTCGATCCTCCGGAATGGAGCCCTCGAGCTAACCCGCTCGCGCGATACAGTGACACTTCACACTCACTGAATCCACATCATTACACTGCATGTCACATACGTGCACACTCACTCAGTACGTACACGGTTCTGTGAGGGACCGCCCTTGGCCCTGAATGTGGTTCGGCCTTTTTAAGGATTTTCTTTTCTTTTCAGTTAATTCATATAATTTCAGTGTGTCATTGCCTTCTTCTCGGTTCTCTGGGTTCGATTCATTAGGTTAGATACTCGCGTCTTTCGTCAGATAGGTAGGAAGGACGCACAGTACAATCCTGTCTCGCCGCGTTGCACAGTACAATCTAAAATAAGAGTTTTATCAGATCCTTAAGAGGATCAGTTAGTTTAGACTTCTTTTTCAATATTCGCTTAGTAATAGCTAGTACCGCGCTCGTTTTTCTCGTTCGCGAATCGGCAACAGCCCAAGCCGAGGTTCGGTCACTAGTGACACCCTTGTGCGAGTTGCCCCGCGGGTTTGAGCGCCTTCAGCGCTCACCCCACTAGTTCAGGTGGAGCTGTAAAAGCCCCTAAGGCTAACAGTGTAGGTCCTTTCGAAAAAAAAAAAAAAAAAAAAAAAAATATAAAATAGAATATCTACATATATTTCCGAAGCCTTCTTTACATTATTATATAAAAATATATATATAAAAAAATTGCATGGAACTAAAAATTATTTAAGCCCATTTTTTTATACACCTTTAATTCTATTGTAGCGTAATGTTAAATGGCTGAAAGCCTTCGTCAACGATCGCTCTATCGAATACAAAAATAAGTTTTAAAATCCGACTGGAAGTTTCTAAGATTAACGCGTTCAAACAAACAAACTTTACCGAGTTGGGCTCTGTAATGGTAAATTGTAATGGTAAAAGAATTTTTTAAACCGCTCATGTAGTTTTTGAGTTTATACGTTACAAATAAAAATACAAATCTTTCATCTTTATAGTATAAGTATATGTTACAATGTAATGTAATGTAATGTAATGTAGTGTAATGATTTCTTATGTTTATTCGAATATTACTCATCGAAATAAAACTAATTCGGGGTCAAAATTAATAAATAACCGCGATAAAATCCGCTTAAATTAGTTTTATTTCGATGTGCCACCTGCTAAGAGGGTTACTGTTCACTTCGACAAAGCGCTCGTCCAGTACAAAGTATATTTTTCTTAGTGCAAGACACCGCACACAGGCATTGAAAACCAGCAAAGTAATTGTGTATAACTCACTGACGCTCACCGAACATCGCGCCATCATGTTTAAATCTTCCAGAAGAGTGTCGTAGGATCGGGCACAATCAAGAGAACGCTTTCGTTTTTTAATTCCGATATTTTATGACACCGAGCTGTGCAACAGCGTGCTCGATATCCTTAATATATATACTAGTAATTAAAATGTAGATTTCAGATTAAATTTGTAATTTCGCACTGCAATTTTATTGTCACACGTCCTTTCACCTCGGAGATTCTAATGACATCAAGATACACATTTCAGTAGGAAACAATTCTGCCACCTGTGAGCTGTTCTGGCGTGCGCTGCAAAAACCGTTACAATTAAACGTATATAATGTTTAATGGAAATGTGTATCTTAAATACTCCTATAAGAAACCTCGCGACAGCATATATCTATTTTTTATGTGTAAGCCATTATCGCCAAAATAGTTACCGGCCCGCGTATAAATAACTGCGGGCATAAATCAGTTTGAATGTTCTTATACCAGTCTCCGTTGATCTAATTCATTTGAAATAGTGTGAACTGGAATCAGATTTTTTTATAAAATTAACATTAACAATTTTCGTACGCTACCAACTTGACTCGAAGTAACTTCAGTAAACATTACAGAAGCGGGACTTTTTGTAAAATGTATCTACTGGAATATTTGGAAAATTAGTGAGACTTGAAAGAATTGTGATATGATTATAAATTTTATGAAATATCGAAAAATAATATTAAAATTATGTTCGTTTTGTTAAATTTCCAGCACGCGCTACTCCAAGAGGCACTATGTTTAACGGCCGAGGTCTGGACTAGATCACAACTTTTAGATGTAGCTAAAGGTAACGACATTTGTTTATTCTTCTTAATTTGGTTTTAAGTAATGATAGCTCAACGGTAGAGTGTATGGACGTCGCGTCAATGGATGTGAGTTCAAATTTTGGGTTGAACGTTCGCTGATTAAATAAGCACGATGAAACTATATCATGATGGTAGCGCCTACCTAGCTACCACTTTCAAATAGAAAGTCTGCCGCCAAATATCTATAGTAGTGTTCCGGCAGTTTCACTAGAGAGCCTGTCCCCACACTAGATTTAGCGTGTCCACCATCTTGAGCCAGATCGTCACTTAAGTTGGATTATGGTCATAATGTTAAAACCCATAAACTATTATAGAAAGCAAAGCGTCGGAGTACTGTTTGCCAAAGTCAGTTTCTATGAAACTAATGTTGAATTATATAATTTTTGTTGGCTATTTTTTTGCCAGGAACTATTTATCTTTATGTGATTTTTGTTAAGTTATATACCTTTTTTATTTCTTTTACTCGCGCCAATCGCGGTAACACCTATAGTCCATTTCAGTTGAGTGATGGTTGCAAGGCTTCCACTTGTTTAAGTGGAATGTAAAATCATGTTAAGTGAAACGGGTGTTACAGCAGTGCCCACGCCAAGTTTTCTTCCAATTTTCAGTAAGGGAAAGAGAAAACAAAAATAGTTTGGAAAATTCCAAAGTTCACGCCGCATAACCTAATTATAATTGGATTACATATATTTAAGCATTCATATTAATTAGGAAGTAATCCGATGTAATTCTACAGGTATTAAAAAAGAAATGGCCCCAATACACTAAGTTGCACTTAATCATCACACATCCATACAGGTAGACATCCGGACGTCCACGAAAATGAAATAAATATATTTAAAATTCATCTAGTGTGTTAGTGAGAGTGTTCCTTTTGACAATAAACCATTTGTTTTGCCGTAAAAACACAAAAAAAAAAAGATAATTGAAGACTCGAAAATTGATCGACCTCAGAATGTTGAGAGTAATGCACAACCTCAAACGCTTCGCGTTATGAGGCGTGCAAAATGTATGCGATGATAAATGTCAATGTGACTTTGGTATTCTATATGGAATCTTAATTTTTTTGGTGGAATTTATACTTTAAGAATCGATTATTCATATTAGGCCCCCAATATGGGAATTTTATGACAATAAAGAAATGTATAAAAGCGTTAAGTTTTTTGTGCACCTTTTCCTGTTATAATCGTACTTAAGAAGTAAATTCCAGCCATGCGTCGGAGCTGCTACAGACAGTGCTAGGGCAGGCTAGTGGCACAGAAGTTTAATAGTCAAGATTAATTCAGAGTGAAAACTAAGAAGTATTTAAAACGTTACTTATCACTACATAATTTAAATGGTGTATAACTGTATTTAAAGTAAAAAAGTACAGACTCCTTTATCTACTCATGTCTTCAAAGATTATAGTTCGTGAAACACTGAGAATTTATAGATAGATAAATAATGAAACAAGAGGACAACTCCCTTGCAATGCGCTGATTGGTTTTTATTGATATTTGAACTGAATTCATATTTGTTTTCGTACAATTTAGTTTTAGTGACCCTTCAGTGCACAAACCCTTAATAGGGTTTTGAGCCGGCGACGGTTTACTATCTTAATTGTTTTCATTTTCACATTGTCCGTGTTACCTTGAACTTGCACTCACTCTGTTGCAAGTTAAGGATCAACTGTGCGGGAGCGTTTACGTCCCAACACTCTGGCTCGATCATATTAGTCGTTATTCACACTAACTTGACGTTTCAGATATGACAACGGAACAACTGGACGACTTCGTGCCGCGGCTCATCCAGAAAGTTCACGTCGAGTGCCTCATGTACGGCAACTTGACCAGGGAGAGGGCGTTACAGATCGCCGATATCATCGAGACCAGGTATCTGACCTTAAATAAGGAACACGAAACTTCAACCACATCTCGACTAGAATACAGCGTGATGACATAGTCTGAGAGCTGTTGTACAGTTTTCAGCAGGTACTTGAGGTATTGTGACACGTTTTGTGAATATTCTTAGAGTAACCCTTACCTTGGAGTAAGTGGAAACCTTGCAGCATTGTAGCGGTCTATTTCCAACACTGATTTTTTTTATAAGAGTATTATTTTCAGTTTTTTTTTTTAGTTTAGTAATTATTCGTTTAGTTTGACATTCAAACATATATTCCACTTGTAATAGTTATTTGGATTTAAAAGATCGTTTTTAATCTCTCGTTTAGGATACTGAAAGGTGCGATCCCGGTTCACGCACAACAACTGCTTCTGCACCGCGAAGTGGAAATCGACAAAGGTGAGTTGTAATTAACTATCCGTGCTCTACGCATCGTCCAAAATGTATCAAACCACTCATTTATTTATACTATAGCATTACGGCCACAGTATAATTTGATGTTAAGTAACTAAGCGTAGTTGAGGAACTGGATCTCAAATACAACTGGCGAAACACACCTATAGGTATTTGGTTGTATATTTTCAACTTGAGAATAGTAGGTAGTCAGATGGGCATTAAAAAAGCTCTACCAACATGCTGTAGTTTCATAAGGATGTTTTTTTTTCACCGAAAGCTCCAGTTCAATAAGGATTCGAAGTCACATCCAATGACGTAGTATTCGTACCCAGTTTGGGCATTACATCCTAAAAATATATAAATATTTGTTCCTATATATATACTAGTTGTTATCAGCTACTTGGACAGGACAGGAAATGTAAATTAAAAATAAATATGACGGCTACAATGGAATCCTTAATACTGTGTTCAAAATACAATATAAATTTGATAAACAACAATGACCGACGTGTAACAACAGACAATGTTCAGTGTTTGGAAATCATAGAATTACTAATAGAGTTGCTCGGATAGCTCGCGAATCTAATTAATGTAATGATCTAAAGCGATGATAGCTCAGTGGTAGTGTGTACGACTTCGCGTCAAGGGACGTGAGTTCGAATCCAAGCATTTACAACGAGCTGGAGCTTTCGGTGAAGGAAAACATCGTGAGGAAACCATAGTATGGTGGTAGGGCTTTTTCTAATGCTCGCCTGGGTAGCTACCACCCTCAAGTTGTAAACCTGCCGCCAAATACCAATAGGTGTGTTCCGGCAGCTGCACTTGAGAGCCAGTTCCTCCACAGGTTTAGCGTGTCTACCAACTTGGGCCATATCGTCACTTAAGATCAGGTGAGATTATGGCCATAACGCTAAACCTTAAGTATATAAAAACAAAGAAAATATACACTTTAAGTATTTCTGAAGTGAATTACGATATATAGACATGATTCCATTGTGTGTTTGAGTGCAAAAATCGTGATATTGTGAAAAGCGTTGTTTGTTTACCAAATTGGATCTTGTAATTTTGGACAGGCTAAGCTCCCCCTTAGGTACCACGCAGAATATTGGAATTCTTGGGAGTTTAATTAATTATTTTTGCCCATTATTATAACTTTCCAATACAGTTTTGCTCCAATTGGTGATAATGTGAGGTTAAATAGCCTAATGCTTTCCTCAATAATTATTCTACCAAATCTATCTAAAGAAGTTCCTAAGATCAGCGCGTTCTAACATATTTTTCGCTTTAAAATATTAATATGGATGAATTTTATTACTTTTTATTAAAACTCCTTTAGCATTCAAAGTTGATGGATTATGGGGACGGTGTCTGTTTGTTTGTTTGTATGTGAAGGGGCGTGGTACTTGAGCGAGATGCAAAACAACGTGCACAAGTCATCGTGCGCGTGCGTGTACTACGCGTGCGGCGCGTGGGACTCGCGGCAGAACGTCACGCTCGAGTTGCTAGGCAATGTGATGTCCGAGCCCTACTTCAATGTCCTCAGGACCCAGGTAACACGGAGACCTTCAATTCGAAACTTTAGATGTTAACAAAAATGTTCAAGTGTATATTTCTTTGCACTTCCGCTTAGAATTGATTGGCCGCTGACGGTTGACCTGACGTTGGTGGATGGTTGGATCAAACATTTGATCCAACCATCCACCAACGTCGGGTCAACCGCCAGCTGCCAATCCATTCTAAAGGTCATGGTCACTAAGGTTAATTATATAATTCTTGATCCGGCACAGCTTGTTGGCAGGATTATTGCCCGACTAGTTAGCGTCCACTCTCGAGTGTAGACTGGCGAAAAATAAAGGATCAGTATGACCCTTTGTGTTCTACCATAGTTAACGAGAACTAGTCCCTTGAAGTTCAGCAACATGGCTGTAATACCCCTGGTGCTGCTGCTATCCATAGGCCGTCTCCTGCTTGCTTTTCATTAATATAAAAAAAAAACTTGTCCTCTATCCTATGCAAAGAAAAGGCTCCATATTAATTAATATTATGACCTCGAAAACATTGTTATGTCATATAACTGTAGATTTATTAACTCATTAATTCAGGAACAACTGGGGTACATGCTGTCCTGCGGACTGCGGAGGGCGATCGGAGTCCAGGGTCTGCAGGTGCTTGTGCAGAACGAACGCCACCACCCGGCCTACATCGAGGAGAGGATCGAGGCATTCATTGACAGCTTCCTGGTTAGTAGTACTGGAAACTTCAACATATTAGATGTCTGTTTAATTTTTTTAACACTTTATAGGTTATAATTATGGCTACAATCTCACCTGATGTTAAGTGATGATGTGGCCCAAGATGGTGGACACACGTAGCTTAGTGAAGAGGCTGGCTCTCAAGTGCAACTTCTGGAACACACCTAAAGATATTTGGCGGTAGATTTTCAACTTGAGGGAGGTAACTATTATCCAAGCGAGCATTAGAAAAACTTACCACTATGCTATGGTTTCATCACGTTTTCCTTCACCGTAGGCACAAGTTTATTGCAGAGATTCGAATTCACATCCTTTGACGAGGCTTCCGTACTAACTACCACTGAGCTATCATCCCGTCAATACTAATATTTGAATATAGACGTACAATAATTATTGTACATGTGCCATTATTTCAAGATCTCTTCAATCTTTAATCTTGAGCGAACAATATTCTTGTGAACAGCATCAGACGATAATAACTATATATTTAGACCTGCATTCATATGATTGGTTAGTTTTATACTGATCCATGTTTATCATGGATTCTGACAGACTACATTAAATGGAATAATTTTGAATGCATTGAATTGAATGAGAAGGCACTTATGAACGTCATAACGTTCACCGGTTCAGCAAATAACCCAGTTGTCGAGAAGCAATAACTCGATTTGGTTATGTTACCGTTTAAGTACGTATTTAACAAAAAACGTGTAGTGCATTTTAAGAATAATTTTAGCGGATGCTCAGAGAGGGATGTCGGTTTCAGACATCAACATTTTTCACATATTGATCCCCCCCTGTAAAAGCCTCTTGTAATCAAAACACGCTTGACATAGTAAATAAACGTAGTGTTGGCGAATCGGTAATGTGCTTTGAGACTTAGTAATAAAACTTAAAACTGTTACTGATCTTACCGAACCAAAAGTATGGCGTTATCGGTTTTTTTACGATCTTTAGTGTTTAAGTCATGCTATTGTCTTTTACACAAACCAGTTTATGCGGACATTTATTAAATATATGTACTAAATTATAAATAAGGTAAATAGAGTAAATTTGTAATAAATAATATTCTACGATCGACATTGAAAATTTGTCGTATTTCTGCATTTATCTAAATTGTCGATTGTCTGAAGCAGGTCAAAAATTGATTCACTTGATTGTTCCAAAAGCACAGCTTCCCCCATAGACAACTTGTCTTTTTTACAATCATTAGCAGAAAGAGAAAATAATATATGTATAACATTGATATTTATCTCACAGCTGATAAAAAGTTGCGATATTTTTATTTTATTGCGATTTAGTTTTCAGCTTTGTAATCAATAAGTTAAGTGTTTAGAATGTCATTCCATACAATACAGTAGAACCTCTATAAGTGGAACATCAAGAGAGACGCCAAAAAATTCGAGTTATAGAGTTTTCGACTTATAGAGAATGGAGGTTTTGGTGTTTGAAGCGAAGGGAACGAAACGTTTTTTCGAGTTTTGGAGATTATTAACTTATCGAGGTCCGACTTAACGTGATTCTACTGTAATCGTTTTCTCTTTCCGCTAAAGATAGTAGCAAAAAATGAGACGGGGGCGCTTTTCTACAGTAAATAAGAATGGAGGCGTGCGGTTGTTGTTTAGATTGATTTTATAATTAAAGGGTTTCTTGGAGAACATGAGTGAAGAGAAATTCCTGAATCACAGGGCTGCGCTCGCCGCCCAGCGGCTGCGGAAACAGAAGCAGATGTCCGGAAAAGCTACGGAAATGTGGGGCGAGATCAGCGCTCAGGTAATGTTTCAATAATTCGTTTCAAACATTAGAATATCTACAAGGTAATATCATAATATGTACAGGATAATATTGAAATACTCTACAGGTACTGTTTCGTTAATTAGTAGTGTATATTGTAACATAATAAGTTTTAACTAAACGAGTGAATGTTGTGCCTCGTGGTAGTATATCATCTATTAGGAATGTATACCGTTTGACCTTGTGATTATGTTAGAATATGTTTGAATATGATTATCATTTGTGTTAAAATATGTACTTGGTAATATTAAAGTACAGAAAAGAAAAGGAAGCCGTAACCAAAATTAGTAGTATTTAAATTGAGAATTGAATTTATTGGGAAGAGGAATTTTACCCAATTCCATGGTGTTTACAGGTCATTATCATAGCACATCACTTGAGTATCCAGAAACATTGAATGTTGTCTAAGTCATTACTATGTTCCTTTACCAGGTATACAACTTCGACCGTGCGAGAGTGGAAGTGGACCAATTGAACACGATCACCAAAGAAGAATTAATACAATTCTATAAGGTTTGTACGATTTATATTATATATTTTAATCGATAAATAATTAGCGTGTTAGCACCGAATAGAATAGACAAGGAGAGGTTAATCGATTGCATGACATTCGTGTCAATATTCCTTTGCCCATTCCATCGTTAAACGACACTTGTTGCGGAACGTTTCTTTACACGCTATCTATGCTTTTAATATACTATTCCACATAAAAAAAATATTAGGATTAACGAATCTTTTAGTTAGCACATTTGAGTAATTACTATTAAAATCTGGCACGAGAAATGAGTTTCCGCGAATAAAACCTGTTTAAAGAATTATTGAAGACAAGAAACTGTTTAAAAAAATATATTCAAAAACAGTGTGTGCCTAGAATCACACGACAGAAGTGAAAACTCAAAGCCGAGATCAAATAGACGAAATACAACTATAACGTACAAAATAAAATGACGATACTGAATGCGACTGATGCATCACGCTCTCGCATGTAACGCTCACTGAGTGAATATAGCGGTGACATGTTGACTATACCTCTTTCGCTTCCTCAGCTTACTCGACCAAGCGTTACATAGCCGATCGTGACAGGTCTGTCTCATTCATTCAATTGTGCTGTATCATCAGAAACACATAAGTGGATCGTCTGCTGAGAGGAGGAAACTGTCGGTCCACGTGGTGTCGACAGCTGAGGGTGGTGCCGGGAGCCAGCAGCCTGAGGATACCTCCGCACCACGAGAGGGATATGTCAGAGAGGTAATGTCTTCGGTTTCTATTGAGACAATAGATGTTAGCTAATTAGCGTCTTTCTTCTTAATAGCAAACTATTTATACCCAACTGACTGATTCCCTGGACTTTGTTCGCGTTTTTTCCCGTTAAATCCGTTAAATCCGTGTGTATTAGGAAGTGAAAGGAATGCCCATGACAAATTTCAAGACTATATGCCTGTTTTGGGGATATCGTGATGAGTAAATGAATGGATTTTTTTATGGAAACGGGGACAAGCTATCAAACTTGTCACCTGATAGTAACAGATCATCGCCGGCTATGAACACCCACAACACCAAGGTAATCGAATGTGCGTTGCCGGCGTTTTATCAAAGGGACTGGCTCTCAAGTGCAACTGCCGGAACACACCTATTGGTATTTACCGGCAGATTTTTTACTTGAGGTTGCTAGTTAGCCGAGCGGACATTAGAGAAATCCCTATAACCATGCTATGGTTTTCATCGAAAGCTCAGTATATGGATGGATTCGAACTCACGTCCCATGATGCGTAGTTCCTACATACTACCACTAAGCTATAATCGCTTCATATGAAACTGCTTAAAAATGATCAGTGTGGATACAAGTATTTGCATGGCGGTAGAACTTTTTCAAATAACCGCCTGAGTATAATTCACTTTTTTTATTTTGGTGGTGTTTAGTATCCCATTCTTTACGGACTTCCTCCCCCCACCACGCGTAAGCTCATACACTACTCATGCCGACACTTTAAACTCCCGTGTTGCCAGAGAACTTGCATGAGAGCTTTTCCAATTCTTCTAACGAGCTGAAAACCTACCGTCAAATACCAATAAGTGTGTTCCGGCAGTTGCACTTGAGAACACCGGTCTCTTCCCCTGGACTTAGCGTAGCAACCAGTTTGGGTCACATCGGCACTCGGCATAAGGTGAAAAAGTGCCTGTAACGCTTAATCTACAAACTAAAGAACACAGAAGAGATTTCTGGATCGTATTGGTATTCAATTGAAATGTTTTTTTTTATTTTTATGTTACAGCCTACCAAGATAACGGATCTGGTGGAGTTCAAATCGAGGAGGCGGCTATATCCTCATCCGATACCCTGCATCAACATACCCCGCAAGGGGGTTCATTGTAAAATATAACAGGCCATATTTTATACCTGTTCATTGGGCACACTATACAAGAGACGATTAAAGTTCAAGATATCTAAGTTTTGTATTTTTTAATCATAACAAAGGAAGTGCAATCGGTATGTTTATTAATTGTTTGATTGTATTCTCAGTAACATTACCGTCACCTATATGTGCCATCATGCAGACGTCATATTTCAAAGTTATGTAACTGTGACGTAACACTTAACTAACACAATATTGTTTGCCACGGTTATATAAATATGACTTATATGCACATAATATCTAAGTAAGGTAGTAGCGACTCGTAGTGCAATGAACTTTTTAATTTTATTAATATAAAATGACCTTAAGATATAATTTATCTATCAGTAATGTCTAAACTGAGTCGGATATGAACAGCATAATAATTATTATTATCAATGAGTTTTATTAACCTTTAACACTAACCCTTAGGTCACTTTATTACTAAATCAAATGGTGTGACTTTGATTAAGTGATTGTCTTTTTTTTTATTTTGATATATATGTTCTAATTTAAGGGGCAGTTTAGCTATATATTAGCGGATGTACAGTGAGGGATGTCAATTCCGGATATCACCAACGGGTACATATTGATCCACCCTATAACAGCCTTTTGACATCAAAACCCATTCAACATGGCTCTTGAACGCACTATTCGGCAATCCGGTAATATGCTTCGGGACCTTATTGTCAAACTTAATACTAAAGTTGTTATTGATTTTACTGAGTCTAATATAATGGATGAACAGTTTGTCATGGTTTCTAGTATTTAAATCGTTGACTTCTTTCACGAAATCTATCCTTTGAAAGTTTTTGCGGACATGCATTAAATTATCAAGTATGAATGAACAATTAAAAGGTCGAATTCCGAAAACTTTACCTTTAATGATTCGTGAAAACCCATATTGTAAATGGCGTATACATATTTCAGTTCTAGGCTTTCTCTTCAGACAACTCTCACTTAAATGACATGCAAACACAACATAGACGCGTCATACATTTTTTTTGCTTCATATGCTTTATTCTATGAAAAAAAAGATCTCAACAAGAAATGTATAAATGTTTATATATCATATAATAAATATTTTATTAAAATTAAATTGTTATTTTATTATTAACTAACGGTGCCTGCGACTTCGTTTGAGTGGAACTAATAAATATTTATTAATTTTTTTCGCGCGTCCCCTTTTTTTCTTAAATAAAAGTGGTCTAAATTACTCTTTATATATCAGCTATCTGCCAGTGAAAGTTACGTCACAATCGGTCCTGTCGTTTCAAAGTTTAGTAGGAACAAACAGAAAGAAACAGACACAAAATTAAAAAAAGAAAACAAAATATAAACGTCGTATATACATTCATATGCATTTAGTAAAAAGCTGTTGTTTTGACATTACAAAGACAATTTCAATTTTATTTATATTTAGGTGATGTAATTTTTCTGAAATGCAATATTACGGTCTCATCTAATAAATTTGCTACGGGTCTCTGATGATATAGTATTAGGCCACTGATTAGAACATTTCCATAAATTTTGTGATATCATAGAATTCATGGTTCATTCCAATATTTCTAATCCGCATGTCTTCTGACCAAGTCATATTATATATAAAGCCTTTGATTCCATTGAGATCTGGGCTGTACTGCATTCTCTCCAGCGGTGCCAAGTAGACTATCAGTATACTAAAGCGTTGAAGGATTTGTACGAAAACGCCTCCATGTCAGTCCGATTACAGGACCAGACCTCGAAACCTATACCTTTGCGGCGCAGCGTTAGACAGGGTTATGTTATTTCTCCGAAACTGTTCACTGCTGCGCTCGAAGATGTCTTCAAGGTTTTGGATTGGAAAGGACTTGACATTAAAATAAACGGCGAGTAGATAACACACCTCCGCTTTGCAGATGATATCGTATTCACGGCTGAGACCGCAGAAGACCTAAGTACGATGCTCGGTGACCTCAGTAGAGGCCATAATATATATCTCAATATATACCTGGGGCAAACCGTCCAATTAGGTAGATCCAACTTCGAGAAAGAGGTTATTCGTCGAATCCAGCTCAGCTGGGCCGCGTACGGGAAGCTACGCGAATTCTTCCCGTCCGAAATACTGCAGTGTCTCAAGACGAAAGTCTTCGAACAATGTGTATTGCCATTGATGGTATACAGCACTGAGACGTGGTCGCTCACAATGGGCCTAATATAAAAGCTCAAAGTTTCTCAAAGGGCAATGGAGAGAACTATTCTCGGAGTTTAACTGCGTGATCGAATCAGGAATGAGGAGATCCGCAGAAGAACCAAAGTAACCGAAATTGCCCGAAGAATTGCTTAACTTAAGGGGCAGTGGGCTGGGCACATTGCTCGCAGAACCGATGCCCGATGGGGCCAACGAGTTCTCGAATAGCTACTACGTACCGAAAGACGTAGCGAGGTTAGGCTCCCACAAGGTGGACCGACGACCTAGTGAAGGTTGCGGGAATCCGCTCGATGCGGGTGGTTCAAGACCGGTGTCGTGGAAATCTTTGGGAGAGACCTATGTCCAGCAGTGGACGTCTTTCAGTAGAATGGACGGATGGATATACATATAATATATATGGGTCGGAAATGGAATAACAAGATGGAAATTAATCGGCGAATTGACTCTAAAAAAATATTTTTTATCTTAATCTATTTTCTGAACATTTTGAATGCTATATGAGGTGCATTTGACTGTCCTTAAAAGTTTGTTTTCATTCAAGAGTGTAATAAGACATTCATTTGATATCTTATGGGTGTCAGACCCAGAAACTGTTATTAAGTATTATCAACAGTCGTTACATAAATACTATTTTCATATATGAAAATAAAAAGTTTTGTCAGAAGTGGGATTCGAACCCACGCCCTCATTGAGGACCAGAACGCCCTGCACTCGCGCTAAACACGAGCAAGTTGCCTTGAGTCTGGCGCCTTAGACCGCTCGGTTATCCTGACGTTATGTGAGTTGTTGAAATTAGGCGTCCGTATCGAAATTGGAAAGATAATAAAATTTCCCCGTATCACCACATCATAACATTTATTTTTTAAATGTATTTTCTTAATACCTATAATAAGCCTTGACGGCTTAGAGTTATGACCATAATCTCTCACCTGATCTTAAGTGACATTACGCCCAAGTTTGTAGACACGCTAAACCAGTAGAGAAACTGGCTCTAAACTGCAACAGCTGGAGAACATCTATTGGTATTTGGCGGCAGATTTTTAACTTGAGGGTGGTTGCTAACCAGGCGCTCATCAGAAAAAGCCCTACCACCATGCCATGGTTCCCTCACGATGTTTTTCTTCAACGAAAGCTCAAGCTATTTGTAGGTGGATTGGAACCCACCTCCCTTGACGCGAAGTCCGTACACATTACCACTGAAGTACCATCGCAAAATAACATACTAAAATACCACCAAAAACTCCTTAGTGGTAGTCGACAAGGGCCGCATTCCATCTTATTTCTTAATATAGAAAAATAAACCTATTCACGATGTAAACAAGTGTTAAGATTAAGTATCACTTAGGTTCAGATCATTAACTAAGTGAACGAAAGCTTCGCTAATGCGCTAAATAGCCTTGCAAACTGTCGTCTTCCATTTTGCAAATGGCGGCCTAATGTAACACTTGTGTTTAGTGCTCCAGTATCGTAATGTTTAATCGAATATTTTTTATGATCCTTACCAACTCCATAGCGTCAACTTACTATATACTGATTACCAAGTCTTGCCGTAACATTATCAGACGTATTTTTAACTGGCGGTCGCCGCAACTTCGCCCAGAGGTGATTGTGTATCAGAAAAATATATTAAAAACAAATAACAAAGAAAGATTCAAAAACAAGAAATGTAATTTTGTGTTGTATGTATGTAGAAATAATAAAATACCAAGTATTTGTCCGAGTAAAAAATAACCCCTTGAGCGCTTTTTCTACGAAAGACACACCTTGGAAGCAATTCACGTCACCGGTTTACATTATACAATAATGTAAGTTTTTTGGTAGATGGGTTTGCCAAAATACCGAAACGGTACTACTGAATGCTGCCGCAATCATAAATTACTTGTGAGTTTAATAGTTCAGATAAAATAATTTAGTTTATACGTAAATAAATTTTACCTGCGGCTTCGTTCATGTTAATTTTAATTGTAGTAAACAAATTGGACGATACAATAAAAAGTTTCATACAAAGTTTCGCGAGAAAAAGTAACTTATCACCATCTTCAGGTTCCCATATACCTCTATACCAAAATTCATCATAATCGATTCGACGGTTTAGGTGCGAAAGCATAACAAACAAATCAACTCACTATCGGATTTATAATATTAGTAAGGATTTAGATAATTATATTTAGTTTAATGTACGCTGTGTCAGCCTATAATTAGTTCGTATAATTAGTACCTACATTAAGTTTAGTTGCAGTTAAATATAAAAAAAAACTGTCCAACTGTTTGGAGACACAATAAAGAGAAAAATATGTTAAATACGACCAGAGTCGGATTTAGATACAAGGGGACCTTAGGCTATTCCACTTATGTGGCCCTTTCACGTCTCGCGTAGATCTTAACCAATACATTTGTATGTTCCATTATTAGTCATGTGCGAAGAATGTCACTTTATTTCGGTCCAGTGTTTAGTGTTCACTTTCTATCGAATAGTGTAGTTTTAATTTTGCTAACACTTTGAATGTACGTCTCACTCGATCATGAAGCCTTAAGATTCCTTGTGGTTAAGGTTTCGTTATGGTCATAATCTTACCTGATCTTAAGTGACAATATGACCTAAGTTGGTGGACACGCTAAGCCTGTGGAGGAACTGGCTCTCAAGTGTAACTGCCGGAACACACCTATTGGTGTTTAAAGTTTATTTAATATATAGGAAAATCCGTCTATGAGTACAATTATTACTATCACAGACTGTAACTACTAGATATAGTTATTCGAAATTTTTAGAAGTTAGTATTTTAGTTAAATCTTGTTATTATATGTTTAATTTAAAACAATTTCAGCTTTAATATATACTTTAGGTATTTCTTAAATAAATTACAACATATAGAAATGATAACATTGTGTGTTTGAATGCAAAAATCGTAATATTGTGAATATTGTTGTTTGTTTACCAAATTGGATCTTGTAATTTTGGACAAGGTATACGCTCACTTGAATGCCACGCCCAGTAGTGGAATTCTTGGAATTCAATTAATCATTTTGTGTCTTTCCAATAAAATTTTGCCCCTATTGATGGTAGTGTGATGTTAAATAGCCTAAAGCATAGGTTCTCAAAGTGACCGGTACCGTCCCATAGTGGGCGCTGAGGCTATCTGAGACGGTTATTGAAACTTTAAGCGATATTGGGGGAGCCTAAAAGAAATTGCTGAGCAGTGGATTTCCCTACAAAATTCTGTGAAAATTTAGATAAAGTATTCCTGGGGGGACGTCGGGCATTCCATTTTCCCGAAAGTGGGTACACCAAAAATTTTGAATTATATTGGCCTAAACCTTCCTTATACATTGTTCTATCAAATACAAATTCTCTACGAAATCTATCTAACAAATATATTTTTGCTTAACTATTTTGGTACTAGAAGTTATTTTTTTACCTCTCTGGGAAAGTACTTGTATTGTGAATTGAATTTTTTTTTTTGTGCTTTCATTACGGCCTTTTCGCTTGTCGTTAGGTTTCTTTTTCTTCTGCTACTAAGGAGTCGTTGAGTGATATTGAATACGCTTCAAATATCACGAATAGATAGGCTGTCGAAAGCAAATAGATGTTTTCAAATCCCACTGGCAATGTCCTTAAGATAAGCATGTCCACTCGGTGAAGGAAAACATCGTGAGGAAACCATAGCATGGTGGTAGGGCTTTTTCTAATTCCCGCCTGGGTAGCTACCACCTTCAAGTTGTAAACCTGCCGCCAAATACCAATAGGTGTGTTCCGGCAGTTGCATTTGAGAGCCAGTTCCTCCAGAGGTTTGGCGTGTCTACCAACTTGGACTGTATCGTCACTTAAGATCAGGTGCGATTATGGTCATTACGCTAAGCCTTATTAACTATATAAAAAAACTCTTCAACATTTTTTTTTTATACCTAAAGTTTTAGCGTACTATCTTTATATATAAAAATTTCGTATCACGTTGTTTGTCCGCGATGAACTTCAAAACTACTGAACCGATTTTAATCAAATCACGCACACTGTGTGCATTTTGAACCAGCTTGTTATTTCGATAAGTGATCTTAACACAATAGATGTGTTTGTAGTCGATGTGAGTGACTATTCCGAAAGGCAGAACAAAGTTTGCTAGGTCAGCTAGTAGTATATTATATAATACACTGCCTTTAGATTTGGACCGACACATATTCTGTACCAGTGGTCTAACGTGTGTGTGGTAAAACGTGTTTTAACACAGCACTATCTTACCAATTGTAAATAGCGATACTTATCTCAGTATTTTATATCTTTTAGAATATACCATACAATTGCGTTTGTACTTGTAATTATAAGTTACAGGTGGAGGTTACAATTCGCAACATTGTTCTTTTTGTATAACTTATGTTATTTAAAAGTTTATAATAGCCTGTAAGCCTTCCTAAATATAATATTTTTTTTTTGTTTTTAGTATTAAGTACATTTGAACTACATCGTAATAATCACAGTGTTTTCTAGTAGGCGGCAGTAGGTAGGCGGAGCTCGCACCTGTTTGTGAGGGCGTATAAACACTCTACTAAAATTATAATAAATATAATTTAAAAAAAATGAGCCACTTTATTTATTACTCTATTTTTATAATACTTTGTGTAGGTTTAACCCTTCGACCACATTCTCACTCGATGTTAATTAAAGATATGGTCCAGGATCGTAGACACGCTAAGCCTAATGGCGGGACTGGGTCTCAAGTGCAACTGCTAAAACACACCTGTAGGTGTTTGTCGGTAGATTTACAACTTGAGAGTGGTAGTGAGCCAGATTAGAAGTGTGAGCGATGTCCTTCGTCTCTAGCAGCATGGGAAATCGAAGTGTCGCCGTGGTGTACATAGTGTCAAGTGGTTATCATTTAATAAGTCCTACTACACGCGCCTGTCACCTAGGCTTAAGCCTGGGTAATGCGTTGTTTACGCGAAGAGGAAGTACGTAAATAACAGGATATTAAATATCACGTTAAAAAAATGTGGGTGGTAAGTAACCAGTCGAGCATGCATTGGCTCAGACAGAAGACAGATGGCCGGTGGTTTTAGTGGCTATTCCCGGCGAGTCCGCCTGGACTAACAGGTGTGCTCAAATAGCTGCACTTAACAGCCAGTCCATCGACTTAATTTAGCCTGTCCATCTTAAGAGGTAAAATAAATCCTGCAGAAATATGAATAGATGAGAAATAAAACATATAAAACGTGTGACAGGCTTTTATTTTTTGACGAAGTTCATATCACAGACCTTCAAATGCTCGATCGTAACCTTGATGTTATTTTTAAATTGCTCTTTACCTGTTGATGGAAGCGTAATATTTAGAACATGTAGGGGTGGTGGGGTGCAGCGATCACCGTATACATGAATAAATCTATCATCAATAGCAGTTAGGTTATGTTCAGTTGTCTGTAGCCTTGTAGGTCGCCGTGACACTGTAATTTTCTACATCCGATGGATTATTTCGACAGTTATCGGTGTTTTGTTTTATTTATTATATTTATAGTTTTTTTTTTATACCCTAGGATTAGCATTATGGCCATAATCTCACCTGATCTTAAGTGACAATACGGCTCAAATTGGTAGACACGCTAAACCTGTGGAGGAACTGGCTCTTAAGCGCAGCTACCGGAACCCACCTATTGGTATTTGGCGGCAGGTTACAACTTGAGGGTGGTAGCTACCCAGGCGAGCATTAGAAAAAGCCCTACCACCATGCTATGGTTTCCTGACAATGTTTTCCTTCACCGAAAGCTGAAGCTCATTGTAGGTGCTTGGATTCGAACTTACGTCCCTTGACGCGAAGTTGTACACACTACCACTGAGCTATCAACGCTTCAAAATTTAGCACTTAACCCAATAATATTATAAAAGTATATATACATTACCTTCATAATATATAGCCAAAAATAGTGGCACGCTAATGCGCACATAGTTGGTAAGTATTATTGTAATGAACAGGGAAGAAGGCATGTTTCTTTTTCAATCAAAAGCACGCTTTTCTTTTGTCTTAGGGTACTTGATATATCAAACGGTACACAACATACTTCTTTGAACGCGAAAGCGATACTGAAGTTTGAGTATGCTAACTGACACAAAATCAGCAAGCCACTTCCGGAGCATATGCACCGTATCTACACATTTTGACTTCGTGGGCCAAAATAGTAGATAGGCTAAGCTTAATGAAGCCTCGGATAGTGTATAGCAGTAAGCTAGGTTAGGATTTGAAGACCAATTTATCTATTCCAATGAAATCAAATTGCGAAATAAAGCAAAAATAGGATAATACTATCACTTCTTTGAAGTCAAAATAAACAACTACCATTTCAAAAACAATATGGCGTTCCAGAAGAGACGAAACGAAGAAAGAAACTCTCCAGCAATCGCTCTTTTTATCAAATAATAAAGTATCTTGCTTAGGTAAGACGTAGTAACTTTCTGATATAAATGGGCAATGTTCTGACAAGAAATCAATTTGTACATTTTGATTAAAAAAAAAGCAATCTCAGTCTAAATCATTTTTTTCGCAATTATGTATCGTTTCAAGTGGAAAAAAGGAAGGAAAACATCGTGAGGAAACCATGGCATGGTGGTAGGGCTTTTTTTGATGCCCGACTGACCAGCTACGGCCCTCAAGTTGAAAATCTTCCGCTAAATAGTTGTGTTCCGGCAGTTGCACTTGAGAGCCAGTTCCTTCAAAGGGTTTAGCCTTAACCTTAACTATAAAAAAAAATACGTGAAATCTGTCGAGGTCCTCCTTAACCCCACGTGACATCGGGTGACATTCGACTCGACCCCGTCCCACCCTAAATGCCTTACGTAGTTAATAGACGCTCCCTTAGAGTGTACCTGGTAGGCAGTTTGAAGGACAAAGGCAGAAAGACGAGACGTCGGGACTGGTGATTCTTATGCTGGCGAAAGAATGTTTTAGGGCCATGTTTTTCTCATCGCACCCACATTTCCCGCAGGACGTTTTCCGCCTCACAACTACTTCCTTTGAGTTTAGGTCTATAAAATAAATTAAAAATGCTCTTTCTTGTTTATGTTACATTTTGGTGGCATTGACTGTGTTCGCGGTTTTTCGAGGAATCTCACGTAACTATAAAATCGGTTCCTGGTAAGTGTCTATGGTATGAAAGAAATATCTATTTCAAATAATAAGGTAGTTGAATATATAGCTTTAGAGATCCAATGGTGAGAGTGAAGTTTGTAAATATTTAACTAGTTATAAATATTTACAACTTCATCAAGTAGGCATGATCATAAAAATACTTTATATGTATGTATATGTATATGTGAATAGGTTGTAGCGTTATGGCTATAATCTCATCTGGTCCTAAGTGACAATACTAAGTGGTGGATACGCTAAACCTGTGGAGGGACTGGCTCTCAAGTGCAACTGCCGGAACACATTTATATTTGGCGGCAAATGTTCAACTTGAGAGTGGTAGCTAGCTAAGCGGGTATTAAAAAAAGCCCTACTACCATGCTATGGTTTCCTCACGATGTTTTCCTACACCGAAAGCTCAAGCTCATTGTAGATGAATTCGAACTTGCGAGTCTTGCCTCGGAATCGTACACACTACCACTGAGCTATTTTCGCATCTAAAGTATTATTGAATTATTGTTTTTTCCTTAAGCTTCGGTAAACTCAAAACGGCGTTTAGAAAATACTTGTTTGTATAGATTTATCTTTGACACGGTTATACTGATTTTGAAAGGATTTATTAAAAAAGGTAATTACAGAATGAGAAATGTAATGAATCGTTATGTAATATGCACTCATATATGAAAGGATGAGTGTAGTTGTGGCAAGTTTATTAACTATCAAATAAATAATTAAGATGTGTATAGACTTTGAAAATTTGTGAAGAAACAAAACTCTGTTTCATCGATTATGTTTATTAAAAAAGAAACCTTGATTTACCTATGAATTATCAAAGAACTACTATCTTTTAAGAATAACTGTGTACTGTAAATGAAAATGCAGTTCTCATAAAACTCATAACAATAGAATTAACCTAAGTATACTTGAAATAAGTAATATTTTTAGTCAAAATTGTATAAATACTGTAAAACATACTTCCTCCCGCAATAGATAATTCAGACAAAGGTATTTCGATGGTTTTCTGTCTAAATCTTTTCTTTCCCTTCTTTCGGAGTCCAAGTGATGTAAGTGCCTTCTTAATAGACGCTCGCAGACCTTGTCCACGATCTTCAGAAGGTGATAGAAGACTGCAGAGGCATTTATCACTGGGTCCGGTACTTTCTTTGAGCTTTCGAAGCGACTCTTTATCTATCTTTTTTATTTTATTATAGTTCATGTCTTTTCGAGGACAGACGACATTCTATTTAATTCAACCGGTTTGTTTTAACAGAATATAATACAATTTGTTTGTTTGGCCATATTTTTATTATAGAACTTTGACATATTTTTCTTATTATTTCAAAACAGGTCACTGTGCAACCTGAAATGTTACAATAAACAATAAAAAAAAGTTTAGAGAACTCATCGTCACTCTGACAGCTGTCATATTAAAAAGTAATTTATGACTGGAGTTGCTGTGAATGTGATTTAGAGAACAGATCCCCTGACCACATATTCTTTAATTGCTCTAGGCACAGTTTTATTATTTATAATATATTACCTCCTTACATTCCCAGTCCTATTAACATTGTCTCTTAATTCTTGTTACGAAAAATCGCTTAGTTGTTGAATGCTTGTCAAGTTTTTTTAGAACTGACTAAAACTTGATTTTAGTGTTATTCTGTGATATATATTTGTATCCTAACAATAGAATTTATATCTAGTTTGCATGTGTTGTCTATTTGTTTGTGAATAGACTGGTTTAGATACAGTTTATAGAGAAACATAAATGTTAGATACAATCATCATCCTCTATGGTATACTACCTACTTGACATTGGCAAAGTTGTTAACATACACATGTGAGATAAGAAGAAGAAAACTGGAGTTGCTATAAATTTAGTATATACTTACTATTTAATTTGGCATAAAAACTTCTTAAAGAGTTTTAATAAGAACTATCATTATAATCCATATATATATATATATATATATATATATATATATATATATATATATATATATATATGAATCTATTTATTTTAATTATTAAAGTTTTAGCGTCATAGCCATAATCTCACCTAAACTTAAGTGACGATACGACCCAAGTTGGTAGACACGCTAAGCCTGTGGAGGAGCTCGAACTCAAGTGCAGCTACCGTAACACACCTATTGGTATTTGGCGGCAGATTTTCAACTTGCGGATGGTAGCTCGCCAGGCGGGCTTTAGAAAAAGCCCTACCACCATTTCCACTATATTTCCCTTGGTCATCGCATCACGCGTGAACGGATGGAACAATTATGTTAATTTTTTTTTGTTGTTTTTTAATTTTTGCGAAGAGAAGGTTCTTCTGAAAGAAAAAATTAAGGAAGTTGAACGGAACATTAGAAAATTTAAACAACATAATGACAATTAGTTAAGAGAAGACAATGTCTGTTAGTCAGCTAATCATATTTTAAAATTAGAATAATATTATACAGTTAGGCCTTTATAGCACATATCAAGTATCATTAATAATTAAAAAGAAAAATAAACCACACAACGTCACCTAGTATTTTTTAGGAAGAGGTTAACTAAGTATATCACTATTGAAATTGAAATTGAAATAAATATATATATATATATATTGTACCGGATTCCCCAGACGACGAAGTAAAACGAAACACAAATGTTTACGATTTGTTTCAATTCGAAAACTTCACAACAGTCCAAAAATAATGTATCTAGTGCAAGTGTACTTAATAAATAATCGTAGGTATCTACGCGGTCACAGACAAGTCCTCCGATCCACGTATTACTATAACCGATTATAAATAATCATTAACTCGATATCCCAAGCAAAACGTACCACTAAGGCTTTGTCTCGACTTCCCTGAAGTCTCAGGCGACATCTGCGTTTCCGCGTATAACAAACATTAAAAAGATCTAATGTATGTCTTATTCCCCTTTCGAATGAAAACTGAATTTTAAAGACGGAAGTAGCTAAACGGAAATGACCTCCTTATTTTCGAAAGAAGGACCAAATTAATTTCTTATAGCATTTAAAACAATCAGAAAATAGATTGAGATAAAATAAGGAATATTTAGTGTCAATTAGTTGATTAATTTTCGTCTTGTTATTTTACTTCACACGTACAAATGTATAGCCGAAACTGTCAAACCATCATACATATACATGTATATACAGATATGTTACACATATGTTGTTACTGAAAAGCGGTGGCTAGTCTCGATATTCCTCGATAATAAACTTTGCGGTGAATGCGTCTGAAGGGGCATAATTAATTCTTGATATTTTCTTGAAGCGGTTTTAAACTGAAAGAGCTGGTCGATTGTTCAGAATATAATGCGCCAGTTTGCCCGTTTCAAGACATCATTGGCCCATTCATATTTATAGTTTAATTATTTTTGTGTATTTTTGGTGTAATGATGGATCAGCGGTGAGTTGACATCTCTGCAATGACTTTGAGCTATCGGAAAAGGAAAATATCGTAGTGACCATAGACCGGTGGAATGGTATTGTGAAAGTTTCGTATAATAGCTACCCACTATCAGTATATTTACCCACAATTCTTCGTAACTTAACATCAAGCAATGTTGAAGAGATGATAGCTCGGTGAGTTCGAATCCACCTACAATGACCTTGAGCAATTAGTGAAGGAAAACATCGTGATGTAATCGTAAGCATAGCATGGTGATAGGGCTTTTTCTAATACCCGCCTGGCTAACTACCACCCACAAGTTGAAAATCTGCAGCCAAATAAGTATAGGTGTGATCCGGCAGCTGCACTGGAGAGCCAGTTCCTCCACTAGGCTTAGTGTGCCCATCATCTTGGGTCACATGTTCACTTAACATCAGGTGTGATAGCTATAAACCATAAAAAGCCAGATGATGAAGAGCCAGAAATGGTCAAGCGCTAAATCAATATATAGATATACAAAAAATATATTATTGCAGTAAATAAACGCACGCAAAGTCGCGGTCACAGCTAATCTTAATTAATTAAACAACAACATTTAAATTGTAACCCAATATTCAATCAAAATCTTCATTTCCATTACTTTCGCTTTTGTTCATTTTTAATAGGTTTCTTTGAGATTTCCTACGACGCATTGTGTTTCATTGAATTTCCACAAAGAACCCTGAAGTATTTATTTGTAATGTAATATCTATCGAACACTTTGCTCTTTAACAGACACTGAAGTACATCTATTTTTTTACATCGTGTTATCCGTGTATTTTTTTACGGAAATTTAAACTTCACAAAACTGGTAGAAAAATATACAAGTATCGAAAATACTCTACCAACAGATCCATCGTCGCTTCAAACTGGTCAACTAAAAGCTTTAAATTACAATTAATGTAATTTAAAAAAATACAGTAGACTCTTGAAGCGATGATAACACAGTGGTGGTGTGTACGACTTCGCGTCAAGGGACGTGAGTTCGAATCCAAGCACTTACAATGAGCTTGAGCTTACGGTGAAGGAAAGCATCTTGAGGAAACCATAGCATGGTGGTAAGGCTTTTTCTAATGCCCGCCTGGCTAGCTACCACCCTCAAGTTGTAAACCTGCCGCCAAATACCAATAGGTGTGTTCCGGTAGCTGCACTTGGGAGCCAGATCATCCACAGGTTTAGCGAGTCTACCAACTTAGGCCATATCGTACCTTAAGATCAGGTGAGATTATGGCTATAACGCTAAACCTTAAGTATAAAAAAAAGGAAGCGCTATATCCTTTCTTTTAATAGTTAACACGTTGCACGTCAAAATGGTTACCAGTGACCACCACTATACTTTTAATCCGGGCCGACGTAGATTCGCGATTTCAGCTAATTTTACACATCACATTTTATTGGCTCAAATAATTCAAAATAGTCAAAATTTCTCATGCAAATAATACTTTTTTATGACTATCAAAATAATTAAACAAAATAATTGCTGTCGGTCACAGGTAACCACCACGACGCACACCGTTCGAAATCTGCATTTCTTCCTATTTGGGCTGCGGCGGTCAAAGCGCGTCGGCCACGTCCCCGCGCCCTTCTATACCTCATTTATTATTATATTTTACCTTATTATTAGATTTATCGTATTTTGTAAATCTTCTTTGATTTAAAAGCCACATCTTGTACACTTAGCCAAAAATCGTTTAGATCGATATTTTTACTTAACTAGCTAACCCTTTGAACTTCGAATCACTTATACTCTGGAATAATAGATGGCGTTAAAGTAGCTACATTTTGAGATATTTTGACAAACAATTTTTTTTATTTTTCGCATTTCTTTTTTCAGTAAAAACTATCCTAAGTTACATCTAATATCTCCAAATATATGTGTACAAAGTTTCATGATGATCGGTTAAGTAGTTGTCGCGTGAAAACGTAACAAACAAACTTACATTCACATTTATTAGTAGGGAGGTCAAAACGAGCTGGGATGCGTAAACTTTTCTCCAGGGCCGCGACTTATATAGGCAGAATATAGTTTTGTATAGGCACTGTGCCCTCTAACGAGAAAACTGAGTTTAAAGACGAGCCCTTCGGGCGGTCACCGATGAGCCCCACGACTGTAACGACGCAACCACTAAATTGGACTCAGCATTTGACGAGGCAAAGCTAGGGTTCTGACCATAAACTCGCCTTATATTGAGTGACTACGTGGTCCAAGATATATGACACGTTAAGCCTAGTGGAAAGGCTGGCTCTCAAGTGCCACTGTCGGAATACACCTATAGCAATTTTAACTTGAGGGTGGTGGCTAGCCAGGCGGGCATTACAAAAAGACCTACCACCATGCAATAGTTTCTGACGGTTTTCCTCCACCGAAACATTGTAGGTGGATTCGAACTCAATTCATTTGACGCGGCGTCCGTACTCACTACCAAATGAGCTATCATCGCTTCGAAATTAGTGGAACAACAAAATATAAAAACAATATGGCCGACCAGGATAGATAAATTAGTGTCAAAGTTATCGTCTCACATTGAAGTTTCGTTTTTTCGCCCCGTTGGCCATAAATTTGTTTTATGACAGTATGTTACATTGATATAAATCGTCATATAGTCTGTCACATATTTTACGTATCAAATATACATAATTTACATGTTTAATATGAACATGAATTCGGTTTGTATTTTTCTTTTGATAGCATAGTGTCGTACCTGGTGGTAAGCAAAGTACAAATAAAAAAAATATATCTTTAAAGGTATACGCCATACTTATACTATTTTTCGTATTCAAAAATATGGATAAACTATCTTTTACCCGCGGCTTCGTTCATGTTAATATAAATTTTGTCAAATCGGATGACGCAATAAAATTTTCTTACAAAGTTTTGTCCTCTCTTTACTCCACTTCCATTAAATTTTACGGCGAGAAAAAGGAGCCTTTACCAAATTTCATCATAATCGATTCAGCAGCTTAGGCGTGAAACCGTAACAAACAAAAACAAACAAACTCACTTTCGCATTTATAATATTAGTAAGAACAAGCATTATAATTTTATCTAAAATTTTATAAAATATCACGTACAAAAATGTAGCTTCACTTTTAAGTTCCTTATATTTTATCATTGTTAGTTAAGTCAAATAATGTCCAATGTATATTTTGTTAAATGTACATCTATATTATAAAGCATAAATGTTAAACTGCCAGTCAGATTTCAAAAAGTGTTGTTATATTTGATAGAATATTAATGGAAGAAGGTTATAATTAACGTCATGCTGCTACTAATGGGAGCAAAGTTGTATAGAATAAAGTTACAAAAACGGGCAAAAAAAAAAAATATATATATATATATATATAGTTTTAACTTAGTATAACTCTGCCCTTGTTACTTTCAGTCTTAATTATTTCGATATTAATTATCGATACGAATTCAGTATCAAGTTTCTCTAAATAAATCTGCGAATCATTGTGACATTTGTACAAACAGAACTATAAAAACTCTTCAACAGTTAAAGTAGATAAGGAGTTATTTATCGATAGATTTCATTTTGAAATCAGCTTGCATGTTACTTTCTCTTTATACCACTAGTCGCGTCTTTGACTTCGTTCGCGTCGAACTAAAAATTTATGATGTTTGTCGTGTTCTGTTACTTTTTACCATACAGTCCTGCTCCTATTGGTAGTAGCGTGATGTTAAAGAGCCTAAAACCTCGTCAGTTATTGCTCTATAAAATATAAAAAAAAATTGACAGGTTATTTTCACGATTGGGCGCGTTCAAACGAACAAACAAGTTTTTCCACTTTACAATATATAGATTAAACTTCTCAGCGTTCTTGGCAAGTTGTCAACATTAGTTGATAAAATTAAAAGTACTTGAATTGTTATCTACTCTATTGTTATAACATGTGCGGATCAAGGATGTCTCATGGGAGTTATGACCCTAACACAATTTTTTTTTTGTTAACTAATACTGGCGACTTTGTTTATGTAGAATTCGTTCTTCACGTATCATATATTTCTTTCAAACTCGCTATAGATGTTCTGGTATAGAATCACAAACGTAGGTCAGAAAGAAAAAAAATTAAAACACCCCCTATTGTAGCAGGGTAGAATAGGCTGGTCAACAAAATGCGGGTACATTCTTTAATTTAAAATAATTAAAATAATCTCTAAATATGAGAAACAATTCCCCCATACGAGATGTAAGGTGGAAAGGCTTTCCTAATACGTAGCTAACTACCACCCACAAGTTGAAGATCTTCCGCCAAATACCAATAGGTGTATTCCGGGAGTTGTTCTTGAGAGCCAGTGCCTCCAACAGCTTCGCGTGTTCATCATCACGGGGCACATTGTCACTTAACATGAGGTGCAATTGTGTCCATAACCCATAAAGTAGAAAAATAAACTAACTTCTCTTCACTATATTTTTATTAACTCGCTTCCTTGTATTTCTGTCTGTCCGGGCGGAAATCTGTAATAGATTTTAAACTAATTTCCCGATGAGTTAGATATTTGAATTTGGACAATATCTGTGACAAAATGAGGACAAGGACAAATGAGTTTATTTGATTTTTCGAAAAAAAAAACTCTATAACTAACTTCTCGATATGCGATATAATTGAATATAGCTGAAACCTAACTGACAGATGAACAGAGTATATCAAAATTTCATTCACACAACCCGAAAAAGCAGAAAAAAATGGGTCTCATGTAAACAGAAATATAAATATGCGCTTATGTTTTGCGTTTTCAATCTTTTATTTTCCACCATTTAGTCCTTTATAAAAACATTGTAAATTAAACCTTTTTTTATTTATATTTGTTATTGTGTTAGAGATACATTGTATATACTTCCTATCATGTAGGGTTAGTGTAGTTGTTTCGCTGCAAGCACTACGCCGAAGTGCGTTTGATTGTAGGTTGACGGTTTGAGTCCAGCGCAGGGTAATTCTTTATGCAATTGTAATTTTCTTTTAGTTATTCCAATCTTATGTGTGTTATTTCTAATTATTAACTCTTTCACTCTCAATGTGCTGGATAAACCGCGAAGGCCCATAGGATTTGTTTTTTTTTTTTTATAGAATAGAGTGCAAACGAGCAAGCGTGTTACCTGATGGTAAGTGATCACCGGCACCCTTGAACACCCTCAACATCAGAGGAATTGCAGGTACGTTGCCTGCCTTAAGTGCCGAACTGGCTCTTAAGTGTCTCTGCCGGAACACACCTAATGATATCTGGCGGTGGATTTTCAACTTGTGCGTGGTAGCTACCAAAGTGGGAATTAGTAAAGCCCTACCAGCATGCTTAGGTTCCGTCACGATGCTTCTTCTCATAAGGCTCAAGCTCATTGTAGATGGTTAGCATCGCACTCACGTACCATGAGGCGGCGTTCCTACACGCTAACACTGAACTATGATCGCTTCGGGTGACAATAACAAAAGACCTATCGAAAGATGCCACGTTGACTATTAAACTTTGATATTGCCAGAGATATCTCAGACGCTTCTTTTAGTTCAAGTGACGCTTAGATAGATAAACAGACCCATAAATCTAGTCTATCTATATCTAATGCTATTAAATCAGTGAGTAATTCTTGAATATAAAATTTCGCCTATCGCAAAATCGGCTCTAAAGAATATAATGAAATTTTGTATGTTGACAGATTCTTGCTTTGAAAATTCACCTATAGTTTCACTTACCTACCTTGTATTTTTCATAAAAACGCAGTCTTCAAGCAAATTGTTGCTGACATTATAAATGCGAAAGTGAATGCGTTTGTTTGTATGTCACGCCTCGACCGCTGAATCGATTACAATTAATTTTGCTAACCGGAAGTGCTTTCTCAACAAGGCTTTTTGGGGCGAATGCTGAGGGCACTCAGCACCGAGGCAGCAGGCGCAAGGGTGCCATAGTGGCCGACACTCGGCATAGGCTGTTAACAGAAAACTAATAAAATAGAGACGATAAGAACTGGCCTACTGGAGTAGGCATTTAGGTAAATTGTTTTTTTTCCCTATGTTAATTTTATTGTCGGTCTTCATGTGTCCAATTTATATTAACGAAATATTGTATTATTCCTATATATTCCCATTTAAATTAGTTTGAAATAGACATAATTAAAAAAAGTACTCAGTTATGAGCGGCCATGCAGCTACTGATTTTTACCCACGTATATGAAAAGTCTACCCACGCTACGTTTTAATAAGTTTTCTAAAAACTATTTTTATATAATACCTTGCAAAGATTCGCAGTTCCAATGAAACTTGATACTTGAAGTCGTATATTTCATTAACATCGAAGCGATCAAGATTACTGGTAGAAAGATGAGACGTTACGCAGATCGACGATTGTTTGAATTTTGCAATCTACCTATTAACGTGTTTGAAAAATTGATTTAAAGACATGCTCTCGGTTAAGCAAGTGGGTTAACAGACTGGCGTGTACGTGTCATCAAATCAAATTAAAAAAAACTGTAATCAATTTATGCCCTAGAAAAGCGCTTATGAACGTCATAAAACCAGTCAAAAACCAGTTGGGAAAATAACCTATTTATCGATAAGAACCAACAATAAACTCGATGAGATTATATTTTTTAAATAGGTACATATTTAAATTACATGGTGGTTTTCTAATGCCCGCCTGGGTAGCTACCACCCTCAAGTTGTAAACCTACCGCCAAATACCAATAGGTGTGTTCCGGCAGCAGCACTTGAGAGCCAGTTCCTACACAGGTTTAGTGTGTCTACCAACTTGGGCCGTATCGTCACTTAAGATCAGGTGACATTATGGCCATAACGCTTAACCTTAAGTATAAAAAAAAATACAATCACAATAAGTTTTAGCAGATTCACAGAGAGGGGTGTCAATTCCAGAAATTACCATCGTTCCCATATTGATAAACTCTGTAACAGCCTTTTGATATCAAAACCCGCTTGACATTATGCTTGATCTTACTTTCCTGCATATCGGCAATGTACTCTGTGACTTTGTTATAAAACCTAACAGTCTAAAAAACTTTAAATTTAAAGGCGACAGGGTTGCAGCGTGCACCGAGCGATCTACTGTGCATGTGAGCGAACTCAACGGAAACCGCTTACTCCTCGTGGTCGCGATCCTTAGCAATAAGGGAACGATGATAGAGAGAGGTTAAATGGATAGAACAAGTGGAAATATTGACTTGGACGTTATTTTCTGATACTTTGGAATTGTTATTCTCTTATAATTTTAAGTAAATCTTAAAAAAAAAATGTTTATTTCTACATACCATATTCTTTTGCTTATTTAACTTATAAGTAAGAAGTGTGGTTGCCGACTCTGACTTTATACAACTAATATGTACAAATATATAGGGGAAGAAGCTAAGAGAATTTTTGCTGCATTTTTCAAATTTGAACTAATTTTTCTCTTTACAATATTAAATATATTTTAATAAACTCACCTTAAACGTTTTTTATTCATTAAATAAAATTAGAATTAAATATCACTACACATTATATAGAATTCGCGGGTAAAGTTGTGGGCGGAAAACTAGTACAAAATACTTTATTATACCATAAGTCCAATACTGTGACGTAAAGCGAAACAATATTTTCGCTTTCCACCTTGAATTACATACTTACCCTAGATTATTATTGATGATTTCCATAAACATTTTCGTCTAATATATTCCTAATAGAGGCAGTTGCATTGAATTAGCTATGTCGTTACATAATAGGAACATTTGGTGTGTGCCGCCACTACGATCGGCCAGCGGGACGTCTAGCCTCGGACATAGAAAGACGTGGAGTCGATATCACTTTGTTCGATCTTAAATAATACAAACACTTGGTTTTAAAAACAATTTATTTCGTTACAATCAGTTTTTCATAGTCTATAGATCTAGCGGTATTGCCACATCTTATCTGAAGTTAAGTAATGAAAGATATGTATTTGGCGGCAGATTTTTAACTTCAGGGGGGTCTCTAGCCAGGCGTGAATTAGGAAAACCCCGACCACAATGTTATAATAGTTCATCATGATGTTTTCTCACACCGCAAGTTCAGATTCATTGCCGGGATTTGAATTGACGCGGCGTCGAAATACACTACCAACTGAGCCATTATCTCTTCATAAAGCACGTTTGACGCAAGCTAAGAAAACTTTTGGTTTGTATATATGTATTATTTTCTTATTTCTTTTAAAATTAAACAAAATAATAAAAAACAGAGTAGAGGATGATAAAAATAGAGGCTCAATATAAGTAAAATAAATATATTTCAATATCTGTAATCGGGGTTATTGAAACAGTTGAATTGCAGCTTTGGCAATCACTGCGACGCCCCGGTAATCGTCCTAGCCTGAGATTAAGCGAAGCTCTTCTGGGCGGCCTAATGAACTGGCCTAACAGAAGGAGCAATGGAAAGCTTTTGATACAACACACCTGCTACCTGTCTCGATCAACCCATAACGTATGTTTTGTTTTAATAGTGGCTACGCCATCTGTAAGCTATCATCGGTGGTCACGAGCCTAGAAAAGGTAGCTTCCCCGCGAGGCGGTGATTTACGTAGCGTCACCACATCATTGAGTTGCGTCGAATATTTTAATCCAATATACCTAGTATCGCAGGCAGTTGTAATAAATAATACCAACTCCTTAATCACCACGTTCGTGCCCGCTTTAGTTTTAAGTGTATTTTGTAAAACATTGTTGTGGACTCCACACTATCACCATCGTTACTTGAGAGGCTGCCTTTGTTTAGCTGCAGATGGTGTGTCAATTCAGGCGTTCAGATGTTTTTTTCTAATACCAGTTTTCACAGCACCCTCGAGAACACCGCATTTTTCTTCAATTATAATCCTCGCAGAGAGGTCTATTTCCATGACCTTGTCACACATCCACGTAGGCTTTGGCACTGGTTTAAATTTACCGTCAAACTTATCAAAATGAGGGGTTTACATTATATTGTTTATATGTATTTTCTGAACATTCTAAAGTATGAAAAATTTATCAAACTATCTTTATTACAAATTGAAAGTAATTTTTATTTTGGTTTACCCAATCACTCGGTCTAACACTTCGCCAAACTACCCAAAAAGAGAACTATATTGTATTGTTTTTATGTATTTTCCAAACATACGTATGCTAACTTATCTGAGCAATTTTGAGATTGATAGGTCACAAGCAAATTACTAACCTGTAATATATCTTAAAAAAATATATTTGAAAAATATGTTACATACAATACCGTCTCGAGGCATTCCCGTGTTCCTCCCGCCGCCCTGAGACCTCAACGGTATATAAATATACCGCTTCCCTCAGGATTGCATTCACTCACCAACCACCGTCCAACGACAACGGTAAGTGTTCACAGCTTCTTTTTGTATTCAGACTAGGGTTTGACCATGATCTTTCCTGGTATTAGGATGTTGTTTCCTTTCGATTAAAACTGAAACTCTTTTAGGACTCGAACCCGAGACTTTCAAAGGTTGTGACTAATCCTCGTCAGAATTATTTTCACGTATTTCGTTACATTATTTACATTAATTTTCATTAAAATTAACGAAAGCTTTGTGAAGATAGGAATATTGTTTCAAATTTTTATTTTTATTTTAATAACTTCAAATTCCATACTTAAGCTACAAACAGAAAAGAAAAATGTACGCAACAGCTTTATCTCTACCAATTTATACGTACACTAGCTGTGCTCGCGACTTCGTTCGGGTGCAACCAAAAACTATTCCATATTTTTTGTCTGTGTGTAATTCTTTTCAATGCAGCTGTACCCCTATCAGCGGTAGCGTGATGTTAAATAGCCTAAAGCCTACCTCAATGAGTACGCGATCAAATTCTTACGAATATTATAAATGCGAAAGTGGGTTTGTTTGTTCCTTTGTTCATTTGTAATAATTTCATGCCTAAACCGCTGAATCGAATATGATGCATTGGTATAGAGATAAATGGTGATAGGCTACTTTTTCTCGCGAAAAACTTATGAAAAGTGGAGTAGAGGGCTAAAGTTTGTATGTCAATTTGTTTTCCCTTCATCCGATTTGCTTCACACTTTACAGATTAATTGCTTCATATTTAATCAATATTACAGCGAGCTGGTAAAAAATTTAGTGCAAAAATAATTTTTGATATACCACTGGTATTTTCTAAGATAAACGCGTCAACCAAACTTTTCTGCCTCACAATATTAATATATATAATCCGCGCCCGTGAATTTGTTGGCATGGAACTGTAATATATATTCTATCTTTCGGGCGCAGTACTTTAATTCTGCATAAAGAGTATGTTATGTAGGTACTTCTATGTATTCCAGACAATGTGTATGTAAAATTTCATGATTACCGCAGGAATAGTTCATTTTTGAAAGCGTAACAAGCAAACATACTTGTATACGCTGTTATAATGCCAGTTAAAATTCACTAAGTACACAAGCATTGCGGCCACCACACACTAGCTGTGATACCTGTCACCGAGCACGATTAAATAAACAAGACATGTGTATATCAGTGCTCCTAACTAATTTGCCTCTCAACAATTGCTAACATAAAGAAAACCAATTTAATATTCTGATCTGCAACCTTTATATGTGACGTCCGTCCGGGTAAAGTCGGCTTGAAGCGACAAAAGCAGCGAGAGAGATACATTGATGTTTTCACTTCCTTTTTTATCCTGGCTCAGTACAATGATTGTGCAAACAAACTCCGTCAGTCGAAACTGTCATGCCGGCCTGCTAAATACCGCTTCACGCCACGTGAGAACGAGTCTTGTGGATTTAAAAGCATACACAAGTTTTGTTGTGGAACGATCTCCCAGCCCATTTATTCCCTTCGTCATATCACATCGGGCCTTTCTCGGCTAACACCGGCTCTGCATGACAGTGGAAACTGTCGATGGATTGATGTATTAACATCAGGCAACGTGCGAACACTTAGCCGAGCTAACATAAGAAAACCCGTGTTTTTTACTTTAGTACAAATATAATTCAAGTTTATACGAATGAAGTCGCGGACAGAAGTTTATAAAAAGTATCCTATGTTACTTCTAATACCTCCAAGAATATGTGTACAAAGTTTCATAATGATCGGTTTAGTAGTTTTCGCGTGAAAGCGGTACCAACAAACTCACATTTATAATATACTAATGATTAAATAACTTTCAACATCGAGTGCAACTAATTCAATTGTAGGTCAACCGAGTCTTCCATTACCTGTTTATAATAATTAACAAGCTTATGATCTAAGATTTGTTTCCGATAAAAAAACTTTCATTAAAAAATTGCGTGGTTTTAGGCACTTCTCTTATAATATATTGAAACAAAATATATGGACGCTATTTTCATTTTAAAAATTCATTCTCCATACTAATATTACAAATGCGAATGTCAGTTTGTTTGTTTGTTATTTTTTCACGCCTAAACCGCGGAATCGGTTATGATGAATTTTGGTATAAAGATAGATGAAAACCTGGAGAATATAAACGGCTACTTTCTCTCGCGAAAACCTTATTAAAAGTTCGGTAAATAGGAAGATAAACTTTGTATGAAACGTTTTATCGCGTCATTCGATTATATTAATAAAATCAATGTTAACGCGAGCGAAGCCGGACGTAAGATCTAGTTCTATAACTAATTTACAAGAATCTCTCTTACGTTAAAAATATTGGCAAAAATAGGAAATTTCAACGCTCGAAAGACTTGAAATTTGGCATGCACATAGTTTTCGTAGTGTGGACGTCTACTACTAACAACAGATTTTACAATTACGCGAGATTGAGAGGAAACCACGAAATATTTTCCAGACACCATTTTTTTTGCTGTTTTGGCACCGTACTAGCATTTGCCAATGTCAATATTTTGTTTCAATACAGATATTATAAGATACTTTTGATTAAATTACAAATATAAAAAAGTTAAAGGAAGTTACGTAGATTTAAACTCAAGATATTTAGGTTTTGGTAATTGGATAAGGAATTTAAGGAACTTGTTTGTATGTAAACATTTATGCATACCGTCAGCTAGTTATATATAATTACTGCGCTTGTGAATAAGAAATGGTGACTGCTTATAGTTGACACGACAGCACTGAAATATCACTATTTCCCTCTCGCTCCCTTAGTCGCCATGAGCCAACTTTACCCGAACGAGCGTTACACAAAACGTTGCCGATCAGAAATTCAAACGCTCCCATAAGAAGTCTAGCTTCAAAAATTCTGAACACAAGGTTTTCATCCTTGGGTTTTCTCTCTTCGGCTATAAAATTTCTATAAGTTTCTTAGCGTGTCTTGACAATAAAAGTGAGCCGCATACTATTATTGCTTTGCAGCATATTTTATTTATTGTTTTTTTTTTATATATTTATACTAGCTTTTACCGGCGGCTTTGCTCGCGTTAACATTGATCTTGTCAAACAAATCGGATGACGCAATAAAACATTTCATACAAAGTTCAAACCTCCTTTTGCCCCACTTCCAAAAAAAAACTAATCTGTCACCGTCTTGAAGGTCCCATCTATCTCTATACCAAAATTCATCACAATCGATTCAGCTGTTTGCGCGTGAAAGCGTATGATTATAAAGCTGAAAAGTTTGAACTACAAGTCGGATTTCAAATCAATGATTTTTGTATTTCATAAAGCAATCATTAAGGAAAGCTATATAAGCTATTCTACACCACAGTATCACTAATGGGAGCAAGCTGTATTGAAAAAAGTTATAAGAAATGGGCAAAAAATATTCAATATTTTTAGTTCCATGCACACGAAGTAATATTAACTTAAATGTTTCACATCTGTCGGGCGTCTCGTGTCGGCCAAATTGTTTTTTATTGTAACTGAATTTATATATTTTTCATATTATAATTTAAAAATTTGAAACGAAAAATAACATGGTTTATCTTAACATACTTAAAGTTTAAAGTCTAATCAATATTGAAATGTGTATGAATTATCTCAGTTGTATCAATAATTATAACATTAAATTTTAAATAAATTTCAATCGAAAACTACTTTGAAGCGATGATAGTTCAGTTGGTAGTGTTTACGGTTGCCGCATCAGAAACGTGAGTTCGAATCCATCTATAATAAGCTTGAGCTTTCGGTGAAAGAAAACGTCCTAATGAAACCATGGGATGGTAGTAGGGGTTTTTCTAATGCCTGCCAGACTTACTACTGCCCTCAAGTTGAAAGCTGTGTGTTCCGGAATTTATACATCAGAGACAGTCCTTCCATTACTTAACGTGTCCGCCATCTTGGGTCTCATCGTCACTTAATATCAGATGAGATTGTGGCCATAATGCTAAACCTTAGCTATAAAAAGCGAGTGAAGCGATGATAGGTCAGTGGTGGTGTATAAGGACTCAGCGTGAACGGACGTGAGTTCGAATCCACCTATATTGAGCTTGAAATTTCGGTGAAGGAAAACATAGTGACAAAATCATAATGATGGTACGGTTTTTCTTAATACTCGGCTGTCTAGCTACCACCCCGAAGTTGAAAATCTGCCGCCAAATACCAATAGGTGTGTTCCGGCAGTTGTATTGGCACCGCACCTGCGATTCCCCTAGTGTTTTGGGAGTGATTGGGCAGCGGTGATCATTTACCATCAGGTGACACGCCAGCTCGTTTGCCCCCTATTCCCTTAATTAAGTATCTACTATACAAACTTTGCTATTTTATTCAACTTTATTTAAAGGTATAATTTCTAGAAATTCCTTCTTGAAATCCCCAGTATCTAATGATAACATCTTTGCTAAACTTCCAGTTTATAGGTATATATCGTTAATATTTTACACTGATCTATTTCAATCCAGACATTGTCTTATATTTTCTTAATTTGGCACCGCAGGAGCATTTGCCAGTGCCAATGTTTTTAAATTGCATATTTCATTTATATTATCGAACATTTAATTTTTTTCTTCGTCTTTTATATTCTTCGTAACTCAACCTCTTTACAGACTATTACTGTCATTTTCAAGAGATAACATTTAAGCATTTTGGGTAAATAAAACTATCTTCAACGAGACAGTGACTCTCTTGTTGAACCTCTTTCGAGAGTTTTTGTGGCAACTAATATATTATGTTTTGAATGATTATTAATAATTCACTTCATTTATACTGTTCAGGTACGCATACTATATCACGTAATATAGCACTTATATTACACAATTCTGGTCTAAATAACTAAGTATATAAATCAAATTCAAGATCACAACATGACAGATCTAAGATCCCGCCAAAAACTCGGACAATGTCTTTTATATATTTATTATTATGAGCTGTAAATTTAATAATAATTTTGCGTAAAATCTCAACGCAATTACTATTTAATATAAAAAGATAATTCTAAGGAATAAAAAAAAAAATCAATTATATTTCTTAACGTAATTAAGATAAACCGAGTTTGCGATGAATTGTTTTTTCAAATCTTGAGGCCGAGACGCTGTCTGTATTTTTAATTTCTCATTGGTGCTTCACCGACATGAGGGAACCTGTAGTGAGGCAGACACTGTATCTATCTCACAATAAGTTTTTCATTGTATTATGTAGATACTAATTTAGTAGGTCGCAAGATTAATGGTGCTTTATCAATGATCAATGGTATAAAGTAGCCACGGTCTACTTTTTTTATAGAGGCCACAAACATGTGTTAATCATGGAGTCGTGGACTACAAGCAAAAATTATTTAGATTATTATTTACTTGGCTTTATCGCAATGGATATATCATGTATAATATTAGTACTGTCATGCTTTGTTGCGGACGTGCTTACAAGCAGTTGTTTCATTCAAACTCTACGATTTAATTGAAGCGATAATAGCTCTGTGGTAGCGTGTAGGAACGCCGCGTCATGAGACGTGAGTTCGAATCCAACCACCTTCAATGAGCCTGAGCTTTCGGTGAAGGAAAACATCGTGAGGAAACCATAGCATGTCGGGAGGGATTTCTCTAATGCCTGCCTGGCTAGCTACCACTCTGAAGTTGGAAAACTGCCGTCAAATACCATTAGGTGTGTTCCGACAGTAGCACTTGAGAGCCAGTCCCTCCAATAAAGGCTGGAAACTCCGAGCAGTTCCCGAGACTTGTAACTCGGATATAGATTTAAGGAGAACCCTTCCGACGCGCTTCAACACTCACACAACACTCGTGGTTCTCTTGCTGCCCAGCAAAATGTGGCTGGTGTCGGCAAACGCAGCTTTAGAGGCACTTTCTAGTATAGAACTTACTACAGTAATTGTCAGGTCAAGATTTTTTAGAAAATTGTAGAGAGATTTTGCTGCCTCTCGCTCTGATTTCGACCGCGAAGAAATAACCACGTAGCCAATTCTGTCCAGTATATTTATATAATCCGTAGGTATATTTATTACCTACGATCGACACAACTCGACCAGTACTACACCATTTGTTGTTCTAGAAAGAATAAATGTAGGTATCTGGTCTGCACATCGTAGCCCCAATACTCTGAGACTTTATAGACCTTTCCTATATGATGTTTACATTCCAGATTCAATGCGGTGAAATCAACACGACAGAAAAAAAAAATTACAAATAGTTTAGTGGTGGAAGTAGTTTGTCCTATAACAAATAATGTTAATGGATATAAACAACAAAAACATTCAACCTCTGCGTCCTTTGACCACCGATTCAATTCACAAGCATTTAAACAGTATTATTGTACAAATGCCATCTTATTTTATAGAATTGTGCAAAAAAAAATATAGCCCGCGGAGAAATTCCCTTGAATTCCTGACAAAATAACAAAATCGAATTTACTCGAAACTAACTAAACGGCAAACATTTAGAGTCAACTGTAACATTGTTAGATAAAGACATAATTGATTGATAATTAAGAGAGGGAACTTTTTGGTTTCGTTCGAGTACTTCTAAACGAGTTATGTTTTACTTTCGTGCTCCATCGGACTGGGTTTTGTTCGCGTCTCTACCTTACATTTTTTTTATCAATCTCTAGGGACGCTATACGTAACCTCAGGCCCATAAAGCATTACTTTTTTTTAAATAACCTAAGGACATACAAAACCTTTTTTTATTAACGTGGCGTTTAAAATCCCTGTCTTTATGGGCTTCCTCAACGCAACGCGCAAACACGTTACCCGAGTCAGGTTAAAGGTCTGAAGAGCATTTGGTGACTTATCGGGTGATAATCACCTAACACTACCCACTAGAATACTTCAAACTCACGTGTTGCCAGAGACCAGGGATAGCTTTAGTAATTGTTCTAGTAAGAATCTATAAAACCTAAGAAAATCATTACCTAAGTAATGTTTGTTTGCAGCCTGCGATACCATGCCTAACACGTTTGTGGTTCGTATAGAAAAAATCTTGAGTACTGTTGCTCTAGGAAGTAATTTTTGAAGTGAATACTTCTTTAACCTCCTCTTCTATTTTATTTTGTGTGTATGAGACAGTGGAAACGCTCGGTTATATATACATAATGTACATGTATCGTTCATTCGGGTAAAGTCGGCACGAATCAGCTAAGGGAGTGAGGGAGATAAAGATTCTACGCGTCACTACCATACTCGTTCGGCGAGCGTTATATGAGAATGCATGACGCAGCAGTCGTATTCAGTATTGACATAATTACCGCAATATACATAGTTGTATTTCGTATTATTAATCACACTTTGTCTCACTTTACGAAAAGTAACTCTAATAGCAGTTGATGCAAAGTTATACTTTTTTTAGTACTACATTTCCCAGTTAACTTTGGGAACCACTGTATCCTATGACCCGCTATGACACTAATTCATAATAATACATTCCTTTGCAAAAATTGATGCCATGAACCGAACTAAAACACAACATTCATGGAAATGGGTGCGGCATATCATAAGGTAATTGTGGTGTCAATAACAGTAATATTAGAAGTAATTGAACAATACACTTCGTTTTGGGCGCGGACACCGTATTTCATATAACAAGTTGTTACACGCTACTTCTCACGTGTGATATATAGTGAAAATAATTTTAGACGTAACTTCTTTTCTACCATTAGTCATAAACATAAATCACCGTTTTATAATATCGGATAACACGTATTGAATACTACAAAGTTGAAGCGCTATGTAGCTAGCTGTTACACTTGAAAGATAATAAAAATAATTTCAAAGTAACTTCTTTAGTGACATTTAATAATAATTTAAAATCGTAATTTTATAACAACGTATAACACGTATTGACTACTACGGGTTGGTATCACAGTGTAAGTAGCTGCTACACGACTTTTAACGCGTGAAATATAATAAAAATCATTTTTGTATAAATTGTTTTATTAGGTTCATAAAAAAATGTATTGTTGTATAATATCGGTTAACTCGTATCGATTACTGCGTGGTGGTATCATACTGCACTGTGTTGTTTTTCTGTGAAATGTAATAAATTATAATATGGTAACATTACTTGTCTATGGCCGAAAGCAAAAACATGTTAATTTTTATTGTTTACGGTTTTACTTAATATTTAACAGCAAATCAAAAAAATGAATTGTGATGGAACCACGATGCATGTATTTTAGTATCATTGGCATTTAACTGAAAATTTTCTGATAATTGTCCAAGGGGGAGGGGTTAAAAAAAAACTAAAATTCTGCTTACGTAATAGTGGATTTGCTCCCTATTGTGTGGACTTAAGCACACGTCCATTTTTTTATGTTATGTTTCTATCAAATAAACGTGGATGTGAAAGAAATAGGGACGTCGACATTTTAAAGAGCGATTTATTAAAACAATAGTCGATTCAAAAGTTCTCTTAGTTCAATATCACAGTTATACTTCAAAGTGAACTCTAAACATCACATGCAGGGAACAGCGGGCAGTCTGCAGCGCCTTGCACTAACGTTTCACAGTTATTTAGAATTATTTTATAACAACCACTAATTTTCACCGTGACTGCACCTGCGTAAACTATAATAGAGTTACCTATATAGTTCTCAATTTTGTCGAATTTATATTTCATGTTTATGACAAACCTAGTACGCGACGTGGACTATAAAAAATTGTCTTTTCTTTAATTTTAATACCTAATTTTCAACTTTGTTGACAAGACCCTTAGGTGTTAACTTTTGAGAAACGAAGATCAAGGTTTTTCTTATTTTTGCAAAGGCTATTAAATACCAAGTTTCAAATGAAATAGATATGGATATATATAAACCACGAGTTAATTGAGTTATGTAGAATATATACAGCTTTTTAATTATTTTTTTTTCAATTTTTCATATCTTCAAATATCAAAGAAATAGATGTTTTCTTATTAGTACTACCTCAGGCTGTTTGTGGCTCCACAGAATGCATGTTTCTAAATATAAACAAATTTCATCATTTACATAATTATTACGAAAAATAGATAACAAAAGTAAGGCAAATAAAACTACTAGTTACTCCTATATCATCTGTTTCAGAAACCTATAGCAATTTTCCAAGTGACAGCTGTCAAACTTCCCGCCATGGTCGTTTCGCGCGTTACCTTGTTCGTCGTCATCGCACTCCTTTACTTGGGATGCTGTTATGCAGCTACTGTAAGCAATTTTTTTTTATTATTAAACCAGACAAATTATTTATTTTATAATATTTAATAGTTACAATAAATTAACTATTGCAGAAAAAAAAACTCTGAATTTTAAATTTTGTGACAAAATTGTACTAGACATGGATTTTACTACAAGATGGCGTTGTAGGGAAATGTGTTTGTTATTTTCTTTAGAAAATACATATAAATAGCTATTAACAAAACAAGTTTATCTGAGCTACGCTCCCGATAAGCCCTCCGTGCTCGTCCAGACAGTTTCAAAAACCCGTAAATGCCTTCTTGAAGCGATGATAGCTCAGTGGTACTGTGTATGGACTCTGCGTCAAGGAACATGAGTTCAAATCCACCTACAATAAGCTTGAGCTTAAGATGAGAGAAAACATCGTGAAGAAACCATAGCATGGTAGTAGGGCTTTTTTTATTGCCCGCATGGCTAGCTACCACCACCCAGAAGTTGAAAATCTGCCGCCAAATACCAGTAGGTGTTTTCCAGGTGTATCGCGTCTACCAAATTCGGCCGTATCGTCACTTAAGATCAGGTGAAATTATGGCCATAACGCTAAACTTTAAGTATAATAAAAGACCTGCAGGGCAAAGTAGCTCCTTCAATAAAAAAAGTCTTTTTATATATTAATATACTTTTTTATTATTACTTTCACTACAATTATAGCAATTTTTTTTTCGAGTCTTTCCGATACCTTACTAATCTGGTCTGGAAGGGTCACTTGGAAGCGCGGCAATTGCATGTTCGAACCCGTGTCGCCCCAGCATGGCGACAGATGGCCGTGGGGTTTCAGTGACTAGCGCCGTGGGAGTCCCAAATAACCTTCCCAGTGCCCCAGCTGGAAGGGTATGAGTTAATGTATTTTCCCACGATAAAGTCACTTGGAAGGTACTAAAATAAAGTTTTATTAATAGAAGACAAATCGTGTGTTAAGGTGCACCACTTAAGGAGTGAAGGGTTAACCACTCATTTTGCATTTCGTAAATCATGTGCACTTTTTGTCTGGGCAGACACCTACAAACAATATAGAAGGCTTATGGATGGTTTCAGATCCCAAGGAACTTTGACTCGAGGCTGAACGATGAAGTCGTTATGGCTCCACGGAAAAGACCGTTCTGCAACGCATTTACTGGTATGCAAATACACTTTTAAAATACAAACTATTGGACTCGTAACATTCATCTACACATATAGTAAGTAAAACTAGCCTTAATTCAGCCGCTGCGCTGTGCATACAAAAGTAAATCGAATATAAATTACTGACGAATAATGGAATCCAAAAATGAAGAAGAATGAATCCCTAGGGGACCATCTACAAATAACCGCATCAAATGGTCATAATCCCATCTCGATAAGTTCAGTAGTTTTGACGCGATTGAACATCAAAAGAACTGTATTTTCCTGGTATATGTATACTAGCTGTGGCCGCGACTTTGTTCGCGTGGAATTAAAAATAATTAAAAAAATGCTCCTTTTTGTAACTTATTACAATACAGTATTGCTTGTATATGTGATAGCGCAATATTAAATAGTCTGAAGCCTCCTTAAGTGATTGCTCTATCAAATACACAAATATATTTTTAATCCGACTGGTAGCTCCGAACATTAGTACGTTCAAACAAACAAACAGACTTTTCCGTTTTATAATGCTAACTAGCAGTTTCCGCGATTTCATTCGCGTGGAACTAAAATTTGATTCAATGATTTTTGCCCGCTTTGCAACGGTTTTTAATATAGCTTCGCTCCTATTGGCGTTATCATTATATTAAATAGCCTATAGTCTTTCTAAATGATTGTTCCGTCTAATACAAAATGAATTTTTATTCCTAAGTTCCTAAGATTAGCGCGTTCAAACAAGCAAACTTTTTAATGTTGCATGATGTATGGTTGCATAATGCTTTCCCGACACTGTTCCCTGTTTTATTGCGCTAGTATTCGTTGTCGCTCTCCATACTCCGCCAGCAATAGTGGCAATGAACATGTAACACTGCATTTTTGATAAAACTATATCACATCAACTTTAATAGTAAAATACTTGCGGTTCACATTAATGTAAGCCTCGTGTAAACTCAAATGTAAAATAGTGTTGGTATATATTAAGTTATAGAACTGTAATAAAAAGTTAACGTAAGGGATATGTCCCAAATTAATAAAAAAGGTTAACAACGTATAGTAAATCGATAATCCCATAAAAAGATTCTGACTCATGTCAGAAGAATTATTCGTAAGAAGAAGAAAAAAATGTATATTAATATGCAAATAACCGGCAAAAACAAACAGGCAAGAAAATGGTACTAAACTCTTTGGTGTTTGTGTATTCTTATATAGCTACTGTTTCGAAGCGCTACTCAGTGTGATTTTCCAAAAACATGAAAGAACTTTCGAATGATTTTTGATGTATCCAGCGATTGTAGACCATTGTTACTATTGCACTCCATACTTCCAGATTCTTTCTATAAATTGTATATATACTCCAGGCTGCGGCCGCAAGCGGTCTCAAGGCGCTCCCGGTATGCCAGCACAAGAAATTATGAGACAGCGACAGGTAGGAATTATTTTCTTTCTCTTTCTAATTAATTTCATAGTCTATACACCGACAACTAACCTCTGCTTACAATAAGTATTATGTGGGGAGTTTTTAGCGGGATCTTGATCTGTCATGTTGTGATTTTTATTTTTATTCATATCCTTAGTTATTTAGCCCTGTATTGTGTAACATAGGTGACATTTTACGAGATGTAGTGTAGCTGAAGAGCATTAGTGAAATGTATTATAAATAATCATTCAGAACATGATATATTAATTGCCACAAAAACTCCCAATAGCGCTTCAACAAGACAGTCGCCATGTCAATTCTTTTGCCCGGATCTTGAACTATCATGTTACGTGTCGATACTTTTAATTTTAATTCATAACCTTATTATTGTGTTATCCATAACTTGAAAACTAATCTTCAATGTTGAAAGTCATGCCATGCAAATGCCATGATCAAATGGACTAACCAGTCTTATGAAGATTTCAGTAGGTATTAACTCAACAAAGCGGTACCGTCTAGTTATAAATGTTTAATTATTGTGACATTTCAGGAATTCATGATCTCAAATCATTAGTTCAGATGTATTGTTATGTAAAATTCCACCTTATTATACTACACAGAATATGATCACTATTTTCCTAGGTCATCGCATCGCGCGTGAACGGGTGGAATAATTTCGCTAATTCTTTTTATGTTGTGTTAATTGTCAGAAGGTTCTTAAGAAAGAAGAAAACAAGGAAGTTGAGCAGAATATTAAAAAATTTAAGAAAACTTGACAATACTTATTTTACAAACCTGTCACTATAATGCGCCAAAAAATAAAGATCACTATGCCCACCTACTACCCCGTTCAAAAACTCCTTCCCAAATGCCCGTCCCAAATGCCATTTGGCCCATATTATTATTGTTATTATTAATTCAGGAGTTTTTCGAGATGATCATGACCCTCACTTCCTAAATCTAAATAGAAACTTCAATTATCATTCGAGAGAACTTGAGCCTACAACGACTCTTTAATTTGAAAGCGTGTTGTTTCCAGTACGTTGATGAAGACACCCTGGCCACAATTTTGGACTCCGAGACCGCTATCGATGATCTCTCCCGTCAGATTCTCTCCGAAGCCAAGCTGTGGGAAGCAATCCAAGATGCCAGCGCCGAAATCGCGAGGCGAAAACAAAAGGAAGCTTACAACGCACAATAAACACTTCAGATTGAGGATTACTGGCCATTACGAATAAACCAACTCTAGCGTTATAATAATTAAAAAAATAATATCCATCATATTATAATCTGTTGACAGATAGCCCGTAGCGCTTTGACGTTATCTTGTTTTGTTTTTAATAATGGTAATTCTTTCCGAGCAACGATTTGTTTATTTTCTGTCAAAATAACTCCACAGTATTGCAGATATATATTTTTTTTAATTAATTAGGCAAAGGAATACAATTCTTATTTCGCCTGACCTCAAAACGCTCTATGACAGTGTCAAACATGTTTTTAATTATTTATGTATAAATAAATTCGAAAATATTATACTGAGTAATTTTTAGTCATAATTTTTGCATAATTATGTAAATAGATGATGTTTATAAATGGTTTTTATTGTATCTAGGAGGTGTTTTAGGTGAATAATTTGAAATAGTTATTGTTTAAGAGCTATATTTGTCGAGTTTTAATCAAACAATAGATTTATGTATATTTCATAAATAAAGTGATCTATCTGATGGAGGTATTTTATTTTAGAATACGTTACACAAGCAGCTCTGCTTGCCACATCGCATTAAAAACTTTCAATTAGCTCATTCATTTCCTTGGAGTTAAACAAATGTTACTACAACAAAGACAGTTTCTATATCCCAAAGTGTGTTATTTCATACTGTTAAGTTCCTAAGAAAATATGTCCCAATAGATTGGAAGCGATATCCGTACATTTCTCATTATAATTATAATATCTTTGTGTATCACACATGTATCAAAATAAGCGAAGAAATCACATGAGAGCAGTTCTATGAAGTCTTTAAACCAATGTAAGAGAGAAAAAAACGTTCTTAACTTGTATAATGTATCAGATACCCACCCGTACATAATGATTTACACTCGTCACGATAAGACTTGTTAGTTATGTACTTAATTTGTTTATATTATCAAATTAAACCAAAAGTCAAATCAAATCATATATTTCTCAAAAATAGGATCATAATATCACTTTTTAAAGGAAAACACTACTACCGTTTCGGAAACAACATGCCGTTCTGGAAGAGAAGAAACGGCGAAAGAAACTCTCCCGCAATCGGTCTTTTTCTCATGTAAATAAAAATTGTTCTAACTTAAATGTAAATAAAAATTGTTCTAACTTAAAATGTTAACAATATTTTACATTTTAATCCGCATCTTAAATCTAACATATAACCGCGTCTTAAATCTAACGTATAGCCGAGTCTTAAATCCTTAAATCTAACGTGTGGGACCGCATATCTTAAATGTAACGTATGAGATCGCTTATCTTAAATGTAACGTATGAGATCGCTTATCTTAAATGTAACGTATGAGATCGCTTATCTTAAATCTAACGTATGACCGCATATCTTAAATCTAACGTATGACCGCATTTCTTTAATCTAACGTATGACCGCATTTCTTAAATCTAACGTATGACCGCATCTTAACGTATGACCGCATTTCTTAAATCTAACGTATGACCGCATTTCTTAAATCTAACGTATGACCGCATCTTAACGTATGACCGCATCTTAAATCTAACGTATGACCACAACTTTAGAACGTATGACGACAACTTAAATCTAACGTATGTCTAACTTAAATTTAACGTATGATCGCAGCTTAAATCTAACGTATGTCTGTAACTTAAATCTAACGTATGACCGCAACTTAAACCTAACGTATGACCGTAGCTTAAATCTAACGTATGTCTGTAACTTAAATCTAACGTATGTCTGTAACTTAAATCTTAACGTATGACTGTAACGTTAACCTACGAACGCAACTTAAATCTAAAGTATGACCGTATCTTAAATCTAACGTATGACCGTATCTTAAATCATATCACCACTCCTTAACTATGATACCACTTACACAAATGGTAACTCTGCCTGAACTAGAGAGGACACGAAGAGCCCGTCATCTAAACGAGAAACAGTCGTGCACAGCGTCACCAGCTAAGGGACACCGGTATGCCGGTATGCATAGATTGATGCTCACACACACCAATCATACAACGCTGCGTTATAATAATATAACACCTTACCACGCGCCATGTACGGACTGGTGAAAATTATCATCACTACTTTTGCATAGTAGTAGGGCTTTTTCTAATGCCCACCTGGTCAGCTACCACCCTCAAGTTAATCTGCCATTAAATACTTATAGGTGTGTTCCGGCAGTTGCACTTGATAGTCGATCCCTCCACAGGTTTAGCGTGTCCCATCATCTCACGTACAATAACGAATACACATAAAATGCACTATAAAATCATATTCTACGACCTGATAGAAGTGCAAACTACAAAATGTAATAGAATAAAATAAAAAAAAACTAAACTGTTGTGAAACTAACTCCAAAGATACGTTTAACTTCAATGACTACATTGTGAACACAGTAATTAAACAGGTTTGCACAAGGTACTACTAAACGCATTACATTTAAAACGATTCGGTCGTAAAAATATTTAAAAACAACCCCACAAGCAGAAGAGGAAGCATGGAATAACTAATATTGTAATACACTAAAAATCTAGTAATACATAGCACTCACCCACGCACCATACGGACTAGTTGGTACGAAATGCCGCCAGTTGTACGAGGTAGTTGTACGAAGCGTTTGTAAAAGCGCCGGTATGAGTAACTGTTCACGGCGCTTGCAAATAGTCCCCGATGCGAGAGCTGTAAAATAAACCAAAGACATGTAATACATAGATACACCGCATGTGTGCACAAAAATTATACACAGTACGTACACCCCGCATGATTAAAAAATCATTGATAAAACAAAACAACCCGCATGCACTAATATATACACTACTTTTAAACTAAAAATAAACACTAAAAACGTACAACATGCACCACAAAAAAAAAAAAAAAAAAAACATGCAACACTATGTAAATAACATTCACAACTATGTATAACATGCACATCACACTTAATACATACATCTTAGTAAATATTACTAATACTAATATCTAACCCTACTTATTTCTACTCTTAAACAACTTAAATTACAGTTATAACTAATTTACAGTATCCACACACATCACACTTAATACATACATCTTAATAAATATTACTAATACTAATATCTAACCCTACTTATTTCTACTCTTATCCTACTTATAAACAACTTAAATTACAGTTATAACTAGTTTACAGTATCCGCACTTAAAATATATGTATAACATGCACATCACACTTAATACATACATCTTAATAAATATTACTAATATCTAACCCTACTTATTTCTACTCTTATCCTACTTATAAACAACTTAAATTACAGTTATAACTAATTTACAGTATCCGCACACATCACACTTAATACATACATCTTAATAAATATTACTAATACTAATATCTAACCCTACTTATTTCTACTCTTATCCTACTTATAAACAACTTAAATTACAGTTATAACTAATTTACAGTATCCGCACTTAAAATATATGTATAACATGCACATCACACTTAATACATACATCTTAATAAATATTACTAATATCTAACCCTACTTATTTCTACTCTTATCCTACTTATAAACAACTTAAATTACAGTTATAACTAATTTACAGTATCCGCACACATCACACTTAATACATACATCTTAATAAATATTACTAATACTAATATCTAACCCTACTTATTTCTACTCTTATCCTACTTATAAACAACTTAAATTACAGTTATAACTAATTTACAGTATCCGCACTTAAAATATATGTATAACATGCACATCACACTTAATACATACATCTTAATAAATATTACTAATATCTAACCCTACTTATTTCTACTCTTATCCTACTTATAAACAACTTAAATTACTATAACTAATTTACAGTATCCGCACTTAAAATATATGTATAACATGCACATCACACTTAATACATACATCTTAATAAATATTACTAATACTAATATCTAACCCTACTTATTTCTATTCTTATCCTACTTATAAATAACTTAAATTACACTTATAACTAATTTACAGTATCCGCACTTAAAATACTAATACACAAAAACGATATCAAGAGATTGTGTTCAACTGTCTAGAAGTGAAATAAGATCAACTCCGAAAAAAAAAAAAAAAAATTAAATAGGCCGAGCGACAAAAATAACTGATCCACGCACAACGACACTTGAACACACTCTGTCTTTCATACTGAGCGCCAATTGTTTATATACACATGTATATCAACAGGTGTCGTGAATCCCTCTACTTCCGTTATTAACTCCATAACGTTTTGGCGATATCTACAAACTGCTACTTATACTAAAAGTTGATAAATCAACTTCTAATTCTTGTACGTATTCAGGAATATGGAAATAAGTATGAAGAATTGCCTATGAGTTTTTAATTTTACAAAACTGCCAACAAAATCATAAGCTTCAATTAAATAAATTACCACATTGGCACTAGTGTACCATGATAATTAAATGTAGTAAATGTTGAAACTATCTATATTTTTGTTAAAAGTTAATTTAAATATAAACTAATATAAAAAAATTCCTTTATTCTTTATAAACTACGTATAAATAGCCAAAAACAGAAAAGATCAATAGAATTTTGCCTCCGCTGTTAGTCAAGCGACCTTCTTTTTTTGTTGAGTAATTATTGAGGAACTTTAATGTTATCAATAAACAAATTTCGGTAACAGTTTTTCCAAATTTGTTAATTTGTCCCAATGTCCCAATTTGTCCTCCAATCTCCAATGATAGAATTATATGTTCGAATTTCGATCACTGAGTGAACATTAGTTATTTTCTAAATATGCGTATTAATAAAGAACGCTTAACTAAGGCTACATCCGGTATTTTATAGATACTTTTTTATATTTATTTCTAGGAAAAAAAAACATTTCACGTTTTAAAATGAAATAATAAATAATTTAATACTAAGTCAGTTCCCGGCAGTACATGAATAGATTTGTTTTTGCATTATATTTGTCAGCAGTGTAATCTGTCGAGTGCGGACATGTTATTTTTTTAACTTCTCATCCGTATTATGAAGTTTTCCATACACGTTGTTAGTAGTACAGAAAATGACGTACTGCACCAGACATCTAGAAAATAAGTATTATTTTAAAGGTATAACAAAATATGTTTTATACTATGCAAACGAAGTCGCGGGCACAGCTAGTATAATAATAGTTTATTGGAATTAAAAATATCTATTTATACATATAATAAAACTGTAATGGTAGAAAATCTGTACATTCAATATATTTTTTTTAATATTTTAATTAGAGTCTACTTTGTTATGGATACAGAGGCCAAAAATATGCTTTTTAGAATTTTTGTCTGTCTATCTGTCTGTCCCATTGAAGTGAGTACTGAATAGATTTCAATTAAATTTGTCATGATGGTAACTCGTGTTACGGATCAACATTTAGGATACTTTTTATTCCAACGATATATATAAAACGATAGGATTCCTGCGGGACAGGAGATAAAAGTATAAAAATTGTACTAAACGAACCTTTGCACGGATTTTTATAAAACATTTTTTGTTTTATACCTAAAATACAAGTTGTTTTTGAACAATTCACTGAATACATGCAAGTGCATATTTGTTTATTTTTATAATTTCTATCGTTTTATATTTGTATTTTTTCAACCAAAACAGTTTTATTCTTTCTACAGATAAGTGTAATTAGCAAACTCCATATTAGTCAATAGATATCATTGTTAAATGCTGAAAAAGTGTCGTTTGCTGGATATTTGAACATAATGTTTTTAAATCTGTTGTAATGGATAAATTTCAATAAAATTTATAGTTATAGTAGCTAATATTACATATCAACATTTAGGATACTTTTATTTCATAAAACAATAGGGTTCCTGCGGAATAGGAGATAAAAGTAAAAAATGAACATTTGTATGTTGTTTATTTGTATTTTTCTACCATTGTATATTTACATTGTTCTAATAATACAGTTTTATTTAGTCTACAGGTAAGTGTCATTAACAAACTCCATAATTAGCCGATAGATGACACGCGTACTATAAATGCTGAAAAAAGGGGCATCTGACGGATCTTGAACTAAATTTATTTGGTAATAGATATGATATGAAAAAAAAAACAAATTAGCCTATATGTGGCACTGTACAAGAATTGTTAAATGTTGAAAAATATGAGACGTCTACCGAATGTGTAAGTATATAAAAAATACATACGAGCAGGAGATAGTTCACATGAAGGATAAAATTAAGGAAGTTGAGCGAAACATTAGAAAATCTGTATACATAAAACATGAATCGCAGAAATGTATGAACACGCATAACTTCCGAACGACTGCGCCAAACCTGATATTTTTTTTAAATTGTTCAAGGACAGGGTTCGTATAAAAGAAAAAAAAATGAACATTTTTGAAGTGAAAACTGCTATAGTAAGGTTTGGATAGAGAGTAAATTCATGTAAGTCGTCATCGACAAGGTCACGTGACGTGTAAACTTAATGCATTGTTAACAGTTTTGATTTACAACTTTCAATTTAAGATCAAACAATTTAGATATCCAAAAATAACAATTGCTTGGTTATAGTTTAAGTTTTCATTTCTGTAGGCACTCCTCATGACTGCTTTTAAATTTTAAATTATTTTAAATCACATAATATGAAAATTGAGTCAATGAATGAAAGGCTGTGAGGAATCTATGTATATATAAAAATGAATCGCCTTTCGTTAGTCTTGCTAAAACTCACAAAGGACTAAACTAATTTCATTCATATATGTTTTAAAAGTATTCTAATACTCTCTAGAAGGTTGTAAGGTACGAAATTAAAAAAAAGCGACAAAATAACATAATTGCAGAAAATTTAAGAAACATTAAAAAGCAATACAAATTATGTAGTTATAAAAAAATTATAACAAGTGGAGAATCGTGCAAAAAAAGTATGCCTCGAAGGATTGAAGCACTAATAGCAGTCAAAGAAAATATCACTAAATATTAACAATACACTGAACATTGATCAAAATTAAAATTTAATTTATTGTTATCGTTTTATTTTTATAAAATGGGGTCTTTTAAACAAGGCGTGAAGAAACATTTAGTGGGCCGGCAAGACAGTTGCGACTGACGAAGGACATTTGCCCCTACGGCAGTCACCACTATTGCTGGACTGTACTGAAACTTACCATCAGGTGAAGTGAAGTCACTTTGCCGAGCTAGGATAAAAAAAAAATTATATAATCCTAAAATTGTATACTAACGTTAGAATAAATAATACACATCAATTGTAACGTATAAATATATATATTTTGAAAATAACACATCATAACTAAACTTTTATGAGTGTTCCTATTAATTTAGCAACCGAATTGAGGGTCGCGAGGGCCGGTACGCCCGTACCCTTCTACCGCCTTAAAAGCCGGGCTGAGGGGGGGCGGGTCAAGAGACCTGGCTCCCATTACACCAATTCAGCCGCTAAAAGGGCAGCTCGCCAGGGTGCCCGGATTGGGCCCGGCAATCCATCAGGTCCGGCTGGCCGGTGGGGTGACGAAATGGCGAAAGATGACTGTTTAAAAAAAAAATCGTGTACAAACTATATCACACAACCAGTAGTGTATGGGCTATGGATAACCGCATACACTATAGAAATATAATGCAATATAGAACACACTACAGAAATGATTGTGACGTAAAAATCTTACATTCTCATTTGTCTAGCCTCTATCCGTACCGTGCGATAAAGAACTTCGTTCCAGCAAGTCAGATGAGTCTTTTTTTTCTATTAGGCGTAGCGTTCCCACTTTTACGCTCGTAATCTTTATCTTAGTACATCTTTTATAAGTATACACATATACTATTTAAAAAATGTATGTTAAATGAATCTATTTTTTTAAACAGGCTTTAAATGTCAGAATGCGGTAAGTGGCGTTGTGATCTAATTATAAATGAATTAAGAGGTCAGGACCCTGAGGAGTATCCGTTTCTCATTGCACTAGTCTAGCCAAACTGAAGACAGCTCGCCAGGTTGCTTGGACGGAGATCGTATTTACCATTTTGTTTTTATAGTGTATAGGTTTACCGCTATGGCCACAATCTTACCTGATGTTAAAGTGACGACGTGGGCCAAGATTACGGACACAATAAACCTAGTAGAAGGACTAGCTCTCAAGTGCATCTGCCGGAACATATCTATAAGTAATTGGCAACAGATTCTATCTAAACTTGAGGGTGGTAGCTAGCTAGATGGACGTTAAAAGGTACCCTACTACAGTGCATTCCCCCATACCCTCATAATTATCACCCTAACCTAACATAACCATAATGCATTATTATTATTATAATAACAAAACACATATATATTATTCTCAATATATTTTATTTATCCTTAATATACATAATATAAATAAATACATTAACACAGTGCAATAATTATAAATAATATACTATATTATACTACATGCCACGTGTTTGGCATAAAAATGTATTTATACCAGCGAAGTTAATTACGAATTATTCTATTTTGAATAACTTTACATACGCTAATGTTGCTGAAAGTAAAGAGACTAGTCAGGACAATTTTCATCCCCATTAACCCCATAATTTATCGTTAATGACAATCGCAAGTCTTATACTAACAATCACTATACTAGGGACAAAATATCGTTACAGATGTATCGATAAAACATGTGAGCTAATCGAAGTGTATAGCGCGCAACATTACACCTATAAGTCTTATAAAGTATAAGAACTTAGTCGCGGAACTTTCATCCCTACTGACAATCGATTATTACCATAGAGAACTTATCTTATAGAGTAGCTGTAGTATTTTCTATTCGAAACTAGTTTCGACAAAATTCTAGTACGCTCTGATTGGTGGATCAAAATAGAGGGTATGGCTTATAGAGTGAGAAAGCTAGAATTAGTAACTAGAGTTACAGAGATAGGTCATAAAACTTCATAATATGAAAACCATATGGTTGATCTCTACCTACGAATTATTTTAGGCATAACGACTTCTGTAAATTAGATAAACGTTTACAAGTGAGATGAAGATCGGCCTTGAGCGAGAGATCGGTTCCTATTGCATCGGTCAGAACGCAGAATTACGAATTCTACTCGAGATAGAGTGTTAACGTGTTATCAGCGTTGTCCAACGCGCAATAACCTCGCTGCAATCTCTCGGCAGATGCGAAACAAGAAGCTCCCGAAACAACCATATCCTGTGAGCACCTTCGTCGACCGGAAGGTCAAAGTGCCATTCCCTATGCCTAGCCATGCCTCAACAGTCCTATCATCCGAGCTCGGAATCTCAAGGCTATGCATGAGAAAGACCATTCAGAGTTCCCATCTAGAGTTCCCAGTCTAGGTCCCATAGCCCCCAACCATCCAGGAGGGTTGTCTCCTCGAAAGAGACGATGCGGTATACCCGAGCTACCCTGACCGCTATCGTACTGCGGCGATATTTATGCCAATCGGTTTAGCAACCCGCATGGAACAAACGACCCCTAAGTACAGCCTCCGGTAAGCGAAATCGTGCCTCTTTATATTAGGCAACCATCACGCGAGCATGGGAGTCAGCTGCCTAAAGTGCTGGACTAAGTTGTATCGACTATCTAAGACGACCCCAAGATACCGCATTTCAGACTTGATCCCTAAGGAGACACCTCCGAAGACGATCTGACACGAACGGTCACGTATGAGTAGAGTAAATACAATAAAAATTGAAAAATAAATAATGAATAACATGACATACCATTTCATTTACTAATAAATTTACCTAGAGTTTAATTATAAGAATTAATAGTATTCATTATTCTTCTGCGACTGTGTTTTAATAACATATGACATTACTAATAGATACAGTATATTATAGTTACATAAATCTGACATTTAACAATTGCATGACATCATGTTAAGGTCATGTATAAACTAATATTAAACAATCGATTGCACTTCGAGTCACTATGGGATTGATTAGATATTATAAGCATATAAGTCATATTTATATAAATATGTCATAGAACTGGTAATTTTATATACTTACATAGCTTTCGCCTATGACGTCTGTATGATGTAAAATTAATATCACGAAAAAAATTAATTAAATAATAAATAAAAGAATCGATCGCAGATCGATTGTTATGGTTTTAAAATATAAAACTTAGATATGTATAATATATAATAATTAATCGACTCTTGTATTATGTGCCCTATGAACAGGTATAAAATATGGCCTTTTATAGTTTACAATGAGCCCCCTTACGGGGTATGTTCATGCAGGGTATCGGCTGAGGATATAGCCGCCTCCTCGACTTGAACTCCACCAGATCCGTAATCTTGGTAGGCTGTAACATTAAAAAAAAACATATTAATTGAATACCAATATGACCTAGAAATCACTGATGTGTAATTTATATTATAGGTTAAGCGTTATGGCCACATTTTTACCTGATGTTAAGTGGATATGGCCCAAGATGGTGGACACGCTAAACCTAGTGGAGGGACCAGCTCTCAAGTGCCGGCACACACCTATAGGTATATGATGGTAGATTTATAGACTTGAGGGTGGTAGCTAGCCAGGTGGGCATAAGATAATGTGCTACAACCATGCTATGGTTTCATTACGATATTTTCCTTCACCGTAAGCTCAAGCTCACTGCAGGTGGATTCGAACTCACTTCCATAGACCAGGCGTCCGTACGCACTACCAACTGAGACGTCATAGCTTCAATACATCGCCACATGCGTCACGCGTGGTTAATGGGGAAAACGCGAACGGACTTACGAGCTATTTGTGTATAAATACACTACATTAATATCTTTAATAAAAAAAAAATTACATTAATATACATAAAAATTATCCTAAGACAGTATCTTGAACTTGGCCGAGCATGTATCTCAGACGCTGTTTTCTTACCGTGACGTATAATAGCATAGTCCTAGATATGACTTACATATAATTTAATTTACCTACGAGATATATAAATATGGCATAAGGTATATTGCAACTAATTTTTATCTTTTCTACCTTTTCAAATTGCACTAGCAACAAGCTACACTGCAATACTGTGACCTTAAATTTTTGCGCGGCCTTAAGATTTATGAGAAAACAAATCAACAAAAAACACAAGTTCGTGCGGAACTAAAAAATATTGAATATTTTTTGTTCGTTCTTGGAACTTTTTTCAATACAGTTTGCTCCCATCGGCGGTAGCGTGATGTTAAAAAACCTAAAACCTTCCACAATAATTACCCTATAAAATATAGAATGTATTTTATATTACTAATACATTATAGTAGTATACTTATTATAACACACTTATGTCAGAAATTATGTTATATGCGCTACCTTACAATGGTAGTAATTTTTTCTTACTACATTACTGCTGGTTAGATAGAATAAAATGTCTTATGGCATTAAGTTCGCCAGTGTACATATTGAAAATGCAATAAAGTATTCATTCGTTAAAGTTTTGTAATCTTACTGGCAGTGGTTAACGTCAGCGCGCTTAAACAAACAAACAAACATACAGATCGCGGCCAACTTTATGGCCGCTCTGAACATAGCAACGAATTCACGCTTGCTGATGGAATGATACAGTAAATAATGTAATTTTTCATCTTACTGCTACATAATTGTTATCTTTTATATTTTTTTATTAGATGTCCTTTATTAAAATGACCACCTAATAACTGTACTGCTCTTTTACTAATTAAATTTGTGTTATGAATACCCTAACGTGGCTACGTTCAGAGCGGCCGTAAAGTTTGCCGCGACCTGTAATTTTCCGCTTTATAATTTTGAAGCGATGATAGCTCAGTGGTAGTGTGTACGACTTTGCGTCAAGGGACGTGAGCTCGAATCCAAGCACCTACAATGAGCTTGAGCTTTCGGTGAAGGAAAACATCGTGAGGAAACCACAGAATGGTGGTAGGGCTTTTTCTAATGCCCGACTGGCTAGCTACCACCCTCAAGTTGTAAACCTGCCGCCAAATACCAATAGGTGTGTTTCGGCAGCTGCACTTGAGAGCCAGTTCCTACACAGGTTTAGCGTGTCTACCAATTTGGGCCGTATCGTCACTTAAGATCAGGTGAGATTATGGCCATAACGCTAAAACCTTAATTAAGAGGAAGAAATATTTATATATCATCTATTATTTAAATAGAAACCAAAGATATTACCTGTCTGCCATGTTCCTCTCGTAGTTCGGAGGTATCCTCAGGCTGCTGGCTCCCGGCACCACCCTCAGCTGTCGACACCACGTGGACCGACAGCTTCCTCCTCTCAGCAGACGATTCACTTATGTGTTTCTGATAATAAACCACGTTTGAATTAATGAAACTGACCCGTCGCGCTCGGCTATGTAACGCTTGGTCCGAGGAAACGAGAGAGATATAGTCAGGGCATCACTACTATACTCGCTCAACGAGCGTTACATGCGAGAGCGTGACGCATCAGTTACATTCAGTATCGACATTATATTTAATACGTTATCGTTGTATATCGCATTTTTAAATCTAGGCTTTAAGTTTTTCCATTCCGTCTGGGGTCTTAAGAATACACGGGGTTTTTTTTTTAAAGTGTCATTCACTAAGTATTAGTAAAAGAGGTTTTCTTTTTCTTTATACAGGCATTCATTCTCGAAATTAATTTCTCGTGTTAGTTTAAAACAAATAATATTACCGAACTGTGCTAACTAAAAGATTCGTTATCCTTTTGGCTTAGATGCGTACATTAAAATCGTTTACAAAGGAAAGTATTCCAACAAGAATCGTTTAACGAACGAATAGACAAATGAATGTAGGCGCGAATGTCATGCAATCGATTATCCGCCCCTCGGCTACATTATTCTGCCATAACACGAATTATTTATCGATTAAAATGTATAATATAAATCGTACAAACCTTATAGAATTGTATTAATTCTTCTTTGGTGATCGTGTTCAATTGGTCCACTTCCACTCTGGCACGGTCGAAGTTGTATACCTGGTGAAGGAACATAGTAATGACTTAGACAACATTCAATGTTTCTGGATACTCGAGTGATGTGCTATGATATTAGCATTTAAACACCTGATAGTTAGGCAAAATTCTCCTTACGAATTAAGGAAATTATCGATATATAGAGCACTAGCTTTTGCCCAAGGCTTCGCTAGAATTTATGTAGATTTTGACAAACAAAAGAACAATTTTTAAACACAGACATTAATTATTCAAACATTACCTATACTTTATTTTAATATTACCTACTAATTACTCAAAAATTACCTAAAGAATATTTTAATTTTACCCAATATATATTCTAATATTACCAAGGAATTATTGAAACATTACCTGAGAGCTGATCTCGCCCCACATTTCTGTAGCTTTTCTGGACATCCGCTTCGGTTTCTCCAGCCGCTGGGCGGCGAGCGCGGCCCTGTGCTTCAGGAATTCCTCTTCACTCATGTTCTCCAAATATTCCTTTAATTATAAAATCAATTTAAACAACAAATACACGCCTTAATTCTTATTTACTGTAGAAAAGCGCACTTATCCAAATTTCTCTACTACAATCTTTAGCGGAAAGAGAATACATATATTTTATGCAATGACATTCTAAGCACTAAACTGACTGCCTACATAAAACTAAATCCCAATGAAATAAAAAATTTGCACCTTTTTTATTAGCTGTAAGACAAATATCATTGATACATTTTTTTTCTCTTTATACTAATGGTTGGTATAAAAAGAAAAGTTGTCCATGGGGGAAGGTGTGCTTTTGAAACAGTCAAGTGAATCAATTTTCGACCTGATTCAATCTGTATCTCTCTCAAATATTGATGCAGAAATACGATTAATTTTCAATTTCGATATTAGAATACTATTGATTCAAAATGTACTTTATTTTAATTATATATTATTTTGTATATTTAAATGTCCGGAAAAGCTGGATTGTGTAAGAGATCCGCATGACTTTAAACATAGAAATCGTGGCAAACTGGTGACTTCATATCTTAGATTCAGTAAGATTAGAAATAGTGTTGGGTTTTATAACAAAGTCCCAAAGCATATTACCGATTTGCCGGACAGTAAGTAGAGGAACATGTCAAGAGGGTTTTGATGTCAAAAGGCTATTTATAGGATCAATATATGAACGATGCCTGGAACTAACGTTTGGATTATTATTTAAATATGTACTAAATAATAACTCTTCTCTCTCTCTTCTTCTTCTTCTTCTCGATTACTGAGTGATTTTCCAAATACCGGTGGCAGTTCAATTAATTGAAGTGCGAATTCGCAGTGAATAATTGAATAAAATAAACGTCTGCTAAAATTGCATCTAAACGAGTTGCCTGATCGAAGTTAAATTCGTGTAATTTCCTTTTCTTTCTCGTCGTCTCCATTATAAGTGCTTAAATCATCTGTATTTTTTGTATTCCGTAAATAATCTATACATATAATAAATCTATACAAAGTCGTTTTTGTACATCAAAATTATTTCAAATAACAATAGACAGGGTGTCAAAAAGAATAACTAACAAAACCGATTACCAGCATTTTTGGAATTTTTGCTTGTTTGTCTGTGCACTAATCACGTTAAATGTACGAAACCAATGTAGGTAACATGTACACGTAAACATTGTACGCAACTTAAAGTACTTAATTAGTTACTGTTTCATCGGAATCGGTTCACTCCATTAAAAGGTTATTACATAATATGAATTTAAAGTGTTCTCATGCACGAAATTTAGCTACTTGCAACGCCAAAATAGAACTAATGTTGACAGTTGAACTCCTTATCCGATAGATGGCGTTTCGCATATAACGTCATCGTGTAACACGGACATTGACTGTAATCTTATCTAAGTGACACGTTTTAATAAGTAATTCCAGTATCACTAACCAGGAAGCTGTCGATGAATGCCTCGATCCTCTCCTCGACATAGGCCGGGTGGTGGCGGTCGTTCTGCACCAGCACCCGCAGACCCTGGACTCCGTTCGACCTCCGCAGTCCGCTGGACACTAAGTACCCCAGTTGTTCCTGCATTAATTAACGATTTATTATAATCTACTCATACACATATACGGTATTTAAAGCAGTCATGTGAAAACTATAAACAAACAGTTGTTATTTTTGGCTAACCGTATTCATTGTTTGATCTTAAATTACAGCGCAGTAAGTTAAACTAATAGGAATAGATATAGTGTGTACGTGAAAACGACACGCGACCATGTCGATGACAACTTACAAGAGTTTACTGTCTATCCAAACCGGATTATAGAAGTATTCACTTCAATTATACGACACTTTGTAAACGTAAATAACTATTTAAATTGCACAGTTTTAATACTACAAACAAACGCAAATAAGTCGTCACATATTTCAAACTTAATATAGATAAGTTTTTCAGGTTCTACATAGATTCCTATGCATGTTATTGATTCACAAGAAAAAAAACAGATCACGTCTTGAAAGGTTTACTACATTATTTCAAAAGTAGTAATGATGCAAATAAATAAATTAACAACAGAAGTTATATTTCAACGAGTTTCTCGAAGGGTTTTTCTGGTCTCTTTGTCAGAATTGGTGTTGGTGTTTGGAGGTATGTAAGTTGATTCTTTGGATCTAAGTTTAACAAAATATTATTTTATTTTAACTTTGATTTACACTATTATCAGCCAAGAATACGTGTTCTATTAATACACATATTATGAATCAATCAAACACACATATTAGCGAATAATTGACAATCATTTCGAAATGTATCCAATTAACATTGAAGTTGAATTATGATAAACTATTTATTAACATCTAAATTCTTTAAGTATTTAGTAAGTATTGATATTAAGATTTTGTTATATTTGTATTTTTTGCTTTTTATATTATTTTTGCACTAAATTTTAAAGTTAAGATCTTTACCTGTACCGCGGTCCCAAATATATGAAAGTAGTGTTCCGATAACACTTTTATTATACAATTTTTTTTAATTGTTATGTATTGCGAACAGACAGACGGCCCTTCTGTAGGGTAGTTACCGTGGCGTATGGACAGCCGCAACACCAGTGGCATTTCAGCCATGTTGCTGACTCAGGAGAGAGTATTTCAATGACTTTTTGAAAAGCCCCATATAATAGTTGGTTACCTTGGTCCTGAGGACATTGAAGCAGGGCTCGGACATCACGTTGACCAGCAGCTCGAGCGCGGCGCTCTGCCTCGGGTCCCGCGCGCCGCACGCGTAGTACACGCACGCGCACGACGACTTGTGCACGCTGTTCTGCGTCTGTCTCAAGTACCACGCCCCTTTACACGCAAACAAACACACACTGTTATATAAAAAAACGTAAAAAAAATCAACCATAAACAGTAAAATTGTAAGCTTCGAACATTAATTAAAGTTGTTTGTTAACAAGTTTTTTATGTGAAACAGCCGCGGGTCATTGTATTCTATATATCTTCTTCTTCCTCGTTCTCTCACTGCTGAGGATCGCGACCACAAATATGTTTCCAGCGGGAGTACGCTGAGTGTAAGGCGCGGTGCATGTTGCCGTCCACCGCCTTCTTGATCATGTCAGACCATCTCAAAGGCGCTCTGCCCCGGGCGCGTCTCTCATTCATTTGCCCCAGAATGATCTGCTTCTCCATATGGTGTTTTGGAGACCGCATAATATGTCCGAAGAAGCTGAGGGCCCGTCTTCGACAAATTGCTAAGAGTCTTGTGGTGATGTTGAGCTCTTTTAAAATGGACTCGTTGATTCTCATCGCAGTCCAAGGTATTTGTAGCAATCTCCGCCAACACCACATCTCGAAAGCGTCAACCTTGCCACTGTCACAGCTTTTCAGGCTCCAAGTTTCAGCACTGTACAGAAAAATCGAGAATACTAGAGCTCGTACCAAGCGCACTTTAGTGGTACGGCGAATACTTCGATTTCTCCAGATCTTGTTAAGGTTAACCATACCGCTTTTGGCCATACCAGCTCTACGATGGATCTCTTCAGTGCAGCCGCCATCGCACGTTATCAGGGACCCAAGATAAACAAACTTGCTGACTTTTTCGTACCCACTGAGCGCGTCGGTTACTGGAAGTACTTGTGCTCTATCTACCACAATTATTTTCGTTTCGGAATGGTTGATCTTAAGACCGAGTTTAGCACTCTCTTCTTCAATTTTCTTCAGAAGAGATACCATTTCTACTTCACTAGACGCAACTACGGTCGTATCGTCTGCGTATCTCAGGTTGCTCACTCTGCGACCTCCTATTACAACTCCACCCTCCCAGCCCTCCAGCGCACTCCTCACAATGTGTTTCTCATACAGATTAAACAGCTTAGGCGACAAAATACAGCCTTGACGTACACCTCGTTCTTTTTGGAAAGACTTGGACTTTTGGTTTTCCAACTTCACGAAGCTTGAGCCATCCAGATACAGATTCCGTATTAGGAAAGTAAGGTGTTCAGATACGCCCATCTCTATTAGTACATCAAGCATTGTCTTCCATTGTACACAATCAAACGCTTTTGCGTAGTCAGTGAAGCATCAGACCAGCGGCTTGTCAAATTCGCGACATTTCTCTATAAGAACACTCACGTACAAAATCTGCCGACATATTCTTATAAGTTTGTTTTGACAGTTAGTTACACTTGAGAACAAGTTGCTCCACTAGGCTTAGTGTGTCCACCTTCTGTGGCCCACATTATCACTTAACATCAGGTGAGATTGTACTCATAACCCTTAAGCTATAAAGTATAACAAAATATGGATAGACTAAAACATTTTGGACAATACCCGGAGCAAGAAATTGTTAATTTTAACTCACCTTTGTCGATTTCCACTTCGCGGTGCAGAAGCAGTTGCTGTGCGTGAAGCGGGATCGCACCTTTTAGTATCCTTAACGAAAGATTATAGGCATTATCTACATATAATAATATAATAAAAATACATATAATCAATTTGTAGAAAACTAATTTTTTTACATCGTTAATAAGTTAGACAGATAATAGAAGAATTAAGATAACAGTTTTAAGTTTTCACTTCTACTGGCACTCCTCATGACTGCTTTGATTTTTTTAAATAATTTATTTAACGTATACATAGCCATTAAAATAATATTAATACCCAGCGGCTTCTTTGTGAGAATTATCCACGGAGTTTGTGTGAAAGCTCATAATGGAAATTTCCAGATATCCTTTATAAGCAGTCGCAGCAGGTTCGTGTTGCTTTTAAATTATTTAAAGTCAGATACCTGGTCTCGATGATACCGGCGATCTGTAACGCCCTCTCCCTGGTCAAGTTGCCGTACATGAGGCTCTCGACGTGTACCTTTTGGATAAGCCTCGGTGCGAAGTCGTCCAGCTGTTCCGCGGTCATATCTAAAACATCAAGTTACGTGTAAGTAACACCTAATAAGATCACGCCAGACTGTCGAGACGTGAACGCACCCGCGCAGTTAACCCATAACCTGTAACAGATTGAATGTGCAAGTTCCAGGTAACACGAACGTTATTAAAATGCCTATAAACAATTAATATAATAAATCAGCGCAGGCTCATTATTTCACGGGAACAGTATAATAAATAGACTATAGTAAACATAAGCTATAATTTCGTTTTTAATTTCTAAATGGATATATTAGCATATTTTTGGTTCGCTAGTGACAATGCTATGTCTGCCTTTCCTCTTTGTTCTTGAATGTGTCAAGTAACTTCATGTGTGATATTTCCGGAAACTAAACTGTGTTTGCGTTATATTTTTGTGTATTTATTACTTTTAGCAACAAATAAGAATTCAGCTGAAAAATTAATCAGCACATCGCAAGATAGTTGTCCTCTCTTTTCATTATTCAATAATAGTTTCGTAGAAAATAACTGCGGCAAAAAATATTCCAACAGCTTGCTTTTTTTTAATAGTTTTTAGCTGTTCATTATGGCCACAATCTTACGTAATGTTAAGTGACTATGAGACCCGAGATGGTGGACACGCTAAGCGTATAGGCTAGAACATACTTATAGGTATTAGGCGGCAAACTTTTCACTTGAAAGTGGTAAGTAGGCAGGTGCTGACACCATGCTATGGTTTCATTGCGTTGTTTTCCTTTACGGCAGTTCAAATGCCTGGAGTTTTGAACACACGCCCATGGAGGCGGTCTCCGTACATACTACCATTGAGCTATCCATTCTTAGAATTAAATCAAGAAGAATAAACAAAAATCCTCTATAAACATACCTTTACCGGCATCCAAAAGTTGTGATCTAGTCCAGACTACATCCGATAGACATAGCGCCTGTTGGACTACCGCGTGCTGGAAATTTAACAAAAAGAATATAGCCCCAATATTGTTTTATGATATTTCCTTATATGTATGAACAAACCACAATGCACTCAAGTCTCACTAATTTCAAATGTTCCAGTAGATGCAGTCAGAGAAAGTCCTACTTCTGAACATTCTTCACTGAAGTTACTTCGGATCAAATGGGTAGAGTACGAACATTGTTTGCAATATCATCATGTGGACCATATAATAAATGCAATAGATTGTATAGTAAGACACTCCTGCGTATCGATACAATACGCCGGTGAATACATAGAATCATACAAAGGCGGTAAGGGTTTGTAACCGGAAAACTAGTAACTATCATTATATTGAGCAACGAGTTGGTATTTTACTACGTGCTATGCAACTGTCACAACGCCCAAGACACGCCTACAGCCGTTCCACATGATGGAGACGGTCATTGTAGTCGCGGCGAAATTATTTTCTCACACACTTTATGTTTACAAAGATTCAGCTACAAGAGTGGACCCATACTCCATTCCACTTGAGCTAACATGGAAACGTGAGTGTAGTCGACGTTAAGTGGAAAGTAGCCACAACATAACTAGGTTATTATGTTATTTGGAGACAACAACACAACCGTGCCTTCAGAGATATTGCAGATGGCGATCTGAGATCGCTTACGCGAGGAATTCTTTTTTTTTTTTAGAGTAAAAAAACTCAATTTTTGTAAATCAACTCTAGAACCTGAATCGATCCAGTAAATCGATCGAAACCTTTTGGATCTCGATGTTTGCGCTAATCGATTTATTAGACGTCGACTCGAATCGATCTAAGAATCGAAAAATCGTCATCTCTAAGAGATATCACACGTCTCCCTTTACACCCTTTTTTTAATTAACGTGGTATTTAAAATCCTATTATTTACGGACTTCGTCATCATAACGAGTAAACGCATTATTTGGGCTCAGGGTCAAGACGGGAGAGACGTGTAGCAACACTCATCGGGTGCTAATCACTGGACACTATCCACTAAAAAGCACGTCGGCGACACTTCAAACTCCTGTGTTGCCAGAGACCACGGACTGCCGCACACACTTGTTATCATCACAGACACTCCTGGAGAGTTCAAACAAGATGGCTATCGTTTTGTTACAATACTAAATCATCATAACACTGTACCTATTTGGTAATGATAGTAGTTATATTAGACGACGAGGATTACTTGACAAAGTGAAAGAAAAGATAACTTACTCTATGCGGTTGCTCCGCGTCGAAGTTCCTGATCGCTCTCATGTGATTCTCCTTCATGATCTCGAATCTCTGGGGATCCGTTTTGAAATCGACTATCTTGTCGACGATCTTCTGCAGCAGGACGTACTGTTTATCATCGTAGCCGTCTATAGTTATCTGGTGAGAAAAAATACAGTACGTATAGCAGCAATTAACCCTTAAAACGCATGATTTATTCAAATTGACATAAAATTATTATTAAAATAACATGAATATGGTAGGAGGAGTTTGAAAGTGACATCAGTGATAGTGAAATTAAATGGGGATTCTTTGTCTTGGTATAATCATGTCATTAGAAAAGGGGAAACGCGTGTGGTGAGTAAAGTAATGGTATGAATGTTAAAGGATTAAAAGGAAGAGGTAGGGCAAAAACAGAGGGAATAGTGTCTGAGGGAATGAGAGGAAAGTAAACAGAATGAATAAAGGGATGGCTGTTGGTAAAGATTTGTGGAGGAAAATGTGTTGCGCGGACCCTAAATGTAGTCAGTTGCAACAAGACAAGAGGATGTCTATAGCGTAAAAATATTAAAACAAAAATTCCGTGTCACGTTGGTTATTCACTATGAATTCCCTAAAGTAATGAACAAATATTAATTAAATATTGCACACTGTGTGCAGTTTTTCCAACTTGGGAAATAGGATAGATTTTATTTCAAAAAGTGACATTTGCAGTGTTGTAAGTTTTTTTTCCCGCCCGGCTAGCTCATACCCTTAAGTTAAAAATCTACCGGCACAACTTATACTTACACACGATGTCATTCAAAATCTTTATTCTTTTAATTCATGTCTTTATGTCCTCTAGAGGGTAGCATATATAATTGAATGTGACGTCATATAGTTAACCGCGTCATAATAACGTATCGATTGATACCTTATTCATCACAGTCAAATGAGTAGTTCAGATGCTACGGAGGAATATACGTAAATACAACCATACATACATGGATTATTAAAATCATAATCCTTCCATATGGCTTTGGCGTAGTCGGGTAAAAAAGGAAAAATGAAAGGCGAGCCGCGAATTAAATTTGTTACGTTTATGAACCTAATAGCAGTGCATTAACAACTAATGAGATTTAATTAAGAAGTTGAGAGGAAGCGGCCGAAATTGATCAATACAAAGGCTGTGGTTTTTCATATGATCATGCTAGACCACACACATCTCTAAGCATTCAACAAATATGGAAAGAGTTTAACTGGCAGGTGTTAATGCATCCGCCATATAGCTCTGATCTTTGCACCTTCATATTTCCACCTGTTTCGATCTCTTAAAAATCCTTTAGGCATTGTAACATCAAAAAATGACTGCCAAAACTACTTGTCACGTTTATTTGATCAGAAGTCCAAACATTTCTACAGCCTACAGCAAAAATCCTCGAAAAAAATTGCGCACTTACACTGTAATCAGATGTAACTAAATTTTGGAAAAAAAAATGTCTTGAACTTTCATATAAAATACGGAGAAAGCTTTACCCCGACGTAATAATGTAAATGTCAGTTCATCAATTTGAGTTATTTAGTCATCGTAATATTCGCCGTTGAGATTCAATACTCCGACTGACGTACTGGTGAGAGAGATTAAAAGGGGCAGAAATTACTAGTAATTGGTGGGATAACGTACCCTTATACATTATATTAGCTTTAACCAGGGGTTACCAGGTAGAGAGTATAGAAGGGCGCCGTGAAGCGATTCCCTTTACCATTCGCCAAAAAAACGTCAACTTAAATCTTTGCGAGTACAAAATAAACAATGTAATTTATATACTTATCTACGTTCTTGAAAATTGTTGTTTTTATATTCACATAAATAAACAGTTCGGAGTCATAATGTGGATGTTTTAAATTTTGTGCCTATCTACATAACTAGTATCAATGTACCTACTATTTCGACTATCCAGATAAGTTAGGGCGCCGCGACAAAATCGTAAACATGTATGTGCGCCGCAAACTGAAAAAGTTTGGAAACCCCTGGTTTATACGCATTTTTAGACTAAACAATTATAATATTACAGTTTTATGTATATAGAGAGGTGGGAGAAGAGGACGCAGGAGAGATAGAAAAGACAGAAAGGGGAGAGACGCCGGATTTGTTATATGGACCGTTTATTTTAAAAGTGGTGTAAGTCCATTTTCTTTTGTTTCGAGAAAATTAAAGGTTACTACTATATTTGTTGATAATGCAATTTCATTTACCGACCGATTTTAAGTTGTACAAAACATGGGATTTTTTTGAGAAATTAAACACGGACTAGTTATATATATAAAAAAAATACATTAAATTAAGCATGAATTACGTGATAGCTCATTTTTCTCAAAACTTTAAAAATAAACGGTCCATATGTTGCAATGTAGCAGTACTCACGCTAAGGCCGTGTTTAGCGTTACCGATGTTCCAGTGCAAGCCGGCGAGCTCCGCCGCGTACCCGCTCTGCTGCAGCGAGTCCCGCAGCAGCAGCACCCACACGGACGTCAGGTTACAGCTCAGGGGGTCGCAGTACGCGAGGGGACTGCATCAAATATACAAACATTCATACATTCTCATACATATTTTTTTATATTTATACTTAAAGTTTAGCGTTATGGCCGTAATCTCACCTGATCTTAACTGAGGCTACGACCCAAGTTGGTAGACACGCTAAACCTGTGGAGGAACTGGCTCTCAAGTGCAGCTGCCGGCACACCTATTGGTATTTGACGGCAGGTTTACAACTTGAGGGTGATAGCTAGCCAGATGTTTGATGTTTGATGTTGAAAATGTTTTCCTTCACCGGAAGCTCAAGATCATTGTAGGTGCTTGGATTCGAACTCACATCCCTTGACGCGAAGTCGTACACACTACCACTTAGCTATCATCGCGTCAAAACATATTCATATATACTTATACATAATCATAAATACTGTAATAATTGGCTTTAATTTGTTGTTGTTGTTCCATCATTATATTTATTTCATAAGGAACATCCGAAGGTTTCCTACTAACTTACTATTTCGACGTCAAGTGTGATAGAATTTTATAGAATATTTTAACGCATTCGTTTTGCACATACAACGATTAAATTTAATATTTCGAAGAATTATTAGAATTAGAAATTAGAAGAATTAGGTCGTAAATGTGTTTGGACGTGCGGAAAAATTATAGTATCGAAGTTAATAAAAACTGCAGTCCTACGATACGAATTGGCCTTGGTAAACAAACAGGAAGGGTTCGGAAACGTCGACCGTGAAGAAGAAAACATAAGTCTGAAATACGATACCGATCTACAATATTATTTATTATTACTATCTACCTATATATACCCCGGAAGTCGAGAATTATATGGATATCTTAGAAGTGGGAACTAACTACACGAAGGCACCTCTAATTGTACCCGATACACAAATACTCTTCTGTACAGCTACAAGTACGTCAAAAACAGTTTGTGTTACGTTCCCACAGTGACCAGTGTTTAAACTTGTAAGGAACGTAACTATTTTTTGTCTCTCATTGTAATAATACATTGTTATGTATAGTTTGACAACAATTATGCTGGATTCAATACCTATTTTACCTAATGGCAGCACCATAAGAAAGTTTTTGTTGTCAATTAAGAGGTGTTTTAATTATGTGACCGCCACTGCATGACGGTGCCTGTCGGTCGTAGTATGTACGATTACGTCATAACAGAGGAAGTCGAAGCGATGATAACTCGTTGGGTAGTGTGTACGGACGACGCGTCAATGGGCGTGAGTTCGAATCCACCTAGTTTGAGTTTTCAGTGAAGGAAAACATCGTGAGGAAACTATACCATGGTGGCAGTACTTTCTCTAATACCCAACTAGCTAGCAACCACCCTCAAGTTGAATATCAGCGGACAAATACCTTTAAGTGTGTTCCGGCAGTTTGCACTCGACAGCAACGTTTAGCATGGCCACCATGTTGGGCCACATCTTCACTTAACATCAGGTGAGATTGAGGCCACAACTCTTAAACCATAAACTATAAAAAAAAAAAACTTAAAATTAAACCAACCTGACGAGATCGATAGCTATAGTCGCTTTGGGTAACAGAAACTCGTTGTCCCTTTTGAACCATATTCTCATTAACGGAGTATCCTGAAAATATATTAACACTATAGAAGCGATATTTTTTATTATTTTTTTAGGCAAAATTTCAGAAACAAACTTTTAAACGTCAATGAAAGTACTAGATGGTTAGAACCAATAAGCGCGTACCTATGACTCTGCACAGCCATTAGCGTACGCGCTATGGATAACCCTCTACACTATAGAAATATAGTGCAATATAGAACAGACTCATGAAAGTGTCGTGACGGAAAATTTTTACATTGTAATTTGTCTAGCTTTCATCCGTACTGTGCGATAAGGAACTTCGTTCCAGTAATAAATTCCATACTACCTTGATTATAGCTGGTGCGACTGCATCGCTCGTCGGATCCTCGGTCTTTTCCAAATCAAGGTTCGCGGGTACGAACTCGTTAACAGGCGGTAGATGGAGCTCCGATAGAGGCTGAACCGACTTCCATTTCTGTTGAAACAAACATACTAACTAATATTATAAATGCGTTTGTGCAGTTCTCATGAACACGCAACATCAAACGACTGCGCGGTGTCGATTTATATGTCGCTGTACGCGCGTATCGTTTCAATTAATTATTTTTTTTCTTTAAACGCATTAAATGAATATTATATGCAGGTCTAAAAGCGACTCATTTTTTTATTTAATACTGGACGTTTCGGACTGGTTACACAGGCCGTGGTCACTAGCTGACTAAAATACTGCGGTGTATTCGTTAGGGAGGGTAGTTAGTTCTTCGTTAGTAACTGAGGGTAGTTACCTACTCAGTATCACTAATGATGTTAGTGTAGTAGTGTGCCGGAACAGTATTAAATATATGGACCGTTGATTTTGAAAGTGGTGTAAGTCCATTTTCTTTTGTTTCGAGAAAATTAAAGGTTTACTAAATTTGTTGATAATGCAATTTCATTTACCGACCGATTTTAAGTTGTACAAAACATGGGAATTTTTTCGGGAAATTAAACACGGACTAGTTATATATAAAAAAAAATACATTAAATTAAGCATGAATTACGTGATAGCTCATTTTTCTCATAAATAGACTTACACCACTTTCAAAATAAACGGTCCAAATAGTAAGTCGTGTATTAGACTTGCATTTAATATCTCTATTATAATGATTTAAAAACGCGAAATTTGAAAAAGTAGCATTAAATGAATTATATTTACAAACACAATGTTAATAAAACATATTTTCAATAATAATCAGCCTCGCATGTACGGACATATGAGTGCAGGAGAGTACGAATTTAATGTTTTCGTAACATAATATAATACAAGTTAAAAACAGTGGAAGATGAGGGCAACCCCTTTAAAATATTCTTACATACTAAAGAGGTCGTATCATAAAGTTTGAAAAACACTGGTTTAGAGAAATGGCCTGTCAGTTAGTCCCATGATAAATGAGCAGTTGGGAGGCGGCAAAGGGGGATTATTTATCTCCTAGTTAGGACGATGGAAGTGAATTCACCTGTATCAAGTTATTTTCTATGTCCTCCTGAAGATACTTCGTCCCGTACCACGGTTCAGTTTGGACGCACTTCTCCGAGAAATATCTAGAAATATTCAAAGTAACTTCATACAGATCATAAATAAACTATAGGGTCTACCAAGGGTTTTCTTTTTTCAGTTTATATACAAACTAAACGTCTAGTGTCACCGTGAAGCTATAGTAATTGATAGATTTAGACGAATTTAAATGTCTTAGTTTGTTTAACTGTGTGTGTTTTTTTTTAATAATAAATTCTTTATTCATTTTCAACTGTAAAATAGGCACTTATGAATTCGGTCAAACATCCGAACCATAGAGAACAAGCGGAGAGAAACTCGATTTATTTTATCTCTTTGATGTGAAACATCTATTGGCCCGTATTAGCAGTAAAATCGACCCGTGTGCCGTGACGGCAAACAGCATGACACTAATGTTATTATGCCATCTACGTTATCTCTCTCGATTCTCATTGTGTGTGTGTGCTTGTATAGTACACTTTGTCGCTTCTCTGGGTAGCTACCTACTATTAATATTTTTTAATCCATTTATTTATGTAAATGATAATATTAATTTCAATTATTTACATCTGTCAGACGTGCCATGACGGAAAAATGTTTTTTGAATTATATTTACTTGCTAGCTTGTTCTCGAATATTCTTTAGAAATAGTTTTTAGATTTTTATGTACTCACTTGGCGACTATCCCGACACGCACGTTATCCGGGGTAAGCAGAGACAATATCTCCTGGACAAGGTCCGGCCGCCACTCCGTTATCAGGTAGTAAGCGCTTAGGATGTCCTCCATTGGGAATTCCTGGGCAAAAATTATACATTAACGGACAGTATAAAACCTATATTACTATTATAACACGGAAAATTTTTGAGGCACTAATCTTATGAATGACTTTCTACGACTTCTTCTGTTGTTTTAGGGCACTTGATATATCAATCGGTACAAAACATAATTCCTTGAACGCCGACGCGATACTAAAGTTTGAGTGTGCTAATTGACACAAAATCTGAGTGCCACTTTTGGGGTGCATATACCGTATCTACACATTTATACTTATATCATTGTATAGTAGTAAGATAGTAAATTCTGCTTAACCTCCACACCAATTACTCCTATATTTTAAGCCCAAAAATAATTATACTCTACATCTATTAACTTTAATTATGGTGCATCAGATATGATCAAGGTTCTTACCTGGAGTAGATGGACGTGCCCTTCCACGAGATGCCTTGGCTCCTGTGAGTCCTTAAACCTGAACTCCATGGCCATGAGGTCGCGTTGCTCCTCCCACACCCAGCGCTGAGGTCCCTCTTTACGCAACATGCTTAAGTACTAGCAAAAAACATAGACAACTTTTTTTTATCTCGACTTCGTTATTATATCATACTGTAGAATGACACTTTATTTTCTTAAAATTGCTCTTTATTATTAATATTTTAAAATTAATATATTCATAATAGATTTGTAATTAATTATAAATTCTAATATAGACATAAATGTTTCACATCTGTCTGGTGTCTCGTGGCGGCCAAGTGTTTTCTTAATTAGCTGTTTAATGTATAAGCTGCAGTTGTAGCCAGTGGTTAGTAATTTCGGAAATCGTCGTTGTTTTCGAATTCTACAACGCTTACCATCAATTATTATTATTGTAAATATATTAAAAAATAACAATAAATAAAAAAAAATGGCATGTTACTAACATGGCATTTTTTTAACGGACTAAAAAGTATAACATAAAAGATTGGAAACGAAGAACATGCGGCGCATATTTATAGAGCTACTAGCATTTACGTGCGGCTTCGCTCTTATTAATATTGATTTTGTCAAACGAAAGAGATAACACAATAAAAAGTTTTATACAAAGTTTATTACTCTCTTTACCGCACTTCCTATCAGTTTTTCAGGAAAAAAGGAGCCTATCTCTACTACCTACCTAAAAATCTACATAAAAAAAAATTGTTACTTACCTGAAATATTAACGTGACGATGTCATCGACATGGTTGATTCCATCTTCGGTGAGGTCGACTTGGACCCCGAAGAAACCGAACCCCCTCGCACTGAACCTGGTACCGCCTACCAAACTGAACAGAAGAGGCTAAATTTTATATTTATTTAGTGACAACATACACGATCATAGCAATCCCACAGAGAAGGGTAGGACAATTATACTGTATAGGTTCGAGGTTGTATCCGCAATTTCGCCCCATGTTAACTGACGATGTGGCCGAAAATGGTGGACACGCTAACCCTAGTGGAAGGGCTGGCTTTCAGGAGCAACTGCTGGAACACACCTATAGGTATTTAGCGACAGATTTCTAACTTTAAGATCTTTATATATTAATAACGCTATCGTAATAGGCATGTAAAAATGCTGAAGATCAAAAATCAAATCGGACCCCAAGCCATTTATAAAAAACGTTTGAATAATCCAAAAGCGCACGCCACATAAGTACTCTTTTTTATTTTGTTTATGTAATAACAATTAAACCACATCGAATCAGAAAAGTAATAGGGTTCTATTCCTAATTGAACTGAAGCGAAAGAAAGAAAAAACTCGATTAGTAAAGTATTTCAGTCATTATCGTGATAACATACAGGATCCGCACATACAGACACGCGGACGTCCAAAACAGAACTTTTTTGAACGGTTTTTTAACTAGTTTAAATAACAAAAATGACATCAAAAATATCATGAGTGTTAAAAATAATGGTTTTTCTCGATAAGTGCGTGTATATATTATTTTACAAGTGCAATATATGATAAATAGAGACATTATAAGTTTGAAAAATCAGTTGTTTTGCGTGATGTGACAGTAGTACCCACGTCAAAGCTTCGCTTATGAGGCGGGCAAAAGTTGAACATCATGTATATATATAAAAATTAATGTATGTATGTTCCTCGAGACTTTTGCTAATATCGGAAACAACTTAACTTGGAATTTCGATGAAAATTTCAGACCATATTTAATTAACCCGGAAGTAAATATTTTGATTTTGGTAGCGATTGAATCAATAGATTTTTTATGTTTCTTTTTCCATATACTGTTACCAATGAAAGCATGGGCCAATCACTACATTAAGTAAAAAAAGATTATTAACCAAATTATATAAATAAATAACTACCTATTACACCAACCCCTGGCCTTCAGCGCCGACAGCAAGCTGCCAGGACCTTCGTGCCCCACGAGATGCGACAGGTAATGTCCTGGCTACACAAATTAAGAGGACATGGTTTTATATACAGTTAGAATCTATGTCAATAAATAAAAAGTTATGACATCTGACTGATGTGACCCAAGCTTGTTGACAAACTAAGCTTAGTGGAGGGACTGGATCTCAAGTACAAATGCCGGAAAACATCGGTAATTTCAATTTAAGTGTGGAAACTAACCAGACGAGCCATATTATATATATATATATATGTATAGTTTCCTCGCAATGTTTTCATTCACCGAAAGCTCAGACTTTTTGCAGGCAGATTCGGACTCACGATCATGGACGCTGCATGCATACATACTACCAACTAAGCTATCATTTTGAAGCGATGATAGCTCGATAGGTAGTGTGTACGATTTCGCGTCAAGGCACGTGAGTTCGAATCCAACCACCTGCAGTGTGCTTGAGCTTTCGGTGAAGGAAAACATCGTGAGGAAACCATAGTACGGTGGGTATGGTGGTAGGGCTTTTTCTAATGCCCGCCTGGCTAGCTACCACCCTCAAGTTGAAAATCTGCCGCCAAATACCAATAGATGTGTTCCGGCAGTTGCACTTGAGAGCCAGGTTCCTCTACAGGTTTAGCGTGTCCACCAACTTGGGCCGTATCATCACTTAAATCAGGTGAGATTATGGACATAACGCTAAACCTTAACTGTAAAAAAAAAATCATGGCTTCAGTATCATATATCTTTACATTAAACGACTTATTGGGATAAATATTTACGTACCCTTATTAACGTAGGAAGCACATATAGTATACTACCTTTGTGAAGTCGGAGCCAATTAATTGCTAGTATAATATAACTTTTGTTTATAGTTCAGGTTTAGCGTTATAGCCACAATCTCACTTGTTGTTAAGTGACGATGTGGCGCAAGATGGTGGACATACTAGTGGAGCGACTGAATTTTAAGAGTAACTGCCGGAACACCTATACGTATTGAGCAGCAGATTTTCAACTCGAGGGTGGTATTTAGCCAGTCGTTACCATCATACTATGGCTTCATGACAATTTTTACCTCACCGAAAGCTGAAGCTCTTTGCGGGTAGATTGGAAGTCGCGTCTCCTAACGAGCCCACACTACGAACTGTGCCATTATCGTGTATTAGTTGAAGTATTTGTATGTATAATTACGTATACTTTCAAAATAGCATTCTACTGAATGCATATAAAGTACACATGATAGTTATAAAAAAATATATTTTTATTTTAATTACTTCAGGCCACATCGTCACTTAACAACAAGTGAGATTGTGGTTATAACGCTAAACCTAACTATACTTATATACCTATATATTGTAAAGAGGAAAGATTTGTATTTTTCTTTGTAACCAATAAACTCAAGCACTACTGGACCTATTTAAAAAAATATTTCACCATTAGAATGCTACATTAGCCCTGAGTAACATAGGTTATATAATTATTTTTTTTTCACGAAAATTATTACATAAAATTTTAGTTAAACGCGAAAGGAGACGCGGACAGAGTTAGTATAAATAAAAAAAATTAAAAAAAATAAGAAGCTAGTTTAAAAAACTCGCTTTTTATTTTTTACCGACTTCTATATATATGATTATTCATTTAATTCCTATTAAATAAATAATCATATATAGTTTACTACTCGTGTGAAGTCGTAACGGGTAGCTAGTTTAATATGACTTACTCCGCTCTTGTAATATTTCCTGGTGTCAGGTATGGGGAAGTCGATGGAGAGCGTCCGCAGATCCTTCACGGGCAGGCAGTACGCGCGCTTGCGGCGCAGCGCCGGCGGGAACGGGTGCTCCGGCCACGAGGGCGCCGCCACGCCCTTGTCCTCCACCCCGGAGAACAGCTCCACCACCATCGCCTCCAGCTCGTCCAGGCTCTCTGTACAAACATTTTCTTTCAATCACTCACCAATTAACATACCTCAATATATGATTACTAGCTGTGCTCGTAACTTCATTCGAGTGAAACATACAAGTTAGAATTTTTGGCATGTTGGCAACTTTTGATGTGAAACATGTACGGGCAAGAGTCGACCTGATTGCTGGCGTGGCGACGCAGACCATAGCGACACATCGCCACGCTATATGATGGAATATATGTATTATATGTACGATACGTATTCTATATGTAGTATTGTGTGAACAGTGGCAACGAAATAAATTTTTTAAATTATATTTTTTGTATTTAATAAAAATGAATATATATATAATCAGCAGTCATTATATAATGGAACAAATATATAATGCTTTTAATTTATACAATTAATTTCAACGTTTCACATCTGCCAGGCTTCCCGTGACGGCTCACATTTTTTTTAATACAGCTGTATACAACATACAGATATGTGTATATATATATATATGTAGGTGGCCTAGTCTACTTAATTAACTGTGATGTGAGGGATTTTTTTTTTCATCCAACTGGAATTTTTAGTTCCTAAGATTAGTGCGTTCAAAAAATCAATCTAACAAATTTAATCACTCTATCTTATTAACTAGCTATGCTTGCGACTTCGTTCGCATAAAAATAAAAATTACTTAATAATTTTTCCCCACTCTTGTTAACTTTTTTCTATGGAACCGCGCTCTTATTGGTGGTACCGTGATGTTAAATAGTCTAAAGCCTATCTCAACGATTTTAAAACCTAAGATTGGTACGTTCAAACAATCTTTTTCACTTTTACAGCGATAAAAAAGGAACTACAACTCAAACTGAATAAAATATTTTATGTTTTATAGAACAATAATTGAATTCCACATGAGGCTATCTAACATCACGCTACCACCCATAGGAGCGAAGCTGTATTGAAAAAAGCTACAAAAACGAGCATAAGTGAATAAATAAAATCTTTGTTCCCCACAAACGAAGTCCCGAACACATGTATGAAATATTCGTCCAAGTCAGTTCATATATTTAACTAAATCAATGTTTATTTTCATTTATTTATTCCCTTACCTTTTCCAAGGACTACCAAGGTCATAATGTTGGACGAGTACCACTTCTGGTGGAAGATCAGTAGTTCTTTCCTGACGTCGATGCCCTTTGCCTTTGGAATTGTCTCCAAAGTGTCTCTGTTACCTGCAACAGGGAATAACCGATGGAGTGATCTTAAAACGGAAGTTTTTAATCTAATTTATCATATGAACTAAATTCCCCTTTCTGTTTACAATGCTCACAGCCGCGGTTTTCCCGTTCCACTTGCTCGCTCGTGGGCGCTAAGTAAAACATAGCGTATGTCAGGGTTTCCCAAAGTGTGCGCCCGACGACCTGGTCACTGGAATGACGCTTTAACTATAACTTCACGTTCCTTAGTCAACTAGAGCCGACTTTACTCGATCAACCATTAAATAGCCTCGTACAATCATTCGTCATATTATACTAATATTATAAATGAGAAAGTGAGTTTGTATGTTTGTCACGCTTTCACGTCTAAACCGCTGAATCGATTATGATGAATTTTGTTATAGAGATAGATGGGACCCAGTAGACGGAGATAGCTTACTATTTTTCGCGAAATCTTTATTGGAAGTTGAGTAAGTAGAGGGACAAACTTTGTATGAAACTTTTTAATGCGTCATCCGATTTGTATGACAAAATCGATATGAACGGGAGCGAAACCGCACGTAAAATCAAGTTTTAATTGTAATATTAGTATCACAAACCTGTGCCGAACTTGTGGAACGGGTGCTTCGGGTCGGCGGTGCTCTTGTTGAGCTGGTCCAGCCTCCACGTGTCCGAGGATGCGTTCTTCTCGTGCTCCGAGTTGACAGCGCTCAGCTCGCGACTTGTAGCCGATTCCGTGAACAGCGGCGATATGAAGAACTGAGCGAATCTTAAAAACATCAATCATTTTTTACACACTTTTTATTAACTTCACCTGTATGTTTGTTTGTATGTTTGTAACCGACTCCTTTGGGCGCGATTTTGACCAACTTTAAACGGCCAAATTGCGTTTAAACTTTGTAGATTTATCGAGGACCGATGACAATGCACTAATTTGATAAAATTATTCCATTTTTCAATTTGCAAAATAAGATTTTTGTTAATTAATCTAATTTTCATCTATAATCGATAAAGCAAGAAACTTAATTTTAATATATTATAATTAAAAAAAAACAAGCTATTATAAATAAAGTAAACTAAAAAATAAAAAATAAAATAATAGTTTAAAAAAATTAAAAAACACGCTTTTTATAGAAAACTAAACTAAAAAAATAGAAAATAAGTTTTAATAAATTTAAATTAAGAATAGTGGTAATAATTGCAATAAACATAAATTAAGAATAGTGTTAAAAATTTCAATAAATATAAATTAATAATAGTGTAAATAAAAAAAATGTAGTTTATTAAAAAAAAAGCGTGGTGTGCTTTTAAGATTATCAAATGATAATCACTCTACTCATATCTGTCCATAAAACATTTCTAACTATTGACACACTATTACCTATTGACTATTAGACTATTAACTATTGAGTCCTACACATTACCACTTTTATCGCTTCAATAGCCATTGTGTGCTAAAACGGTGTATCAAAAGTCTGATAACTTGAAATTTGCATACAAATTTAATCAACAGCTCTGCCACTTCATCATTGATATAGTGCCACTGACACTGTTACTTGCCACGGTGCCACTCAGATGGTACTATTGATTCAGTTAATATCACTGTGTCTCTAATCCAGTTTTTATACTTACATGTCCAACGCCTTTTGTAAATGGTCAGGCAGTACGTCAAAGTAGTAAGTTGTGTGATCTGATGATGTTGAAGCATTTGCTGAACCACCATGTTCAGATAAGAATTTGTTATATCCATTTTCCTATAAAAAGAAAGTATATTTTAATCTATCGAAAATTCCATTTACTTAAATAATATAAGTAATAAAAAGGTGTTGAAAAATAAAAATAAAAGTATTTGATACTGCAATGTATGTGTTACACAACATATAATTATTAACAATGCAGTATATATTGTTTTTTAATGGAACCTCAATGAGTGATTATAGAAATATATAAATCTTACCTCAGGATACTTCTCTGTTCCCAAGAATAGCATGTGTTCACAGAAGTGTGCCAGTCCAGGCAATTCCTCGGGATCACTTAGATATCCTGAAATTAAAAAAAATATATCTAGCATATACTGAAATAGAAGAGAAAAAACAAAAAGTTCTTGACTTAAATAACCTATACATATATGCATATATAGGAAACTTTCAGTCTCCAATCACTACAATTTTAAAACTACAAGACCAATTGCCTTGAAACATGTCCTGCTTATTCCTTTCACTGACATAGCCATCTACAAGGGACAGATCTTTAGAGCAGGGGTAATTGATGGGATATATAGAAACATAGTCAAAGAAATTAAAATGGATGAGTAAGAATTTATGCAGAATTTATTTATTACAACAAGTTACAATGAGTCCTAAATGGAAAATAATATATTGAGCAACATAACATCTAAATTTGAGGTAATATGCCACAATAATATACAAATGAAAGCAGTATATTTAAATTTTGTATAATTATGTGCAAATACTTTTAAGTTTTACCACAGATTACCTATTTTAAAATTACTATTATATCTAGTGAATATTTTATTTTGGTTAAGTAATTTTTAATGCCACATCATAAAAAAAAAAAAAAAAATAATAATATTTGGATAGACCAATTTTATCATTCAGAGGTATGAAATACAGATTACGTCAGATTCTCAGATCTACCGAATATACAGAGAAATTTCATTAAAATCGATCAAGCCATTTTAGACAAGTATGGCAACTAACATTGTGCCATAAGAATTTTATATATAAGATGTATTAATTTGTATAAAAGTAAAAACTCACCAATATTAACATCCAACGCTGCTGCAGACTTATCTGTAGCTGGATCACTGACCAGTAGCACTTTCATGCGATTTGACAGCACTAAGCCCCTTTAATGTAAAAAGTATTTTTTAGTTTCATTTTAACCTTTAATCATAACAATACTGTCAATTGCCTCTTTTGATTTTAATAATCCTAAATAAAATTGCAAAAAAACTAATATTACTAAACATATACTAAAATAATAAAGAAAAAAAAACAACACAACAATGGAATCCATAAACGAAGTAGTCTAGATCTATTAGTATAATTCCACATCAATTAGTCATTGTTCAGTAAAACAACTGCAAAGTTCAATAGTTTTTACCTGATTTAACAGTCTAGTAACTATATTTTCCTTATGTATACATTAACTGTGCCCACAACTTTGGTCATGAGAAACTAAAAATTATTTAATAATTTTGTCCATTTATCAAACTTTTTCCAGTAGAGCTTTGCTCCTATTGGTGATAACATAATGTTAAGTAGCCTAAGTCCTTTGTCAATGATTACTCTATCAAATACATATAGTTTTTTTTTATCTGACAGGTAGTTCCTAAGATTAGTATGTTCAAACAAACAAAAAAAAAATCCACTCTATTATAATAATATAGATATCCATCCATGTACCTAAGTTCCCTAGTAAACAATGTCATGCTCTTTGTAGTAGCTAAATTAATTCCAGCGCCAGCTATCAACCTATCATAACAATTAAGAACTTCATATATACAACATCTATTATTATACACACAATTTGAAATTCAATGATAGTCAATATTGACAAACATATAATAATTATGGACCATGTACCATAGCTTCATGATCTTCAATCCCTAGCATACAATTTTTTTGTGGACAATATCAGCCAATAACAACTATATTTTTGGACATACAATAATATAATCTGATCAATGTTTAGCTAGTATTTTAACAAACTACATTTGCCATAAATAATGTTTTAAGATAGAAATTAAATATAATTTTCCAATGTAGAACAATTTTATTGTAAACTAGAATAATTTTACAGCCCTTGTTTAATAATTTTTACAGGTTTGCCCATGCTGGTCATGGTGATTGATGTGTGGTAAAGATGTTATGCTGGTAGGTATAGTGGAACCACTGGAGTCGGAGGCAGATATTAAACAGAGGTAAAGGAGAAGACAGATATAATAAATAAATAAATTATATATAACATAATAACATTATTCAGTACAAGGAATAGTAACAAATGATGAAATTTGTTATCTCTTAGGTTTGAAGATAATTATGGTATACATAAAATAATTATTTTATGTCTGCCACCATTGATCATAGTTTATATTTTTAGTTATATTATCAGCTAACACACAGGAAAAATTGCTTAAAAATATAGCAAGAAACATAGTTACTAAAATATTTTAACCTGTAAGGCTAAGGCTTTCATTCATAGTTTATTTATTTATTAGTTTATTTATTCATTTATTATATTATTAAGAACATTAAGATATATTATTTGAAAATTAAATACTATTACCTGTACTCTCTCTTATCTTGTTGAGATTTCAGTATGTTATCATATCTTTTTGTAACTCCAGCACTAGTTACCATCTCACCGGGTCCTCCAGGGACAGGAGTTCCTCTTATAGGTGTTTGTTGTGAGGACAACTGTGCTGACTTCATTCTGGATTGATAGCGAAATTGACTTTTACTGAAACTGCAGGATTAAAACATTGAAACCTATACTTGTTAACTCTCTGGAAGTGTTATTAAATGAAATTTTACAAATACCCAAAATAAAATTTTCATTTGGAAATTGTTTTTTTTTATGGTTAACAGATTTACTGCATTATGGCAATAATTTCACCTGATCTTAAGTGACAATACAGCCCAAGTTGGTAGATACTCTAAACCTGTGGAGGGATTGGCTCTCAAGTGCAACTGCTGGAAAACACCTATTCGTATTTGGCAGTAAATTTTCAACTTGATGGTGGTAGCTAGCCAGGCAGGCAATAAAAAGAGCCCTACCACCACGCTATGATTTCCTCACAATTTTTCCTTCACTGAAAGCTCAAGCTCATTGTAGGTGGATTCGAAATTGCATCCCTTGATGCAGATTCTGTACACAATACCACTAAGCTATCATCACTTCAATGGACTTTAATATTTGTATTTAGGACCATTACATAACCAGTTAAAAACACAACAATAAGCATAGGGAGGCATAGCTTTTGTAAGAAATTCAAATTCATTTTTAATTATTTGTATTTTAAATTTTTTGCTTTTGATTATATGAACAACAGTCTTGAAAAATTATTATTAGTGACATACATATTGTAAGAATTTATTTTATCTTTGGAGCAAATTATTTTACAACTGGTGACAAATAAACTAATTTAGGACCACGATTCAAACAGTTCAGCACAACCATAAGCATAAGGAAGGCATAGGTTATGTAAAAACTTCAAATACATTATTATATGTATTTTTAATCTACATGGTTTAAGTCATCTCGTATGAAAAAGATTCTTAAACTAATTAATTCTAATAACCATATTGCAAGCATTTATTGTATAATAATGCGGAGATGATAGATTAGTTCAACCTGATAACTTTGGTTCGATTAAATAACGTTGGCGAAAAACTGTGGTATCCCACGATCAAAAACTTCCTTGATGCCAGCTTGCTGCTAATTATATATTTTCTTGTTATTTCAAGAATGGCATATATTTAAAAATTTATGTACACATAACACCTACTTTGTAATCTTTACAATATGTATGACAAATTACAAAACAATGACATGTCAAGTTCTGTTTTTTTTTTTCGATAGTGTCATCAAACACAAATGTTTTAAGCCTAACTTTGATACTGTATTCATTGTAATGTATCCACGAGACACTTTATCAAGACAGTGGCTCACTAGTTAGAATTACCTAGAATCTATCTAAGGGATTTTACGGCAGTTAAAAAGCATATATTTTGTAATTATTTATAATCTCCTTCATTTATATACGACAACCAGAATATATCACGTTATACGTTATCGATAATGTGGGCGAATCAATCGCTCTACTATTTATAACATACAAATTTGATTCCATTAAATGTACATTCTTATTTGACATTGTTAACTCAATAAAATTTCTTACACCAATTTAGTAAATGAAAAACAACTTTTTATACTAAAGACTTGACTTAATTTTAATTTCTTTGCCTAAATTTGTTAATTAAGGAACTTGAAGTAGACATTATTTCAAATCCTTATTTCAACAACGATATAAGTAAATTAAAATCAATAGTTCTATTAAATTCTATTATAAGTATTTTCAAATATTAATGAAAAATATTTATATTATCTACCTATTAAAAACATCGTTTTATTATTGTTGGTATCCCTGATACTGATTTCAAATTTTCAGTAATCAAATACAAATTTCTTAAGGTAGATTTTGAATCGTTGTATTGTTTATTAGTTTGGATATAGGTATAAAACGTATATATATAACGATCTTAAGCATTGTTACAGTAACGGGAATTGCTGTTATTATGTGAGTAGCTTTAATTTGTATTTAAAGTATGAATAAGAAAAAGTATAACAAACACGAGACGCAAGTTCTAACTAGTTCAAAAGTTGAACCAACTACATACATAAAACAATAATACATAATTTTATATAGTTTGCTTTTTTAAAGTAAACTCATTTAATTGTTGTTTTTCAATATATTTTTAATGGGTCGATTATGTCAGTAACGATATTCAATAAGAATGATAAGTGGAAAATATTTTTTATCTTAGAAGAAGAATCGCGTAGACTTTTTATAGCCGCATAGGTTACATCCCTGAAATAATAAGCATATTTACAAAAATACAGCGCATTTTTTAGCTGCATAAGTAATAACATCACACTAAAGTGTATTATGTATCATTAGTATTCTAGTAGATCAATCTCTGCACTGTGTTAAGGTTGATTGTTAGAGAATGCCTATGGCATTAAAGCCACCATTGTACCATACACAAAGTGTAAAATAAATAAATAAAGCAAATATTGAAATATCCCATAATTAAATATAGGGAGTTTTTGGCGGGATCTTGATTAGTCATATTGTAATTTTTATTATGATTCATATACTAATGGGGTGTTCTAATATATACTAAGACCACTGTTCAGTGAGTACTCTTACTAGGGAGAAATTCGTTCCTTTATGGCTAACAGTATACTGCTGCTGTAGTAGCCTAGGCAAGTATATGCAGTCACAGATTGTCACCATTCTTGTACTATGAGTACTGGAGCTTTCGAGGTAAGGTATTCTCAGTGTTTTGATCATGTGAGCAACATCATCCAAAAATTTGACTAGCTAGTAATTAGTAAAAAGGCTGTTGTTTTATAAAAATCCAATTTAAGATTATTTCATTTAAAATTGTGAATACATTCACATTTTTATTAAAAAAATCACTTCATACATGCAGATGTATGTAATCAGTATATGATTTGTATTAAAATAAATTAAAAAATACAAGTAAGTCTCAGCTAAGCTCCATCACTCAGGTACTAGACCATTAAGTGCTTAATAAATTATAATTGATACATTATAAATGAAATATAGTTTTGCATGCATTATAAAAATTGAAATATTTCACAATTTGAATTCCATGTACTATTGTGGCATCTCCACTATTTTTTGTACTAGCCATTAACAACATATCAACATTTGAAAAGAGGAAGAAATTCTGTCATAAAATTTTATTGTCAATTGCTTTGTCAAGTCATTAGAAGTAAAACAAAACATTATGGAATTAATCTTAATAATTTATAATGTATATTTAGTACAGTTCAACAATAATAATTGAACATTAACTTAACCTGGTACTTTCATTTTGTGAAGAAGTCATCCAAGCAAATCAATAGATTGTACCTACTTATTGATGCCGAAACCATATTGGCATACACTGGACATGATAAACAGAGGTACTTTGCCCATGGGTCACACTTTACAATTTAAAACACTAGATATCAACAGAATCAGAAGTATAGATATGACATAAAGATTCTGATAAATTCAGCTATGATACTTTAGAAGTGAAATTCAATCTAAGTAGGTCATTTATTTATAATAGAGGACTTTTTGTTTTGGTATAAATTACATTTCTTGTTTCTTTGACGTAATATTACCTTAGAATCAACAATGACAGCTATAAAGGAAGACTTGAAAATACATTATTCAACTAGAATACTGTATATCACATATGTGTATTTGTGTATGTAATCATTTATAATGTTCTATGATTAAAACAAATAAAAAAAATAAGCTTTTAATTTTCTACTCTATTAGATTATGGAGCAGTGGGAAAATCTGTTGAATCAGATCTCTGCAAAGGAAAATACACAGCTTGATGTACAGGGATTGATAAAAATTCTTCAAACAGCAAGTGTCCTACTGAATGAAGATCTTGCCCAGTTTGAACTTGGTTTGTATTTTTTTATAAGAAATATATATGTATAACAAGTGTAATGTAGTCAAATTTCTATATTAACCAATTATCTCCCCATGTCTTGTTATTGGGACCAATTTTCAAATTAAAATTACCATATCCACAATCTTTGAAATAGTTCTTAAAATAATCCCTAACAAAGTTTACGTCGATATGAATGAATCTTACCAAGACAGCTAGTTACATAATAAATATATTATTCTGTTATAATATTACAGAATGGATTTTAAAATCTTTACTATACAAACCAATCTATCTGTTAGAAATCATTGTATCAAAATATCAGTCTGATGTATGGTGTAAGCCTATAGAAGATTCTTTCAAACTGCTGTCTCGTGCAGTCACAAAGTATGGGGAAGCTCTGGAATCCTTTTATGAACCTATTGTGCAGGTAAGTAATTATTTCCCTTCTAGTGATTTTGTGTTCATTATAGAGTATGGAGTGCAAAGGCAAAGTACCTCCAACTATATGATGTATATGAAAAGGTGGATTGTTTGAACATGCTAATTTTAATAATTACCAGTCGGATTTCGAAAAATTGTTTTGTGTATGATAGAGTGGTCTTTGGGAAAGATTTATGCTATTTAACAATCACACTTTGAAACAATGATAGTTCAGTTGGTAGTGTTTGCGTCAAAGGACGTGAGTTCGAATCTACCTACAATGATTTTCAGCTTTCACTGAAGGAAAACATTGTGATAAGATCGTAGCGCGATGGTAGGGGTTTTTCTAACTTAACTATCTAGCTACCACCCGAAAGTTGAAAATATATCATCATATAATAGGTGTGTTCCGGTAGGTGTACTTGAGAGCCAGTCCCTCTACTACACTGTTAAAAATTTCTTTGGTCATTTTACAAGAAATGTGTTGGAAGTATATGCTCAAAGCAGTTTTGTAATTTAAGTAATCAAGCTTTGTAATTTTACAAATCTTTTTTTATTGTTTCTGTTTTGGAAAATTCAAAAACGTAAATACTAATTTCAGTAACAAACATTGTAATTTTGCAAAACATTTTTCATTGTTTCTGTTTTAGAAAATTCAAAAACGTAAGTACTAATGTCAATGACGAACATTGTAATTTTACAAATAAGCTAAATTAAAAATAGTTTGTAAAATTAAAATATTTAATTTGCAAAATACAAAACTTATCAAAAGCAATATGTCTTGTAGAATTACAATACACATTATATTTACACAATACATACCATTTTTTGAAAGCTTTGCAGAATACATACTAGACATTTGAATTTTACTAACAACTATCAGTAGAGTTTATTGGTAATATTAGAATGTTTGTTATGTAAAATTTATAAACTCCTTTTTATTATGTATGTAGTAACATTTATACCTATTTTTGTAATTTTTCAAAACCAGCAAAATAAATATATTTTGTGAAGTTACTAAACTAGGTAATAAAATAACAAATTTAGTAAATCCTTTTTTTATGCATCTTTGGAAATTACGACTATTTTTTGGAAATTGCAGAAAAATCAGAAAATATTCAATCTAGTTATTTAAATTTAATATATGACAGCTTAAGAAACCGGTCTGTGCCTGGTTGATTCTAAGTAAAATTATTAATTCAAATTTTCCAGAAGAGGTTTTCTATCAATACAAGGAAGATTTTCTTATTATATTGATTAAGTTAAGCAAAATTTATTTTTTATTTTTATATAAATTAAACAATTTTGGTTTACATTTTTGATATCAAAGAACAGTACAGTATATTATTCTTATGGATTAAGTAAGTAAGTACAAAATTATTGAGTTTATAGAATAAATAATTGCTAATATGTTTCATAACACACAATTAACGAAAAAAAAAACAACAAACAAAGCTTTTTCTCTTAATAACATGAAATATAATAGTTTTATTAGTATTGCATTCAACTTATTATCTATAAAGAGTTTAAACTATGAGAACTTGTACTTAAGAATAGTGTACTTCAAGCTTACGTTATAATTTTTAGCAATTATTGAAAGTAATATATGTTAGAAAATCACTTAAATGACGGAATAACATTTTTGATATAATGTTAAAAAAGCAAATAACATCCGAAAATAACATAATGTTTCATAACACAAAATTAATAAAAAAAAGAAAAAAAAAGAAAAAACAAATAAATCTTTGTCTCTTAATAACATACAATATAATAGTTTTATTAGTATTGTATCAAACTTATTATCTATAAAGAGTTTAAACTATGAGAACTTGTACTTAAGAATAGTGTACTTCAAGCTTACGTTATAATTTTTAGCAATTATTGAAAGTAATAAATGTTAGAAAATCACTTAAATGACGGAATAATATTTTTGATATAATGTTAAAAAAGCAAATAACATCCGAAAATAACATAATGTTTCATAACACAAAATTAATAAAAAAAAATAAAATAAATAAAAAACAAATAAATCTTTGTCTCTTAATAACATACAATATAATAGTTTTATTGGTATTGTATTAAACTTATTATCTATAAAGAATTTGAACGATGAGAACTTGTACTTAAGAATAGTGTACTTTAAGCTTTCATTATAATTTTTAACAAATATAGGAAGTAATATATGTTATAAAATCACTCAGATGACAGACTAAAATTTTTGAAATATTTAAAAAGCGAACAACATCCGAAAATAGCATTATAAGTCGCTGGAGTCATGTTCTTTAAATGCATCGATTTCTTGAACAAAACTGGTGTATTTAGGATGTTGAATTACTGCTTTTCGCTTTCCACCTCGTTTGCTTCCTCGAGGAGGATTAATTTTAAAAAATAATCTGGAAAATTTTAATGGTAATTAAAATTAAATAAAATATGGAGATTTTTTGATCCACATCGAAGTTAAAATAAATAAAACGAGTAAAAAAATGTTGAATACCATGAAAAAAATAGTATTTTGTAATAACATTGAAAATATTTTTAGTATTTTAATATAGAAGAAAGTATAATTGTATTAAATTTAGGAAATGAGATATTGATATTTAACATGAGTTTGTATATTATTTATGAACATTTATACGCACCGTTGGATTATTTCTAACGTTCCCTCAATCTCTGGTGGGTAGACAAATCCAAAAATGAAATACGTTAAAAATGTAATCAATATTCCATCCAAGAATGAATTGGCACCGATGATGATACTTTTCTCGATAACAACATTATATTTATTTGACGAATCGTTATGAATATCATTTCCTAAAAGCCATACATAAATTAATTACCTATTTTATACCACATTTCTTACGACTAATCATAACTACAAACCTCTAATAATTAATACTGGATTCGGGACATCAACAAAATCTAATAATTCATCATCTTCTGTGTCTTCCTACAAAAAAGAAACGATGCAAATTAATTAAAAAGTTTTTATCAAGAACTGTGTAATAAAATTAATAACTTACGTTTATTAATACATAAAGGAATTCGAGTTTTTCTCGAGAGCCAATATACTGGTTGATGAAATCAAACAGTATATTTTTATATGGACGCTTGTTCTTCAAGGTAATGCTATATTCCTTGGCTTTTTTCTGTTCATTAAAAATGTGCCTCAATTCGTCGGGAATGTCTTTACCTTTGTTTTTCTTCTTGAATTTCTCAACCGCAATTATTTCTTTTGTTCTTAAAAATAATACAATTGGTACGTACAACTCATTTAAAGATTTTGTCCAGGTTTCTAAGCAATTTATTCCTAAAAGATGATCCGCGTGAGCAATAATAATTTTATAATGCGTGAAGTACGGCCAATTGACAACAAATTTAGCTAAATCTTTTTCCTTGTTTATATGCTTACGCTGCAAGCAATAACTTTCAGACATTAGTTGAATAACTTCTTCGACAGGTTTAGATGATTCGTAGTCATTTATTAATGTTAATCTTTTCTCTTCCTGAGATTCCCAACTTTCGTTTTGAGGTAGTTCAGGTAAGTATGCTACACAGCCATACTCGTCCTGGGCCTTTGGTTTCTTTGTTGAGTCTTCAAGATCTTCTAATGAATATGACTGTGAAGTTCTATTGTCATGATGACCTTGCTTGGCGTAGTTGATACGATCATAAATTTTTTGTCCAAGACTCGCACTTGCTCCTTCTAGAGAAAAACCTCCAATTTTCACTGTAAACGAAGCTGAGTAATTGTTAACTATTCGATGACCCATTTTCTTTGCCGTTGTGAGGGTAGTGTCATTGAGATCATTTGTCATGTAGTTTGCAACCACATGAATAAGAGTTTTCTTTTCATTGAAGTCTAGAAACTTTCCAGTACAGAGTGATTTTTGCACCGAAGATGACAATTTGCAATAAATATTATCTAAATCAGAAGCTTGCTGTGATGATCTTGGCTCAGATGATGATGGGCTTGACTCAGTAACCGTCTCAGATTGTTCTGTAATTAATGTAGTCAATAAATATAAAGAAATTAAAGGTTTTCGATATGTAATTCATTGAAGTCTAGAAACTTTCCAGTACGGAGTGATTTTTGCACCGAAGATGACAATTTGCAATAAATATTATCTAAATCAGAAGCTTGCTGTGATGATCTTGGCTCAGATGATGATGAGCTTGACTCAGTAACCGTCTCAGATTGTTCTGTAATTTATGTAGTCAATAAATATAAAGAAATTAAAGGTTTTCGATATGTAAATTATTTAATTTAAACTATGGATTATCGCTAAAAAAATATATTTTTTGAGTTTTAAAATTTTTTGATATTAATTAGACACATCAGTTAAATATACTGATACAAATTTAGTTTTTACCTTTAGACACTTGACTGTTTTTTGTTGATAAATCGCCATTCCAATCAATCCCATTAGGAACAAGAATTAGTACCAGTTGTTCTTTGCTCTTTGAAGCCAAATCTTGCAGTATTTCATCGTCGTCTACTTCAGTGAAATCCTCCATATAAATCTAGTTAAACAATAAACCATTGAATTACAAAATGTACTAAAATGATCATAGGTGTTATAGTAATAATAAGAATGAATCATGAAACCTTATACTCGTTGTCTGTCAACGATAATTTAGACTTGGCAGCCTTAATAAGCTCAGCAATCGTCTCGGCTTTGATAAGTTTTTTTGCAGACGGTTTATCATGCCGGGAAACTTTGAAAATCGCCATCCTGAGTTGATCCTATACTACCAGTTTTTCAAAGGTTTTTAATTTTAATAACAGTACATAAACGATCAATGTAACAACTAAAATATCGCTTTTAAGTTAGTAAATATTTTTTTGTTATAGTTATGTTCACATTGTTTTTTCTTGAGATAATTTTTTATTACAGTAATATTCCGTTAAATATTGATTGTAATTATTTGAAAAGTTTAATTATATACAGTATAACGATTAACTAGAAGAACATTCGAATTATAAAAAAGTTTAATAATTGAAAAATAATGGGAAACAAAGCTTAACGTGAAAAATTTATTCTATACAGCTATGAATTTGTTAATTGTGATTACAACGCACATTCAACTAATGCATATTTAGGTTTTACGCATAAAATTGAACCTATTCTATAAATATGTAATTTTTGAAAGCTAACAAGCTCACTAAACGATAAACATTTATACTCTAACATCTCACCTAATTGATATGCTCTCAAATAAGGAATAAATTTAGTATCTAAGACTTCTAAAATGAAGTAAATTTCATTTTCATCATTTAACATTTTGCAAATTCTTCCTACTACTACTTTATACTGATAACCTTCCTGCGAAATGAATAATCCATCACCAATACGATATAAGACACCCTTTTTAATGATTTCATTACATTCACCAATATCTGGGTGTAATTTTTTAGTCAATAAAATTTGTTTAATCATTTCATTATATAAATTTAAGTTAAATTTTTCAGCACTTTTTACTTCGAGATCAGAACTAATTTCTCCTCCAAGACGAACAAAACATTGTTACATTTCATGTTTAGTACTAAGTGATTTGGTGACATTAATAAAATTTTGTAAATATCTCATATTTCGTTTAAAAAAACAATGTTTACTCTCAGAACGAAGTGTCCAGGACTTCATCAATGGTCCGAACTGAAGTATTAATGAAGGATAATGAAGTAAATAATGATGTTTTGGGCGTAGTGGCAGTGAAAATAATGATTTTCGTAAGTAAATATAATCACGAATCAGTGAATCTAAATGAATTACAAACGTTTCATGGATAGCTAGAGCGCAATTTCGAAGCTATCTTGATATAATATCAGTTGAACTGCATTAGGATTGTCTTTAAAAAATGGATTATTCTTAAACACACTACCATCTGTAAAATCTTTCAATATTTTGCTATTATTTTTCGGGATATCAAATACCAAATTATGACTTAGAGATTTATTATCATATAATTGTTTAATAGTTTCTTTTAAAGGCACATAATGAAAAAATTGTTTTTTCTTGGAACTTGAATTATTGAGAGGAATTTGAATGGGACTGACATAAGGAAAAATTTTTTCATAGAATTTTTTGCGTTTGTAGATAGTTCCTAAATTATCGTCAACAGTATTAAAAGTTTTATCTAAAACATTATCGAGGATATCCTCAATTGATTCGGCTGATAAATTTAATTCTTGTAAATGCTTCAATAAATTATTCTTAACCAGTTTTTGATTTTGTTCGCTCATTTTACATATTTCACTCGCAATGTACTGAACGGTTGATGCTGGCAAACAAAATTTAAACTCTAATTTAAAAAAAAATGCGCTAAATTCATTAAAAAAATTTCATCTGAATTATTTTTTTCTTCATGATAGTGATTGTCTTTTTCGAATTGTTCTGGGAAAAATTGTTCATCAACCGGGTTATCATTATTGGTAGTAAATAAATTGGAAGACTGTACTTCACTTGAGTCATTATTATCATTATAATTTAACTGAGCTAATTTTAAAACTTTATCTTTTTTATGAACTTTACTTATATGAGAAGAGAACGAATTTGCTAAACGGTATTTTTTCTCACAACTTGGATAATAACATTTTATTGTGCTCCCCTGCTTTATATGACCATATAAATGTTCCTTTAACTTTTTAATATCACGGTATTTTTGAGTACAGTTTTCAACTGTACAATTGATTTCTTCAAAAAAAGGTTTGTATTTGCTGGAGCAGTAGATGAAATATGCTTTGTGGAATTGACCTGGTGGGTTCGATATACATGAGTTTGTAAAGATGACAAAATTTTATAAGCTTTGTTGCAGTGGTTATATCCACAAATAAATAGCTTCGACAAATTCGAATGTTCTTCCAAGTGTTGCAAATAAATAGACAATTCCGAATTATTATAGTCACAAAATAAACAGAAAAACATTTTGTTTGTAATAAAAACAAGTAGTATGATAAATTGTCGAATATCTTTAGACTTACAACTTGATATTCAGAAAGTAAGATTAATAATTTTTGAGATAAAAGTAGATTATCTAGAGATGTACGATTTTCGAGTCATTTAATTTGTCATCTTCTGTAACAAAATTAAGTACATAATGAATTTATATATTATTTTTACATATTCTCAGATAAATAATTAAATAGTATTTTTTCAGTTAAGTATCAATCAGTTTAAGTAGTGAATAATCGAAGTTTTTCAACAAAACATGATACTTAATAAATTTGTATTTACATCGATTGACAAAATATTTCCAAGTGTATTAACTGAAAAAAAATTTCAAGCATCTAAAATTATTACTTATATCTGCTCAAAGATTCATAGAACAATTGTTGATATATACTAAAAAATTGAGTTCTTAAAATTTAAACTTTTTTATCAGTATTAATTTGTAAGGCATTTCAATTTAAAAGAAATTTTTGGTTTCATTTATAGTTAGCGTTACGAACTAGATATAAACGAAAAAATATGATTATTAATTATAAATTAATTTCTTAATTTAAATATGAGATAAAAAAAAGTTGAAAATATAGAATTTTTAATAAATCTTTTTTTTTTAAACACGCTGAATTTTTTAGATAATTGATTGTAGTTTTTAATCGATGTATAGTTGGCTGTGAATTTACAAAAATTTAATGTATAAAAATATATTGATTAATTATTAGAATTTGAATTTTTTGCTTTAACTGATATTATTTCTCGTCAACTTAAATTTATTTTTCAATTTAAATATTGAAAATATTTCAACTGTCAATACATAGATTAATAAGAATATAACTACGAAAAAATAAGAAAGATACTGATATCTAATCCAAAATAAAAAAAAAAAAATTTCTTCGATAGATTGTAAAAATACTATTTACAAAGGGATTATCAGTTAATTAACTTACTTGTAAAATTGGTTTTTTCCTGCGATGAATAACTATACCAATATTATATCCTCAATAATTACATCTAAAAGTAAATTTTCGATTCTTAGAGTTATCAATAAAAACAATGCCGTTAAAGAAATTTGTTTTCCAGGGTCGTAGATTCGTTTTCCTTAAAACACTGAAGGCTTCGATGCCTTGCACTAATTATAAAACTATTAACTTATTAAATGCTAACTATTTAAATCACTTATGTTCATGTAATTCACATAAAAAAAAAAAGAAACTGAATAAATCGTCGAATGATGCGGACTTGTTTAGACTTGTTTCTGCCTGATACACTAGCCACGCGCTGCACTGTAACAAACAATAGTATGCTTGAGTGAGATGTCTATATAGTCGATGTCTAGCGTGGTCGGTGCACGATCGAAGAAAGCAGCCGAAAAAAATCCTTTGTTCTCTATAACTTCTCTATACACACACTAGGTTGAAATTGTTACTTTTGTTTGTCACTTTTTAAAAATTTCACTTTTTTCACTAAGATATTTTAAATAATTAAAATTTCGATCATACACACATAAACAAACGGGATTAAATAAATAAATCTTTTATTGAAATTAAAAATTCTTAAAAATTTTCGTTTTCTCGACGCCGACCCATGATCCAACTAGTAAGACAAAGACGACGCGATTCGGAACTCTCATAAACTGGCATGCGCATGTATGAGTAAATCTGCTAGAATGAGTGGTTCGAATCACATCGAACAAACGAAAATTTTTAAAACTTTTTATTTTCAATAAACAAAATTTTTTTTTATAATTTTCAATGTATCCAATGCATTGATGAACGTAGCTTCCTGAATAAGAAAAAGTGAATTTTTTAATATTAACGATTTTTTAACGACAAAAAACTATAAAATTCGGTTTAATCAAAATGGCATCTGCAAAAAAATTTTTTAAGCTGAATTTTTTCATAATAGAACTAGTGGTAGTAGTGGCAGAACTAGATAAGATCTATAATAAAGAGAAAAAATAAAATTGATTAAATTATCTCCGAGATAGAGATATTTGTTTATGAGCGTACGCTCTGAACTCACAGAGTTTTTATTAAAAAATTAATATTTTGTAAGCTATTAGTCGTAGAGTAATGCGGATTTTTCAATTTGTTTATTATTCTTCTCTCTAAATTTCATTCGCAAGATGTCTCGACTACTTGTCAATAGTTTACGAGATATTTTAATTTTGCAAATTTTTTTTGGTAAAATTACAATTCAAATATTGAGACAATTAAGTAATTTTCATTCATTTTCATTGTAATACAATATTATGATATTTCTTTGGGATAAATACTTGTAAATATAAATTTTTTTTAATTCATTAATGATAAATCAATTTGTAAATTTACAACACATATAGAGTTTATGCAATATAGCTGTAAAACTCAAACTTTTAATAGTGTTTTTCTGATATGTCTTAGAAAATGACTTTAATTGTATGGTAATCGTATTTTAGTTTGGACAATGTTGCAATTTTACTTAATCTTCAATTTGTAAATAGATTGTAATTTTACGAGCATTTTCAACAGTGTGATATCGGATTTTACAATAATTATGATTTGTAAAAATATAATCATTTTACAAATAATTTTTACAGTTGAAGTTTAGTAAAATTACAATTTGCGGCTAACATATTCTAATTTTTGGCGAAATTACTACGTACTTTGTAATTTTACAATTAAAGAAGTAAAAATAATATGATGATTTTTGAATATATAATAAATTCATTGTAATCAAAGTTACATTGTTTCTTTGTAATATTACATAAAGTTGTTATGAATAAGACTAAAAACAAAGCTTGTAAATTTATAACGCTTTTCATTTGTAATTAATGAATTGATTTGTAAAATTACTATATGTGTACTGTTTATACATGCATTTTGTATAATTGCAACTTATTATAGTGGTTTTATGAAAGTGTTTGGAAAAATTACCTAAATAGTATAGTAACTTCATTTTGGTACACACTGGATTGTAATTTTACATGACATGTGTCTTGGAAAGATATTGTAATATTACAAAAAATTTTAACAGTGTAGGCTTAGCGTGTCAACCATCTTGAACGACATCGTCACTTAATATCAGGTGAGATTATGGCTATAACGCTAAAACCTATGATGGATAAAAGGAATTTGTCCATAATTGTACATTAATATTATAAAGCAGACAAAGTTGTTTTTTTGCATGTGCTAATCTTAGGAACCACCAGTCGGGCTTCAAAAAATATTATTGTATGTAATAGAGCAATTGTTGAAGAAGGCTTTAGTATATTTAACATCATTTTACTACCAAAGCTTTACTTTACTACATTACAGGTTTGTCAGTTCTCGTTTGAGCCGGGAACGGAGAAGCAAGCACTTGATTGCCTTACGTGCATCGCGAAGCATTCCTCGACAGCCGCTACAAACATACAGCGGTACATATCAACTCTGGAAGGCGCTACGAGGTGTAAAGCGTCTCGCGCCTTGTTTGTAGGTGAGTTTGGATAAAAACATTGCATAAAAAAGCAGTCATGAGGCCTGCCGACAGAACTCTTAAGAAAATTTAAAACTAAACAAAAGAGAGATATACTCTTTGTATATATATAATGTATACTAATAACGCACGGAAGTATAACTATGTACATATATACACAGAATACATATAGCTCACGGGAAGCGTTCGGTGACGATGACGCGAGTTCACGCTTTTTGTTAACACAAAATGTGCTCGACGCGCCTAAAGAAGTTACACTTAATAAGTTAAGCGTATGTCCAAAATCTCACCTGAGGTTAAGTGACAACGTGGCTGAAGATAGTGGACATGTCACCTAGTGGAGGAACTGGCTCTCAAGTGCAACTGCCGGTACACACCTAAAGATATTTGGCGGCAGTATTTAATCTTGTGGGTGGTAGTTAGCCCGTTAAAACGCCCTACCACCATTCCGTGGTTTCATCACGATGTTGTCCTTCATTAAACGCTCAAGCTCGTTGTAGGTGGATTTTAACCTACGTCACTTGGCGCGGCGTCCGTACACGACCAACCAACTGACCTAAAATCACTTCAAATTCGACTGGTTTTTTGGATGTTGACAATGAGGAGTTAGTAGTGAAAAATATATTGACGTAGTTCTTCTTGTTTATGATGGAAACGAGTGGCGAACTCATCAGAGGAAATACACCATAGGATACCCATTAAATACACAAAACTCCTTTATGTTTGGTGACTTTCAAGATCCCGTACCGCCGGAGACGGGTCAATTTACACATTTCTTCTTGTCATTAGCGATCCATCATTCTATTAAAGAAACGCTAGCCCTCATAATATGTTTTTCTAAGAAATAAATGTGTTTAAAATAATATGTCACATTGACTCGTATTGGCGCCATAGATTACGTTTTTCCTATCAAATCGTGAACCTAAATGTATTGCTAATGGCTATCTTCCGTTGTGAAAAGTATTTTCTTGTTTAATTTATTGTTTTCAGTGGTTCACGCGAATATTTTTCCGTGTAAGAAATAATTACATAGATACGTTAATAGACATATTTAATAATGTTTTAAATTATTTTTGTACATTTCCCTAGTAGTTTTGGATACAGGCTCAGATAACAAGGAATTACATAAATCAAAGTGGAAAACTAGAAGCTTTAATTCCATATCTTATATGTTCGTTTCGAATGCACTCTGGCAAAGCGGAGTTGGCACTTTACGCATCATAACTAGATAACATTCTCTATCACATATTCCGTTTATTTCATATAATTATAGGTAAACTTCTAATATAGTGCGAGTAAGCAAACATTGCAATGACTGGTGGCAGCGGCATAATTGTGATCCTTTTGAAAAGAGTTCATTCGGCTAGAAGTTGCTTAGGCCTTGATTTCCCTAATTAGTGCATTTGTTAATGTTATTATTTGTTTTTACTATCACAATAGTGTTTTAGTAATGTTCAATTGAAATCCGTGATGACTTATAATTAGTTCAGTCTCCTTTACTATCGATTTGTTGTCATTATAGCTGTTAGTCATCCATAAATATATGGACCGTATATTTTGAAAGTAGTGTTAGTCCATTTTTGAGAAAAATGAGCTATCACGTAATTCATGCTTAATTTAATGTAATTTTTTTATATATAACTAGTCCGTGTTTAATTTCCCAAAAAAATCCCATGTTTTGTACAACTTAAAATCGGTCGGTAAATGAAATTGCATTATCAACAAATATAGTAAACCTTTAATTTTCTCGAAACAAAAGAAAATAGACTTATACCACTTTCAAAATAAACGGTCCATATATAGGTGAACTTATTTGATGGTATATGATCTGAGCGTAATCTGTGAAAAGTATTACATGACAAATATCAAGACGAGAGATTAATGAGTTTTATTATTACATTGCCTTATCCTATGCTACTTTACGTTATATTAGACAAAAAAAATAGTTCGTGGAACACTCGGTTGAAATGAAGTTCCTTTCGTAGTAAATCATTATTGATAAACAATGTTGTTAATTATATTTTTAATCAACAAATACCAATAAATGAATTACTAGCGTCTGAGAGTAATTAAATGCAACACAAAAATAACTAAGTAATTGAAGAAATGATGGGAAATTTCCTGAATAATATTTTTTTGTAGTTGTGAAAATAAACGTTTTACTGTACATTATTTAATTCATAATATATATAATACGCTAGAAAACAGCTGACGCGTATGCAGTATACAAACTGTATCTGCGTAGCCGTTGAGAACTTACTGGCTGTTTTCAACCAATAAGTGCGTTCCTATGATTCGGTATAGCCAATAGCGTACGCGCTATTCCTAACCGTTTACACTATCGAAAAGGTCGTGACGAAAAAATTTTTTATTTTTTTCGTCTAGCCCTCATCCGCCAAGTCCGTACCGTGCGACAAGGAACTTCGTGCCAACAATTATAAAAAGATATTTAATAAGAAATCTAAAATAATAAATTAATTTTGATTATTTCCAGGTGCTGTGTGTGAGCATCAACCGGCAACAGTGGAAAGAGAAGCAACGAGAATATGGAGGATCTGCTTAAACTTATTGGAATTGAATAAAAACCTGGTAATATTATAAGAAACAACCCAATTTACCGTAATTTATCTTTGTTGTGAATATTGTTATTTAGAATTTTTACTGCGATTGGTGGAACAATTTTTAACGCACCGCAACTGGATTCGGGTTCCAGCTGAAAATCAGCGCTGAGTGTTTCGGACACTTTAGCATATGCTGAGCTGGACGCCCTGTGCTAATAATTAGATATACACTATTATTATTTATATGTGTATTGTCTTTTCTTTTTTATTTTCTTTTAATGTTTTATTTATGGTGTCGTTTAATGCTTGTATGTCTTTTATTAGTATTAAACTATTTCTTTCTTTCTTTCAATGGTTATAACCAAAAACATTTTTATAATTGGATAGTCTGACCCAGGGAAAAATGCTGTTGTTATAATTTATTACTGTAACATCTACAGTAGTATTAAAAAGCGAAACAGTTTGTTTTAATGCGCTAATCTTAACTAAACTATCAGTCGGATTTCAAGTATTCTAATTGTATTTGATAGATCAATAATTTTCGAAGGTTTTATACTAACTTAACATCACTAAAATAAAACTTAACAAATACTTAACTTAATAAAACAAATTTTAGTTGAAATTTCTGTGAATAGCTAGTAAAGTATATGTGTGATTAGGTTTATCAACATTTGAAGTGAATATAAAGAAGAATACATAGCAAACTCCATGTTTTTATAGTTTATAGATTTAGCGTGTGGCCATTACTTGATGTTAAGTGTTGATGTGGCCCAAGATGGTGGACACGTTAAATCTGTGAAGGGAATTGATCTCAAGTGTAACTGCCAGAATACATCTATAAGTATGCTGTGTGGGTTTTTCAATGTTTAAATTAGGATTAGAAAACGTTATATTAATATCCTAAGTCGAATAATTTTCCAAAAATTTAAAGATAAACACCTACGATCCGAAACAAACTTTCACTTGCATCTTCGTTTTATAAAAGTAGAACATATTTATTTTTTTATTTATTTTACAAAACTTGTTCCAAATAATGTTAAAGCGCGAGCAAGTGAAACTCGTAACTCAAATGTTTCGCATCCACCTGCCGTCCCGTGACGGCTATCTTTTTTGCACTGTACTAAATTTACACAGTAGTAAATTTTTATTTTAAATGGACATAATAACCAAGAATAAACATAAATTATTTATGTTTTAGGAAACAGTAGTGGCAGCAGTTTTGCATGCCATCCTCGGTTTGTTTAAGCACTTTGGAAAGAATCTACCAATAGCAGAGTTAAGCGATTTTTATGATAAAATTTCTACTGTTTACACAAAAACAACAAAATGCTATAGCGGTGAGTGATATATCTTTTATAATCTTTATAAATGCCATTATAATTACATTATAAAGTTCTCAAGTAACGTATCATTATTTAAAATAAAAACCACTACATAATACATACATAATAGATAAAAAAGCGATGGTAGCTCAGTAGGTTGTGTGTATGGAAACCGTGTCAATGAAGGTGAGTTCGAATCCTTGTAATTACCCTAAATTTTCGTTGAAGAAAAACATCGTGATGAAACCATAGCATGGTGTTCTTGACCGCTTGACATAAGCACAGAAAAACAAAAGGTAATTTCATCCAAGAAAAAGTACCGTTCCTAACGCATAGAAACGGTAATTTTTTATACTTCATAATTTTAGCGTTATGGCCATAATCTCACCTGATTTTAAGTGACGATACGGCCTAAGTCGGTAGACACGCTAAACCTGCGGAGGAACTGGCTCTCAAGTGCAACTGCCGGATACACCTATAGGTAATTGGCGGCAGATTATCAACTTGTGGGTGTTGGCTAGCCAGGCGGGGGCATTGGAAGAAGCCATACCACCATGCTATGGTTTCATCACAATGTCTTCCATCACCGAAAGCTCAGACTCATGGATGCGGCTTTCGTACACACTGCCAACTGAGTCTTCATTGCTTCGAATATCGCTATATTATACTAATATTATAAATGCGAAAGTGAGTTTGTTTGTTACGCGTTTACGTCTAAACCGCTGAATCGTTTATAATGAATTTTGGTATAGAGATAAATGAGACTCTGGAGACGGTGATAACTACTTTTATCGTGAAAAACTTATTGGAAGTGAGGTAAAGAGAGGGATAAACTTTGTATGAAACATTTTATTGCGTCATCCCATTTGGTCGACAAAGTCAATATTAACGCGAGCGAAGCCGCATGTAAAAGCTAGTACACGACTACAAATACTAATACTAATACATTTACAATTGTTTTAGTTGTTCTGTCGATGCTGGAACAGCACGCAGAACTGTTCTGCACCCGTATAGCTGGTGACACTGGGTTGAGGCGGTGGCTCTGGTCGACCCTCAGCGACGCCGCCGGAGCCGCTGCCCTCCTCAGCGTCTATACCGTCGTATTCAATCTTAAAAGGCATAGTAAACTTGTACAAGTACGTACATACTCTCCGACGTGTATATATGCATGGTAGTAAGGCGTTTTCTAAAGGTCGCCTGGTTCGCATCCTCACCCAAGTTGAACATTTGCCGCCAAATACCTATAGGTGTGGTCTGACAGTTGCACTTGAGAGCCAGTCCGTCCAATAGGTCCACCATCAAATAGTTTAATTTTTTGGGTTGAATTGTTAGTCACGTTTTTCTTTTTCCAGTAAGAAGTCATAACAAAGAATTTATTTCTTATTTGATATTTGATTTTATAATAAAACTTAATATCTGTAAAATGTGCAAAATCGTTTTATGAGCTGTGAACGTCACGTTGTCTTAGAATCCCCCTAGTGACATAACCTTAGCCCCATAGCCTTCGACGGTTGATTAAATCCTAACTAATAATATAAATGCGAAACTGAGTTTATTTGTTTGTTATGCTTTCACGTCTAAACCGATTACGATGAGTTTATATATGGTAGGCATAGAGATAGCTGGGAATCTTGAGACGGTGATAGCCTACCTTTTATTTCGAAAAAACTTATAGGAAGTGGGTTACAGAGAGTCATACATTTTGTATGAAACATTTTATTGCATCATCTGATCTGCTTCAAACTTTAAAGAATAATTACTTTTAATTTCAAGCTGTGCTTGAGTTCATATCTACTGGTGTTGATCAACAACTTGAAATAAACAATTTAAGAAGAATTTATAAAAAATATATTTTTGTATCAATCGACAGTGAAAATTGCTTGGCAAAATCAATATTACCGTGAGCGGAGATGGGAGTGAAATCTAGTTTTTTTTACAATGATTTTTTTAACTTGCTTTCTTGTTATGTCGTCCGGGTGGAATTTCGTAATTGATTATAAACGAACTTCCCGATGAGTTAGATACCTGGAATTTGCACCGTCGCTCAGAAGTGGATGAAAATGAATGCATAATGTGAAAAAATTGTTTTAATTTTTTAATAAACAATCTATAGTACCTAACTAACTTATAGATATACGTGAATATATCTCAAAACTAACTGACAGATGAAGAGAATATGTCAAAATTTTATTCACATCACCCTAAAAAGCAAAAAAATAAAAAAGCGAAATAAATTAGAAAATAAGAGATTGGAAACGCGAGAAACATAAGGTAAATGTAATTAATATATAGTTATAAACATGCGTCCCATGGTTTTCGTTTCCAATCTTTTATTTTCTACCTTTTAGTCCTTTATAAAAACTTTGTACGCAATTTTTTTTTTCACTTTAGTATTAATATATTTTGTTCTTAGAGAGTTTTTGTATAGAGAAGTTGAAAGGATATCTTTTGTCTTGGTTTAGACATGTCATTAGAAGGGAGGAAACACATGTGGTGAGAAAAGTAATGGATATAAATGTTGAAGGATGTAAAGCAGGACGAAGACCAAAGAAAAAATGGGTAGAGTGTGTAAAGAATGAGACGAGAGAAAAGGGAGTGAGTGAATGGTTGACGACTTATAGGGATATATGGAAGAAGAAAACGTATTGCCCCAACCCCGAATAACTTGGGAAAAGGATAAGATTATGGTCATTTATTATTATTATATATTGCAGTATATATTAACATCGGAGGTGAAACCCCGTGTGGGAGGGAACACGTTGTCAACGTACACAGCGCTGCGTATACGTGCGCACGCGCAACACGCGCACGGAGTACACCTCGATGTCGAGAACCTTCCTGTAGTAGAGAGCTTGGAGTTCGAACTCAGATCAGGCACTGTGTCTAAAGATGTCGCTGATTCTGTAAGTATACATGATAAACCAATATATTATTTTAAGGCTTATAGTTTTGTGGGTTGTGACCAGAATCTCACCTGATATTAAGGGATGATGTGGCACAAGACGGTGGATACTCTAAGCCTAAAGTACTGGCTCTCAAGTGCATATGCCTTAACACACTTTTAGCTATTTGGCGGCAGATTATCAATTTAAGGGTGGTAGCTAACCGGGCTGACATTATAAAAAGCCCTGTCATCGTGCCATGGTTTCCTCACGATGTTTTGCTTGACCGAAAACTCGGACTTATTGCAAATAAATTTGAACTCACGTCCATTGACGCGGCATCCATCCTACTGGGCCATATATATATATATATATATCGCTGGTTTAAAAATATACCTTTTGTATATGTGAAAAAGGTGCTTATAAAGTGGCTTTAAGATAAACTGAAATACAGTCGTTTCATTTAGTTATATATAAAATTTATTTGCAGCTCGCGTGGTCTATAGAATGCGGCTTAATGAACAGCGATAAACTCCTGCAAACTTCAATGATGTTTTATAAAAACATACCAAAGTCGAAGCTGAAGGAAGTCATTGTCTATGGCACGTTGAAGACCACGCCTGAGATTAGAAAGGTAACTTTTTGTTGTGTATTTTATGATGACTTTTTTTACACGTGGGTATGTTTTTGGGGTTCAGGATTTCTCCACAATCTTGCCTGATGTCCTATGTGACCCAAAATGGTGGAGACGATACGCTTAGTACAGGGAATGGTTCTATAGTCTTGTTGCCAGAACACGCCTATAGGTATATGGTGACATATTTTTTTTCTTAGGATGGTAGCTAGCTTTCCCTCAAGAATGAGAAGCAATTCGCAAGCCGATTTTGGTGTCTGATAAGGCAGGAGGAATCCAAAGTCGTCCTGTGGATTTTTAGTAGGTGTAGGTTTACGAGTTCCAGTTGAGTCTTACAAATTTCTACCTTACCTTGGTTCGCGGATTTGGATACGTATTTATGTTTTACCACAATAAAAAAACCTGATGTTGAGTAACCAGGCAGGCTTTTGAAAAAGCCACTGTGAAGTTTACCTTCACCGAAAGCTCAGGCTATTCATGCGCCGGTTGATCGCGATTCTGCTAAATGTGTTTACTAAACAGTTGCTAAACTAGCATTTACAACACACACGGCCATGGTATTTGTCGTTCTATTAGCAATCGAATAATATAATCATTCACTAAAACATAATCGGGTATGTGTTCGCCCTTTTGAACGCGTTCGCTGCGACCACAACGACCATCCTCGTCATGTGGAATGGTTGAGGGCTTGTTGGAGCGGTGTTACTTAGTTTTAACGTAGTCCACGGTTTACCACCACTTGTATTTTTGTATATTCCACCAGGCTTCGATAGTCTTCCTGATAACTGAAACGTGCCAAGACGATACCAGCTTTGAAGCTTACCTGCCTCTCTGGAAGCTGTTGTTCGACACAGCCAATGGATCTGACACAATAGTTCTAGAAGGTTCCAAGTACCTGTTTGAAGATTTTATGGATTATAGTATCAGCCAGCTGAAGCGTGCAGTCGAAAGTGAAATGGAGGTGAATTATTATTACTTTTTTAATAAGTTTAGGGTTATAGTAACAATTTCATCTGAAATTTAATGACGTTGTGGCGCAAGATGTTGGACACGATAAGGCTAGTGGAGGGGCTGACACTCAAGTGCAACTGCCAGAACACACCTATAGGAATTTGGTGGCAGATTTTGAACTTGAAGGTCGTAGCTAGCCAGCGGGCATTAGAAACCCTCTACCACCATGCTATGGTTCCCTCACGATACTTTCCTTCACCGACAGCTCGGGCTCATTACAAGAATTCGAAGTCACGTCTATTGATGCTCCATTCGTACACATTACCAACTGAGCTTTGATCGCTTCGCTTATTTGTAGATAAAAGAAGATTTTAGGTTCGAAAATAATAAATAGCATGGTGGTAGGGCTTTTTCTAATGCCCGGCTGGGTAGCTACCACCCTCAAGTTGTAAACCTGCCGCCAAATACCAATAGGTGTGCCGGCAGCTGCACTTGAGAGCCAGTTCCTACACAGGTTTAGCGTGTCTACCAACTTGGGCTGTATTGTCACTTAAGATCAGGTAAGATTATGGCCATAACGCTAAAACCTTAAGTATATATAATAAAATAAAAAAAACTATAATTACTTTAGCTGTAGCCGCCACTGCATTCGCAGAGACTTAAAAGTTTTTTAATATTCTCTTGAAAAATCTATCTGTTAGATTATATAATATTCTCTTTAAAGCATTTCGATGAATCTGCGTATCAGATTATTCGAGATGCTCTAGTTAATATTTCTCGTAGAGCATTTTGAAGAATCTACGTCAAGCTTTTGGGCGTGCAGTGGTTAATATTCTTCGTAGAGTATTTTAGAGAATCATTGTGTTCCATTATTGAGCTGTATATCAGTTTCTTGAAAGGACATTAGTGATAATATTCTCCATAGAGTATCCCAGAGAAGCTGTGTAACGTGATGAAGCTGTGTGCACACGTCGCGATTGCGGTATACCCGGAGGAATACACGCAGGAGCGCAGCACGTCCTGCTCGAGGGTGGTGGAACAGTGCATGCGCCGCGCCGGCATCAGCGCGCCGACCCTGGCTTGCGTGAGGGCTCTGCTCCCACACAGCGAAGGGCTGGACGATCCCGTAGACTTCTTCACGGTAATTCACCCACATAATTCAAGTAAATCAACTGTTTAAACAACAAACACAACTTGTATTCTTTTAATAATGATTTCATAATACACCATAGGTAATTTGTTTATTATAAATATCAAATAGTTGTGTATAATGCACAATGACTGTACTTTACCTGATGTAAGGTATAGCATGATTCAATAACAGTAATGATTGCCGTAAGGTAAGATGACCTTCGTCAGTCCAACTGTCATACTGGCCTGTTATACATATTCACGCCTCCTTTAAAAAATACAGTATTTATAGGAAGGAGGGAACGTCCTGATCAAACGACATATCTTTTACATAAATAAATCGTGTATATGGATCTTTGATGACTGTTATAGATGCATGTTATAGATGTGTTGAATTCAATAAATTATATAGAAAGACTGTGTTGTCACATTTTGTTTGGATAAACAATTAATCGCTTTCAAATTAGGGGTGTCCGAATACACACTGTTTCGTAAATACACTAAACAGTTGTTTTTTTTTTTGTTGGTTCTAAACAATACCTAACACGTCACCAGTTGATTTACATAGTAAAAAATCGGGTATTTCTGCATGAGCCACAAAATATTTACATTTAATATTCTGCTTTAAACATACCGGAAAATCAACGTGTCTAAATATTCGGCGTGTACTAGTTAGTAGTCTTTGTAGAGGGGTTTAGAGCACGACCAGCCCGCAGTTGGGTTTCCTACCAGGCATACTGTCCAAATATTGTTTGTTTACTACGTTTATCTAGGAAATATAAGCTTATGTGAATGATGTTATATAATTACAACAGATGATAAGTATCGATGGTTGCAAGGACGAGGCGCTGCTATGCGAGTGTTGTCTGCTGCTAATACTCGAGTCTGGGATGTGCAGGGTTCAGGACAAACTTAATGCCTTTCAGGTAAATATGTTATGTGCGTAGTAATATTGTTTTTTTTTTAATAATTTATAGGTTTAGCGTTGTGGTTACAATCTAACCTGATGTTAAGTGATGATGAAGCTCAAGTTGGTAGACACACTTAACATGCGGAGGTACTGGCTCTCAAGTGCATCTGCCGGAATACACCTATTGGTATTTGGTTCTGGTTTTATGTGTAAATCAAAAATACATTTTCAGTTAATCCTATTTAGTTCCCTATATAATTTGTTATAGCATCGTACTATTTTACAATAGTTTCATAAAATTGTTTTTTCTGTCTGCGATAATGGATTCAAGAATAAAGGGAACTTTCGCTTTAAAAAAAATTTTTTTTTTTAACCTGACTTAGTAGACGACTCCCTTAACGTTCATAATAATATTTATAACAACAATTTACATAAGATTGAATCTTTATTTAAACTTATACTTACATTGTTACACTTATATATATATATATATATACTAGCTGACCTGGCAGATCTTGTTCTGCCTTTTCGAGTAGTCAATCATATCGACTACAGCGACATCTATCGCGTTATGATTACTTATCGATATAAAAGTATCGTATGTCTCAAGTTGAATCAAACTGCCCACAGTGTGCCAAATTTGATTAAAATCGGCTCAGTAGTTTGAGAATTCGTCGCGGACAAATTACATGACGCAATTTTTTTAATTGTATTTTTTATATACAGAGTTCCTTCGTAATTGAACAAACAATTCTTTAGTAAAAACCAGTCATATAAGTTATACGTCTAAGTTGATTTAATTAAATTATATTTTTATTTATTATAATTAATTATTATAATTAATTAGTTAAATTAATATTTACATAGATAATTTCGTTTACAGATAATCCTGTCGAG